>JAZEWT010000010.1:7273287-7285634 GCA_036362905.1 Mordacia mordax
CAGGGTGAGCGGGGTGAGGGAGTGAGCAGGGTGAGCGGGCTGAGTATCCACGACCGTGGCAGCAGCGCCTCTCCCCAAAGTTTCCGCGCGCATGTTCAAGTCGGTGCCTTGGTTTCACAGAGCACTCGAGGCGGCTCCTTCGCTGCGCTAACGCGCAATGAACCCGAGTCCCAAACATCTGCAAATCCAATGAAGTCAAATCCCCCGAGATGTTTTACGCAAACGTCCACAAGTTTCCCGCTACTATGAGTACTTAATTGCAACTTCATGAAACAAAGCTCCGAATTTCAAGCACTCTCCTCCTGTTCCTCGGCTTTGATAAATGCACAAAATGCTAGAGCGTTAAACTCGCCGTTCCTATGGCCGAGATCGCGCTCCACCTCCCCCCTTCCACCCCGAGGCCCGTAGGCCAAAGCCTACGGCCTCGGCTAGACAGCTCGCCCGCTCACCTTGCGCTGCTGCTTCTCCCAGGCAGGGTCGAGCAGCAGCTCGCGGTCCCAGTCCTCCTCGGGCGCCATGTAGGTCTCCACGCCCCCCATCGTGTTCCCGTAAGAGTTCTCCATGGCGGTGGAGCGCGGGGGGGAAGCCGAGGGAGCCGCCGAGGGAGCCGCCGCGGGGAGAGCGGGGGCAACTTTGCGCGGGCGGGACGCGGCGCCGCCTCCTCCTCCTCGCCTCGGGCACGAGCAGCTCAACCTTCGCGGGCACGCCTCTCGCCTTCAGACACGCCCCCTGCGCTGAGGGAACGCCCTCGGACTCCGAGAGCACGCCCCCGCATTCGGTTATTGATTCAGAACGCGAACGCATAGCCACGCCCCTAGCCCCCAAAGTCACGCCCATATACTCAAACCACACCTCCTATGCCACTGGCCGCGTTAAATCGTGACCCCGCCCCCCAAATTCGAGGATCAAGTTAGACCTTCCCCCCGAGCCCCAAGCGATTAAACCACACCCCCAGCCGGTACGACCCGCCCCTCACGCGACCACGTGCCGTAGCAACGACCAATCGGATCGCGCGCGCGCAGAGATTTTGATTTTAAACGAGGTGGGCGGGGATAGCGCGGGTGAGGGGCGGGCCCCGGCGCGACGGACCCGCCCCCACGAGCGATCTTGCCTCGAGCTCGGGCAAGCAGACGGACCCGACCCCATCATCCGCTAGTCGTGGAGAACTCTCATCTCATTGTGAGAAACCGCTTAGTCCTGTACAGGGTCGCGGTGAGCCGGAGCCTATCCCGGCAGGCACAGGGCGCAAGGCAAGGATATACCCACGATGAGACGCCAGTCCATCACTGAGCACTGCGGGCAATTTAGTCTCCGATCTCATCTCATTATCTGAAACCGCTTAATCCTATATAGGGTCACGGTGAGCCGGAGCCTATCCCGGAAACACAGGGCGTAAGGCAGGGATACACTCGACGACGGGACGTCAGTCCATCGCCGGGCATTGCGGGACAATTTTTAGTCTGCAAGCCAATTAACCTATGCAGCAGCATGCTTTTTGGGCTGTGCGAGGAAACCGGAGTACCCGGCGAAAATCCACGCAGACGCGGGGAGAGAACTCGCAAACTCCACATAGAAAGGCACCCGAGCCGAGATTCGAACCCAGGACCTTCTCCCCGTGAGGCGACAGCGCTAACCACTGGGCCACTGTGCCGCCCGTCGTGGAGAATTGTGGATTTAAAAAAACAAAAACAATCACACGCCCGTTCTGTGCTTACGAAACATAAATTAACTTTTCAGACAAAACATAATCATGCGGCATGTGTTTTAGCGAGTCAACTCTGGTTGCGACTCCCGCATCCAGAGCTTTCAAGCTCACTGGTTATTTTCTGGTGTAATAATAAACACTTGGCCATCTATTGCATAGAGCCAAAATCTTATTTGTAAATATTTAAGAGCAGTGTTTATCACGTTAGCGCCACACTCAGTCTCTTCCCTCACTCCATACCAAACATCACTGGGGCTCTTACTAAAGCCACATGGAAAGTCGCATTCGTTCCAGCAATGTGACATTGAAACCGGTTTTCGCCCAGGGGTGGCATTGAAAATAAAACTCACTGTGAGAAGGCACGCGGGTCAGCGTTCCCTTTAGAGCGGGGGTCTAAGGGTCCTCGCCCAGAAAGTGTTGAGTTTATACGAACGCATAACCTTCATTGCTGTTACTTCTGAGATGTAAAACAACCATCCAAATATAAGGCTACGAAAGCCTAATGCGTTCCATCTGGAATTTCTATTCTGGGAACGGCGTTCCCATGCGTTCCCGCAAAATTCCACCCTTGGCTGTGCCTAGAACAACTCACCAAGTATCTCATCTCATTGTCTGAAACCGCTTAGTCAGTACAGGGCAGGATGAGCCGGAGCCTATCCCGGCAGACACAGGGCGCAAGACAGGGATATACACAAGATGGGACGCCAGTCCATCACCGGGCACTGAGGGCAATTTAGTTTACAAGCCAATTAACCTATGCAGCACCATGGTTTTTTTGGACTGTGGGAGGAAACCGGGGTGCCCGGCGAAAACTCACGTGGACACGGGGAGAGAACATGCAAACTCCATACAGAAAGGCACTCGAGCCGAGATTCGAACCCGGGTTTTCTTGCTGTGAGGCGACAGCGCTACCCGCTGAACCACCGTGCCGCCCACTCATCAAGTATGTTAAGCAGATTTAAGCCCTAGATAGCCGTTGAATGGGTGATCGCTATGCACAACAGGTTGTCATAGGCTGCCACGGGGTAACGTGGAGGGATCATGGGAAGGCAGGGCAAAAGGACATCCTGGGCAGGCTGGCTCTGAGCTCACCTGTATGCGTCCCACTTTCAAACCACGCTTCATTAGCGTGGGGAAGTATGGTCAAGGTGCTCCAAGTTCTAGTCGTGGATGGACAAAGCAACACAAATCATTCTCGCAAATATATAATGATATTTGCAACCACACGCTGGAAGAGCCTTCGAGAGACCGCCAATATCGACATTCAAGAGACTACTGAACACTTCTCTCATCAACAAGAACAAGAACAATAAAATGTTATTGTTGATTTACCGTTGTTATGTCGTTGTTGTTGCTGACATGCGGTTCCCTCCACAGCTATGTGGACGCTTTGTGATCATCGGGTGAAAAACGCTCTACAAGTGCAATTTATTGTTATTATGTTCTCTGACGCTGAGCTTGGCTCCGCGCCTCAGTGTACAATTCATGATTGTATTATTATTTACAATCTGTAACGTGCCGCGCTTATTCGTTCAAAGTCGAAGGCATTCGAAGAGAAAGCGATTGAGACAAACAATGAAGCAACACAGAGATGCAGGAAAGACAGCCACACACTTAGCCGGCGCCAACATTTGCCAGACATTGCATCCTATATATTGTATTATGATCGCATCTCATTGTCAGAAACCGCTTCGTCCTGTAGAGGATCGCGATGAGCCGGAGCCTATCCCGGCAAACACAGGGCGCAAGGCAGGGATATACCCACAATGGAACGCCAGTCCATCCCGAGCACTGCGGGCAATTTAGTCTGCAAGCCAATTTACCTATGCAGCAGCATGTTTTTTGGACTGTGGGAGGAAACCAGAGTGTCCGGCGAAAACCCACGCGGGGACGAGGAGAACATGCAAACTCCACACAGAGCAGCACCCGAGCCGAGATTCGAATCCGGGACCGTCTTGCTGTGAGGCGACAGCGCTACCCACTGAGCCACCGTGCCGCCTAACTGTATAGTATAAATAGGCATATATTTCTTAGAATGTAGAGATAGGTGTGTCGTGTTATGTTACATAGTACATATGGGCTTATAGATATATTCAATACAATATCGTATACCATTACAGATATATACAGTATACGGCTTTATACTACACATAGATTCTCTATATCAATTTATATCTCATACTACACAGAGATTTTAGTGGGCCCTCAGCATAAAATACATTCCCTCCTCCTTTTAAATAAATAATCTACGGCGGCCACAGAAGAGGTAGAGACAGAGTGAAACGAGAGAAATGTTGACAGAAACAAGAGGCATAATGAGAGCAGAGGAGGGAGACAGACGAGAAAGATGTGAAATTAGAGCCATGTAGGCAAGAGACTGAAAACAGAGCAGCAGGAAAGAGAGCAAGTTCGAGGTAGATGATTGCCATTTTAATCTTGTTATTGAATTGGATGTTTTGCATCTGATTTGGAGCAGATATTTGGTGTAGCCCTATGATTGCCATTGATCAGGGGTCTCTTGAGCTACTTGGGGCCAAAAGTTTACGTTGAGTCTTCTTGCGTCTGGCGTCACCACTGCTCATGCCCCCCACCCCAGCAACAACGCCGGACCGAGACTTCTCATGAATTATTGAGCGTGGACATTATTTATGCAAAACAGCAGTAGGGATTGGTTTCCTGTGGTACGGTGGCGACATCGAGAGATGCAGAGGCTCCCTTCATCGTCATATCTCTGGGTCACCGACTGCTGTGCTCGATGAATTCACGAGCTCGCCCGTCAGCACGTGGCTCCGTGACCCCAATATGAACAACACGCGGGTTAACGTCACCACGCCGAGCTTGGCTTGCAGCGCAGCGCGGCCAATTGTTTCGTCGAAGCTATGCCCTGCGCCTTCGCCAAACCGCAGCTCGCCAGCGTGGTGAAGTATGGTCAGACAGCTACCCCGTGACACACATGGCGTGGAGAAGCCCTCACTCCGCAGTGTGTGGATAAAATAATAACGTTAAAGCACAGTGGCTGCTTGGGCATGGATTTCACTGCGGAACCAATAATCCTGATCTATAGTGCAAAGACCTCTGTATTTACGTAAAATATAGCATGTATTACATAAAGCCAGCCATAGATTATAATTCATTTGCCTGCTGTGGATCACCTTAAATAATAATAATTGCACTTCTAGAGCGCATTTCACCCGAGGGTCACAAAGCGCTGCACGGAGCTGTGGAGAGAGCGACATCAACAACAACAACATCAGAACAGTTCAATTGAAAGTCAATTCATGGCTATAATTTAGAGAAGGAGATCAAATATGCGTTGTCAACAATCGAAGAAAGGAATAGGTGTTCCTAAGCAGGCGCAGGTCGGCAGCGAGCCATAATCCCAGCACAACAGTGAGCCGCATCAACAGTCCTAGCCAGAGGACTTCAAAGCCTTGCGGAACAAGTGAGTCTTGAGATGAGATTTAAAGATACCGACGAACTCAGCTGACCGACTCTCAAATGGAAGGGCATTCCAGAGTCTGGGAGCAGCGCGTAAGAAGGTCTGTCACCTTTAGTGGTACCAAATGCTTTAAAAAAATATGAATAGTAATGCGTTGACAAACAAAATCCTTTAGGCTGTTAGACATATTCTTAAAAAAACTGTAGTGGGTAAGAGATGGGAAGTGGCCTTTGCATGAGACAAACCAACTCTTAACCGGGATAGAATCCCAATGTTCACACAAACTTCAGGGTACACACAATGAGACATGCTTTCTGAAACCACGAGGTCTGCAGTCCGAGTCACGCCGGGACGTTCGGATTATTTTCGTGAGTGCGTCCGGCCCGGAATGCCAGCAGGCTGAGAAATGGAACTGGTATTGGCCTCGCTGGACCACAGGGTAATCATAGCCACAGCTGGGAGAGACAGTCAGCTCCGTTAAGGAGTCTGTGAGACGACCGTACGCTGAGCAGCAATCTGAACACAGCTTCTCCCGCCCTGCATGTGAATGATAAACTTTTCTGCTGGAAGGTCAATGCTCTATAAACAGATGTAGCGCTAAATGCAATTATTACTATTATTATTCTATCATGGGCGGCGCGGTGGCCCAGTGGTTAGCGCTGTCGCCTCACAGCAAGAAGGTCCGGGGTTCGAATCTCTCGGCTCGGGTGCCTTTCTGTGTGGAGTTTGCATGCTCTCTCCGTGTCCGCGTGGGTTTTTGCCGGGCAATCCGGTTTCCTCTCACAGTCCAAAAAGCATGCTGCTACATAGGTTGATTGGCTCGCAGGCTAAATTGCCCCGCAGTGCCCGGCGATGGACTGGCGTCCCATCGTCGGTATATCCTTGCCTTGCGCCCTGTGTCTGCCGGGATAGGTTCCGGCTTCACCGTGACCCTGTAAAGGACTAAGCGGTTTCAGACAATGAGATGAGATGAGATTATTCTATCATCACCATCATAAGCATGGGCCACGATCAGCTGAACCCCTTCCTGCGCTGTCACCTTCAGACGATAATGTGACCCTAAGTCCATCCATTCAGCACCTGCACATGACGTCAATCTGCAAAAGTTGGCATCCTCTGGAAAGTGCTCCCTCGCTTAGCTGCCATCCCGTTGTCAGTCTCGACCAGCCGGAGCCTATCCCGGAAACATAGGGCGTAAGGCAGGAATACACCCGACGACGGGACGCCGGTCCATAGCCGGATTCTAGAAAACTGTTGTGCTTAAGTCAGCTTACGTTGCTTCACAGTAAGTATGTTGAACTTGTGTTTGTTTTCTAACCCACGTGTTCCTTAGTTTATATTTTAATGTACGGTAATACTAAGCATGCGGCTCTATATTCTTTGTGTATTTTCATCATTAGAACAGATCCAGGTTACACACACACCCCACCCCCCCAGTATGGACACTGAGTATGGGGGGCGGGGCTTCATCCATCAGCGAGTTGTAAATTAACCAAAGGGAGATGATGTGAAGAATCTTGACTCAGCATAATGCTCACTGACGAAGTGGTCCAAGGTCCCAATGTTGCACTCTTGTGAGAAAAAGATAGACGATTCAGTAAATATTTTGAATTGCTAACAGACGCGATTAGTATGTTGCATTCATTTCCACGGGAACACCATGGTCAAGTTTGTTTGTCTTCAAAGTCGTCGTTCTTTCTGGAAAGCCGTGTCGAGTGTTCCTCCTTTCTCCTTCCCGATGTTCACCCCCCACGCCGGAGGCACCATCAGACGAACACTCGAAACGGCTATTCCAAAAGAGCAGCTATGAGGAGCAATCATCATCACACACGGAGCCGTGAAAACCAATATCATTACTTTGTTCATCGTCTTTTAAAAGTTCAGACGACACAACATCTCTCATGGAGGTAATCCCAAGCCACCATACACCTCAGCCCACAAAGGCAAAGATCCCCCTATAGCCTTCACAGGCTATGTGCTCAAGTGCTGTCAGCAACGACTTATGAAGGTCAGCACGGCACACGAGCGCGTGGGCGGTCAGCACCATGCTCAGCCGCCTTTGTCTCCCTCGTGACGATGTTTGCACACCGTACAAGATACTACGTTGAGGTTGAGTGGACGTACGAGAGGCCCATGACCAGTTCAGAAAATCACTACTGGTGTTTCCATGAGCCGAATCGAACTCGGATCGCCGAGTTTGTAGCTCAGCGCGCCAACAGCTACACCGCCGCTCCCCACCGCAGCAGCCCACGAGCACACACACGCACTGTACCATTCATGGCACGATGTGATTTAAGACCCTGACGAGCGATACGGCGCGGTTAGGGAACTTGTGCCCAGTAAATCGACTTCACTTGGCGCTGGAGTGGCGGGGGTAGGGGTGGTTGCATTCCAGCTGCCGGCAAACTGGTTCCGCACGGTCGAGAGTCCTCGTGAAGACCCAGGGCCGTGCCCTACCCTGCCCTCTTGCCCTCTCGTGCACTATCGATGTGTGTTTATACTCAGCTGGTGAGTGTTAATAATAATAATGAAAAAGATATACAGCTGGCGTGCTGTGGGTCTTTCTTCTTTTTTCCAGCTGCATAAAATGTTTAAAAGTAGAGGGTTGTTGGTAGGGGTAGAATTGGAAAATAAATTACTGTGTGAACGCACCCAGGTCTGGGACTCCTTTTGAGTGGGAGTCTATGGGTCCTCCCCCAGAAAATATTATGTTTATGAGAACGCATTCCCTGAATTTCTGTGACTTCTGAAGTGTAAATAACCAACAAAATTTAAGACCGTGAAAGCCTAAAATTCGTTCCCTGTGGAATTTGCACTCTGGGCCAGCGGTCCCGTGTGTGCCCGCCCAATCCCATCCCTGGTTATCACCGATATTTCATCTGGGAAATGCCTAGGGATGGAACAGCTCTCGTTTGCAAAACTGTCCATAGCAGGCCACCTATACCCGTCGCTTTGCGCGTGGTTGAGAAACACGTGGTGGAGAACCAGACAGTCATTAACGAACAATACGGAACAAAAACTGGAGAGTGTGAGCAGGAGCACTGAGAGATGCGTTCCTGAAATGACACTGAAAGACAAGAACACATCGGTTCACAAAGCAGATGAATCATGGAAATCGGATTGTTAAGAAAATTGAGTTGTCGTGAGCAAGACGTGTCGTTAGGATAAACGATGGCCAATCGTCAGGCATAACAACGAAATAAAATTATTTGCACGTCTAAAGTGCTTTTGACCAGAGGGTCACAAAGCGCTGTACAGAGTTGTGGAGAGAATGGCATGTCAACAACAACAACATCAGAGTACATCAATTTAAGTAAAATAATGGCTATTAATCGAAGAGAGACGTAAAATAACAGATTAAATTATTGTCAAAGAAATAAAGGAAGGAATACGTGTTCCTGAGCAGCTGCAGGTCAACAACGAGCCATCATTCAAGCACAACAACAGTGAGCAACATCAACAGTCCTAGCTAGAGGATTTGGAGATGCCCAGGGACTCAGCTGGCCGAATTTCCAATGAAAGGGCGTTTCAGAGTCTGGGAACAGTGCGCAAGAAGACTCTGTCACCCCTCGAACGGAGGTGCGATCTGGGCACGTGCAGCAAGCCCGTATTAGAGGATCGACGTTGTCGTGTTGAGGAGGGTGCCTGAAGTAGGTCACGGATGTATGTCGGAGCAGTGCCTTCTTGGTGAGAAGGAGGATCTTGAATTGAATCCTGTATTTAACCGGTAGCCAGCGGAGAGACACCAGCACTCGGGATATATGATTGTGGATGAGTGTGCGGGTCAGGACTCTAGCAGCTGCATTCTGCACACGTTGGAGACGATTTATCAGCAGTGATACCAAGGAGCAGTGTATTGCATTGAATTATGGCTGGGGAATGGATCGGGTCTCAGAGGATTTCCGCTTCGGAGATAGAGCTATGCAGTCGGCTCTTGTGCAGGTGCCACTGGCAGAGTTGCATCACCAGATTGTGGGATGTGTCGGCAACCTGTGGGAGCCTTTTTCCACCAGTGTATTGTCCATGGGTGATGATGATGATTGTATTGATGTGGGTTTCCATGGCTTGATGTATAAACATTCCTATTTAGAGCTGCTCTTTTAAGATAGCCGCGTTGAACATTCCTCGTCCCTCCTTAGCAACGTTTCGCCTGCCACGTTGGTGGCACACATCATCAGGCTAATTCATATATAACGGAACAAGTGTTCGTATGTATGTGCGCACTGAGAAGCCCAGTTCGAATCCTTCATGAGCGCAAATTCTATCTGCACAACACCCTGACTTTTGTGGTTGTTCAGCCTTACTTCCCACTTAATTGATTGCTGTTTTGAAACTCTTGACAATACTTCAGCGTTATAGTCCCACATTTGCACTAACACCAGCAATCCTCTTAACCAACGTTTCGCCTTCATGATGCTGCCAGAAGGACGTGTTACACGCGTACGTAGGACGGGTACTCTGCTGGTGACAACTAACATCATAAAGCGTTGCTTTTCTCAGCTAGCTTGATCTGATGTCCCCCGGTCACGAAGCTGCGATGAGAGCAGCGTGCGCTGGGCTGCCGGTGCAACCCTGACACCCCGGCCGTTGTCGTGATGTCCCGCTTAAGAGAGCTTTTCCAAAGCGGTCCTTGTCGGGTGTTTATTTTCACGCGTAAAGCGCGTTTGCGCGACGCCTCTCCGCCTCGAGTTGTTTACATTTCTCTAAGTGCATGAGTGTCTCCTCGCCCAGATTAGCGTGGGGGCACCGCTCAACTCCGCTGGCGCGCCTGAGCCATTCGTGGAAAGTCCACGTTCCTCCAATAATAGAGGAGAGTCTCTCTTTGGGACGGTCACAGTCGAATGAAGGAGCCGTTCAGCAAAGTGGCACTCACTTAATCGGCCCAATGCGATGATGATGGTGATGAATATTGTTGATGAAGCTTTGTCAACTCCTGGCGGGGATTTCAATTCACAACCGTCCGATTGCGAGCCCAGTACTGATCATGCTCACCACAACTCTGCTTGGTCGCACCGCACGTTGCTTAGTGCGGGATGGTGCCCGGGTGCGGGTCATGACCCGTTGGTTACAGAGTCATATAAATCAGCTCGTGTGTTCATAGGGCGGCGGTGTGTGACACAGCACCGGCATTCACCAGAGGAATTAGAAAAGGCTTAATTATAACGGTGAGCATCATCTTCTTCTTCTAGGAACCATATATTACACGACGTTGGTGACAATGGTCTTGTGCAAATATCTGCTCTTTGATGTTCGAAAAATGTCAACTGTAGACATCTTCATCTATTTCGATAAACTCTTCACATATCAATCTGTTGTCCACCATCTCTTACCTTATTTTTTTTTCAGTTGTAACCAGATGTTCAATTTCTTCTTTCCTCATAATATGCCTCTTTCTAATGTCATTCAACATATTCTTTCTACATCCTACAATATTGACACATTACTTCATTTGAGGTGTGACTTGTCCAAGATGCTGTCAAGATGCGTCCAAAGAACCACATTTCAGTTGCTTCAGTTCTATTTTCTCTACTTGATCATATTGTCCAAGATTCTGATGCATACGTGAAAACTGGTATAACGTAACAATCAAGAACTCTTAGTTTCGTACCCATAGGAATGTTATTATTTATCAGTATCTTTATGATTTTGAACAAAAATCTATCTTTGTCCATCCCTATCCTCCGTTTGATTTCACGATCACATTTACCATCTTATGTTATCCAGCTTCCCAGATGGTTAAATTTATGAATCTGTCTTATGTGTCATTACCTCCGGTAAAGAGCGCTCTAGAAGGCCAATTAGCATCATTATGACGTGAGTATTTTTATGTGAGCATATGAGTATATTTACCTCATATTCATCCTCATTCCAGGGCCAAATATTATACGTAATTTTACATTATTATTACAACATTTGATTTGATTTATTCGATTGTGGGGTGGCTATAGACTATACGATACTGTATTTCTGCACATTATATTATTTTTGATTGAAATGGATGCCCTAACACGTACTTTATCATCAGCATCATCTTCCTCTTGATCTAATCCGCGACTGCGGTGAAGAATTTTGGCTCCATTGCTCTCCGGAAACTCCTTCAAGGTCTATCAACTGCTAGATGAAAGTCATGTATATATAGCAGGCATGTAACGGAACATCGCATCGTTTAGATCAACGGAGGTTTATTGAGCCCGGGCGAGCGAGACAGAACAAGAACCAATTCGAACGAAAATGTAAAAAGGAGACCGAATGATGTATCCTTGACTCAAATCGCGACACAGATTCGTGACAACACCGAATCGCTAGGTGAGGGAATGTTACGATGGGAACGATGAATTAATAACGCGTGTGAATTGTGTTTCTGCGTTACAGCAAACACACACACAGCGTTGATGATACAACACACACACTGTGTTGTGGGGAACCAACAGCAGTTGTCCTATGGATAGACTCATCCTTGCAATGGGAATGTGGAATGTGCACGTGGGAAGTGGGGAGTGTGCACCGACAAAATGCTCAGTTGAGCTCGGAATCGCTCGATGAGTAGAGCTGTCGCCTCACACCAAGAAGGTTCCGGGTTCAATTTTCGGCTCGGGTGCCTTTTTGTGTGGAGTTTGCGTGTTCTCTCTCCCCGTGTCCTCGTGGGTTTTCGTCGGGTACTCCGGTTTCCTGCCACTGTCTAAAGACACGCTGCTGCCTAGGTAAATTTGTCTGCGAAGTAAGTTTTCTCCAGTGCTCTGCGATGTACTGGCATTACATCCTCGGCTCAGCCCGCCTTATGTCCTATGTCTGCAAGCATAGGCTCCGGCCCCTCGCGACCCTGTACAGCAGGGGTGCCCAATACGTCGATCGCGATCTACTGGTCGATCGCAAAGGTAGTGTGAGTAAATCGCATGGCATTTAATCGTCAGCCAATCATCCATCCTTACTATGACGTTTGTCACTTGATTGACGTACAGCGCAGCCGCTCTCATGGCCGGTCTGACCAATCTGACCTTTTCCGACACACTGGTCACTGCGTATGCGCACACAACGCACGTAGTGCTCTAGCAAGCTAGTGAGTTAGCCTCCAATTTATATCTTCTAAACTTAAGGGTGTAGAAATGAGTGGGGGAGCTGGACCAAGTAAAAAGACAAAAACGTACCACTTCCATACGGAGTGGGAGGTGGACTTTTTTTTCACTGTCATTTTCAAAGTGCGTT
>JAZEWT010000010.1:7304679-7327649 GCA_036362905.1 Mordacia mordax
CGTGACTTTATCCTTGCAGAAGCGACACACGCGGCTGCGTCACCGTTGCGCCCTGGTGAGTTGACACATCACGCCGGTATCTTATTCATTATTATTTGCAATCGCCAGAGATATCGGACATTGGGTCTCCGTGCAGTGAAGGTCTCGGCTCCAGGTTGGCGGTCGCGCTGGGTGTTCATACGACTGAGTAACTGAACCCACGGAGGGCCCGTGTCACGTTATCCCCACCATCTGCCCAGCCCCCCGGTCGCCTTTGTGACTCTAACAAACCCGATCCCACGGGGAGGCGTCGGGTTACCTGTCAAGAGCTCTCTCCGCTGGCCCATACACACCTGTGGGGGTTGTGTGGAGGAGGGGATATTGCGTGTCGAAGGGGCAATGACTGTGCAGAGAACTGCACGCAAGAGATGCTCTTCCGGGACAGCCGTGTGGAGTGTTCCGCCTCTCTCCTTCGCGACGGCTCCCACTTTGGGGCATCATCGAGCTAACGTGGGAAGGGGAACACGCCACGTATGTACGTGTCGCCCTCGCGCAGGAGAGGGAAGCAACGTTCGGCTCATACATCGAGCAGTGACAAGCCAATATCGTTACAAAGGCGGTGCAGGGTCGTGCTCGGGATTGCCAAGACCCAGCCATGGGGCACAGACACGTTAATGAGGAAGCGCATGGATCAGATTCTTTGGGGAAGGCAGGGGTGGCTTGTAAACACACACAGGGCACGTCTGGCAAACACTGACTGTGCCTCGGCTGTGCCCTAGGATGTCCGGCACGACTTCTGACTTTTAATTACGACAGGGTTTAAATCCAATACAGGCTTGCTGCATGTGCCCAGATCGCACCTCCATTAGATGGGTGACAGAGTCTTCTCGCGCGCTGCTCCCAGACTCTGGAATGCCCTTCCATTGGAGAATCGGTCAGCTGAGTCCCTGGGCATCTTCAAATCTCGTCTCAATACTCACTTGTTCCGAAAGGCTTTCAAGCCCTCTTACTAGGACTGTTGATGCGGCACAATGTTGTCGTGCCGGGATGTTGGCTCTCTGCCGACCTCCACCTGCTCGGAAACATTTATTCCTTGTTTGTTGCAGAATTATATTTTCCGCTTACTTTATGTCCTATAATTTATTTCTAGTATTTGACTTTCAGTTGAACTGTACTGATGTTGTTGACATGCCGTTTTATTCCCACAGCTCGGATTTGTAAAACAAAACGTAAAGAAAAGCGTTACTGTTGCTGATTATCCATTCTCATGTGGTTGTTGGGGCGGCGCGGTGGCCCAGTGGTTAGCGCTGTCGCCTCACAGCAAGAAGTTCCCGGGTTCGAATCTTTCGGCTCGGGTGCCTTTCTGTGTGGAGTTTGCATGCTCTCCCCGTGTCCGCGTGGGTTTTCGCCGGGCACTCCGGTTTCCTCCCACAGTCCAAAAGCATGCTGCAGCATAGGTTAATTGGCTCGCAGGCTAAATTGCCCCGCAGTGCCCGGCGATGGACTGGCGTCCCATCGTGGGTGTATCCCTGCCTTGCGCCCTGTGTCTGCCGGGATAGGCTCCGGCTCACCGTGACCCTGTATAGGACTAAGCGGTTTCAGACAATGAGATGAGATGTGGGTGTTGTTGACGCGCCGTTCTCTCCGCAGCTCTGTACAGCGCTTCATGGCCCTCAGGTGAAAAGCGCTCTAAAAATGCAATTGTGATTAACATGGGGCGCTCCAGTCATAACACTGAAGTGATGGTGTGGGCAGCTGTAATGTAGTGGTTAATGTGCTGAGCTAGGAATCCAGCGACCCGAGTTCGACAAAGGCGGAATGAGTAGTGCTGACTGATCACCCACCCTGTCGCGTGCCGCGTCAGCCTTCATAGGTGCTCGCTAACAGAACTTGGCGCAAAATTCCGTTAAGACTATATGAGGAGGGAGATCTTAGTCTTTGGTGTATTTAAAATAGGAGTGATATGGCTGCGATGTCTATGACGATCCTGAAAAAGATTGTACGGCCACTGTTCAAAGCAGTGTGCCAGGTCACTGCTGTATTTAAAAATACCACTGCAGTGACATCAGCAACGCGTTCCTCATGCCAACGTTTTAACTCGCATTGGACGAAGCTTTAGAGTGGACTCAGACAACACGCTACACAGACACCTTATTCACCAAAACGCTGCGATTCTTTTGGTTCCACATCGCACGCAAAGACAGAGCTTCCAATGTACATGTGCAGCCCTGCAGCTACTTGCTCACGCCCACTGCTGGCGGATGGGTCGCTCTCTTCAACGGTTATTGACCTATCTTTCCACGTTGGCTCGACGTATTAGATGAGGTGAGTCGACTCCACGTTACTCCACTACTCGACCAGCCGACCCAATGCGCTGTGCTCATTCCTACTCACTGGTGTTCTCAGGCTGGGTGTTTGAGGAACTTGGCCACGGTTCCATCCGCTTCGCCTGAAGCTCAAACCGAATCTACCATCTCGTGATTTCAATCCCAGTGTGCTAACAACGACACCACAACAGCATCTCTGGTGAAGCGGGCGGAGTTTTATTTGGTATCTAAATCTAAAACGAGTCGCTTTCGGGATAGCTGTGTCGAGCGTTCATTCTCTCTCTCTTTATCGACGTAACGCCTCCCATGTTGTGGGTATCATCAGACTTCAGTCAATAGGAGAGATAGGAACGCTCGACACGGCTAAAAAGCGAAAGCAGCTCTCGGGAGCAATTCTCAAACTCGAGCCGTGAGAGCCTACATCAATACAAGCGTAACTAAAGCGGCAATGTTGTGCTGGACACTGCTGGGCTTGTGTCTCCAGGAGGTCCGTCTGTGCTTTGGCGGTGGATACTGGATACCCTGGCACGAGCAGAAAACGCTGCCAAGAACGCGGTCGGGGGCTGCAGGTCCGTCTCACACTGTGGTGCTGCCACCCTCGGACCGAAGGGGAGAAGAGCCGTGGCTCGCGGCGCGGCTGAGCCACGTGAGCCGCACGCCACTCAGAGCCCCGCGTCTCGACATTCCAAGCAGCAGTGAAACAAACGCTTCCATTCATCTCGCCATTAAGCGAGCGCTCCGCTCGTAATGAGGACCTGGGGGGGAGTAGGCGCAGAGCGGCGCGTTCTGTATTCACAAGGACCACTTGAGATGTTCCCCGATGTGAATAATGATAAGTAAACAGAGAATACCTCCTGGAGTTCTGATGTAGGGTTGTCACTGCTGGAATTATGAGAATCGCTCTGCATAGCTGTTCTTTTGGGATAGCCGTTTTGAGTGTTTCTCCTCTCTCCTTCGCGACGTTTCGTCTCCTACATCAGAGGCATCATCAGGCTGCAGAATACTCTCTCGTTCCCGTATCCGTCTGTACAACGTAACATATGTAAAATTATTTTCTTTAAAACACACCCAATGGGCACACATCTTTCAGGGAGTGAATCTTGTCTCAGCGTTAGTTTCATATGAAAATACTGTGGGCCGGTTTCAACATTCAGCATCTCATCGGCAGTCAGGCTTGATTCAGTTAACCCTGCTGAATCGCGAAACGAATCGAGTGAGTTGTATACGGTGTCCACTTTGCAAAAATGACAAAAACAGATTGTGACGTTCTGAGCAGAGCATTTACTCCGCGTGGATCGATGTCGGGTTTCGCGGCTCGACGTGTGAGAAATGATCTCAAGAGCGACTCTTTTAGGAGAGCCGCGTCGAAGTTAATGAACGCTCGACGCGGCTCTCCCCGAAAGAGCAGCTCTTCACAGCAATTCTCATGACTGCGCGTCTGCGCACGTGATGGCGCAGACGCGCATATGAACCTTGCTCGAGTGTCTTAATTACTGAAAAGAAAAACATGATGCACTGTCCGGCGATGGACCGGCGTCCCGTCGTCGGGTGTATTCCTGCCTTACGCCCTATGTTTCCGGGATAGGCTCCGGCTTCACCGTGACCCTATATAGGATTAAGCGGTTTCAGATAATGAGATGAGATGAGATGATGCACTGTTTGGCCAGGGCCATTTTTGACAGGGGCTACGAGACGGACAGCCCTAGACTGGAAGAGCACGCGTTATAGCATGACGACATAATTTCTTGTCGTTGACAAATATCGTAAGTGCTGCTTATAAACATTTTGCCATTAACATTGCGAGGTGTGATTTACAACAGTTATAATATTATTTGTACCTCTGGAGCGTTTTTCACCCGAGGGTCACAAAGCGCTGCACAGAGCTGTGAAGAGAACAGCAAAAGTCACCCTCGGCTTTCCTTAAGCCGAAGGTCCACTTTATGAGCAATAACTAATTCTTCTGTTAAAAAGGGCGTCTTAAAGAAGAACAAGGTGTATTATGCCAGCACATGCAAAACACTGCCAAGACACTCTCTTATACATATTTTTTAAAATGCAAGTATTAATCATTTTCAAAGTGGAGGGGCCTCGATTATACTACTGTCAAAGCAACGCACGCATCGGCTGCAGCAGGTTCTGTACTGGGGATAATTTCGGATTTGACATTTCTCATATTCAAAATTGTATGGGAGGGTGGCACGGTGGCGCAGTGAGCAGCGCTGTCGCCTCACAGTAACAAGATTCCGGGTTCGACTCCCGGCTCGGGTGACTTTCTGTGCCGAGTTTGAGTGTTCTCTCTCCGTATCCGCGTGGGTTTTCGTCGGGTTCTCCGGTTTCCTCCACCGTCCAAAGACATGATACTGCCAAGGTTAATTGGCCTGCTGAGTAAATTATTCCAAAAAGTGTGCCCTGCGATGTACTGGCGTCGCATCCTGGGTATTCCCCGCCTTGCACTCTTCGTCGACCCAGATAGGTTCCGGGCCCCCCCGTGACCCTGCTTAGAATTATGCAGATTTGGATAATGAATGAACATTGTATGGGAAAATTTGGAGCTTTCTCCAATTATTTCGATAAACTATAGCATGGGTTTCCAACCTTTCAAAAGTGGCAATCCAAGAGTTATTCACCTTTATTTAGGGATCTGCGTGCCAATGATAGGCTGCCCCTGCCATACGTAATGTAGTAAATAAACCAATAGAATAATTGCCTGTAATCGTGGGCGCCACTACAATAATCTCACGTGCTGACCCCTTATCTATAGTGACGATTGTGATATCATGATAGCAGACCTGACGTCACCCGATGATGCGGGACATCACTTATTGGTCCAAAATAGCGTGGAAGTGATGCAAAACAACGTTACTCCCAATGACGTCATCATTTAGGTGATGGACTGGCGTCCTATCGTGGATATATCCCTGCCTTGCGCCCTGTGTCTGCCGGGATAGGCTCCGGCTCACTGCGACCCTGTACAGGACTAAGCGGTTTCTGACAATGAGATGAGACGTTATAATTTAGAATATCACATTCCCACAATGCGAATTTTCACATCTAGGCCCGTTTCAGATTCATATAAAAATGAGGAACACGTCCCTACTCAGTCCTCTGCTTTGTGGATAATTACCCCCACTGCCTTCCAGAACTCATTACACCAGCAACACTGTCGTAATGGGCTCTCACGGTCTATAAATAATGGTTTGCACTTAGTCCCAAGAGGCAAGACAAGAAGCATTGAAATATTCACTCGCTGAGATGCAATTCAAAATGTATGCAATTTTAATGTTTCGCATTTGAAACTGAACAGACTTCGTGCTGCTGTGTTCGCCGTACTCGCTCCACGTCGGGAAAACAGTGTCCGGAGAAATTACCCACGGACTATACACACGTCGCATGCAAAAACATCCTCACTCACGCCGACATGATGCGCAACCGCAAAAATTACAAACTTTGGTTTACAATTCGTGTTCACTCGCCCCCCGCAAAAAAAAAAGTGTCGATTATAAATAGTGTACAAGTGCATTTCACGATAAAGATATGTATTTGGAACACTGTTAAGGCATTCAATCGTTAAATAACAAAAAAAACAATTTCCATTGAGAAAAAAACTGAAACGGGCACAAGTATTGAACATATGCAACGCTGCTCCTAACATTAGTCCACGTTAAGGTGAGCAGGATAACCAATCAAGAAAAGTTCATTGTTGGGTCAGTCATCACGTGGATCAATGATATCAAGTCTGCATGCGACCGACAAGACCAGCGTTTTCTCATTACACAAACGTTAGCCCTCGTAATCCTTCTCTGGGCCCCTCAAGCCTCTTACCAACACCCAACCTACCTTCTGTAATCTCAGAATCCACTCATAGCCACAGGAGCTTCTGAAAGAACCAAGGGAAAGATCATGCTTCTCCTACACAGGTGGTCTCATTTAAATCAGTACGACTGAGAGTTCTAATTTTTCACCTTCTACAAAACTACAGGCAGCGGGTGTGCATATAACACTGTGCCACGTTACTGCTCGTTCACTCGCCTCACTACAATGAAACACTTGGAAATTTAGTTCAAAATGGATGTTTACTAGTCTCAATCCAAATGAACCACACAATGCTGAGTGGGTGAAGTGGCGCTTACATTTTAAGTTACATCAGGCCATTCATTAGAAAACCTATCCCGTGCAACAGTCACGAGGATTGTCCAGCACCACTGATGTCTGTGAAGGTGGCGCTCCAGGTTTTGTGTAGTGTCGATATTTTACTTAGGCGCGCGTGCCGCACACGACATTGATGAAAGTGGTAGAACGATAGTCAGCTCACATGCAGTTGCTGGATGAATTATGTGCATCGTGGACCTCTATGGAGTTGGCAGCGGTTTGGGGAGGCCTACATCCAGCAGTGAACTGAACATGGCTGAGGATGAAGATTATATGTTAAACCATGGGAGAGGAACATTTAATTGGTTAATCAACGGATTCATCCAGGCTCCTAACCTGACTGCTGGTGGCACCATAAAAGTACATTCACAAATCTCCAGTGGGGACAGCTACTGTGGTTGCTGCGCCAGTTGGTATCGAGGGTTCTAACTATACGTATTAACCTACGGTGAAATCAATGTTAAAACGGTTTTAAATACTCCAACATACGTGGAAAATAACAAGGGGCCCATTGTTTTCAAGAGATCACAGGAAAAGCAATCAGGCAAATACATTACATTGTGAAGAGTCATGGCTCTGGGCAAGGCAGTTCAGCTGTATTGCTGTAATAATAATTCATCAATAATAATTTATTACATTTATATAATAGCACCTTTCACGCAGAGGTCCCAAGGCACTGCACACCGCAGCCGCATGGTCAGCTGCCGCCAACCTATAGACACTGCGTTCCTATGTATTATGTGATCGGCCAATTAACTAATGTGTATTGAGGGAGTAAATCAGGGAACCCAGATGAAACCCAGGCAGAACAAGGGGAGAACACACACATTCCAGAAAGAAAGGGTGCCTGAGTCTAGAATCAAAATGCCTCGGGTAGGACCTTCTTTCTGTGAGACACGTCACCACTGTGCCACCCTGCTGTACAAGCTACCATATGCTACACTAATGTAAAACAGACGGATTCTAACACAGGCTTTTCACTAACCTATACTGTAGGATATGCTCTTAATATTTTGGTAAATTGTAAAGCTTGATAAGGTGGTAATTTAACATTCTAATTTAAAAATGTAATCTCCAGCCTAGTGATTACTTCATAAAAGTGTAAATTGTGCCAAAGACAAATTAATTATACATGCAAAATTGTGATACGTTCTGACAAAGCCATTAAAAAGAGTGCAATTGTTGTGTTCAGTGAAATAAGCAAAACACAGTCCAATGTCCCTTTACCCTAATGATGGAGAGAACTGTCCGTTCCCGAATGACGTTTGACATTCGAAGGCACACAGTATAAACAAGTACACGCAGACAAATAATTCACAATCTGACACGCGTGCGAGATCTCGCTAAATTTCGAAATCTAAAATAAACACACTTGGCATCGTGACCAATGCTGGCACTGGATTGAACATGTTGCTGATGACATGGATTTTATGGAGTACTCCTACGAGAACATTGATAATGTTATTGCTTTCCCGATATGTTCTTTCAGGATAACTAAGTCAAGCACTCCCGCTCTCCTCTATGCGACGTTTCACTTCCCACATTGGAGGTATCCACAGGCGTTCTGTGTCTCTGAACGACACGGTTATTATGAAACAACAGCTTTGGAAAGCGGTCACGCATCAAGCCGTGAAAGCCTACATGAGTACGTTGATAATGTATTTTTTGCTAGTGGACGCAAACTTTACGTTTGATCGAACGCTCGCCACAACTTTGTTCCGTGCTCAGCGATTACGTACTCAAGTCCCGTGTCGCTGTGCGACTGCACTGGCATGAGCTGATTACATGCGGATAATTTTAAGTTACACGCTTAAGTGTCAATGACCTTGAACTTGTTTTTATCTCTTGACCACACTGAATATTTAGCCATGACATCCAATAACGTTATTATTGTAAAGGTAGAGGTATAGTGGATTAAGAAATTATTTTTGGCAAGGCCCTTAAGGGAACAGTGTGTATTAAGTGGGGTGCATGTGGCCACCCACCCCCCGCTGGTGACCTCCACGATTCAATGTAACGAACTGGAGTAACCAGGTAGACACAAGGACGTGTCCCGGTGGCCCTAGTGTCTGTCCGAACTCCGAGCCGAGTCGGTCAGTCCAGCTCTGATGGAGTTCTTCACGGTCTGGCGCACTGTGTCCTCCAGCAGAGACTCTGTAAGCGGCTTTATCACCTGCAGGGAAACGAGGGGGGACATTACTTCGAAAAAAGCCCGACACACTTCGATGCCGTGCCGACAACACTCGGCTGGGGTGTTCCTCCTTCAAGACCCTTGCCAGGAGAAGCCAAAATGTTTACTATGATCATCACAAAAAGGCACCTGTCACTTCACTGCACCCATTTAATCAGCAGTGGCCAGCCTATTTTGGTCTAAGCATCTGCGGAGGCCAGCCAGTTAAAATTAAACACCCAGATCTGCTGCAATCTCTGCAATGCAGTGAGCTAAATACTGTCCGAGCACAGTGGCAGTAACATACTGTGCAGAATGCGATGGGACAACAAAAAATCCATTACGAAACACATTAGATAGAAACAACGGAGCAAGTTCCTGCCATCAGTTATTATGTGATGGTCATTACACAGGAAATGCACTTGCAAGTGACTGCAAACGAAGCATCACCGACAGAGGGAGCATTACGATCTACATAAACACTATGAAAGCGCCCTAATGCCACAGTATGGGCGTCCATGGTATTGACATTTAGGGTGGCGGTGCCATGTGTCTGCTAGGATAGACTCCGGCTTCATTGTGACCATATATAACATTAAGTGGGGACTGAGAATGAAAGGATTGAAGACAAGTAACAAGGCCGTCACCTGCAAATGAATGGAGTTCTCATGCCTAATGCGAAGGTGGTCACAGCCTGGTCATTATTGACCGCACAATAAATATACTAAATGTATTTTGTCGGTTGATTTTCTTACATTGAGGCTGAGACTGAAATATTACAGTTTTATTGAGATAGGATTAACACATTTTGGCAGGGAATATGCAGGTGTGTATCCCAAATCGATGATAAAGAGGGGGCGTACACATTTTACTCAGGAAATAGGTTGTGATAAGTGGTGCACCGCTCGCTATCAATAGAAAAGTTTGACTCATCTCAAGACAATGGTAACAAGATCACAAGATGTACTCGGTTTGTAATAATAATATTTGCATTTCTAAAGTGTCTTTTACTCGAGGGTCACAAAGTGCTGCAGAGCCGTGGAGAGAATGGTATGTAAACAACAACACGAGAAGAGATCAACTGAATAAACGAATGACTATAAATCAATGAAGGACATCAAGTAACTTGGAAAATAATTGTTAAAAACTAAAAAAAAGGAGGCACAAGTCAACAGCATACCATCTTCCAAGCATACAGCAGTGTGCAGCATCAACAGTCCTAGCCAATCCACTGCTAGATGAGGACTCCCTCCTCCCCACCACTCCCTTGCAGTCATGAGGTGTTATTTAACTATGCTCATTATGCTGGACAGTGTAAGCTGGTGAATGTGTGGAACATAATAGTTCATAAGGGAGTACAGCGCAATGCATTCTGCTGCCCCACCACTGAGCAGTAACGTTGTTGCCGTTGCTGGCCACTATCTAGGTTCACCCGACTTGGCTAGTTGTCCCCAAACAGTCGGCATATTGGAGAAGAATTCTACGTCTGTATGCCCTTCCTGATGCCAACCACCTTTAGGCGGAAGGTCGTTATTTATTATAACCTCCCCCCAGACCTGTTAACGGGAGTACTAGACTCCAAACCTGTTCACCAAGGGAGACCCTAGGAGGAATGCTGGCCTTGAGCCAACATAACTCCAGGGGTTCATTATAAACACACAACCCCCTCCACCACGATGAAGTTACAATCAATGGCGGGAGCCAACACAGCATTACTGGGCGAGACACGAACACCTCGTCGGCCCCCTGCACTCACCTGCTCCCAAAGAATGGTCGCGAGATCGTCGATGATGGCTCCGGCGTCGCGGTACCGCCCCGAGTAGCGCACGTACGACCAGGTGCACAGCAGCAGCAGAGACATCATCAGCACCAGGTTGCAGAGGCTGGCGAGTGCCGACAGCCCCACGAAGCCCAGCGCGCCGGACGCCACGTACATGGCCACCACCACGGCGAAGAAGGTGGCGGGCGTGCGTGCCGCCTTGAAGATGTTCTTGCCGTCGTTGTGCTTGGAAAAGTTCGCGAAGGCCTCCTGAATCTCGCACCGCATCTGCTCCTCGTACTTCCTGCTGTACTCTTCGCCGCCCATTTTCTTGGTGGAGCGAAACTGCTTGATGCAGCTGTCCAGGAGGTCGTGGTGCCTCTGCTCCAGGTCTGATGGTGCCAGGAACGGCTGGTTACCGCCACAAACCTAGGATGATATGAACAAATAAAAGTATTACTTATGCTGTGCATGCTACAAGGAGAGTTAATTTGCCTCTGGTAGAAACAGTGTGGCCTGACACTGATCGATCAGAAGTAAAGGTGGGAAGGATTGCTGACAAAATGAGAGGCAAGAAAAGAAGACTGTGGTCTTGTAGTGAAGAAGAGGAAATCATCATCATTATAGTATTTATAACAAAGATTATAGGAATGAGAGGAAGCTAAGGACAGAGAGAAATGACCCAGATGAGCTGGAAGGACAAGATAAATAGAGGCTGGGGTGACAGCGAAGACAGTGGGAGGGGTGGGGGGGAGCAGGCCTTGCACAGCAGACACAAGTGGGGCAGGGATACCCGGGTAGCTAACTCCATCACAATGGGAGAACAGAGGCCCTAAGAGTGAACAATATTGAACGGTTGTGTTTTTAAAGCAATTGCACCTTCTCCATTTCCCGATTGTACTGTTCCTTGGCAGTGGCTACAGCTGTGAGGTTATTGGCTTCTGCTGTGGCCTGCAAAACAAACCAACATTAAACAAAATAAAACGTGCGAAACCTAGATAATAATAGGCATGGTGATTAATGTTTATTTATGATTTTTTTGTTTGTTGCTCTAATTAATTATTAACCGGGCTTGTAATGATTACCTGCAACATGGATTTTGGATGGGGAAGCTCTTCTCCCTGATAAATCTTCATGTAGGCCTGCAAGTCAAAATCTGTCGAGCTTTAATATTCCTCCACCCCTTTGGGAAAAACATTATAAACACATTTATACAGCATCAAGCAATCTACAGCAGTTAGCCATTTAACACAAGGCAATACAACTTACAAACAGAAGAATGAACGTTGCACAATAAATGCCGAACTTGTGTGTTGTATCAGTGTGTAGTGATGCGTAGATTTATAAATATTCAATCCTATGGCTCACAATACGTGCATTAAATTCATCAAATTGTGCGTGTGAAAATCAATGTTTTCAATTTAGCTGAATTATGGCAGTCAGTCAGCAGGCTCTAGTTATAAATGCGAGTCTATTTAGGCCAAGGGAACCCATAAAACAATCCTAGACACAAACGAAAGAAGAACCGATGCAAATCAGACAGTACAAAAATCAAGTTTCAATGTTGAGTCGAGTAATGCCCCGCGTCACCACTGAGTGAATCCTCACACACAACTTGATACATAGATTTTATCAGCCGTTGTTATGATTCACAATAATATTTTTACGTTTATATATCTGAATCAAATTATATTCTATTAGTCATTATGATTATGCTTGTTTACCCAGAAAGATTTCACTAAGAACTCTTATTCAGGAGGGTAATGTCAAGTTTGTGGGGAAGAGGGGCAGATTGATATTTGCAATACAAATTTAGTCATTTCAAATTAAATTTCAGCACTGGGATATTTTGCAAAAAAATAGAACATTACAAACTCCTCACAAGAAAGCGGCTGAGGCGGAAATCAAACCCGGGACCTTGCTGTGTGCCACAAGTTTTAGTGCTGCGCCACCGTGGTTAGATGCGGGAATTACCTTGAAGTATTGCACGAGTGCACCGCACGTGATCCTGGAGCCGTTGATCTCCTTGACAGCCAGGTTCTCTGAGGCCAGCAGCAGAGGTACCAGGTTCTGCAGATTCTGCTTGAATTCGTTGTCAATGTCTGTGCACACGTGTCCAGGGGCGCACTTACGTTAGGCCAACTCTAGCACACCAAGTCATTTTTACGAAACGTACCATGAACACGTATTCGATTGTCTTTATGTTATAAGTTACCTTAAACCCTTAACACTCAGACACACATAAGATCACCTCTCTGTAGTCTTCCAAGGCTGGAGATCTTTAAAAGCTTTTTGATAAATAAACAAATAACACTCCACTTCAACAACTGTGCCTATTTACCTAGTTTAACTGCCTTTGATATACTTATTGAAGTAACGCATATTTTATCCAGAATAGCGCCAGGATAGGGGGCTTTAAACGTAAGTTAGGTTGTTATAAGATGCAGGGCTACACTGTTGGTAGCAGGGGACAGCAGAAGAAATCAAATTTTTGTACGAAACTCTCCCCCATATACTGTACCCTGCCTCCAAGAACCCGAACTGAGCGGTGCGGTGACGTAAGCTCAAATCACCCTGATAAGCGCGTGGTGAGGCTTTCATCCAGCAGTGGAAGGACACAGGGATACACTCGTGTACATGTTATACCTATTAGCCGACCATCGAAGTTTGGGTTGGTGGACACCTTGAGTCCAGGGTGAGGCATGAGGAAGCAGGCGACCTTCGAGAAACACGAGTGAATGTGCTTCCTCACATTCTGCACCTCCTCGTGCTGGTTCTCCGATAACTGTGAGGTCAAAACGACATCGCCCTGTGTCGAGAGGTGGCCATATGGTACAGAGGACAAGGTGCTTGGCTGGTTCCAGAGTTTGTGTCCAGGTTTCTGCTGCCTGTGATTAAACCGAGTTTCTCGAGTGCAATGAGTTTATGGTCTCTGGCCAACAGCCCCCACGACAATGCAATGAACGTCAACGTTCCATGGTCAGGCAGCTGTGGAAAGTGCTGTGGAGCAGAGGTCACTTAAAGGAAATTAAGAGGTAGCTCTGTGGTATGAGCTTCTGAAGCCAACGTCTAACATGAGCGATAACGCAGTGCTGTGTAATCCTTTAATGGACCATTCATCTCGTGACACAATATCGGCAGCACAAGCAGCACATAAAAAAAAAATCAACATTTTTTTTAAAGAACATCGTGTACGTTCAAAGGTAAGCACAACCAACACAACTTATGGGTGTTTTCGTATTAGCGTAGGCGAGGACTGATATAAGATTGAATATTTAGCAACAACAAGAAATAACATCCTCCCATTTGTAAAGCTTCTTGACCCTGAACATGAACGTTTCAGATGCAAACTAACACCGCAGAGTAAATGAAAGACTTCTCAAGACCTCAACACTCATCACAATAGCGCACCATTTGAGTGCACTTTCAGCTCACCTTAAGCCGTTTTTCAAGGAACCGTTTTCCACCCTCGTAGCCATATGGATACTCGTACGGGAAGCTCCAGTCTCTTACGAGAAACATGAGTGACTGCGGGAAACAAGAGGGAGGCAACAAACCAGATGAGAACAACATCATTAGCATCATAAACCGAATTATGCTTCCCTCCTCTGCTCTACATGGATAGAATGGGAAAGTGCCACCAGATAATTTTTCACCGGGCTTTTAATTATCGTATACTGGTTACGCACAAGCAGGCCACCAAAAACACTCGCTAATTAAGCTCCCGATAAGCATGCTATCTCGACCACCAATGACTTTTATTAAGTGATACTTATCAGTGTAAAGGAAAGCGCCAGGTTGGGTGAAATCGGATAAGCGCTTATGATATAGACAATTAGCAGGAACAAGTGTGTGCGAGCAGATACTCTTTCCAGACATAACCAATGTGCACCTTGTGCCGGAGGCAAGGCTAAATCAATGCTTTGCTGCCCGTGGACATCAGATTCTTCAAAGCCCCTTGCAGACACCCTCGCAATGGATTTTAAATCTGGATTTGGCCGTCTTCCTTAGGCTCTACTGTACTCCACCAGACTAATCTGGGCTTTATTTTGCCCACCTAAGCCTTCTGATGCCTAAAATTAGGTTTGGTAATATCAAACCATGCTGCAACCTTACCAGACAATGCTCTAAATATTAAGAGAAAATGTCAATTGAGAATTGCTTTTAAAAGCTACTCTCTCAGAAAAGCCAGGGTGTCTGTTCCTCCTCTCTTTCTTTCAATCTTGAAAGTATTACTAATAGTTACACTGAAATTATATAACACAAAGAGCGAGCTCCCTATAAATAAAACAAACCATGCACTGCGTAAGGCGGCACGGTGGCACAGTGAGTAGTGCTGTCGCTTCAAAACAAGAAGGTCCTGGGTTCGATTCCTGGCTCGAGTGCCTTTGTGTGAAGTTTGCGTGTTCACTTTGTATCTGCGTGGGCTTTTGCCAGGTATTCCGGTTTCCTCCCATGCTACTGCCTAGATTAATTGTCCTGCTGAGTAAATGGCCCTCCAAAAAAGTGTGCCCTGCGATGTACTGGCGTCACATCCTAGGTATTCCCCCGCCTTGCGTTCTGTCGGCCGGGAAAGGCTCCGCCCCCCCCTCCCCCGTGTCCCTGTACAAGATTAAGCAGGTATTTATAATGAATGAATTAACATTCGGGGAACCATGAGTTGCATAGCTGACGTAATTTTAACAATGAGACATTAGTAATGACAGTGAGTGCATTTGCTACAGTGACTAAATATAAAGGTACCTGGAAAGGTTTGTTGATGACTTGATCCATAGCAAGACGCCCATATTCAGTGAACAACTGTTAGAATAATCGACACAAACATTTAAATGAGAAGGCGAGCATTTGGCCGAATGTTCACAAAGCAATGCAGCTCAATATCCAATTTCACCGCACTAAAATCTTCCAATGAGTTTGTAATGAAATTAGTGAACCGACCCAAAGTGTAATTACTTCAAAATTAAAATATCCAAAGCCACGTGGGAACTGGAACATTTAAGAGAAGCAGACTGCACACTAGAAAAATTTGTGAAAAGGGATAAAACGATCTTTGCTTTACATGAAATGCACAGCATTTACATTTAACCAAATTCTACACCGATAGCTGTTTGACCCTCCATCTGCTACTAAGTCAGAGTGCTCTCAAATCACCCAAAAGCAGGCATTTGTAGTCACTGCACGATTCACCCAAGGCCAGATGATTGTAGTGGAATATTGCCCCGAACCGTCCTCAGGATGGCAGGAGTCAGCTCTCTCAGCCCTCCTGTGGTTTACGAGGGTGCTAGCAATCATAAACATTTACATTTCAGCATTCATAAAAGGAAACACCTTCATGCGGATCGGCACCTGTAAATGCTGTAAATCGTCCTCTTGGATGTTTTGCGTTAAGTTGTAAACCTGTTAATATAAAACGCGACGATGCAATGAATTGTTGGTGTCACGTAGGATATGCCCGTCTATTTCAATACAGCTTGTGAAGAACATCTTCCACAGCACAAATGCTTGCCCCTAAGATTCAACATTATTCTCAATACAAGTCAAGCCTGTAACCAATTGTGTCAGAACTGGTCAGGCTTTTGCAAGCTAAATGGGTTTCACCCTGGATCATGCATTGATGGGTGACCACTACGCATAAACAGGTTATTAAGAGGCTGTGTGGTTGTGTGGTGAGCAGCAAGAGGGCGGTACAGTCAAAAGCCGTTGTTAAGCTGTACTTCTATGCTGCCATATCTATCCACCCTACATTCGCCAGCTGAGACTGACCAGCATGGTGAAGTATGGCCGAATAACCCCCGTGACCCGGGTGGTAGAGAGACATCCCAATCCATCATTTCAATGGCAAAAAAGGGATGCCCATGTATTAAAAGTGAGTATGTATATATATCACTGTCCGCTTTCACAGGGCAATGTATTTGAAATGCTCTTAAGAGCTGCTCTTTCGGGATAGCCGTGGTGAGGATTCCTCCTCTCTCCTTCACCACGTATCGCACTGCAAGCTGGAGACACCGTCAGGCTTCTGCCAGAATGAGAGAAGCAATGCTTGAAACAGCCATTGACAAAAAGCACCCGTTAGGAGCAATTCTCAACTATGTATAAGTGTAAGATAGAGGTAGTTCCCAGCAGAGATGATGACCCTCACCCCTGTAGGTCCTCGTGAAGGGGTCTAGGTACGGGGCTCTACCTGTACAGAGCTGGTCATAGTGCTGAGGGCGAACACAGTGGCGCAGTCCTTGATGGTCGACTGGCTGTCAAACGCCCCCTGGGTGTCCATCAGCAGCACGGCTACCTGAAAGCGTGCCCGCGGACATAACAAGCCGATCACGCGACAGCTCCCGGCTCGGAAATCGATCGTCATCGTATGCTAGCGCTTTCTCTAGGCCAGGTAAAAATAAAAGCAATTATATAACATACAGGTTCCATTGTTTATTAAATACAAAAACTTGCACACTTGCAGTAGCTCCTTCAGCATTTAATGCTGCGGCAGTACTGGACAAGAGGGAGGTCAGCAGGTGTCACCTGGCTGGCGTCAGGCTTGTCGACGAGGAAGACATCGCTCCACACCTGTATCCCCGTCGTCTCGCGCTCGCAGCCCCCGCGCCAAGTGAAGCCGGTGAGCGGCTCGTCATTCCCCCCGAGCCAGTGGCCTGTCTGCCCCAAGGTCACAACACTGTCAGCCGCTCCACATCGAACGGAGCTACGACAGGGCCCGCATGACCCTGTGCCGGCATGGCACGCGTGCGTACAGACTTAACGCCCCAGGAACAGATGTGTTCGTCTTCTGCCCAGCAAAAACCAATAACAATCCTTGTCAAAGGGTTAAAAAAAGATAATACATGTATATGTACGGACCTCTTGAGAATTGATTGAGGGATGTGGGCCTTCCCACATCACACAGATCATCATCATTATCAAGGCGTTTTACCCAATTTTCATCGGGGTATGCCATTACCATGGATCGCCCTTCTCCACTTGTTCCTACAGGGGTTATTTGACCAACATACCCCACACTGGTTAATGTTAGTCAGTAATGGCAGGGAGCATACACATGGAAGCATGGAGATAGAGAGCAACAATGGCTTTTGGCGTTATGTTATAGGTAGTGGGGTTAGATTATGAGCAACAAAAGGCAGTGCAAAAATAAATACAAAAAAGTATTGTACTGTACTTATATGCTTTCATATCTATATTCCCAGCCTTTACCAAGCCACACTGACTCGTTTGGTATGGTCAAATAACCCCCACAATAATAATTAGTATGGGAAGGCCCTCATCCAGCAGTGTATTGACAGAGGGTTGTTTGTATAGATGTGCACTAGAATTTGTCGCAAAATTAACTCGCACCACGTGTACACACCCATAACGTGGCTTATTTAGAAATAGTACTTGCTGACGTGTGTCCCTGCCGTGCACGATCTAACGAGTGTGCCTATAGTTAGACCCTGACAGAGGGGGCTCTCTGAGGGAGCTGCCAAAATACGAACTAATGTGAGGGAAAATAGCAAGGATTAAAGTTTTTTTTTAAACATATATGAACACACTCACCGAAGATCTTCAATACACCGTTAGGGTATTGAATTGAAGTGGCTTAAGAAAAGCAAGACATACTTTGCAGCCCTAAACTGTATCTGAATTGGTCATGCATAATTTAGAAACTACTACATTGGAATGATAGGAACAACTGATTTTGACGATGCGTTGCGTGTGTTTTAAATGTAGCTGTGGCCATTTGGCTTAAATAATAAAGTGCATCAGTTTACAAAAATTACGAGCTGTGTTGTGCATGAAAAGAGACCCATTCTCTACCTGTAATATGGCCAATGGAACCATCAGTCGTCATCAGTTTGGGATCCCGCCGGGGACACGATCATGTTAGAGGTGAGGCAGAGCACTCATCATAATGATGTTGCTTTGATGCTCAATTAAGCAATTACCATGAGGCAATGAATCATTTACGTAATGCTAAGTCGGAGTCACAGGTGCCTATACCATTACATAACTCTACCACTTCACATTCTGTGAACCTATGAACAGATGTGGATTCTGCAGGAAGCATTTGGGCGTGGGGACATGCCCTTGGACTCAGCGAGGAATGAGTGTGCAGCTCTGTTAGCAGCCACTCCTGTAGTTAACCCCCTGATGTGAGAATGTTTTGACATTGCACAGTTATTTTAAATGAATAAAACCATCAGTTATTTTGCTCATGGTATGTTCCCCCCTTTAGGATGACATCTTGGAAGAAGTCCCAGTACAATCCTACGTGTAAAAAAAAATTGTAGCCAGTCACCTTTACACTCAGTTTCGCACCGTGTTATACAACAAATGTAGATGAGATGTGGGGCGCTTTGAAATTGTTTCACTTGCTGATTTATTTTAAGACCCACCTCGTGCAGAGTTGCATTATCTCACAAAATGCTCTAATCCTTACAGTATGTCCATGCCAGAAAAGCACTAAAGGCTGAACTGTGAGTAGAAGGAAAATCCGTAAATTAAGTTTCCAAGGACAAACATTTGCAAATTTTGATAATAGCATATGTGTTTAACCTCAGCCAAACAAATGTAAAGTCATTTATTCCTCATGGATGAAGACCTCCCCACAGTGTTGGTCAAGGTGATTAATATAACTTCATACTGGTCAATGTGGGATGGTAAATAGAGGGATGACCCAGGACCGGTTCGGATCTCTCTCACCACTGACGCTATCCATGCTCGTGAATAGAACTCTGGGTTTGTAACCCAACATACGAATCACAGACACACAAAATGTGAAAAAACAGGTATCACTGAGGGGTGCAGACGTAGCGAGCGCGACCGACACCTCACGCGTAGACTCACCTTGTTGTACATGTACCTAAGCATAAAGTCGAGTAGGAAAGACTTTCCCTTGCGAAAGGCTCCGGCCACCGAGACGACCACCACATCCTTGTCGCGCACACGCTCGTCCAGCAGAACGCGCTCCAGCGCCTCCTCATCCAGCTCAAAGGAGTGGTCCGAGCAGGCCCGTACCACCTGCACAGGACGTGCCTCCTGCACAGGACGTGCCTCCTGCACAGGAACCTCCTCCACCCCGCAGGGTCCCTCCACCACCTCGCTGCCATCGTCCAGTAGCCCGTTCTCACCTGTGGCGGGATGGCGCAGTGGTAACATCAGCGTCTCATGGAAAGAAGCTCCTGGCAGAGGCGGTTCGATGCCTTCTTCGAGAGCCTTTCTGTGTAGAGTTTGTGTTTTCCCCCTGTTCTGTGTGGGTTTCCTCCGGGTACTCCAGTTTCCTCCCACAACTAAAACAAACACTCCTTAATTGGCAGATACCATCATTGTACACAGAGACGCATTGTCTGGCGGGTTGGCGCTAGCTGTCAACGTGGCAGTCCCTACACAATGTTTCTTGCAGCACTTTGGGGCATCTGTGTGAAAGGCGCCATATTAATGTAATGCATCATTATTCCCTTCATTTCAATGCAAAAATATCGCTTAATACATTAAACATCCCTGGAATTCCCGTGCCTCCAGTGATCTGTGCCTTTGACTGTCACTATTCAAACCCAGGTTAAGGACCTCCAGCTTCTACCCAGTTACTGCCTTTTAAAAAACAATATAGAGTACACAGAACACCGTTTACACATCCCATTCTCCACCACAAAACATGTCCCACTGATTTGTTTTGTGTGTTGAGCCAGTTTCACTGAGATGCTATATGGATGCAAACTGTAACGCATTGTAAACTGGAGCGATTACATTTCGGTGGATGAACCGAATAGCAAAAAGCTTAATAATTTAATAGACGTAACACTGCCTGAAGCGTTTATAATAATAACTTACCTTTCTTCAGAGCTGTCACCCGAGGGCCGCAAGGCGCTGTACAAGGCTACAAGAAAATACCGTTGAGCCACAACACAGCTTTGGAAATCTGCCATATTGATGGCATTCGGCGCCGGGAAACTTTGACCATAAAATCAGATCAACTAAACGTGTGCAAAAAGATCCACGGACGCACACCTCCATGGACGCACACCACCATGGACGCACACCACCACATGCTGCCAGATTCACTTGTTGTGTATTACATAAAGTACACCGACAATTGACACCGTGGGTCTGGATATCACGCGCCAAGTGACTGGGCAGTTTCCACTATGGGTCGCATGGCTCGCAGTGCGGCCCACTCATGTTCCTTTTGTTTTCAACCTAATGATTATTTTTTTAAAATCTCGACAAAGAAACGACATTAACGGAATGATGCTATCTGATGCGGGAAGAAAAAAAAACTTTCCTGGTACCAATGAACGTCAAAGCAAGAACGGTTATTTCGAGCCCTGTTAATTCACGGATGACGAGGGTCCATAACTTTACTCTGTTAGATTGGTAAAAGGCGGGGATAGAGGCAGGACAGGGTACGATATTTACCGCATGGTCAATGTAACATAATTATAGTAACAATATAAAATCAGTAAGTTATGTACCGGTCAGTAATTCTCTTAAGACGCGTGGCGCGCTCTGTTTACCCTGCCGGACAGGCGCTCCGCGTTGGCGCGATGCTAGCGACTCGGTTATTTTCAAACTTCTCCTCGCTCCGTGAGCTTCCCTGGATCTTGTCCGAAACGTCTTCTCGTAGCACAAACGACATCGTGCTCTCTCTGACTCGTCAACTTTCGCACCACAGCGTTGTCTAAAAGTTATTGTTAAAGAAATAAAAGTTCGCGGCTAAAGTGGCCGAGAAGCGTTGGCTTTGGTCGCCGCGGTCAACTGAACTTTTCATAACCTAATGAAAATAAAACACATTGACATACGCGTCGCAGCTGAACTTCTAACTTAACATACTTTCCTCCACGGTTACAACAATGATTATTATCAAAGTCGCTACACTTGGTTATGTGCATATTTTAAGATGTACCGCCAAGATGCCCGTCAGAGGCCCAGTCAAACGAAACCGCCTCGACCTTGTCTATCGGGTCTGCCGGGGGAGTCGGGCTCCCTATCGGCCGCACGGCCCCCGATGTCCCGACCCCGTCTCCCCGCTCACCCGTGCCGTTGTATGCGAGCCGCCGTTGCCGCAGTACAGGATCTGCCATGGCTCCTTATCTCCTGGGTATGTGTCCCCTCCGTGTGCTTGAACCTCCTCTGTTCAACAACAGCTTTGCTACTCCCCGACGGGCCGCGTTCGATGAACGCGTGGTCGAGCTGTGGACGCAGCCACCTGTGACGCGACGCGTCCCTGCCCCCCAACACCCAGCACTGCCCCCTCCAACAACTGTCTTGCCCACTGTGCCCTCCCTGCCGCTTGCGAATGCACCCAGCCAGAGCTGCCACAAAACGTCTAATACACGAACAGCTACACCTAGCCATGCCCCGTGAAACCGGTGTTGTCCACCCAACATCCACCCCTACCTACTGACCACTCCATCCAGTGTTTACCACTTCCAACTGTATCCAGCTATGTGCCCACCGCTGTTCTTAGCCATGCCCACTACACCCAGCCATGCCCCCCGCACCAGGCAATGCCCTCTGCTCCCAGCAATGCCCCTGCTCCCAACAATGTCCCCCGCTACCAGCCATGCCCCATACTCCCAGTAATGCCTCCTGCTCCCAGCCATGCTTACTCTCCACGTGTAAAAAAATCTCCCCAAAGCAATAAAAAGAACCGTAGCGACTCCCTGAATTCGCTGGCTTGTCACTAACACTGAAGTAGCATGTGCATGATGCTGCCGCGGCAGCTGGCTTCTATACGTCCTCTATAGATTGTGTGTTGCCATAATACGCACAGGTGTGTTTAATACATACAGCTGTGTTGATATATTAATAATAATTGCATTTATAGAGCTGCGGAGAGAACGACAGAACGGTAAATGGGCAGCAATAACATTTATTTAGGTTATTTTTACATACACATCACTGCAGAACAACATGTAAAATATGATATGACCTTCAACTATAATTTAAAATGCAAAATTATGAGTGTTAACAATACACATGTCGGGAAATAGAGTAAGGTTACATTTATCGTATAATAATAATTGCATATCTAGAGTGCCAATCACCCGAGGGTCACAAAGCGCTGCACAGAACAGCGAAGAGAACGGCACATGAACGATATTGCAGGAATGCATTACATAATTAGTACAAATGAGTCCATATGTACAGGCGTACAAGTCTGAAGATGTTTGCGTGTACAGTCATCTCAGGCAAATCATAACACCTGGGTCTGTCCTGAAACCTCTTGTCGACGAGCCTTCGACACTTCACGTGGCCTCAAAGTGCATGTGACCTGGCACAGGCGCTGTGGTGACGTCTCCATCACTTAGTGGCGAATGGCGTTGTGGTTGTTGTGTTGTTCCTGAGACGGTGCTAAGCACAGGCATTACATCTGTGAGTCGTCTGTCAGTTTAATCTTCACACGTGCGTCTGCCCGTGACCTGCCAGCGAGATTTCCACACTCACGCTTGTTGTTATTGTGAGAACATGTACAGGTGTGCACAAGACTACCGTATAGTCATATTATTATATAACACTCACCACCCGCGCACTGCGTAAACAAAAATCCTTTCACCAGGGTGTGAATATGCACCAGTGTACAGGAGTGCGTGTAACTTTA
>JAZEWT010000010.1:7357286-7367345 GCA_036362905.1 Mordacia mordax
CAGCGTGGCGGCCTCTCGGTACGCGCACGTCCTCCGGGACAGCTATGCGGCCGACTCGGGGCGCGGGCAATCACTGCCATGCCCCGCCGCTGGAATACCAGTTGAGTCCTGTGTGACTGGCCAACAACGTATAACCCGAGGAACGTGTGTGAGACAGAAAGAGGCGACATTGATGCGGTGCACGTGGACAATTTCGGCAATTACGCACAATACGGCATGGCCGTGAAAACCTAGTAAACGTCCAACGTTGGCTCAACGTTGGTTGTTTACTCTACATGGCTCTACGAGTCTACATGGTCAGACGTACTGTTGTAGGTTTTCACGGCTCAATGTTTGAGATTCGCTCTCAAGAGCTGCTCTTTCGAGATAGCCCCCCACCGTTTGCTTAATCTACCGATGAAGGTTTTCTTGGAGCAGTGTCTCAGACTCGTTCTCCATAGCGAGAGAAAGCAGACTGGACAAGAGCAATTATCAAACAAATCGTCCAGCTATAGACGGTTCGGCTGATGTTGCTGCTTCTGCTGCTGCTGCTGATGATGGTTCGGAGGAGGAGGCATTTGAGCATCCCGGATGGCAGGAGCGTTGCGTGGATCGCTGAGTCTGCTGCTTTGACAGTCATTATAGGTCGGTGCTGGGTAAGTGCTCTCATCTCGTATGCACTCTCGCACAGTGCTGCGAGCGAAGCCGCGACTCTGCGAGAGGCGCACATTGATTTTCTCACGGCCGCTCTTCACGATGAGACGGTTATAGTTGGGCTCATTAATTTTTCACGCGTGCCTCCGTGTAGCAGGTGCGAGGCTACGAGGCCCCCCCCCTGCCTCCTCGTTCTCCTCCCACAGCCGACTGCAGAAGCCCGGGCACGGGGGAAAGGAGACCCTCATCACCCACTCCGTCCAAAGACAAAAATCTCACAAACAACCTTGTGGACGTTGGACACCCGCGTTCTTAACAATAAGGGGGGGGGGGGGGGTCCATCATTGAATTCTGTCTGGAGCAACAGAATCACGAAGACCCACCCTGACTAGGGCGAAGTGCTGTTAGCGAGCAGCACCTATGAAGGCCAGCACGGCACACGAGGGGATTGGTGGTCAGCACCACGCCCGGTTCCATTTCTCTACTTAGTGGCGATTTTACCGCGCGATGTGCTCACGTGAGGCTGAGTCGACCTAGGGGACGCCCAGGACCGGTTCAAAAAATCGTCACCGGTATTGGCCGTAAGCAGGCACCGAACTCCGGACGCCGGTTTCGTAGTGCGTTACCGCGCTACCCGCTGCGCTACCGCGCTACCCGCTGCACTACCGCGCTACCCGCTGGGCTACTGCGTAACCGCTGCGCTTCCGCGCTACCCGCTGCGCTACCGCGCTACCCGCTGCGCTACCGCACCCTCGCCCCAGCAGTAGTCAAGGGGTCTGCGCACCGTTTAGAGCCAAACACCCCACCGCCAACCCTTCCATTCATCCAAGGCCATTGCGCACCCCCTCACTCAAGCCGGCACGCATGCAGCACACAAAGATAAAGATGCCTCTGGCGAGAGTTAAGAACGAGCACGGACCAGCATCCCGAGTACAATGGCTCTCAAGTAAAACTCGTGGCCGTTTCTTTGGGGATAGCCGAGTCACGAAGGCGGGCGCACCCGATATGGCTACTCGGAAATAAAATACACGGAGGGAAATTGTCATACATCGAGTAGTGAACACCTAAATGATTGCAAAAGTCTACAGTCACTATAACAGAACCGAGGGAACTGATGTAGCGTCTGTGTCGTCACGCGTGCCGTGTGAGTTTGGCTACTTGTTAAAAATGTTATCCCTCTTAACCTAAAAACCCTCCACTGAGATGTTTGGGGGTTTTGTGAGCGGACAACGCTGGCCCCAGGTTTCATCATGAGGAAGGGGTCGACCCAGCATTATGTAACATTTCAGAAAGGTCCTACAGGCTTTGTCTTGGCTCGTGGAAATAACGCACCTGTTACAATGCGTGTGTCTCAACATAATTATGTTAATGCGATTAAGGCCCGGTGATTTATGAGCTTCCCTTTTAAGCAATTCCGTGTCCAATTACGCCGTGCGTTGCCCTTTTCTCGTGGAGTCTCCTCCCCTCCGTCGCGTTGTGTTTGTGTGCATTGTGTCTTTGTACACAATCTCGTGATTGAGCTCTAAATGAGTTATGGGTTTTTTTTCTCTTCCTGAGCCGACCTCTGTCAGACTGCGAGCAAAGACGCAGCGGCGGTAGGGTTCGAGGGAAGCTGCATTAGGAGCAGAGGATTCCCGTGGCAGGGAAGGGACCCCAGGACCCACGGGACCGACACTGGCAGCGGCATCACAAAGATCATTCTCCCAAGACCAGCTCCATATATTTATCAAAGTGCATTAGACTCTCGCATCGATGAATTATGAAACGTGAGCTGAACTTTTAAAGCGGCGGCCACGTGACCTGCACCTCCCCGCTCCCTCCCCGCGCCCGCCCCCATGGCCTCTCTCGCTCTCTCTCCCTTCCGTCCTCTTTGCACCTTTCACATAATCCCTTCTGCTTCCGCCCACGCGCCAATCACCCGCGCAGACTCCGAGATAACGACGGAGGCGGCTGTGAAGACGATTTAGAAGGTCGGGTTGTAGAGAACGTGGCCCAGGGTGAACCATGAATCCAACATTAATCGAGGGAACACAGCGAATATCTGCCCCCCTCCTCGCCTAAAGAGAATGCCCCCCCCCCCCCGCACGGAGAAAGAGGAATTGTCCCCTATCCTTGTTTCCCTAGCCATGGGCTAGGAAGTGTCATCTCATCTCCGCGGTAACTTTGATTTGAAATCATTGCCCGGCGAGCAGCGGCTTCGTAAAGGAATTACACGTCAGTGCCAGACGAGGGGAGCCGCGTGCGACCATCTCCGCGGACGCACGCTGCTCGGTTAGGCTCGGGTGAATTCTATGTGCCCCAGGGGTGACTTTCAAATTCACACCCCGGTTGGTCGACGATCAAATTACCCTGAACGTACCCCATCTCAAATCGGATCTCCGAGGCTCAGCAGGGTTGAGCCTGGTTAATGCCGCACGCTGAATTATTTGGTAACGCCGCTGCGTTGGGCGTGGTGCGCAAACGGAAATCGAAAAATATATCCTAACGCATTCGTTAGGAACACTGGGGGATGAAAATATAATATTATATAATAGGACAGGGGTTCTCAACATTTTGTCCCTCAAGCCCACTTGGATTGGATTTCCACGGACCACTAAGTTGCGTTTGTGGCCCGCTGATGGGTCACGACCCACTACTTAAAAAACGTTGGTTTTAAGCGACGTTTTGGACAGTAGCCCTTCTTCACAGTATACAGAGTAGCCATAAAGAAGTCAGCCATTTTTTAAATTTAAGCTGTAAGAAACCTTCAAGCTGTGTAGCTCTATATAATAGTTGTCTAGCAGGAAGGGGCAAGCAAATAACAATATCTCACTGGGGGCAATTTAGTCAGGGCAATACACCTAGGCAGCAGCGTGTCTCTGGACTGTGGGAGGAAACCGAAGTGCCAGACGAAAACCCAGACGGACATGGGGAGAACACGCAAACTTCGCACAAAAAGATACCCAAGTCGGTAATTGAACCCAGGAGGTTCGTGATGGAAGGCAGCAGCGCTGCTCACCGCGCTGCCGTGCCGAGACACTGCCGCTTTTCCGTCGTGTTGCCGACACGCGTTCACTCGAGTGGTTCCTCATTAACGAAACTGGCACAAGAGCTCGACGTAGCAGGACCCTCCTGAAAACCAATTTGCCTCGAGACTCATTGAGGTTTGGGGTAAATAACTGAAATAACACTCCCTGTATCGTTAGACCGAGGCGGATACGTGACGTTGCGGCTGCAACATGTCCCGGACAGTTTGCCACATCGTCGGAGATGGGGACGCTGGCACGTTTCGCTTAAAACACCGCATTAAAGGTGACGGGAGAAATGTCGTGAACTCGAATGCTGGCCGGAGCGGTCGGCAACGCCGCTCCCCGAATTATCTCAGCTTCCAGCCACATCTGCCACACATGAATTCGTCTTCGCGATAGTCACCTTGTCTTCGTACGATTATATTAATATAGAGCACAATGATACGCTGGGCGGCACGGTGGCCCAGTGGTTAGCGCTGTTGCCTCACAGCAAAGAGGTCCCGGGTTCGAATCTCTCGGCTCGGGTGCCTTTCTGTGTGGAGTTTGCATGCTCTCCCCGTGTCCGCGTGGGTTTTCGCCGGGCACTCCGGTTTCCTCCCACAGTCCAAAAAGCATGCTGCTGCATAGGTTAATTGGCTCGTAGGCTAAATTGCCCCGCAGTGCCCGGCGATGGACTGGCGTCCCATCGTCGGTATATCCTTGCCTTGCGCCCTGTGTCTGCCGGGATAGGCTCCGGCTTCACCGTGACCCTGTATAGGACTAAGCGGTTCCAGACAATGAGATGAGATGAGATGATACGCTAAGGCGTCGCTGGTATTCGAGCGGTTGTGCGTTACACTGAGAATCCCGACTCCGAGACGGACTAGGGAGGTTCTGAAAAGGATCGCGTGCGGAATGAATCCCCGACTGTTCCCACAGTGTGCTTGAGGCGGGAGGACCACGGGTCATGGGCAATGATGTGGGATAGATCAAGATGACGACGATGATGCTGATACGCAGGGTCATCAAAACAGAACGCATATCATTCATTGAAGTATCTCATTCACAGTGATTAGTTTGCTGGCACAGATCGCGTACAACTTGGGAGTTTATTGTCGTTGTGTGCAGGAATAATTCACATACGGCTGAACAAATGAAAGAAGCAAAGATCACAGCTGTTGTGGAGACCATCGCTAATGAAACGCTCGCTGCTGCGGTTATGGAACATTTCGCTAGACATGTACAAATAGTATAGAATGCAGAGGGATCACGAATAGAAAATGTTTTTACGTAAATACAGTCTCCTGTGCTTCATTGGTATTTGATCACAATTAAGTCTGTAAGTAATGACTTAGGTTTTCACTGCTCAATGTGTGATGAGAATTGCATTCCGTGGTTCTTTTGAGAGTTCGTGCTTCTCTCTTTCGTGAAGTTCACCTGATGATGCCTCCCACGTGCGAGGTGAAATATCATGAAGGAGACAGTAGGAACACTCGATACGGTTATGACAAAACAACAGCCATGGAGAACAATTCTTGGTGCTGTGAGTGACATTTCAATGAACACTGTAAACTGAGGCGTCTCATGTTGATGAGCCCTGTGAAATATGCGCAGAGTCTGTACGCGGGAGGGAGGCCGATGCTGCCGCTCACTCTAACGTCGCACGCTCGGCACACTTCCGCCAGGCTCGACGTCTCAAGGCCCCCCCATCAACCGTGGGCGTGCGGCGCCCGAGGAGCCACAATGGGCATCTGGCGGCGGGGCCCACTGCGCGGCCCATGCCTGGCCCTGACGGCGGTGGTGGTCGCGGTGCTGCTGCCGCAGGGCGCCAGTTCGTCGGCGTCCGAAAACAGGTCGTGCAACCTCACGTTGGAGTGCAAGAAGGGTCTGCTGCTGCCCGTGTGGTTGCCCAGCAACCCGTCGATTGGCGACAAGATCGCGAGGGCGGTGGTCTACTTCGTCGGGATGATCTACCTGTTCCTGGGCGTGTCCATCATCGCCGACCGCTTCATGTCGTCGATCGAGGTGATCACGTCGCAGGAGAAAGAGATCACGATCAAGAAGCCGAGCGGCGAGACCGTCACGACGACGGTGCGCATCTGGAACGAGACGGTGTCGAACCTGACGCTCATGGCGCTCGGCTCGTCGGCGCCCGAGATCCTGCTCTCCGTCATCGAGGTGTGCGGCCACCAGTTCGAGGCAGGCCACCTGGGGCCCAGCACCATCGTGGGCAGTGCGGCCTTCAACATGTTCGTCATCATCGCCATCTGCGTGTACGTGGTTCCCGACGGCGAGTCGCGCAAGATCAAGCACCTTCGCGTGTTCTTTGTGACCGCCACGTGGAGCATCTTCGCGTACATCTGGCTCTACCTGATCCTGGCGGTGATCACCCCAGGCATCGTCGACATCTGGGAGGGCCTCGTCACGCTCATGTTCTTCCCGGTCTGCGTTGTGTTCGCCTGGGTCGCTGACCGCCGGCTGCTCTTCTACAAGTACATGTACAAGAAGTACCGGAACAAGCGCGGCCTCATCATCGAGTCGGAGGGCGACCGCGTGAAGAGCTCCATCGAGATGGACGGAAAGATCCTCAACTCGCACGGCGACATCGCGGCCATCGACAGCTCGCTGTCAGCGCTGGACGAGCGCGACGTGGAGGAGAGCCGCAAGGAGATGATCCAGATCCTCAAGGAGCTCAAGCGCAAGCACCCGGACAAGGACCTGGAGCACCTGACAGAGATGGCCAATTACCAACTGCTGAGCCAACAGCAGAAGAGCCGCGCGTTCTATCGCATCCAGGCGACGCGCATGATGACGGGCGCTGGCAACATCTTGAAGAAGCACGCGGCCGACCAGGCGCGCAAGGCGGCGAGCGTGCAGGAGGTCCGCGCCGACGGGGGAGACGGCGCCGGTGGCGGCGGCGAGCAGCGGTGCCGCATCTACTTCGAGCCGAGCTCTTATAAGTGTCTGGAGAACTGCGGCACGTGCGCGGTTACCGTGCACCGACGGGGCGGCGACCTGGGCGCGACGCTCTACGTCGACTACCGCACCGAGGACGGCTCGGCCAACGCGGGCTCCGACTACGAGTTCCAGGAGGGCACGGTGGTGTTCAAGCCGGGCGAGACGGAGAAGGACATCGCCATCGGCATCATCGACGATGACATCTTTGAGGAGGACGAGCATTTCTACGTGCGGCTGAGCAACGTGCGCACCGCCAGCGAGGACGGCGGAGCCGCCGGCGGCGGGAGTGGCGCTGCCGCCGCCGGCGCCACCGCCGCCGGCGGGAAGTTCGAGGCCAATCACAACAACGCGGCGCCCCGGGCGTCGCTGGCCGAGCCATCGGTGGCGACCGTGACCATCCTGGACGACGACCACGCCGGCGTGTTTCTCTTCGAGGAGACAGTGACGCACGTGAGCGAGAGTGTGGGCATCATGGAGGTGCGGGTGGCGCGCAGCTCAGGCTCGCGCGGCACCGTCACGGTGCCGTTCCGCACCGTCGAGGGCCTGGCCAAGGGCGGCGGCGAGGACTACGAAGACGCGATCGGCGAGCTGCTCTTCCAGAACGACGAGATCACGTAGGTTCCGCGATGCACCCAGCCTCCACCCGTGTCGCTTCCTCTATTTCACACGCGCTCCATGAGACAGCGTCACAGTCGGAGGCACTGCTACCGAGTGATGCATGTGGTGTGACCGCGACTGCCTGGACGTTCTGGCTCCCCTGGATAGGAGACCACGTGGGACCGCCGTTGTTATTATTGAAAAATAGGCCTGGTGTGGGACCCTCTTTTGTGTGAGGCCAGGGGGAAATGGCCCTTTTTCGCTATCACATTCTAGGCAGCTCTGGGTTCAAATGCAGCAGGGCCCACAATGCAGAGGGGCCCAGGCCCTGGGCCACGAGGAGGGTGGGAGGTTGGACGGCCGGCACCGTTTAATCTCACGCACCAGGCACTATGCCGTCCACACTGCACCAGTGGCTGTCGTCTCCAAGGATTTACTCCGGTGGTCGGCGTTTGATGCGTTTTTTTTTTGAGCCAGGTTCTCGTTCATCTCGGGTTTTTCCACCGCTCTAGATTTTTTGATATTTTTTTCTAACGAAAATTTCCCACCCTACCCCGCCACCACGGGCAGTTCAAAACTAACTGCACTCGACCGAAAGGTTTAAAAATATATATTATTTACACGTCTGTAGAATTTTGCTCTGATCTGGTTGCACTGCCAGGGGTGACTGCTGGCAGAGTGCATTACCATATGCAATTATTCAGACGTCGTTTGCCATAATTTAGGACAGCGTGGGTCATCTCTTATTTATATTTACGCCGGTGTCGCACAAGGCCTGCTAGTGCTGCCATTAAGGTGCTTTAGAATGGTGAGGCCGTTATTGCATTAGCTGAGAACAAAACTCACTATAAATCTCCCTGAGCGATGGAATAATTTCCACCGCGATTTGCACGGCATGACATATCTGTCCCCCTCTCTCTCTCTTTGCCGCACGCACTCTGATCGTGTGCGCTAACGCACGGTGCGTTTTTTTCAGTCTTAGCGCTCTCTCCCAGCTCCCCGCCGCAGCGTTCTCGCTGCCACTCCTCTCACGCTTTCGTAATTTACCCTGCAGCCCATTAATTACTCGGGACGTGCTGAGAGTGCAATGTGCATGCCCAGAGGTTGGCTCCGTGGCTCCTCCATCGATTTCGCGACGAGGAACCCAGGAGAGGAGGACATGCCTGGCGATACATTAGCCGTATTGATAGCCGGCGTGCGGGCGATCGGCTCACGCGTAGAGCGGGCGGCGCAAACAGATGCGCGTTCGTTCGCCGCGTGTGTGGCGCGAGATGCGCTGTGGCTACCGCAGGGCCAAGAGCGATGGGCGGCGGTGCGGGATAGATGTCGACGGTGACGATGATATATCAAATATATACACACTTTCCTGTACAGACGCATGCACAGGTGTATGATGCATAGATATCAGGGGACGCTCAGCTGCTTTAATGAGCAGCGAATAGCGCTGCATTTATTTTCCCATTTGGGCGAGGTGGGTGAGGTGAATGAGGTGGATGCGTTAGGTGGTCACGGTGGGCTCGTGACCATGACAAGCTCAGTGGGCACAGCGTGGTTGGCTCTGTGCGCCTGCAGGCTGAGCGCTGTGCACGATTGTCTCATCCGGCGCACATGTTGCATGCCACGCGTGTCGCTGTAAACCCGCATGGCTCATTCAGCCGCCGCCCGAGTGGCTCCACACCGCCACCGTATGACGGCTGTCACACGTGCGATCTGCACCTCCGAGCACCAAACTGAACCCCACGAGCGAAACTCAACCGTGGCAACAGGATCGGTTCCAACGCCGGTGGAATTTCTCGCCGGGGGCGGGCAGGAGTCGAGTGGCACCACCTCTGCGAGGGCCGCCGCACGGCGATTGGGGGGCCAGCGCACGCAGATGTTTCTCGACTAAAACCACGATTAAAATCCTATCCCAAGCTCGAACACAAGGACCCCACTTCGACAATGCTCCCCCCCAGATCACAATCATCCACCGAGGCATTTGACATTAAACACGCACACCGAGCCATGTACTCCGGTCGCCGCGAGGCACGTGGCGGGTTTCCAGGACGAAAAGCCCCTGGCAGCGGAAACGGAATGGAGAGGGAGGGGTTGGTGGCTCGATAATGGATCGGGGCTCAGGCCGTGAGCGTCGCTGCCTCAGCGGGCTCCCTCCCCGTGCCCCAAGCGTCACCGCGGGGGCGACACCGGCCGAGTTCACCGTAACTTCGTGCACTGTTTGTTTTTTTAGAACTGCAGCGGTCGCCCCCCCCCCACTTCCTCCTCCCCCCAAACCTGCAACAACATCATCAACGCTATCTCTAGTGTTGTGATTGCGGCACGCAACGTGACCACCGCCCTGCCCGTGCTAATTGCAGCCGAACTGTTTGGGCCCCCACCAATTGCTCCTTTGTGCGTACGAGCGCAGCTTGTGTCGGAGCAACGAATCAGTTGACTAAGATTATTGTCGTTCACGATCAAACTTGCTGTACTGCCATGCACCGACTATACCGTTCCTCACGACCCACTCGGCGGTATCCACCAGAGGCGTAAGCGAGGCTGTACTTGCTTGGATGCGAGTTGTGCCGGGACCGGCTGCCCCAGCCGTGGGACAGCCCCGGGCAACTCGAATCTGCTCCGGTTTCTGCTGAACCCAGGAAATCCCGTGGCCTGAGTGAACCCACTTGGAATAGCCGCCAGGGCCCTGGAAGACACACACCTGCTGCAGCACTCAGCACCGGGGAACACGGGATAAAATAAATAAATAAAGTTATTGATTTCATTATTTATTAACGGTGAAACCGATCGGTGTGCTTCGTCGGTATCCCACCAGCGACCGCTGTTGATGGAAAACATCGCCAGCAAACATGTGCTTGCCGGGCCATAGGTTGCGGCCCTTTCTTTAAAT
>JAZEWT010000010.1:7370452-7381589 GCA_036362905.1 Mordacia mordax
AGAGAGGGAAGGGGAGAGGAGGTGAGGGAAGAGGAGAGGGGCCAAGGGGGGGGGAGGAGGGGGGAGAGGAGGGGAGAGAGTTCTCGAGGACGCGATGCCGCTCTCACAGAGCCCAGTAAAGAATCCTGGTCTGGGGTCGCCGCTGGAGGCGACTGTGAACCACGAGACGCCGTGAGCGCCTGGCTCCGCGGCCACGGCCGCTCTCGCCGTCACGGAAATTCTGCAAACTTACCAGATAAATCTGGACCCTCCGCACGGCTTTAAGTCCCAACGTGTTTATTTTCCACGCTTCCAAAACCCTTCTCCCCGCGCTAATGACGTTTACACAACAAAACTTCACCGAGTTTAAATATTTAAGGTTCGGCGCACGTAAACTCTTAAGGCTTGTTCGTTTGGTCAATAAAGGGTGGGGCGAGCAGGGCGGGCGGGTGGGTGGGGCGAGGAGTGTGGGTGAGGCGAGCGGGGTGGGGTTGACGTGCGAGTCAGTGGGTGAGTTGATAGGTGTCTGGTTGAGTGGGTGAGGCTATTGGTGAGTGAGTCTATTGGTGGGTGGGTGAGGCTATGGGTGAGTGAGTCTTTTGGTGGGTGGGTGAGTCTGAGTCTATGAGTTTCTGCCCTGCATTGGCTGTGCGCCTACCTCTACGACCGTAAGCAGTTCGTCAGCTTTGGAGGATGTAACTCAGAGATCCATCCGGTTTTGTCTGGAGTTCCTCAAGGTTCGTCCTCGGCCCATTCCTCTTCAGCATCTACATACAACCACTCAACCATATCCTGCACAGCCTCAATATAGGCTACTATTGATGCGCTGATGACATCCAAATCTTTATCCACGCAAAGCTATCCATCAATGCGTCTGGTCTCTGCAGGTCGTCCTCACTGTCAACTGTGAAGGCCTGGCTTAATTCAAATTTCATTAAAGTAATTGGCGACAAAACAGAAGTTTTGATTATCGGAACCCTGCACCAATCGTCCAAGGATGAACCCATCCATTTGATGTTTCACGACCATACACCATCGAAGTTCCTAAGGCATTCCGGAGTATAGGAGTGATTCTTTATTCCTCACTCACCTGCGAGACACACATCGATAAGGTAACGAAGGTAGCCAGTTTTCATCTCAGAAATATAGCCAGACTGCACAACATCCTGTCACCCTGTGACGCTGATAAGCTAATCCACATCTTCATCCTTTCATAAATCGATTATTGCAATGCACTACTGCATGTACGGTGGCCCAGTGGGTAGCGCTGTTGCTTCACAGCAAGAAGGTCCCGGTTTGGAATCTCGGCTCGGGTGCCTTTCTGTTTGGAGTTTGCATGTTCTCCCCGTGTCCGCGTGGGTTTTCGCCAGGCATTCCAGTTTCCTCCCACAGTCCAAAAAGTATGCTGCTGCATAGGTTAATTGGCTTGCAGACTAAATTGCCCTCAGAACCCGGTGATAGCCTGGCGTCCCATCGTGAGTATATCCCTGCCTTGTGCCCTGTGGCTGCCAGGATAGGCTCCAGCTCACACGACCCTGTACAGGATTTAGCGGTTCTGACAGTGAGATGAGATGAGACTACTGCCTACCTTATCAATCGTCTCCAACGTGTGCAGAACACGGCTGCCAGAGTCCTCATTCTCACTCCTATCCACGATCACATATCCCCAGTACTGGTGTCTCTCCACTGGCTACCGATTAAATATAACATTTAATCGAAGACCCTCCTTTTCACCAACAAGGCTCCGACTGGTGCTGCTCCGACATACATCCGTGATGTACGTCAGACACCCTCCTCAACACAACTTCAATCCTCCAAAACGGGCTCGCTGCATGTGTTCAGATCGCACCTCCAATCGATGGGTCACAGCCTTCTCGTGCGCTGCTCCCAGACTCCAGAACTCCCTTCCATTGGAAATTCGGTCAGCTGAGTCCCTGGGCATCTTCAAATCGCGTCTCAATGCTCACTTATTCCATAAGGCATTGAAGTCCTCTGGCTAGGACTGTTAATGCTGCTCACTGCTGTATGCTTGGGTGATGGCTAGCTGTTGACTGCCTGCTCAGGGACATTTCTTCCTTTATTTGTAAAAATTATTTTATTTGTTATGTTACGTCCTTCATTGATTTAGTCATTATTTTACTTTATTGATCTACTCTGACATGCCGTTCTCTCCACATCTCTGTGCAGCGCTTTGTAACCCTCGGGTGAAAGGCGCTTCAGAAATGCAAATATGAAGTAAAATTAAATACACGGACACCGCCGATGATTCCTGTCGCTGTTGCTGTAGCCCTCCGCCTCCCTCCATCCTCGCGCTTGAAATATAGCGAATAATCAAATGTGGTGCGCTGCGAGGAGCGGCGATTAGGGGCCGCATGAGCAGGAAGGGCCACGTAGCCCCGCTGTTCGTGATGACGGGTGTTTGGCAGCAACACTGCATTGTTTCTGTGGCTGCGGCCGCAAGGGTTGCGGCGGTGGCAGGGACCGCGGTGGCAGCGGCCGCACTGGGGGAAAAATTGCGGTGGGTCCCTGCGTCAAGGGCGGTCGCTTCCTGGGGCCGGGGGCCGGAAGTGGCCACCGCCGCCCCATTGTGCGCCCGTGGGTGCACGAATAACGGGCGTGCGTGCAAGTTGTATGCGTGTCAAAGTGCACGTGGCCTGTCACAGGCGTCGTGGGAACCTCACCGCCACTTAGCGGCCACCTGCGGCTGTTGTTGTTGCGACTTTGTCACGCATGGACGCTCGCTAACAGCACTTGACCTTCAAGTCCGTTAAGGTTACACGAGGGATGTCAGTGCCACGTGTAATGTTGATGTCTCTCATCTCATCTCATTATCTGAAACCGCTTAATCCTATATAGGGTCACGGTGAAGCCGGAGCCTATCCCGGAAACATAGGGCGTAAGGCAGGAATACACCCGACGATGGGACGCCGGTCCATCGCCGGGCATTGCGGGACAATTTTAGTCTGCGAGCCAATCAACCTATCCAGGAGCATGCTTTTGGACTGTGGGAGGAAACCGGAGTACCCGGCGAAAACCCACGCGGACACGGAGAGAGCATGCAAACTCCACACAGAAAGGCACCGGAGCCGAGAGACTCGAACCCGGGACCTTCTTGCTGTGAGGCGTCAGCGCTAACCACTGCGCCACCGCGCCGCCCTAATGTTGATGTGTACAGTGTAATTAACTAGCGATTGTTAAAGCGTGCTCTTATCAGCGGCCTTTACTCACGTTCAAATCCCGGCCAGGACCAACGTCCGTGGTGATTGTTTAAGCTGATCCGGACTCTGCTCTAAGTCGACTCAGCCCTAAAACTAGAACCTGGCACGATGTTAAAACATCGACTCACGAGCGGAACGCGGTGCCATCATTTCTCAGAGCGCCAAACAGCGACCGTCAGGGACTCGAGAGGAATCGCAGCTCACCAGCTGAGTGCTCACTGCTTATCGAGTCTCGCCGCTGGCCACATCCTCGCTCGTGAGAGTGAGCGATACCCCGACACCCGCTCTTAGGAGCCCGGAAGCATTGGCAATCAGCTGAGGAGTCAGCTTCAAAGGGCAGAGCGTCGCCGCTCACACATTCTCTCTCCGCTGCCGGACAAGGGTACGAGGCTCACGCGTTCCATCTCTCGCTGGTCGTGCGACCTTGGCCGCGGCTGTCTCGGCCATTATCCCGCGATTGAAACAAGGCAGACCCTTAAACACACCGCCGCACAAAGAAAACGCGGAGGATGCTGACGATGGCGAGCGAGATAGCGGTGATCGTAATGCTCTGTTTGGCCAACCTTGCCGGGGACTTCTTTGAGCGCTAATAAATAAAAAGCTTCCTGCGGGGCTCTCCCCGGGATTCCGAGCTGGGTTTCCTCATGCCGGAGGGGAGGCGGGGGGAGTATCTATCAAGAGAAGAACATTCCGCTCCCTACGCGGCAGTCTAATTACAAAGCCTCGGCAGGCAGAGTGCTCCGAGAGGAAGCGGTGATAGAAACAGACGAATGTGTTTGAGACCGCGGCACTTTGAGAGTCCCGGCATAATCGCTCGTGGCCGTCGTTGGTACGCGCGCCGTCCGCACGCTCCCTCCCAACGCTCCCTCCGCACGCTCTCCTGCGCTCGCTTCCCTCCGCACGCTCCCCTCTGCACGCTCCTTCTGCACTCTCCCCTCTGCACGCTCCCCTCCGCACGCCCCCCTCCGCACGCTTCCTCCGCTCCCCACTGCACGCTCCCTCTTCACGCTCCCCTCCGCACGCTCCCCTCCGCACGCTCCCCTCTGCACGCTCCCCTCTGCACGCTCCCCTCCCCCGGCGGGGAGGCCCACATTTAAGAACTCTCGTCACTTGTCAGAGGTCGCTCGGCAGAGGCCGGAATGAAACCTTTCGGTCCTCACGGAGACCCACAAAATCACATAGAGACTTCCATGCTCCTGGCGTTATAATGTTAAATGATTGTTCAGTTACATTAATTACATTTTGGTGAACACAGCTATTAATATGAACGTTGTTCATCAAAATCCCAACTGCCGGCAAAGCAGATGTTCCCCTGTCCCACGACGGTTTGCTCTCTCCGCATTCACCAATAACCAGCGAAGCATTGATCACCTTGCCTCGATGCCTGGAGACACGTAATGATGATGATGCCCCGTGACAGCGAGGAAAGGTCAAATGGTCTCCTGCTCAGCGAGAGCTCTTTGACGTAGATAGAAAAACGATTCATTTGCTTTAATTTAACACGTTACGTTAAGCGGGCCCAGCCTATCAATGGCAGCACGCAGGTCTGTAAGTAAGAGTGAATAAGTTGGCCCTTGGCACGCCACTTCTAAGATGTAGACCCCTTGTATAAAGTCATGCAGATTTAACAATTGAACAATAATTGTACATTGAATAGTAATATTTTTGTAAAGAATTAAGAAGGTTTTTTTACCATTTCTGGGTAAAAACATTTTCTACTCTGGCAAAAGTACCCATGGTAATACCTTTATTCATTGCACGTTGCCAGCGATGCACACACGTCATTTAGACATGCCCGTCCATCCGTATCTCCCTCCAGCCAGCAAAACAACAGATTGGAACATAAACACATTTGCTCGAACACGGTTTTCACCGACAGACGAGGTAACAATGTAAAAAAAACGAACAATCGGTGAATTTATAACGAGACGCAGTTTGCCATGGGGTGAATAATCCGCGGCATCGCCGCTTTGTGACTACAGCCAATGACGAGTGATCGAGCCTCGTGCAGTCCAGACGAAAGCATCCGCAACCACGGCGATGAGCCTTGAACGAGTTTCGTTAAAACGCTCATCCCGCGACCGTGACGCGACGACGTTCTCAGGGTCCGCGTGTTCTGGTTGGGACGACCGCTCGCGATCGAGATAACAATACTAATAATAACTGAACTTCTAGAGCGTTTTGTACCCGTCACAAAGCGCTGCACAGAGATGTGGAGAGAACGGCGTGTCAGCAACAACAACGACTTGTCAACGGCAAATCTCATCATCTCATCCCATCTCATTGTCAGAAACCGCTTAGTCTATACAGGGTCGCCGTGAGCCGGAGCCTATCCCGGCAGACACAGGGCGCAAGGCAGGGATATATCCAAAATGCGATGCCAGTCCATCACCGGCCACTGCGGGCAATTTAGTCTACAAGCCAATTACCCTATGCAGCAGCATGTTTTTTGGACTGCCGGAGGAAACCAGAGTGCCCGGCGAAAACCCACGCGTACACGGGGAGAACATGCAAACTCCACACAGAGAGGCACCCGAGCCGAGATTCGAACCCGGGACCTTCTTGCTGTGAGGCGACAGCGCTAACCACTGGGCCACCGTGCCGCCCGGCAAATCAACAACGATATAAAAAAAATTCAAAGCTCAAAGCATTGAGTCCCATGCGTGCGAGTCGATGTGTTGACTCTCGCGTGCTGCTCTACGTGGGGTGGAGCGGCACGGTAGACAGCAAACGTCGTGATGTCAACAAACGTAATGGCGTCAGCTTGAAATTCACGGCCACGTAACATTCGCTCACTCCTGATGAAGGAGGACGCCGTTTAGGCACCAGGAATCGCAAACAGTTGGAAAAGGCTCGTGCTACATTCTTCCAAGCTCAGCGGTCCTCTGTGTAATCAGATGGTGTTTGTCGGTTAATGGGTGTTTACACGTGGGAGAACATAACACGTGCGTGGAGGCAACACTCTAACTCATGCAGAAGTGGATTACACGTTAGCTGTACTGCCTTCTGATACTGAGCCAGGCAATGTTTTACTCAGCACTCGCGGGCAAGGAGTTTAACGACGTTTCTGTGATGAACCAACCCTCGCTGCTGCCTCCACAGCGCTGAATCACAGACCACGTGCACGTTCACTACCACCCGCCGGCGAGTGATATGGGAACCGGTCCTGGCTCTCCCCTGTCACAAGTCCGCACTGACCAGCGATGAGGAAGCATGCGGCATAGTGGTGCAGCAGTAACGTACGCACCTCCTCAAAGAAAAAACGTACTGCCCGGCCTGGTACGATTCGCATCTCTCTGTGCAGAGTTTGTGTGTTCTTCCCATGTTGTACGTGGGTTTCTTCCGTGTTTTACGGATCCCTAACAAAGCAAAAAAAAACCCATTGTAAATAATTCACCGATACCATTATTATCTTGCAGGTTGACGCCGGCTGCAGTTTCTGGCAGCACCTTGTGATCTCTGAGTGAAGGATGCTGCTACATAAATCTCATCTCATCTCATTGTCAGAAACCGCTTAGTCCTGTACAGGGTCGCGGTGAGCCGGAGCCTATCCCGGCAGACACAGGGCGCAAGTCAGGGATATACCCACGATGGAACGCCAATCCATCACCGGGTACTGCAGGCAATTTAGTCTGCAAGCCAATTAACCTATGCAGCAGCATGTTTTTTGGACTGTGGGAGGAAACCGGAGTGCCCGGCGACAACCCACGTGGACACGGAAAGAACTCGCAAACTCCACACAGAAAAGCACCCGAGCCGAGATTCAAACCCGGGACTTTCTTGCTGTGAGGAGACAGCGCTACTCACTGGGCCACCGTGCCACCCCTAGTATATAAATATAGTACATTATTATTATAGTTAAACACCTCCCATGAACAGTAAGGAATGAGCGGGTCCTCATTCAGCAGTGGATTGAATATGGCTACTTTTGCCAGTGTACATATGCAAAGAATAGAAAAGGTTTTTTGTTTTTACCATTTATGGCAATTGTACAGGTGTTAAGATCTTAAAACACCAAAATAGACACCTTTCACAATGTGTTGAGTTTGCAAAAGCCACGCATACTTGTGGCGAAATATGCAAACAAGAGGCTTTGATAACATATGCATTGTCCTTCAAACTGATTGGCTTACACCAGACATGGCTTTCTTTTGAGCATATACTTGTGTGGCTGTATAATTTCCAGAAATGGTAAAAACCTTTTCTATTTTTTACAGCGGATTGACTGTTAATTTATTTGGATTGAGTTCAAGTTCATTCGCCTCCAGCCACTAAAGGCAACTGCATTCATCATTTAGTGGTATATTTTAAAACTACTTTCGCTGGCTGTCTCGAGGACGGATGCACAGGCACGTCCAAAGGACGAGTGTGTCGCTAACAATGTGTCAATGATAAACATGCCTTGTCAGTGATCTCTTGATTACGAAATGACGTGGTGTTTAAATCCCAAATTATTCGGCATCATCATCCTAGTCAGGATTGTGTAGGCGACCGTAGCCCATAGCACCGATCATCACAGTGTGAGTTATTACGACACCTGCTAAAAACCAGAACGACAAAACGAGAATTGCACTTCACAGCTGTTCTTTCAGGATAGCCGTACTGAGTGTCCCTTCTCCTCGCACATCGAAAGCTATGTTCGTTCGCGTGCCGTGGAGATCGCTTGGCCCGCCCTGTTCGGCGCGAGGAGTTGCCGAGACGGACTGGGCGGGCTGCCCGTTTGTTTGCGCCGCTCGGCCCAGCGTGAGGCACAATGAGGCCGCTTTCATTAAATCCGCCCTCTAACTTACCGCCGCCATCACCAACAACGCCATTAAGCGCGCACTGCTTCGTTGGGCGTTGTTGATTTTATATTATTAGTTTAAACTCCCCTCCCCCCGACACCTGCGCGGGGTCTTTCCGCCGAATTGCCGTCACCCTGGGTCAGTTTTATGGCGGTAAGTTATGGTTTCGCCTCCCGCATCGCCGCTGCAGCATCTACCGTCACGGCAGCGACGGCAGCAGCAAAATCGGAGGCATCAGAGAGGCATCGGCTGTCAAACGAATCGACCGCGAGGCAGGGGCGAAGCTGCCCGAGGAGCCGGCGGTGGGAGGAGGCTGAATATTGGACGTGACGGTCTCCGTGCGCGATGCGCGGCGGTGCAGCGCGCCGCGAGCAACGAAACTTAGCGCCGCGACCCCGCGTCACGCTACGTGACTCCGGCGTCTCCACGACGATCTGCGCTGCACGGTTCCACTGGACGCGACGTCCGTCTGCTCATCCTCCTCCACCTCTCCCCCCCCCTGCCGCCGCCGTCGCTGCGACTCGCCCGTCAACTGCTAATGAACACCCTCTATTTTACCTTATCACGAACACCATATGGTAACGCTTTGGGATGTGTTTATTTTCAACCTGCTCAAATTACCTTAAATTAGCGCGCCTCGTACGCACGGCGACGCGCTTCGCTGGACCACAGGCTGCGCGGTGGCCAGGAGATGGCAGCACAGCAATGGCTTCTTGAATCCACGTGTGCGGATCTGAGGGCATTGCGCTGCTTGTATCGGTGTTCTCGTTGAATGTGTGGGATTCTTGACCATGCCTCGTCATGCCCGGTCAGTACCAGTTGGTTAAGGCAGGGCCTGGAATCGATTTGGATATTGCTGGCTGATGACATTGGCCGCTGACAATGACCAAACCGGGGTCCCCAGGGTTCGCAGCGCGGTGTGGGAACCATGCACAGGCTCCAGATGGAAACAAGCGACGAACGAAATGCCGGCGTTTAGCGGGCACCGCCGTTCAGGGCTCGATCGTAATCACCGCTGATGCCGCATACACAGCGAGGCTGAGGGCGCGCCACCAGCGTTTTGATCAAGACAAAACACGTCGTTATAGCCATCGGCGCGCCGACACGGCAGATCCTTCACTCGCCCTCTCTCCCAGCAGGGCCCCCGGTGGGCTCGGCAGGCCGCGCAGGTCGGGCAAGAGACGCCCGCGGCGAGGCCATCCCGCGGGATCGGGCTCGCTCCTGTGTTTGGATGGGTGATGGACGTCGGTAATGAAACAACCACGCTCGGTCAGCACAATGGCCCATTTTGAGCGTTTCAATGCAAAGAGCCGCGACTATTAAATAAGGGCCTTGGCCCGCCGCGTGCACTCGGGGGTCCGGGCGCAGCCGTCGCGAGCTCTCAAGTCCACAAATTACATGCACGCCCAGGTACGCACACATCTGTGTCTGTCTCACAGAATCCACGAGGTGAGGGGGAGGGATGGGGGGCGTGTTGTGAGTGCTCTGGGACACGAGTGCACGGAGGTTTCCGGAACATTGGTTCCGCTGCTCACGTTTGTAACTCGTGGCAGAAGCAGCCGCTCAAACGACTTCATGGGAAAGGGACGTTGCCCAAGTCGCAAGCACATTTCACGTTTATCCCAAAGTGATATTCTTGCTCGGGCTCGGAATATTCATCCATAGTGGCCACGGAATGCTTTTTGGGACGGTTGAATATCGCGCGACACGGCGTGGCAGGAGGAGCAGTGAGCAGAGTTCAGCGTTTACCCAGCTTCGGTGCCATGTGGATTGTTTTATTTAAATTCCCTGATGTAGGTTTTCATGGCTCGATGTGTGAACATTGTCTCAGAATGCCTTAGAATTTCTCCAAAATGGGCTGCGAAACGTCGCGGAGACAGGGGGCACGCTCGACACGGCTATGCCGTAAAAAACAGCTTATGGGACGCTACCTGTACTGAGCGCAGAGGCGAGCACGAGTTATTGAGTGCGGCTCTCTCCAATGCTAATGATATGTCTTTCTCAACGAACGGTTCACACGAATGTATGTGCCGTGATTTGAATAGTTAACGAGGCATGGGGAAAAGGGGCACAAACATGCTGTGATCAGATCAAACTACCCCAGCACGATACCCGCACTGGACGTGGCAAACATTGGCTACGATCTATCACCACCCTTAATGTCCTTATATAAATCAACGTCCTGCTCCATAAGAACACATCTATGCACGCTAACAGCACTTGCCCCAAACGTTTATAATCTTTGTCTTTCCGCATATGTTCAAACGCCTACGTGAATGCAGGCAGACACCAGGTTAGAGCCTTGGATGCATACCTGCCGAATAGAGCGCTAACTGAATCAGCGTTAAACGGGGGTCACAGGAGAAGGCAAAACACTGATTGGCTGTGAGTGTACACTACCGCGCAAATGCTTCACTGTCATTGGCTGAATGAGTGTACGCACAGGCGGCGGCACTCAGCGAGATGAGAGTCTTTGGGTTTGAAACTTTTGACTCGCATTACGTATTTTCTTCATTTTTTTGGTAAAAAATATTTTTATATATATAACTCCGGTATCGCTCTAAGAGGGTCTGAGTGTATATCGCTATATACACACAGTACACACAGATGTTAGAGCAGCCAAGAGGCCACTGAAGCCACTGTACACGAGACAACACAGTCTCAACAGATTTTGGGGTCAATTTGCTGTTAGCGAGTACCAATGAAGGCCAGCACAGCACATGTGGGAGGCCAACTCCAAGCCCGGCTGCCTTGGTCTCCCGAGTGGTGACGTTTACACACCATACCACGAATTAACATGCGGCTGAGTCTATCAGGCAGTCGACCTCGAGGAGGCCCTGAACCGGTTCAGAACATAGCGGTTCAGAACATAGCGGTTCAGAACATAGCGGTTCAGAACATAGCGGTTCAGAACATTGTGTTCGTGGCCGTGTGCGTGAATCGAACTTGGGTCACTATGTTTTGCAGCACAGCACGCTAACCTCTAACCACTACATTACCACTCGTACACACACACACACACGCGTACACAAGCTTGACTTTCCGATACGAGGTAACATGAAAGCGTTACTGACCCAAGAATGTATTTCGTCCATCAGTAAAACATTTTTTAGCAAAATGGTTTGAGCAGCTTCAAATCTGAAGAGCTGAACGCCC
>JAZEWT010000010.1:7406223-7418012 GCA_036362905.1 Mordacia mordax
AAAACGTCCAGTTGCTTCGCTTACGCTGGGCGGTGCACTGAGCGGCCCTGCTGCTGACGCTTGTGATGCAGCTACAGATGCAGCTACAGATGCAGCTACAGACGCAGCTACAGATGCAGCTGCCACTGCTGCTAAAAACCCGCTCGGAGCCCGGTCGCGGATTCATGTCGGAGCGCGCTATTATTTACGTTCGAGCGTGCGGCGGCGCGCTGAGTGGTTGTTTCGTTGGCAGTAACTCTCGCATTCCGTTGGAAGTCACCGTGGCTTCTGTCACTCGACCACCCGGCCCCGTCAACCCCCTCTGACCTGCCCTCCGACCCCCCCTCCCCGCTACATCATGGCCGAGACTCGCGGCGTGTCCCGTTACAGCGCCCAGCCACCGAGATTCACACGCGCGCACACACGCATCTCAACGCGCACACTCACTCTGGCACACTCATATGAAGTAATGCAAAAAAAAAAGATAAAGATCCCCCGTATAGCCTAAATAGACTTTAGGGTCAAGTGCCGTTAGCGAGCACCTATGAAGGTCGACACGGCACAACAGGAGGTGGGTGACCAGCACTACGCCCGGCCACCTTTATTTCCCTCGTGGCTAATGTTTACACACTGCACCAGGTACTAATTTGAGGTTGAGTCGGCCTAGGAGATGCCCAGGACCGGTTCAGAAAATCGTAACTGGTATTGGACGGAAGTGGGATTCGAACTCGGGTCGCAATGTCCATAGCCCCACGTGCTGGCTGCAGAGCCACCGCTCCCCACTACGGCACACACGGTGCCACATGCGCACAAATGTCTACGCGTGAATGTTGGCACGCAGACACGGCGGTTTGACGACCCCTGTTGTGACAATTGACTAGTACCGCCTCCAACGTGGAAGGTGAAACATAGCGAAAGGAGCGCTCACCACGGCTATCCAGAAAGAGCTGCCCTTGAGAGCAAGCCTACCTCAATACAAAACCTGCAGTAGCACATGGACGCATGTACGCACGACCACACAAGCACGCATTACCACTTCTGTATGCGAGAGTGTTGCGCCATCGCATGAGCGTACTTTTTGAGCGTTTCGTTTTCCTCCCGCATCTACACTCGCTTAATTGGCCAAAAACATCTTAATTGTGGGGCGGCGCGGTGGCCCAGTGGTTAGCGCTGACGCCTCACAGCAAGAAGGTCCCGGTTTCGAATCTCTCGGCTCGGGTGCCTTTCTGTGTGGAGTTTGCATGCTCTCCCCGTGTCCGTGTGGGTTTTCGCCGGGTACTCCGGTTTCCTCCCACAGTCCAAAAGCATGCTCCTGGATAGGTTGATTGGCTCGCAGACTAAAATTGTCCCGCAATGCCCGGCGATGGACTGGCGTCCCGTCGTCGGGTGTATTCCTGCCTTACGCCCTGTGTTTCCGGGATAGGCTCCGGCTCACCGTGACCCTATATAGGATTAAGCGGTTTCAGACAATGAGATGAGATGAGACATCTAAATTGTTGGCGCCGGCTCACCGCCCGGCAGCCTTCCAGCTTGTCCTCAGCCCCTCGGCGATCGTGCGATGCGGTTTTCACGAGGCACGAAGCTTTGTGCGATGGATTCGTATTTTACGTCGGGAGATGGAGTCATCTCCCGTGGGGTTCGGCCCGTCGCGTCCTCGACGCGGCGCGGAAGGATGTGCAGGGGTGATTCGAGGTTTTGATATCACGCCGGCCGGCCGAGCGGTGCCTTCGTGCCGCGGAGAGGGACCGCGATGCGAAATTGGAAACCGGACGGAATTAACGCTGCATCACTTTAATGGAAGGTTTTTACAAATGTGAGGCGTGGCTGAAAATAGAGGTGAGAATTGCCCGGGATAATTGAGCCAAGCGCGGTGGGGCACTTCTGTGATCCAAGGCATTGAGAAGCATGGGGTTATTGTGGATCACGTGAATCTCCCTCGTCCGCTACGCTGCGAGGAGCCTAGAAATTACTATTGCTAGCAGAGTACCCGCCCTATGGGCAATCTTGTTCCAAGCGTGCAACAGGTCCCCCCTATGTCTCATGGTGATGACGTTTCCTGCTGCTGACAGTGACTGCTTTGACCTTGACTTCTTCCTCATGTCCTTTTCGGAATAATTGCTACTGCCTCTGCAGCCTTGCAGAAATGAAACAAAACAGCCTTGGCGATGTACAACTTCGTTTTGCACTTATGAAGGATTTAAACCCGGTACCCTCACTGCGAACAATAAATACATAGGACACTTGCTCCATTATATAGATTTTATTAGTATTATTAATTGGGCTGTACATCAGTTGGGTTAATGATCTCAGTGATGTGAACCATGTGCATGTTGTAGGGAGTCTCAAGATTCCTCCCAGATGGATGGAGATAAAAAAAACACCCTTAAATAGTAAACGGCTCAATGTACGATCGTCCTTAAAAGGGGTGCGACATGACTCAATCTTTCCTGGATATATATGTTTTAAAACAACCATTATGATGGTGTGGGCTGCGCGGTGGCACAATGAGTAGCACTGTCACCTCACAGAAAGAAGGTCCCTTGTTTGGTTTCCGGCTCGAGTGCTTTTCTGGGTGGAGTTAGTATGTTCTCCCCGTGTCCGTGTGGGTTTTCGCCGGGTACCCTGATTTCGTCCCACCGTTCAAGGACACACTGCTGCCTAGGGAAATGGCCTGCTTAGTAAATTGTCCCGAGTGCTCTGGCGTCACATCCTCGGTATAGCTTTGTGCAGGATTAAGCGGGTATTGATAATGATGATGGTGTTTACCACAAGCCTATCAGCGAAAAGGTTTTTACCATTTCTGGCAATTATATATGTGTTAAGATCTTAAAACACCAAATAGACACATTTAACAAAGTGTCAAGTTTGCAGAAAGCCACAATGCTTGTGGTAAAATATGCCACAGGTATGAGTGAGCTACAAAAGCACTGACATTGCATTGTCTTTTGCAACACCTGGCTAACACTGACAATTAGGCTCTAAAGAAAGCCATACCCCATGTGGGCCAATCAGTTTCAAGGACAATGCATACATTATCAACTCTCTTTTTATTTGCATATTTTGCCGCAAATACATATGGCTTTTTACAAATTGGACACTTTGTGAATTGTGTTTATTTGGTGTTTTAAGATCTTAACACCTGTATAATTTCCAGAAATGGTAAAAACTTTTTTCTCTATATACTGGCAAAAGCAACCATAGTTTAAGCCCAACAGCTTCGTGGCAGGTGACAGTACGCAAGCCGTGCAGTAATAAACTTACAGTACCAAATGTCATGCCACGAAATATCGGGCTGTAACCCATGGGTTGTTGCAGTCACATTAGACGCGCGATGGTTCTGTGGCTTCAGGACACGGAGTCAAGGTTACGCGGGTGGACGTAGTGACGTGCATTCATGAGACCCGCACCCGAGGGACTCTAATGATCTGTTTGAGATCTAGACACCGCGCAGCAAGCGTTTTTCTCCGTGTGTGTGTGTGTGCCTGTGACTTCCCGTGACCTCTTGTTGGCGAGCCTTCAACGCTTCACGTGGCCATAAAATGCATATGGCCTGACACAAGCGCCGTGGTGACGTCACTACCACTTAGTGGTGCATGGCGGTTGTTGTTGTTGTTGTTGTGTGTCTGCACCTGAGGGTAGCGGATTCGAAGCCTTCATACGCAAAATTGTTTTCAACAAAAATGCAAAGCCCTTATGTCTTGTTTCAGATTTACGTCTCACTTCTTATCTACTCTTACGAGTGCTAAATTTCCGCCTTGCGCTACCATCAACCCTCTTAAGCACTCTTCCACCTTTATTCAGGAAGAATCCAGATCCAAGCTGAAGCACGTGTTACATGCTTGGTACTAGATCTCCCGTAGAGCGGGTACGCTGCTAGACAAAATAACAACACCCTCGGTGGGAGATTGCCTTTGCCCAGGAAAGTCTCATCGAGTCTTAAGACTACTCTTCCAAGGGATCCTGCATCGAGATGCTCGGGCAATCCCAGCAACGACTTGATCTGGTTGGCATGCAAGAGGAAACCGGAGTAACCAGAGAATAGTCGCCAAGCACACGAAGGGGTAACACGCAAAGCTCCACACGAATATATTTAAGAATCCATCGCGGTACCACTCCCTCTGGCATTCTTGGTCAATCTCCCAAGTGCGAGCGGGGATCGATGCGGCTGGGTCGTTTAGACAGCACGCCGCTGGGAATGGAGGGCCATGTGGGCGGAATACCAGTGTAATTCCCAAACCTCTTTCATCAACCGTTTAAAAAAAATCGGTGCTATCAGTGCTGACCATATTAGAGATTAAACTTACACAAATGTCAGCATCTGGGAACGTTTATTTTGTCCCCAACCTCTGCTATGATCCCATCTCCAGCTCCGCACATTTCCCAATTTCACCATCACCGCCATCCCTCGCCTTCCCTCCCACCCACAGATCCTTCCCACCTCCACATCACCCTCCCTCTCACTCTCCCCTTCCTCTCACACACTGACCTAATACCTTCCCCTTCTTCACTCCCTCGCACCCACCACCCTTCTCCTCCATCTCACGCAACCACCACCCTCCCCTGCCGTCACACCGACCGCCAGTGACATATGACAACTCCAGATTGAGTTGATAATCATCATCATCTCCGCTCACGATCCTGCGATGCGACAATTCCACCCAGACGCTGCGCACGGAATCAGGAATGTAATCGAGCGGCAACGCACGGGAACGCAGTTCCCAGAGTGAAAATCCCAAAGGGAACCTTTTTGCTTTTTATGGGCTTACATTTCAATTATTATTTGACATTGCAGAAATCACAGTAGTGCAGGAAATGAGTTCTTAAAAGCTAAATAATTTCTAGGGGCGGGCCCCTGTACCTGCCATCTAAAAGGGGATCATGGATCCAAGAGCATTCTCAGAGTGAGCGTTTTTCCAATGTCGCATCTGCACGAAGTGACGACCCCTCCGATGCATTCCAATGCTTGTCTAGGACAACATGAATCTTCATTTCAATTCGATTGATTATTTTTAAGGGTCGTGACCTGCACTTCACTCAGCGTACACACAGAGATTCATCTCACACACTTCAGCCTGGTGTTGAGTGAAGGCCTACTCAGCCTGTGCAACCAAACGCGTCATTCTCCGCTGGAGGATCGTGACCCATGAGTGGGCCGGGACCACCACCTAGTGATCTGTGGAGACCAGACCCAAGTGGCCCAAGTTAACCTTGATACTTCTGGGCTTAACTGACGTTAAGTAACGTTCATGTCAGTGCTTCTTAATATGTACGGCCGGAGGGTGGGAACTCTTTAATAAATTTTGTCTGGGGCCCCAGATTTACTAAGACGGCCCCTGAGCCTTGAGGTGCAAAGGGTTGAGAACCTATAAACTATATAATAATATTTGCATTTCTAAAGGCCTTTCAACCCCGAGGGTATAAAAGACACTTAGAGGAGAGTCTTTCTGTCGCATCCTTCCCGTTCATGGATTTGCCCCCTAACCGGGTCACAGCTCTGTCAAACCAGGTTCTAGGAATACAACCTTGTCCTGAATCGTCTTTCACTCGCAGAAAACCCAAGACTAGGACAGTCTCCTATGCAAGAGTGATCAGCGGCATTATTGCGCCTGTAAGTGATGAATTTGGACTCTAATGCCAGCAGACAATGTCCCTTCTTGCGGATGACGTGACGGAGCGTTCCCCCCTCCTGCAGTAATGACCAGGATGGCCGCTCACGCCCAACGTCATCACTCGCGCCGTGGTGAGCGCACTTCTGTGCGGAGTCTGTGTATGGTCTCCGGGTTCTCTCTGGTTTCATTCAGCTGAGGCTCAAACCACACACTATGTAAGTCTATGGGTCTCTGTGGAAGTGTGTGGGTGTCGATGGATGTTTATGGGATACACAAGTGCACGTGCGTGTGAAGCTCTGATAACGCTGAGTACCGATAACGGACGTAACTGGAGAAGAGGCACAGAACACAAACGCACGGCGACAGTAGATCTGAGCAGCCGACCGCACGCAGTACCGAGGACTTTTGACGAAGAAGCTCATGACCACAGCCCCACATGAGCACCGGCGCCCAACTGAACGCCCGACGGACATCCGCTGTCCTGCCTGCGAGATCTTGTCACAGCCGCCACCGCTGCACGCTCCGCGGCGCTGTCCGTCTCGAGGGAAGGTGGCAGCTGTGGCATTGCGGCTCGCGCGCACCTGCCCGTCACAGCCACGTGCCGTGGCGCCGGCACGGGACATCGGTCTGAGCGGGCCTGGCTCCTCTGCCAGCTGCGTGTGGTGGCGCGGGGGCACGCCGTGGGTGGTGGGGACCCAGCCCACCCGTCGCCGCGGCTCGACGCTGAGATTTGAAATTCGGGCCCCGCCCATCGCCACCACCACCACCACCGTCATCGTTACCACACACATGTCCGTCACCTGAGTTTACAGAGCTTTATGCAATGGGGTTAAATGCGGGGCATCGATGTTAGCAACAACTAGTTGTTGTGGATAGTAACATGTACTGAGGCTGGCACGGCGGTACAGCGGGTAGTGCTGCAGATAAAAACGCACGGGTTTGATTCCCAGCTCGGGTGCGTCTTCTCTCTCTCCGTGTCCGCATGGGATTTTTTTTTCCCGTCCACTCCCATTTCCTCCCACAGTTCAGAGACACGCTGCTGCCGAGCTTACCTTGCCTGCTGATTAAAGTGCGCCTGGTACCCTGTCATGAACTGGCGTCCTGTCCTGGGTACAGCCCAGCCTTGTGCCCTGTATTTGCCGAGATAGGCTCTGGCCCCCATGAATATGCGCATGGTTAAGCGGATACCTATAATAAATGAATTCATAATAGAGCTCCGAGCATTAAAAAATATCAACAAAAGTTCACAGCGTCGTGAGAAGGTGTGACCTTTACAAAGCACGGGATTAAAGGGCCACGTGCAGGATTTTAAAGTATTTTTAACGTTGTCCAGCGCGAGTTCCTTTAAGGGGACACGTAAGTTCAGACACGCGATCCCCCATGCGAGCAGATGGTCATGCAGTGATTGACAAGTAAATAAACAGACTGAAATGGCATTCAAGCCTAGATGCACTGCCTCATGGCAGTGATGCAGACCGCCTCAGGATGCTTCCAGCTTGGGAGACGAAACGAAGTTGAGGCGAGAAGGGGCGCGCTCGAAACGGCCATCCCGAAAGAATGGCTTTGAAGATGAATTCTTAGCATCGCAGACCGTTGTACTGCACCGTATTGAACATCTGTCCACCGAGCGGAGTGGAGGACCCCTGCCTGTGACCCTAGGCTGTGTTTGTCACTAACTGACCGCACGCTGCCGTCCCACTGGAGGTTTGGCCAGTGGACAAATGATCTGCTGTGCCTCGGGCCACGCTTAAAAGCCCGTTTTAAATTCAACCCCCACGTTCACCCAGGGAGACCCTGGCAGGCTCACGGTGCAGGGCGGAATCAGAGGCTCGGACATCACCTGGAGAGAGCGGAGAGGATGCGTGGTGCCGGTGGAATCCCACGATCCGGGTCAGGAGCCGCCGCTCTGATGCCGTCTCGGTGTGCGATCGCGTGTTAGCCGGTTTGGTGTCAGCGTCAGATCGCTCAGGTATTGGGATCCCAGGGTACGCGTGCTTTTCTTTATTACCAGTCACCGTTTAATCCTGTACAGGGTCACGGAGGGCCGGAGCATATCCTAGCAGACACCGGGAGCAAGGCAGTGTGATGCCCAGGATGGAACGCCAGTCCATCGCAACGAATCGGTGGCAATTTAGTCAGGCTAATTAACATAGGCAACAGCGTGTCTTTAAATAGAGGGAGGAAGCGTGAGTACCCGGAAAAAACCAACATTGACATGGGGATAACATGCAAACTCTGCACAGAAAGGCAACACCTGGATCCGGGAATGAAACGTTTGTCGGGGCAGCCTATCCGTGGCTGGCCCCAGATCTATAGGAACAACTCAGTAAACTCACAGCACGCCACTTGTGAAAGGTCACCTGCGTCAGTGCCTGTGTTAGACGCGAGCCGGGGCCACGTGGTTTACCCGGCGCGCAGGGCCGCTCAGCATCATCGCTCTCTCGCGAGGTTCCTCCACGTTCCTCCGCGTTCCCGCTGAGTGACGGCGGCGCGTGGTGCGGTGATGGTGCTGTCATGAGATTCGCCAACCTCTGCTTGCCAGCCGCCTCGCTGCCACTCTCGTCACGCCTGTGTTTTGCCGCAACTGCCGAGACGACGTGGAGCGTCAAACAAACCGCGTGAGTGGCTGTTTAGCGATTGCTCCCTCCCACGCCTATGTCCATCAATCAGCTCTCCTTCACAAACACCCCGACACTACAGAGACGGGCGCGGACACACCGACAGACATCGCCACAGACGTACAGACAGGGGCCGCTCCCGCGGACACGCAGCGACGCAGCGAGACACTCAGAGACTGCGAGACACGCAAACGGAAACGCACGGAGACGCGAGCCACTGCTCGAACGTTGGCGAGAGTTATGGCAGCTGCTGGTGCCAAGAGAGCCACGTGGACAGGCGGGCGGCTGCTGCCGGCGATGGACTCTCATAAAGACCCGCGCCGCTTTATCGCCATTTACCCGCGTCGCACGCCATGCTTGAAGTAGATGAGCGCGCGGGGTTCATTTCGGCCGCGTGGGTAAATCTTCCCGTCACAGACATCACGGTTCCACCAGCACCACCACCATCGGTAGGATAAGCGCCGCAGGGGATGCGCGTTCGTCTGCCCCGCTGCGGAATCATTTAAGCGGCTTAAAAATTTTACATCGGTCCCTTCCCCCCCCCCCCGTGTTTGGACCTAAAAGAGCAGCGTTGGTCTTTCACGGTTCGATGTGTGAGAATGTCTCTGCATTGCTCTGCTTCCGGCCGTGCCGAATGTTCCTGCAGTCTCCTGCGAGAGAGCAGGAGCACTCGATACGGCTATCCAAAAAGAATAGCAATCGGAGAAGAGTTTCCACGAAAGCAGTGTTTCACGTTTAAATATTTTAACAACTTGACGCGATATTGCGACACTTTGTGACGCTGCTCGGCGCGCCATCTCCACTCCAGATTAAATATTTGCGGGTGGCTTTATTCCTCCTACACTGGGTCACAGAACCGGGAGGTGGTAGGGGGTGCGATGCGCTAAACTGCTGCCTCCGGTGTGCGTAGAGGGATCCTGCTGAAATATTCATCGCTTGTAAAGCAAACATGGGCTCTGTGTAGTTGTTTACAAGGGAATTCCACCTCGCCGATGGAGGAGAGGTTGTAAAATATTGAGTCACCGCCGGGTTCCCTCGACGTAAAATAACATTTCGCTGAGAAATCAACCGAGCACGTGCTAGAAATCCCTCGAGCTAAATCATCCGCGAGCATTCGTGAGCGGAGACACAACCGAGCTTGTCTAGGTATGTCCTGTTCGCGTGTCTTCACCGTCCCTGTTTGTGCGGCGGTGAGTTAGCGAGGGTGTGGAGCGGTGGTTATGGTGGTTATTGAACTTGCGCATGAACCAGTCGACCCAAGGTAGAGAGATCCTGCTGAATATTTCAGCAGGATCCCTCGACGCACTCCGTCGACCTAATGTCGGCTCCTGGCCACAGTAAACGTCAGTGGCGAGTGATGTTTCAACTGGTTCTGCCCTGCCTCTCCCCTCTATACCAACCTACACTGACCAGCACGCGGAAGTATGGTCAAACAGCCTCAACCGAGCAGCGGATTGACAGAGACGAAGGATGCATGAGAATTGCTCTCCACAGCTATTCATCGGGATAGCCGTGCCAAGTGTCCCTTCTCTGTCCTCTGCGAAGTTTGTCCTAGCGAGAGTGCCTCGCCAGGAGCCTGTCACTGCAGAGACAGGCCCCCGACGAGCTGATTGAGGCCGCAGCCGGAACCTCCGCCCACTACTCCTCGTTTTGCGAAACGAGCAGAAGTTAACGGGCGACGGAACTCACTCGATATTTTACGACCCCCGTCCCCATGCGTCGAGATGCGGACCCTGAGAACCCAAGTCATCACACAGACATCGATCTGCAACCGTGAGTCGCGGTGGTCTGGCGGGTGCCCACCGCAGGCCACACGTTCGAGTGAAAACACGCGGCGCCGTCGCCTGCGGCAGCGGTTGCGCGCAGGGGGCCACGGCGGCCACCGCCGACGTGGAACCTAACTGGGGTTGAAACCTATGCGGCCTGTGCAGCGCGTGGGTTTGTGCGCAAGAGCGACTCCCGTGGAAACGCGCGGCGCGCCTCCCCACGGGTGGCTGTGAACACGGCACAGAACCGACGCTCTCCACCTCCCCCTCCTCCTTCCACCCACCTCCCAGCACCCCCCCCTCCCCCCTGCTCCCATCCCCTACGCCTCTCCCCACGTCCCGCTCGGACGATAGGCCGACCGCTGCGGCGGTGACCGCGCGCGTCCTCGCGCGGGCGCACGCGCTCCTAATCCGCGCGGCATTCGCAGCCACACGGGAGATTAAAACGTCTCACTCTTTACGACTGGAAAATATTACGTTTCGACAGAAATGGATGAGGTTGGCCGGCGTTGCGATGTCTGCGAAACAACACGTTCAGTGCACAGTCATCCGCGGAAGAGCACGGGACGGGCCCTGGCGACTCCTGCGCGTAATCAATCGCGCGCACAGTAAATCTCAGCCGAGTTTATCCACAAACCACTGCAAACACATCGTTAATTAAATCCAACAGCTCCGCGTGACCCGCCGCGACCTCGGGGAACGGGCTGCCCCCCGTGCTGCCCTGCGCGCGACTAGCCCGCCCCGCTTGCGCGGCATCAGCGCTGTCGACGGGGCAACCCAGGCGACTGCGACATTCGTTGGTAGGATTCAGTGCCTCTTAATCAGTGTGTGGGAACCTCATCATTGAATTTTGCCTGGAACCCCATAGTCACTAAAACCACCCATTATCATCGGCAACGCTCCAACAGCTCCCTACATCTCTCTATCGGTAGTCCATTGGTAGCAGAGTACCCGCTATACGAGCGATCTTATTCCAAAAGCGTGTAACACGTTCTTTCGACGCGGGTATGAAGATGGAAGAGTGCTCAGGAGGGTTGATGGGACTAGCGCAAAAGTTGAAATCGTACTCAGTTAGGTTGCCACAGCTCGGTGTATAAGAACTGCCCTCTATAGTTGTTCTTTCAGGACAGCCGCTATCCCCAAAGCGCAGCTATGGAGAGACATCTTTAACGTGGTAATTAACAGCTCAAGTAGTGTTAAAGGTTCTGAAGAGTAATCAATGCTGATATGTAAAAGCGTTGGTATTGCATAGATAAAATTTGCGCTTGAGGCATTTGAATACGGTACCCTCAGTGTGGAAATAAAATCCATGCATACACTTTATAGAATTCTACTGCTCTTATCTCGTTGCATCTCTATCTCACGTTTATATCGCTCTTGTTATCTTTATAGAAGTGTATCCACAGACTGGATATGAGGGAGGCAAAGCTAACTAATCTTGAGAGCCCCCATGTGAGGCTACAGCCTTCAACGTGCGGTGAGGGTAGGTGGGCTTGGTCGGTAGGAAGATGGATTCGCTGAGGGGCAACGGGATTTGAAGATAATAATAATAATAATTGTATTTCTAAAGCGCCTTTCACCCGAGGGTCGTAAAGCGCTGCACGTAGCTGTGGAAAGAATAGGATGTCAGCAACAACGTCAGAATAGATCAATTAAGTAAAGTAATGACTAAACATTAATCTCATCTCATTGTCTGAAACCGCTTAGTCCTATACAGGGTCACGGTGAAGCCGGAGCCGATCTCGGCAGACACAGGGCGCAAGGCAGGGATACACCCACGATGGGACGCCAGTCCATCGCCGGGCACTGCGGGACAA
>JAZEWT010000010.1:7425813-7451088 GCA_036362905.1 Mordacia mordax
TAAACGCATGTGGTTAACGTGTGGTGCTGGAAGCTGTGCGCGTGTCTCGACGGCAGAGCGGTGGAGTTTCAGGCTCTCGAGCGCCAGGCAGCGACCATTATTTATTGTCGGTAAGCCAAGGTCACCTTGGCGGAGCTCAGAAACCAAGGGGACGGGAACGAGCCTGCTCCCTAACGCGCGTTGTTCAGAGGGAGGGAGGGAGTCACATCTGGCACTATCAATTCTACCCACAGAGCCAATATCTCACAATGCTATTAAATGTATTCTGGATGAATACAGCATCTAAATGACTGAGTCTCACTACAATGTAGAGAAACAGTCAGATCATCTCTCTTATGGAGAGGTAGGAACAGGCAGAAGAGACGTATAATTGGGGCAGGGAGCCAACGGTACGGACATCTGCAGGGAGTTCCAGACGATAGGAGCAGCAGAGGCGAATGAGCGACCTATACCACTGAGTGAATGTGGACTCCGGACTTCGACTTAAAGCCTTGGTTGCTGCAGAGTGAGTGCATGGAGCAGAGTGGAGCGAGATGTGAGATGAGGTGGGAGAGAGCATGGAGCGGAGTAGAGTGAGAAGAGAGGGGAGAGGCGGGAGAGAGCGTGGGGGGGGAATAGAGTAAGATCGGAGAGAGCGGCAGCCAAAGATGAGTACACAGACGATGTTGAGACAGTGCGCAGTCTTGATAACGAATGGAATTGGAAAGACATCCCATTCCAGGTCCCTCTTGACAACGAGTCTTGAGACTTAGCAGGCCTCTCCTAATTAAATAATGCTATTATGTGCATTACACTAAAGGTATGAAACACACTCAAGAGCACGCCCACCGCAGAGATGGAGCGATGAAACCAGCTCGAACACGGCAGCTGGACGGATTATCATCGCATCGCACGACCGTGGGATAAAAAGACACCCCCGCTACCGCGGTGGGGGGTGGGGGTAGTGGGCAGCACAAGCGGTGGCCCCGAAGTGAACTCATGCTCGCATCGCTACGTGGGTCCATGCATCCTAGCCATCGAGACGATTCGCCGACGAGGTAGTGGGTTTGCCGACCGGCAGTCGTCCTTCATTTCGGTTGCTGCACGTTGGAGGTACGAGCACACTGACGCGAAAAGTCTTAACGGACCGTTGGGGCGAGTGTTATTAGCGAGAACCTATGGATGTGCACGAAACGGCAGTGTAAAGTGGTGGGCGGCCAGCACCACGCTCAGCTGCCTTTGTTTAACCGGTGCTAAACTTAACGCATCGCACCTGATGCTTATTTAAGACTGAGTCTACCTGGGGAAGACGCCTAGGGTTGGTTCAAATATTGGCCGTTGCTATGGGTCGTGAGTGGAAATCGACCTCAGATTGCTGGGTTCATAACGCAGCGTTAACCACTGAGCGACCGCCCTCCACTACGCAAACACACAACGCACACGCACGAATGTACACACGTGCTCGCACAAAGCGTATGAACGCGCGCACGTGCAAACACACTCCAACCATACGAGAAGCCACGAGGTCTATCAAAGGCCCGGTGGGACCCTTCCTTCTCATCATCCTCCGTTTGAGCCCGTTTGATCTCGAATGAAATTGCATCGCTCCTCCACTATCAACGATGTTATTATTTTTCATGAACCCATTTCTAATTTCCACCGCTCGGCCGAGTATGAAGCAATTTGGCAGAAAGCTCACGGAATGTAGTCACGAGGGGCCCTCCGCGCGGAATTATTCTGACGGACATCTCCAAGTAGGTCACCGTCGTGAGGTGCTCCGTGCATCGTGAGCGATGGACGAGTGCAGCCCAGCGACCCCCGGAACCCCGCACGGCGCTGGGAGCTCATCATCTAGCAGTGGAGTGACAGGAGAGGGCTGCACGAGAGTAAACGTGTGCGCTGTCAGCCAGTAAGCGTTAGATGTGTTCTCAATCAACGTTCACCCTGCGTAAATGTCACCGAACACGCGTCTGCACAGCGCATGAAGGTTATTAAAGAGAATGAGCTTGCTGTCTAGTGACTCCCATGTGATAACTCACTTTGGGGATTTATGAAAGAATATGTCTCAATAATAAAGATACAGGGCAACAAAATAATTGAAAGATGCTGTGAAGAATGCATTTGCAGAAGTGGAGCTTAGTAAGGACATATATTAATAGTTACAATCATGATATTTAATCAAGGGTGGCCACAGTGGCGCAGTGAGTAGCGCTGCCGCCTCACAGCAATTAAGACCCGAGTTCTATTCCCGGGTCGTGTGCTTTTATGTGTGGAGTTTGCGTGTTCTCTCCATGTCCGCGTGGAGTTTCACTGGGTACTCTGATTTCTTCCCACCATTCAAAGACACGCCGCTTCCTAGGATAATTGGCCTGCTGAGAAAAACTGCCCCCAACGCCCTACAATGTACTGGCGTCATATTATGAGTACAGCCCCGCCTTGCACCCTCTGTCTGCTGGGATATGCTCCAGTTCCCCACGACCCCGTACAGGATTTATCGAGTATTGATAACTGTGATTTTATTTAATCACATTTATATATCTCCTGATGCAGGTTTTCACGGGTCGACGCAGGACGATTGCTCACAAAAGAGCAATCTTATGTAAACAATTGGGAGAGCTGTGTCAAGTGCTCCCCCTCTCTACTTCGTGACGTTTGACCTCCCACATCAGAGGCATCTTCATGTGTACTGAGACCAACCACTGTGTGACTGCCCTCCAATTCGCTGAGCCTCGGTACGCCTGAGGATTCCTCAAACGTGGGAGGCAAAACGTCATGAAGCAGAGAGGAGCGCTCAACATGGCTATCCTGAAAGAACAGTTTTTTTTTTATACATGTCCATTATATATTGCGGGCGGCACGGTGGACCAGTGGTTAGCGCTGTCGCCTCACAGCAAGAAGGTCCCGGGTTCAAATCGGCTCGGGTGCCTTTCTGTGTGGAGTTTGCATGCTCTCCCCGTGTCCGCGTGGGTTTTCGCCGGGCACTCCGGTTTCCTCCCACAGTCCAAAAGCATGCTGCTACATAGGTTAATTGGCTCACAGGCTAAATTGCCCCGCAGTGCCCGGCGATGGACTGGCGTCCCATCGTCGGTATATCCTTGCCTTGCGCCCTGTGTCTGCCGGGATAGGCTCCGGCTTCACCGTGACCCTGTATAGGACTAAGCGGTTTCAGACAATGAGATGAGATGAGATTATATAACGCTTACATTATTTGACACGCACGATCATATACAACACATTATGTTTATAATAATTCAATGGGGGGGTCGTAAGATATCTGGGTCACACTGTGTACAACGGCTTCGAAATGATGCTTGCAATCAATCAGTCCTTCATGACGGATTGAATATAAAACCCACGTGTGATATAGCGCCCATTACTTGCTCTCTGTGGGTTTTTTTCCCCTCCCTTCTATTTCCTCGCTTGCGCAATTATCGCGCTTGACAACAAATGTCAAAACTCACGGCCTGAAGCCAGACGTGAAATGTTAACGCACGCGATGGGATGCTCTCTGCGACGGCAAGTGGTGGTGCTCTTATTAACCCCACGGTAGTGCAAGCGAGCTGCTCGAGGAGATTACGAACAGTGACCTCCGTTATCATTTCACTTGTGGGCCGACGCACGGTTCACAGACCCGCTCATCAACCTGTGGTTCCGAGACGGAACGGGCACCCGGCTCGTGGTCGGCGCGGCTCCGTGCCAGGATGAGCATCGCTGTAGAAGTTTGAGGATTGCTCTCCATTGCTGTTGTTTCGGGACGGCCGTGTCGAGTGTTCCTGCCCTCTCGTTCGCGATGGGTTGCCTCCCACCTTGGAGGCATCACCAAGCTTCAGAGCTCCAACGCGAGAGGCAACACGTCGTGATGACGAAAGAACGGCGAAGGCGATAAAGTCGTGAAAACATCCGTCATCACACTGACATCCCGGCGACTCAGTCCACTGTCCCTCCGAGGTTGACGATAGCTGTCCTATGGGTAGACTCGACCGCATCATGGGATTGTGGAGTTATTACACCACTGGCTCATGAGTGTAAGCGGTAGATAAGCCACCCAGCCGCACTTGTCCCACCGCCCGTGCTAACCTTCCCCCGCCACCCTCGCGTTCCTCCACTGTACTACAAACTCCATCGAGACTCGCACCACCGCCCGTCCTGTCAGCCAAGGCTGAACTGAATCCACTCACACGGCGTGACTCCCACGCACTCGGGTGAGTACCGTGACCACGCACGCGGGTCACCGCACACACGGCCCTCGGTGGACGCTCACCTTGGCTCGAGGACCGCGGAATACAATATGCCGAATTTTCCTGTGCATTAAACATTTACGATTCAAATATCTCCACTGGAGCGATGGCGTGTTTTTTTAATCCGGGATTTATAATATAGTCGCAGCTACCCGCGTTTGGCAACGTTGGTTACCCCCATTGAATCAATGCTCTCTGCTTAATATTCTCAATAAATTATGTTGTATGGATCGACCCATCTACCACGGCCTTGTCCTGCGATGCGGACGAGGGTCTAATATTCCCCCTCCTCCACATTGGCAAGATACCAATAACGCTATTAGCCTCATCACAGCCGCGGCATTTGGAGGGGGTTCCACAAGAAGAGACGGAGCAAGCAACAGTGGGAAGCATCAGCGGACCACAGTGTGGTCCCAAAAACATTCGCGCGCGCGTGCGCGCATTCCAAAACCCGGAGAGTTTTAATTTTCAGGTTGTGTAACGAGCCGCGCTCTGGCTATCGCGATTCGTGCGTAAATTTCCTCGTCTGTTGATTCGTAACCGATTCATGGGTCTAATCACCACGTAAGTAAAGTAGTGGGTCATTAGCTGGTCTTCCTGACGCAGTCAATTAGTGAAGTTGTCCCGTGAAGAAACGTGGCCGATTTATTGCTGTTTCAGTTGAGCCAGCAGTTATGTTGGAAAGCATTGTCTTAAACATTTCATTACACGGTATGGACGTTTCACTGTTATAACCAACCAGCGCCGTTAAGCAGTTGCATGCCTACAACACCTGGCAAGCACCGGTAGGTGACCGTCCATCCACGTGCTCGCCAGGCACATACCTGCTTAGCTTCACAGATGCAATGAGATAGGGGGAATACCTGGCAACTGGGACAATAGCAGAGGCAGCTGCAACAAATAAGTCAAATGATACATGGTAACCTTTTCCTCCAGAGTACCAATAAAAACAAACGCATAAAAGCATAGATCCCCCGTATAGCCTTGACAGACAGTGAGATCAAGTGCAATTAGCGAGTACCTACAAAGGCTAGCAGGGCACACAAGGGGGTGAGACGCCAACACCAGTTCCCGGCCGCCTTTGTCTCCCTAGTGGCAATGTTACAGACTGCACCAGGTACTGATTGATGTGAGGCTAAATCTACCTAGGGAAGGTTCAGAACCAGTTCAGAAAATCGAACTCAGATCGCCGGATTCGTAGCACAGTACGCTCACCGCTGCACTACCGCTCCCCGCTAAATGCAAGAACACCGTTGTTCTCCAGCCGCGTGGCATTATTCCGCACGCCGGGTCGGGTGGAGAGCGCACCTCTGGGAGGAGGTGCGTGGGACGGCTGTGGAGAAGAGAGATCGGTGACAGGTGCAGTCTCAGATTCCATTGGCGAGAGGGGGAAACGAATGAAAAGGAATTGAGAATGAAAAATTCATAACCCTTGGCTTTGTGTCAAGGACAAAATAAAATATGGTGCCGGGTAATTTCCATCCTCATCCATTGTGGTAAAGATTCGTAGATGCACTGTGAGGGCGTCAGAAGTCGGGTTCGCCAGGTCATGCGATCCCCACGAATCGCTCTGCTAAATAAAAGACATGGGATAGGAGAAATAAGCAGATAAACATCACAAACGCACCGCAACGACAGGTCGCATTATCTGGACGACAGCAGTTATCTTTGCACAGAAAAAAATCTGCAACAGCTAAAAATACCCGCAGAGAAACGCAATCAACGTCTCGAGGTTATGCGTCTTTCTGTAAACGGTGACTCGTAATTTAAATTATTCAAAGATTAGCGATGAAATGTCATTGCGCGCCAGGAGAAAATAATTTGAAAAGCGCACGCAATAAACAGATAACAAACAAGCGCTGCCCTGCCACGAATTGTCTAACGGAGCGAACCGGAGCATACCACCGCCAACGGCGGAGCAGGGAGGGGTTTATTAGATTAGACCGATCGCATCCTCGCCCCTGCCACCGTCATGAGCTAGCAGAAAATAATGGTACACTCCACATCGAGCACCACCACAGTGTTACTTCTGCCCAGGAGGTTGTGGCTGCTCCTCGGGAGACGACGCCGCTGACCCACACTCTGCGAGGGGAGCCGGCGCGGTCTCACGATTGTCCGGAGACGCCAGCGCGATCTCACTACCGGGACGCAAATTGCTGTGCAGCCGCGTACCACTGTGTCCGCGACAAGTGTCCTGGAGTCGCAGCGAATAAATAGCCCTGGTGGTGCGGCGACGGCAGAGATGGCTCAAGCAAAGAAGCCTCTCCGTTCCCGTTCATCACCAAAGTCAGAAATTCCGTCCGTGGGCTGCGTCCGTAGGGTTTGCGAGACCTCAGTTTCTGTCTCGCTATGTTCATGCTTCCATCGGTTTATGTACCTCCGAGTTGCTTCGAGTGGCGACATGGCCTAGCGGTAGCGCAATCACGGCTTGCTGTGACGCAGGCGACAAACCTGCCTCGCCCACCGATTCACCGAGGAATCCCCCCCCTCCCCACTCACATGCACCGTCAGAATCGCCCCGGTGCACAGCCAGACCGATCCGCGAAAAACTTCCGTCTGAGCGAGCTCTGGCGGGCGCGGGCAAAGTGGCGACGTGTGTCCAGCACCACTCGTTTTCGGATGGCCACCCACACTCGGGAGGTAGAGCCGTGGCCTGGCTGAATCATAACCGAGCCGGTGTGTACAGCTCTAGGGTGGACGGCGCGTCTGTGTTAATATTAGAATTTAAAGCGCGCGGTGGCACAGGACTTGTACAATGTCAAATGACTCACAGATAGGCGCGGGGGGTGGGGGGGGGAGAAGCCACGCCATTTTCCAACAGCAACATTTGCCAAACATTGCATTCTGTATATTACGATGTTAACTAGTGTGTTTTTTTTTAAGTTATGGGAGGAAATCGGAGAACCCGACAGAAACTCACCCAGAATAGGGGGGAGAGAACATACCAACTCCGCACAGAGAGGTTTCCGAGATGGGAATTGAACCACCTCAGCCAGGTGAGATGCAGATGCTTCCGCTGCACAGACACCTGCCACTACATCCCCGACAGATATTTGTTGTATATTCTTGCTCGCTCAATGCGGCAGCGCACGCATTCATAGCGCGATAACTATGGTGGGACATGCGGCCCTTCCGACACGATAAGTGTGCACCAACAATGGCAATACATGAAAAGGCAACGTAATCATCGTTGTTATCGTCAGCCAAGGACTATCCACTGCTTGATAAAGACATCCCTCCGCAAGTTGTCACCACCTCTCACGATGCTGCTACGCAGCAATTCACCCAACAGCTGCGCACATTTTTAAAAAATGTAAAACTCAAAAATGCCCTTACCTAACGCACGCTGATCATCCACGTTGCTTTACTTGAAATCGAGTGATACTGAATTGTCCTTAACAGCGACCGTGAGCGTCAGGAAGCGCGTCGAGCGCTGCAATGCTGTCAGATCTTCGCTATAGAAGGGAGACAGGGAGCGTGAAACATTTAGCGACGGGGTCCTGAAAATGCCCAGGAGACGAGCTCCACCACCGTGCTTCTCGAACGTTAACCACGATCGGCACGAAGCGGTCACTCGCAACCGTCCCCGTTTTCATCACTGACCCCAACCCCAATCCCGACCTCATCCCCAACCCCCGACCCTGTCCCTGATGACCCCATCGCTGACCGTATCCCGGACCCCGAGCCCAACCCCGTCCCGTGTGGGGCAAGGGCGCCACGCAAGTAGCGATCAGGACTCAGGCATGTTGATGATGAGTCTGGGCCGCACCTATCCTCACTGAGCCCCCCACGCAGCGGAGATTCTATCGGGGGGGGTCCCGGGGGGTGGCGGTCCGGGACTCCTACAAGAGCAGCATCCCGGGCTGACCCCCGTTACCAACCCGCGATGACCAGCGTGTTGAATTACGGTCAAACCACCCCAATTTCAGACACGACATTGGAGGCTTTCGTCAGAGGCTCGCGCGCCGATACGAGACCAGCGTGACCCATGGGCCCGTCTCACGGTTGCTGCGCCAACTCTCACCGCAGGAAAACGATCGAGATCAGGATCATCGACGACGAGGAGTACGAGAAGAACAAGAACTTCTTCCTGGAGCTGGGCGAGCCGCGTCTCATGGACATGAGCGAGAGGAAAGGTATGCGACTCGGCGCCGGACAAACAGGGGGAAATTCAACAAACTGGCGCATAAGTCCATTCATTCATTATCAATACCCACTTAATCCTGTACAGGGTCACAGGGGAGGGGGGGCAGAGCCTATTCCGGCCGACAGAGGGTGCAAGACGGGGATGTGACACCAGTATGTAACGCCAGTACATCGCGGGGCACTTTGGGGTATTTTCTCAGCAGGCCATTTCACCGAAGCAGCAGCGTACCTTTGGACAGTGGGAGGAAACCGAAGCACCTGGCGAAAACCCACGCGAGCACGGGGAGAACACGCAAACTCCTCACCGGCCAGGAATCAAACCGGGGCCTTGTTGCTGTGAAGCGACAGCGCTACCCACTGCGCCAACGTGCTGCCCTACATCAGCCCAACAAAAGAGAATTAACATGCTGGCACATCAGTCCAATAATAGAGCTGCCGTTGTGACACAGGAGCCCCAAACAGAAATTCCAAATACCTTTGGTGAGCAACCACACAATAACGCGCACCTTAATAGCCAATAGCTCACTGTGTCTCTAACCCAGAGCGCTGTTGCCCAGTGGAAAACATGCCCTCCCACCAGAGCTCGATCAGTGAGTTCGAGATTGTTGCCGTGATGAACGGCGATAATCTTGGTGCCGTTTCGGAGTGATTCGCTGTACGTGGCCGCGCCGCCGTGTCAGAGGAAGATGCAGGTCGGATCGGTTCCCCGCGGCTCCACCGTGCAGACTTACAAAGACAAAGAACCCCCGTATATCCTTACCAGAGAGTAGGGTCAAGTGCTGTTAGCGAGTAGCACCTATGCAGGCCGGCTCGGCACATGACAGCGTGAGCAGCCCACGCTATGCCGGCCGCATTTGAGGGTGAGTCGACCTAGGGGAGTCCATGGACCGGAAAAGAGACAGAAAATTTTTGAGAACCAAGACTAAGCCTTGCCTCTGTGTCAAAGACAACAATAAAACATGGTGCTGGGTTCAGATAAACGTCACCGGTGTTGGCCATCAGCGGGAATCAAACTGGGGTCGCCGGGTTGTGAGCGCGGCTCGCAGTTTCACTTCCTCACAGTACAGACGGATACACGCAGACGCACGCACGCACTAATCGTCTATCGCTACGACCACGACTCCTGTTCCAATGAACGTCACTCCTCCATCGCCCCTCTTGCACAGAGGACTCGGTCTCTTATCAGGATGCATCCTTCCCTCCACACCTTGCTCAACCACCACCCTGCAGATGACAACGCACGCCCGCACTCGGCTACTCACTCACACTCACCCATTCACTCACTCACCCATTCACTCACTTTCCTACACACGCACTCACCACTCTGCAGGCCACAGCACTTTTCTCGCTGCCTCTTCCCTCTCATTGCTCCACTGTGACATCCTCTGCCACACTGTCTCTTATCTGCTGCTGTTATCTATATATAATGGAGCCAGTGTTTATTATACATGGCCTCACTGGGTGCTCGGGGTTCAAAGGCTTCAAAAGCGCAACATTTTATCTGCACACCACCAAGGATTATATTTCTTATTTCAGCTTCATGTCCCACTTATTGGTTATTTTTCTGAATCTTCAGAAAGCCAGCAGAAATATTCTCAAAAGCACATCAGGAAACAATCCAAGTGATATCAGTCAAGTCTGCAACTGCAAAAAATTTAGCTCAATTAAAACGAACGTATTAAGCAGTTATCGGTTACAACTTTAATTGTGCTGATCGTTGCTGGCAGCTTATGACTTGGGCCTTTAAACCTGTGCTTAGCAACTGTGATAATGCCAGTACGCGCGATCATACGCTCGCCGTAGGGCAGAGAGGTTTTTTTTGCAAAGAAATGTAAACATTTCTTTTTACATGTTTGATGCCAATCTGAGGCAAGAGCCACAGAGATCACGGCGGTGGTGTTGGGGAGCTGTGCCGAGCACTATAACAAGGGGATCAAAAGTTTCAAAGTTAAACAAATGGCTTGGTGACGCCGCTCCTTCTGGCGCTGCATGAGCAGCGGATCACAAATAACAACGAAAACCCGACGCCTTCGCAATATCTCTACACGGCCTTAAACGAAGATCGATGTTTGTAATAGGTGATGCGGGCGAGGGCGAGTCTTCATAGGTAGTATTACAGAGAGGCCGGAGAGACTGTATAACAATAATAAGTTATTCCATGCAATGGTGTAGGTTTTCACGGCTCGATACATGATGATTGGCTTCCAAAAGCTGCTCTTTCGGGATAGCCGCGTCAGTCCCTCCCCCTCGACCAGCTTTTGGAAGCAATCATAATAATAATAATTGCATTTCTCGAGCACTTTTCACCCGAGGGTCACAAAGCGCAGCACAAAGCTGCGGAGATAACGGCACATCAACAACAACGATATAAGAACGGCAAATTAGCAACAATAACGTTTGTATGGGGGGTTTTTTTGTTACAAATCTGAACTGTAGAGAGAACGGCATGTCAACAATATCAGGACAGTTCAACTGAAAGTCAAATAATAGCAATAAATTATAGGACATAAAGCAGCGCCTCAGGTCCAGGAGGGCACGAATATATTTGGCAAGCCTCCATCAGCAGTGACGAGTAGGTCATCAGCCACTTTTACCGGAGCAGTTGCAATGCTATGGCCGAATCTGAACCCAGATTGGAAGAGATCGAGGAGGTCATTGTGGGGAACTTGTTTCTGGAGTTGTGTGCTGTTATTACATTTCAAAAATGCCTTATCAAGCACACGAGGCACTGTACAGAGAGTCGATCGACAACACAATACTGCACAAGTGCATGGAGTTTAAGAAAGTCCAAATATGCAATGTGGGGAACATGAAATGATCTCATCTCATCTCATTGTCTGAAACCGCTTAGTCCTATACAGGGTCATGGTGAGCCGGAGCCTATCCCGGCAGACACAGGGCGCAAGGCAGGGATACACCCACGATGGGACGCCAGTCCATCGCCGGGCACTGCGAGGCAATTTAGCCTGCGAGCCAATTAACCTATCCAGGAGCATGCTTTTGGACTGTGGGAGGAAACCGGAGTGCCCGGCGAAAACCCACGCGGACACGGGGAGAGCATGCAAACTCCACACAGAAAGGCACCCGAGCTGAGAGATTCGAACCCGGGATCTTCTTGCTGTGAGGCGACAGCGCTAACCACTGGGCCACCGTGCCGCCCTATGAAATGATCGGTCAATATTAAATAAATATCGGGCACAGGCTGCCCGTTTACACCGTTGATGCGATATTATAAACTATTTTCCGATGACCAGTCTGTGGCTCGGCATACGAACAGATATCTAATGGTACATGGTCTCAAACATGCCAAACGATTTGCCAAGAACACCATATGGCTTTATAATGAAAGCAATAGACGACGGTTCAGGTAACAGCCCCTTCAGTGCTGGACACAAGACGCCTGGGAGGTGAAGTGGATCATCCAGTGTATCTCTGTGGGATCTCTGCGTGCCGTGAGGAAAGGCAATTTGTCAGACGCATCATCGTCTTTTAAGGCCACAGACTTACTGACGAATGTGTCGAGTCTCGGTTTAGAACTGGAGGGGTTGTCGGAGTCCGGCGATGGACCGGCGTCCCGTCGTCGGGTGTATTCCTGCCTTACGCCCTATGTTTCCGGGATAGGCTCCGGCTTCACCGTGACCCTATATAGGATTAAGCGGTTTCAGATAATGAGATGAGGTTGTCGGAGCGCGCAAAGCGTTTTCGAATGAACGGGCACGGGGTCGCGGCGAGACATTTTCCAGGCAGAGCAATCGGCGCGTATCGGCCCCCCCCCCAACCCCGGCAAACTTGCGTCCAGGTCATGCCAACGTAGGTGAGCGTGAGGAGCGGAGATTAGGAGCGGAGAGAAGAGCCAGGCGCGCTGTAATGTCACCACATTCGTCATTTGCGATACCCGCTGAGTTTTGGATTGGACTTCCTCGCTTAAATAATTGCTGTTTATTCAAGTTAAAAGCTTCGGAAAACATATTGGAATGATAATTATATATACACACACACACACATTGACTGCCCCCTTAAAGAAATGTATGCGACTAGGGACCAAGAACAAACATGTTCTTAACGTTTCTTTGGTTAAATTAATTCAGGATGTCGTAAAGGATCACATTTTCATCATACAGAGCCGTGCTGGGGATCAGACATGCAGACGAGCACAAAGACTCCACGTGGATATCCCAAAAGAGCTATGGAGAGCAATTCTATTGCATCGAGCTGTGAAAACCAACATAATTACAGAGGGCAAGGAAATCGAAACAAAAACTAAAACGTGAGAACTGGTCTTCTGAACAACTCTCTGGGGATATCAGCGTTGAGTGCTCTTACCTCTCACCTTCCGGACGTTGCACCTCCCACGTTGGGAGGCATCATCTGTCCGCTGATGACTATCCCCAAGGAACAGCTACAGGGAGCAACTGTCATACAGTCACAGAAGCATGGAGGAGCTATGTCTTTAACCGTAGAGCACGAGAAGACTAGAGGAATGTGACCAGGTGTGGGGACGAAGGCAAGGGAGATAAGGCTTAGCAGCATGCACGGTGCGGTGGAAGTGGAGGAATGGTGGCCAACGTGCGAGCCTGGTGATGAATTGGCAACCAACAAGTAGGAAATCTCCCTCTGGGCAAAGGTGAAAGTAAACCGGCAGAGTCTAATACAGTTGGGTATGTGTACTGGTAAGGCTGAAACATTTTGTACAGTCCAAGTGGGAAGGGAGTTGCGATAGGGACACCAGTAGAAAACAACCACTGCAGATAGAGCGATGAGATCAGCTCACATGCAGGAAAGGGCCAGTGGTGACTGGATTACCGAATCGGAGACATCCGTGTAATGCCTCTTCTCGCGAGAATTCCCGAGCTCTCCAAGAAAATGAGAAAACAGGCGGTCGTGAGCCGCAGACGGTGCAGCGATCCTCCGTCCGCTCCCCCGAGCGGGGATCCTCCGCTCCCCAAAGCGGGGATCCTCCGCTCCGCCGAGCGGGGATCCTCCGCTCCGACAAGCGGGGATCCTCCGCTCCCCCGAGCGGGGATCCTCCACTCCCCAAAGCGGGGATCCTCCGCTCCGACAAGCGGAGATCCTCCGCTCCCCCGAGCGGGGATCCTCCACTCCCCAAAGCGGGGATCCTCCACTCCGGCAAGCGGAGATCCTCCACTCCCCAAAGCGGGGATCCTCCGCTCCAGCAAGCGGAGATCCTCCGCTCCCCCTGAGCGGGGATCCTCCACTCCCCAAAGCGAGGATCCTCCACTCCGACGAGCGAGGATCCTCCGCTCCCCAAAGCGGGGATCCTCCACTCTGGCAAGCGGGGATCCTCCACTCCGACGAGCGGGGATCCTCCGCTCCGCTGAGAAAACATCCTCTGATCCTTTGCTCCGCCGAACGACTCCCGGTGTTGCTGAGAAGCGTCCCTATATGGGAACTGCGCGTGGCTCCGACGCAGCCTCATGAGCACAAATTCCCGAGCCACTCTCACATGCGCTGGAACATTTCTGTCGCTGACCCCTCTAACCTCTCCGCTGCTATCCAGAAGTGAAAGTATTTGCACTCTGAAATGTTGTCTGGTGCAAAAAAGAATAAACAATGTCGTTTTCATCGCCCGCAATCATACCATGCCCTGTGAGCTGCCACACACTACGACCGGACACAGCCGCGGCGACAGCCTCTCTCCGAAAGCAGCGTAACTCAACAGCATCGAAGTTTGACACCGTTGGGAACGCAGAGGCTCGTTTTCCACGTTAAGTCGCGACTAAACCAGAGGAGAAAGTAAGCTGGTACGGTTGAACAACCGTACCAGATTACGCATCTCTTATGACCCAGTGGGTAGCGATGTTGCCTCAGAGCAAGAAGGTCCCAGGTTCGCATCTCGGCTCGGGTGCTGCTTTCTGTGTGGAGTTTGCGAGTTCTCTCCCCGTGTCCGCATGGGTTTTTGTCGTGCACTCCGGTGTCCTCCCACAGTCCAAAAAACATGCTGCTGCATAAATTGGCTTGCACACTAAATTGTCCGCAGTGCCCAGTGATGGACTGGCGTCTAATCATGGGTATATCCCTGCCTTGCGCCCTGTGTATGCCGGGATAGGCTCCGGCTCACCGCGACCCGGTACAGGACTAAGCGGTTTCTGACAATGAGATGAGATGAGATCTCTTATGAGCAGATTCCATGAAACAGAGGGACTCAGAGGGCGATTGAAATCTTAAAATGGAGCTGATCATGTGGACACGTGTCCACCATCACCAACAGTAGCAGCTCGACATGTGGAGCCAGGCTAGAGGTGAAGGTGAGCTGGTATGGTTCTGCATGGCGTACCGGTAACAAAGTAGCATTCAGTACTGCAGTACAGGTGGGAAGGAGGGCTTGCGATAGGACCATACCGATAAGAGATTCAAGTTACTTCCACCACTGCGAGTCTGCCTTGATTGTGCCAGCGGTCGCGCCAGCCCCACAATCCGCCATCGTCAGCGGATTGCAAAGTTTGGGGATGGCTCGTGTGGTGGCTGGCTCGCCGCCACGCAAAGCCGCCTGCGCACCTCTTCCCACCCTTATTTGGCCAGTGGTAGCGAATCCCTGGGCCCGTCGTGCGGTCGGCCCTCGCTCCCCCTGCACCAGTCATCGCATGGAGCGCAACACCACCCAACCACCACGACGACTCCCAGCCCTCCTCCAGTCTCCCCCATCGTCAAATGAAAATTTACATATGAGGGGGGGGGCCTGAATTTTCCACGTGGCGGGCCAGCATGTGCGGAAGCAGCGTGTGAAGCGTCAACTCATTTTCAACTCCTCACCACCCCTTCACGAGAGGTCAGGGATCGCTGCTCTGTTTGATTTAATGCAGGGAAAATAAAACGCGCGCCAGGGTGCACGGAAGCATTTCCATGCCCGAGGCAGAGCACTCAGAGACTGCGGTTCTCCACGGTAACAGCCGGGTGTGCGCATCCACAGCCGCTTGTTGTAAAGCGGCAGCAGGACGAGGGCCGTGCGAGTCGATCACGAGGGTCGTTCGTCCATACGCCGCCATGCTGGTCGGCGCGGGTTGGCGAAGGCAGTCTGCACAGCAGTGGCGTGGGAAAGTCAAAATTTGTCTCGGCATCTCTAAACATCAGTGCACTAAACTATGGCGCCTGCAAAACAACGAAGCATGCGCAGCCAATATCAGAGCTCGAATCAGATTCACCACAAACTACATCAAGACACCGCACTGGCTCCCCATACCCCACCGCATCACTTACACGATCGCACTAATGTGCTACCGCGCAACCCGCACCGGCCTCCCACAATACCTCGCTTCATTACTCCGGCCGCTCACGTCAACACAACCCCGTGCACCACGAAGCTCGTCGCAGCACCGACATCGCACACCCTGCTCGAGTACAGCCCTCGCACGACGCTGCTTTTCCATCACTGCACCCACAACTTGCAACAACGTTCAACTGCAGCAACTAAGCCTGACGAAATCCCCCACTGCTTGAAAAAAAAACTCCTCAAATCTCACCTTTTCCCCAACGCACTCCAGCAACCCCTGAGCCAGGCTCTGCATCTCTGAATTTGTCAACGCACGCTCATTACAAATGTTCTCAATTTTCCCCGTGCTGCCCACGGCTGCCCACAGCGCGGCCCCGCAGCAGCCGGTGCAAGCGTGCAGGGCCACCCAACTGGTCAGCTGCTCAGACTCGGCAGCGCCGGGAATGCTCCCGCATGATCTGAATATAGCAATACAGGGTTTGGCTCCACCGAATAAACCGGTTACCACAGCAGGGGGCCTGAGAATGACCCAACCGCCGTGTTTAAGCCACGCACGAAATGGAAAGCCTACGTGCCTTGAGGAAAGTGACAATTCGTGGTGCTTCATCACACACTTTCATTTATTCTTTCCAACCACTTCTTGCTGACAAATCTCACTCATCTATATTGGCTTCCATTGCATTGCTCACTTGAAAGGCTGTGTTAGATGTCGCATCGTTCTTCGGACAGTAACGGCGAATCCACTGGGTGGAGGAGATGCCCAAGTTGGAGGCCAAACCTCGAGAGGAATCCTGCATCTCAAGACGCAACCTGTGTTTTGTCCACTTTGCGCTTATGGTCACGGAGACAGGGGTAGGAGCGGGGAGGGACAGAGAGCCCCAGTAAACCCAACACGATTGTTAACAACACTGTGGCCTAAAAAGATAATCACGGTTTCAGGTAATGACCCTTCAGACGGGGCCTCATCAGGCATCTTCCCCAGGGCCTCTGAACACATTTCCATGGCTATAGCTGCGCAGGGAACTGTGGGGCTCTCCCTGCCCATGTCGTCCATTCGCAGGTGCAGCCGTGATTGGAAAAGGACAACGGCGCCGAGTGTGACGGGACGAGGCGACTCGCTAACGCTGTATCTGTGTTGACTCTCCCACCACCTCCCCACAGCGCTACTGCTCAGCGAGCAAGGTAAGCCCTCTCTCTCTCTCTCTCAGACGGCTTAATCTCGTACTCCACTCGCTGCCATAGACCCCATGCGCTTTTTCTTCCTTGCTTGCAGCCGCCGTGTGCTCATTTTCAGGGTGACAGCAGCGGCAGCGCACTGCAGGTTAACGGTCACGAGGGTAGCCGGGTAGCAGGGCGTCCAGAAAGTGGTAACGCGCGCACCTTGTGGAAAAAGGATCTTGCCCGACAGTTAAAATTTCCACATCGGGAGGCTTTTTGTGTGACGTTTGTGTGTTCTTCCCCTATTCTGCACAGAGAGCAGGCCAATGTCACAGACTAACAACGTGGCCACTGTGTCCTCACCTCTTTGCGGTTTTTTCGTGCCTCCAAATCATTCTCTATTCAAACGAATACCTTTGGCATTGAAAGACTAATGTGTGCACTATTAATTGTATGTAAATTTAGTTCTTTACTAACAATTAAAGTTGTGAAATATGATGGGATTGAAGCAAATCAGGGATTCGAAATGACAACGTAATGATTGCTTTCCAAAGCTATTCTTTTGGGATAGCAATCTCAAGCGCTCCTCTCTCTCTCCTTCACGACTTTTCGCCTTCCATATTAAAAAAATCCTAAAGCGTTCCGAGACTGAGGATACCTCCAAAAGAACAGTTTAAAAAAGCAATCATCACATATCGAGCCATGCAAACTACATCAATAACTAACTTGGCAGCTGCTAGACTCCTCATCCCATGCACACATCTGCACAGCGAGCCCCAAACGTTTATAGGGTGATTTACTATGGCAGCACATTGTATGGGAAAATAAAGACCCGCTCTCGGGCAAACAAAATCAATTTGTGGACTTTCGATAGGCCACGCAGATGCTTGATGGGCACAATTTCCTGCATTGCTCTTGCTTGGCAATTTCAGAATTTGCTGATGACAAGTGCATCAATTTACACTATGATTGCACATGCCCGTGGGTGAGTACAGCGTTGTTTTTCCTAATTGCCGCAATTTCAAAATGCCCCGTATCTCAAAAATCCTCGTCTCTGCAAAGTGCCTCCCGTCATATTATTCTCTCCATCACTCTCGTATGTTGCTGCTATCGCCCCCATTCCACCATCCCAACTCCCTTTACTGCCCCTGCACACCCCAGCCACCCTGCCACCCCGCCACCCTACCACCCCTACTGGAAGCTGGGCGGAATGCGTTAAGAGGCTGTGGTGCAACGCACAAGAGGATGCATGCCCACCACGGTTGCTTGCTTTGGATAAGGGAGCCAAATGGGGAGGGAATGAAAATTCCGCAGCATGGGAGAGGGGTGGCACCGGTTGGCCGCCGGCGGAGACGTGCGAGGGAGACACTTAGCGTCTACGAGATGCGACCGTCGGTCGCCGACACGGGCGGCTCTCGGTCGCTTCGCGAAATGGGAGCGGCGATTTGCTTAGAAGCGAACGATCCCACTTGGCGGATGCTGGGCTGCGCATCGACGCAGCATCTGGGAAAAATAAATGGGCGAGGGCGAGGATGACGGGCGCGTGGAGATCCGTGCGGGATGAGGGCAGCGGTGGGCGGTGGCTCGGCTCGGCTCGATCATGGTGCGCCCGTCACTTCTCCCAACACCCGGTTGTGGTTGCTCATCACGGTTGCTTAGTGGCGAGTTGCAACTGCTCTTTGTGGTTGCTCGCTGTGGATATTCATCGGCGTTGCTCGTCGCAGTTGTTCACCACAGCCGCTTGTCACGGTCTGCCCACTCTTCTCGTTCCAACTCCACTGGGTCGTTATCTGGTTAATGGGGCTGCTATTTCAATTTCACGCCTTATACAAGGTCAGCGTTTTCAGTTTCGGAATAAATTCGCTCATCTGCTCAACATCAGCGGACGTCAGGAGTGACCCAGGCATGCATCAAAAGTCACGCTCTCGATAACAATAATTGTAATAATTAGTTTGGTGCTGTTCTTCAAACTGGCAAGCTCAGATTACTGCTCAATTCCACCCACTCTCACCCCCTTGTACCCCGCCTTCCTGCTAACCGACACCTCCAGCTGCATTGAGCAACTTGCGTGGGACTTGGCGATGGTGCACGCGAATTCCTCACTTCATGAGATCGTGCAACACCCAAAAGTCCGCATGGATGGGTTCATGAGACCCAACAGCGACCCACATCACAGCCCGGCGAGTCTGGGATCATTTATCGTGGCAGGGTACCATGCAGTGGTAACATTTGCGCAACACAGAAAGAAGGTCTGCAGTTCGATTTCCGCCTCAGGCACCTTTTTGTGTGGAGTCTCTGTTCTCTCCCCCTGTTCTGCATAGGTTTCCTCTAGGTTCTCTGGTTTCCTCGGATGTGAAGCCACTCATCATGAGTAGTAAACACCTATCCATTAAAACTAAATTTCCCAATGTCTCAAAGCAAGACTTTCTTTAGCTTTGATTAAAAAAAACATCAACATTGAGGCAGTGCTCACTTCCAGTTTATAGCCCGGAGTCAGTGACTGAAAGTCTACATTTGCATGGTGGGGTCAAGTTAATGCACACAGGACAACCACTATTGACTTCTCTACATAAGTGGTATTCATTTTATCGACCCCAGAAGGATGATGGCCTGAACCAACACCCCCAACCGGAAGTTGAACTCACACCTTTCCCGAATGCGAGCCACTCGCTCTCCTGCTGATACACAGTGCCGATGCACGAATGGAGTTTATGTGTTAACACGTGACGCGCAAATCAGGTGAGCCTGGGAGGGCACGGAGTGGAAATTACGAGCGCGAGAGCAAAGCCGTCAACACTCGGCTGCGCCGGGGGGGCTAGCAGGAGAGGTGCCACCCAGGGGAAGGCAGCGGTGCCACCCGAAGGAGAGTGGCAATGCGATGAGAAACCGCAGCCGTCAACGCCGCCCCATGATGCGCAAATTTTCAGACGTCTTTAATTCTTCTCAAGTTTTTCCGCTCGCTCGCGCACACTCACGAGGTGTCAACACACGGCGGCATTTAAATGTTCGCTAATTTACGCGCATCTGCACGTACAATTCTATACGTTTGGCCGGGTGGAATCTTTTGGCGAACATTATCCCATAGACGTTAGGATGTAGCATGAGTAGTAGCCACAGCAAGAGGAATACTGGATGCGGTGTGCCGGGCGGAGAAATAATTTCCGAGTCGCTGATGCACTACAAGCCTCCCGGTTGCGTCGTGAAGCTGTAGCCACTGTCGTCCGTTTGCTTTCTCTCGGATAACCTAGGACGTGAGCTCGCATTCGACAGCGGTAGACTCAGAAACGTTATCCAGTCAGGGCGCATCATCCGCTCTTCGCGCCACCGGTCACGACTCGCGACACTCGGTTTCCTCAGCTCGGAGTTGAGACGCGGCTCACGCGGCAAAACCCGCTTCTTGCGCCAGACTCGGTGCGTGATTTAGGATCGATCCTGAGTGGCGCCAGCCGCCGTGGGCGCTAATCGAGTTGAGTGGCCCGCGGCAGCGCACGACGGGGCACCGTCGTCCCGTCACGGTTCCACACGGAGCCGCCACACGGACCCTGCTTTTAGCAAATTAAATGCCTATGACAAACGGCCAGCGCACGCACTCTGAATTAACGCTCTGCGCTCTATCGCATTCCTTCGGTGGTAGCGCTGGCCGAGTGAAGGTCACGGCGACCTCTGGGGAGAGGTTTGGGCTCCGCGAGCAGCCCCCCCCCACCCCCGTCAATCTCCGCGACGGTCTCTTATTTCTAAGTTTGTTGCTGAGGCTTGAATAATAATAATAATTGCACTTCAAGAGTGCTTTTCACCCGAAGGTCACAAAGCGCTGCACAGAGCTGTGGAGAGAACGGCATGTCAGCAACAACGACATAAGAACAGCAAACTAACAACAATAACGTTTTCTTTAGGGTTTTTTTTACAATTGTGTAAAAAATCAGAACAGTTCAAATGAAAAAATGAGCTATAAAAAATAAGTGTGCAACAGCCAAGGAATAAATGTTCCCGAGCAGGTGCAGGTCAGCAGCAAGCCATCATCCCAGCATGACAACAATGAGCCACATCAACAGTTCTAGCCAGAGGACTTGAAAGCCTTACGGAACAAGTGAGTCTTGAGACGAGATTTGAAGATGCCCAGGGACTCAGCTGACCGAATCTCCAATGGAAGGGCATTCCAGAGTCTGGGAGCAGTGCGTGAGAAGCTGTCAACTATTGAATGCAGGTGCAATCTGGGCACATGGAAAAAGCCCGTATTGGAAGATCGAAGTACTCATATTTAAGAGGGTGCCTGCAGTAAATCATGGATGTATGTCGGAGCAGCGCCAGTGAGAGCCTTGTAAGTGACAAGGAGGATCTTGAATTCAATCCTATATTTAACTGATAACCAGTGGAGAGACATCAGTACTGGGGACATGTAAACGTGGATAGGCGTGCGAGTGAGGACTCTAGCAGCTGCATTCTGCACATGTTGGAGGCAATTTCTCAAGTAGGCAAGGGTGCCAGGGAGAGGTGCATTGAAGTAATCGATTCGTGAAGAGATGAAGATGCGTATTAGCTTCTCACCATCAGAGGATGATAGGATGTTGCATAGTCTGGCTATGTTTCTGAGATGGGATTAAGCTACCTTCATCACCTTGTTGATGTGCTGAGTGAAGAATCAAGAGTCACTCCTAGACTCCGGACTCCCTTAGAAACTTCAATGGTCTGGTCGTCAAGCATCAATTAGATAGGTTCAGCCTTGGATAACTGGTGCGGGGTTCCAACAAGCAAAACTTCTGTTTTATCACTATTTAGTTTTAGGAAATTTGAATTGAGCCAGTATGTCACAGTTGACAGTGAGGATGACAGAGATCAGACGCATTGACGGATCACTTTGAGTGGATATAGATTTGGATGTCATCGGAATAGGAATGGTAGCTGAGATTGAGGCTGTGCAGAATATGGCCAAGTGCTTGTATGTAGATGCTGAAGCGGAGTGGGCTGAGAACTGAACCCTGAGGAACTCCAGACAAAACAGGTTCGATCTCTGAGATTTGTCCTCCCAGGATGACGAACATCTTCCGATCAGAGAGGTAGAAGCTCAGGCAATGCAGGGCACTTCTAGAGACCACTATACCCTCCAGTCGCTTAAGTAAGATCAGGTGGTCAACGATATCAAAAGACAGAAATTAGTTCCAGGACAAGAATACTTGACAAGCCTTCATCAGCAGCGGCGAGAAGGTCATTAACTGCTTTGACCAAACCAGTTTCAGTACTCTGGCAGAATCTGAACCCAGATTGGACGAATGATTCGATTAATGGTCGAGAAAATAATCTTTGGCTTGTCACAGGTATCAGGCAGAATGCTGGAAAAGTGGTTGGTACGGGCACAGTCAAGTGTCTTCCAGTACCAGATGAGCTGTTCCTTAAAGATTTGAGCATGACCAGTGAGGCCAGATTTCTCCAAGTCTGCTCAGCCCTGCGTGCATTCGCCTTGAAATCCCGGAGTTTAGCAGTATACCAGGGGCATGGTTTTCTGCTTGAGACACAGCGTGATTTTAATGGGGCTAAATCATCCCGTATGCTTTATAGCAGGCTGTTGTAACTTTATATTGTCGCACCAGAGGTGGAGTTAGCTGAGGCAGAGAGTGATAAACTGTTGATAGCGGTGGTGAATAGGTCTGGAGTGAGCGCATTACGGTTTCAAAATTGGATTTGGCACTTGGTGATGAAAACGGGAGGCGGTACATGAAAATCAAACCACACAGCAGAGTGATCAGACAGACCAGGAGCAGTGATGAACAGGTTGGTTACCGATATGCCCCGTGAGCAAACCAAGTTGAGAGTATGGCCGCATCTGTGAGTGGCAGATGTCAAGTGTTGAGTGAAACCAAGTGAGTTCAGAGTGGCCATGAGATCCCTTGCAAGAGGGCTTTTTAGAATCAAGATGGATGTTGAAATCGCCAAGAATCAGAATCCATTCAGAACTGGAACACATCTTAGAAAGCAACTCAGGGAGTTCTATGACAAAGGAAGTGGAGGCTCTAGGTGGGCAGTAGAGCAGCACCAACTTCACATGTTGAGTCGTCCTCTAATGCAGACATATGTTGAAATTAATTGATGGTCGGCCATGGAATTGGTCACATATCGGCAGTAACACGGTGGAGAATTGCAAGGCCGCAATCGCAGCCATGGGAACGAGCCTTCTGATGCAGTGCAAAGTTCTGTGGTAGAGGCCGATTCAATGTGAGAAAATCATCTTGATGATGCCAGGTTTCTGTTAGGCAAATTAGGTCCAGACTATTGTCCTAGAATGAGCTCAGTGATGAGTGGGGATTTTTCGCTGTTCAGAGCACATATTGAGCAGGGCAAAGTGGGTTTCAGTTGCAGACAATGTGCATCCTGAAAGAGCGACACAGACCAGTGGTATTTCCGCAAGCAAAGTCGAGCCGCAAAAGGTTTAACTTGTGTCCTCAGCAGCCAATGTGCAGGGCTTAATATAGGGATGGGGGTAGGGATATTAATTGTCGGCAGGATAATGGGCTTTGTTGCAAGCGCCCCGATGAATGTAACAAGGGCGTCTAAGTATCATCAGCTCACAGCAAATAGTCAGAAGGTTGGGGGTACAGGGATCTGATGTAGGAATCAAGCTCTTTAGAGCTTGGCACGGTGGCAGTGCAGTGGTAACATCTGTGACTCACAGAAAGAAGGTCCTGCACAACATCATTTGATCCTCTACTCAGGCAACTTTCTATGTGGAGTTTGTCTGCTCTCCACCTCTTCTGCGTGGTTTTACTCCATATTCATTGGTTTCCTCCCACACTTAATAGAAACAATAATTAATTACATGGCAATATCATTTTAATAGAAAGCGGTGCCTAGCGAGTTGGTGTCGGCTGACTGGATGGCTGCTTCCCTCTACCCCTCCGCAATTTCCTGCAGCACCTTGGGACCTCTTAGTGAAAGGTGCTGCCATACAAATGTAATTATTATTAACATTAAGCCCTCCCGTCTGGTCGGCTGTGTTAGAAATCTGGAATCTAAATCCCAAAGTTGGTCCAAGAGGCTGAGAAGCGGGCGAGGTGGAGGGAGATCACGATGCTGCCGGATTCACAATCGGGCATATTCAGGGCGAATAAATAGTGGGCACACCAAACGTGGCGTGAAATCAGATTGAAAGGTTTTTTTCTAAATGCAGCAGAAAGTCGGGACCCACGTTGAGTGGATCGTACTCTCACGACGTGAGAGGCACGCACCGTCTCGTGTAAACACCGCCGCCGACCCAGCCGATGCTTCCGCCCCATCCTTCCGCTCGCTTTTAAATAGGTCTGATGTGAAACCAGATTGGCGCATGTTGCGCGGCGTGTCGAGACATGGGGGAGGTGTACACGTGAACTTGGCCGTGAACGTGGCCCAGTGAAATCGTCGATATGGTTAATCCATCACCGCCAGCACGAGCCCGGCCAGCAGCACTGAGAGTGGCCCCCTCCTCCCAGACCCACCCCTCCCCCACACCGGTCACCACCTGCTCCACTTCACGACCTCCGTGAACACCCACAGACGGTCCCGAGGGTCTGCCACTCACCAAAGAGGAGGAAGAGGCACGAAGGATCGCAGCGCTGGGGAAGCCCACGCTAGGGGATCCGCACCGCCTCGAGGTCATCATCGAGGAGTCCTACGAGTTCAAGGTGCATCATCATCATCGTCGTCGCAGTCATCAGTTCTCTCTACCCCATCGTGCTACCATCTCATCAACAGTTTTGTGGTCAATCGCATGACCATCACAGCCATCACCTCCAACATCGTCATACAATCATACGCGTGCTTTATAAATGAAGCTGCCAGACATCCCACTCGTCCAGTGTCATGCACACTCATGTCACCACCGGCACCATCATCACTAACAGGTACCATCCCACCAACGTCACCCCCATCCATCTCGTAGCCATCATCACCATCACCACCCACGTGCCATCCGCACCCAAGACATAATTCACTTCGTCAGACGTGACCCCATAAATATCCCGCTCCACATGCGTCTCCGTGTCATGGCACCAATATGTAAGATTCCATAGCCTTCACAACACCACACACCTCCCTTGGCACCGTTACATCCACGACTCCCATTCCCCCCGTGACCCCCAAGATCCCCATCGCGCAGAGCGCTGCTGCTAATAAAGTTTATGCTACTGCTGTTGCTGCTACTACCACTGTTATTCATACTGCTGCTGCACGCAGACCTATAGTGCAGGAGGTGTACAACCTGCACCACTGGCAGCGCTGTACCGGTGATCCGACAATCCGCGCCGGTCCTCCCGAGCCTAATCATCGGTATTGTCTCTAAATTTATTGTTTCGGCAGCCATCTCCACCTTAGATCGAGCGGCCAAGAAAGTGGCTCATGAGATATGGCCTGCCATGTTCACGAGAAAAATGAAGCAATGCCTCTAATCACGCGGAGTGCCGGCGTGTTAACGCACGGCCGCTCACCACATACAGCACAGCGCCCCATGCTGCCCCCACTCCTCGACGAAACGCGTCACCACATCACCACGATGCACCAGAC
>JAZEWT010000010.1:7513605-7523821 GCA_036362905.1 Mordacia mordax
ACCCGAGCCGAGAGACTCGAACCCGGGACCTTCTTGCTGTGAGGCGTCAGCGCTAACCACTGGGCCACCGCGCCGCCATCAATGCTTTTTGTTTGGAGATATTGCCACAAGTATCTGTGCATTTTAGTAAACTGAACACTTTGTAGAAAGGTGTCTATTTGGCGTTTTTAAATCGAAACACCTGTTCAATTGCTGGAAATGGTAAAAGCTTTTATCCTGTTTACGAAAGTGAAAAGTGAAGTGGGTGGCACGGTGGCCCAGTGGGTAGCGCTGTCGCCTTACAACAAGAAGGTCCCGGGTTCGAATCTCGGCTCGTGTGACTTTCTGTGTGAAGTTTGCATGTTCTCCTCATGTTCTCCTGATGTTTGTGTCGGTTTTCGCCGGGCACTCCGGTTTCCTCCCACAGTCCAATAAACATGCTGCTGCATAGGTTAATTGGCTTGCAGACTAAATTGCCCGCAGTGCCCGGTGATGGACTGGCGTCCCATCCCTGCCGTGTGCTCTTTGTCTGCCGGGATAGGTTCCGGCTCACCGAGACCCTATACAGGACTTAGCGATTTCTGACAATAAGATGAGACAAAAGTGAAGTTCATTCGGTGTAATCGGGGTATTTCAACACGAGCACAAGTTTGTGGGACTCCAGTCGCCGCTATGCTATTGGGTATCCGCACACTGCCCTCGGTTTATAGAATCTACGCCGCTCAAGTGAGTGAGATCTGGAGTTGAGCATGAATGTCCGAGACTCGGCGCGGATGCCTGGACCCGAGCCAGGGTTCGGCTCTGCCTCGACACCAATGGGAAGAGAATTTCATCCCATCAGTGCGTGAACCACCAACCCTCGCTGCTGCCTCCACAGCTCGGGTCACAGCCGTCACGTGCAACAGCATAGCCACCGGCTCGTAGCCCCCACTGCACACAGTTCCGATCACGATGAATCGATGTTTGATGATGACGTCATCGATAGCAGGGTAGCCGTTTCGAGTGTTGTTTCTCTGCATCGCAAAGGACACACGGCTATCCCAAAAGAGCGACTATGAAGTGCAATGCTCACACACTCAGCCGTCCTAAACTACATCAGCACGATGATATAAGTTAAGAAGTGTTTGCGATCGAGACCGGTTAGTGGCTGGAGTAGAGCCCAACAATAGAGTGACACAGGAGTCGCACGTGGCCTGGCTCCCGTGTGGATCCGTGAGCCACGGCGCTCGCCGCTCTGCACGTGTGCCCGTGCAACTCTTACGGGGAGCGGTGGTGTAGCGGTTAGCGCGCTGCACTACGAACCCGACGAACCGAGTTCGATTCCCGCTTACGACCAACAACAGTGGCGATTTTCTGAACTGGTCCTGGGCTTCCGCTAGGTCGACTCAGCCTCGCTACTAGAGAGACAAAGGCGACCGGGTGTGGTGCCGAGCAACCCACTCCTTGATGTGCCGTGCTGACAGTATGTTCGGGCTATGCGGGGGATCTTTGTCTTTGTAACTCAAAACACACGCGCGCGTGCTTCCCGAGGGCTTATCTAACGTTCGAAATGTGGGTTTGGCAGCTGTCAAGGCTGCATATTTGAAGGAGTCAACAGCCTAGAAACCACAGATGAAGCTCCACGTCTGTCAAACAGCAGGACACACGGCGTATTTATGCGCTGTGAATAAGGGCCGCGGCTTGAAACGTCGCCTCTTATTTAATGTGGTCCGGATGCCTTATAATAAGGGACGGAATTGAGTGGAAATGCAATTTCCCAGCGTCAAAATCCTCGAGAGAACGCATTAGGCTTTGAGGGTCTTAAATATGGACGGTTATTTTAAATCTCAAACGTCAGAGAAATGCAGGGAATGTGTTCTCATGAACTCAACGGGAAGACCCCATAGAGCCTACGTGTTTCTATGCATCTCTGTGTATCTCTATGTGACTCTATATATCTCCAAAAGTCTCCATGTATCTCGATTTGTCTCTATGTATCTCTAAGAGTCTCCATGTATCTCTATGCGTCTCTATGTAACTGTATGAGTCTCGATGTATCTCTGTGAGTCTTTTTGGTTTCAGTTCCACCCCTGATTTTAACTGCCATGTAATAGACCCGTAATATTTTAGTCATTGCTCATTCACTTCTGTTTTGAGCAACTCTTATTTATTTATCCCTGCGACATACTGGCGTCACATCCGAGCGTTAACCGCGCAGGGTACGTGCATGGACACTGGCGTACTGATCGAGTCCGTGAGTGAGTCGCGCCTGAGACGAACAAAAACAACATCATCATCATGCGTCCCGAAGCGGGCCCTGTCGGTAACAGTGCTCTTTGACTTCAATCATCTAAAACGTGCTCTCCGGTTTTTGAAGAGAATAAAAAGGAAGCGGCTGAAAACAAATGTGGCACAAAGATTAAAGCGCGCAGGCGATGTTCAGCCACGACCAGGGCTTTATCTGGACTTTCAGGTGTGGCAATGTCATGGGTTTAGCTCTGTCACCGATGACTGCCCGCATAGCCAGCCTCGTCAAATTGTGTTCTGCGCTTTAACCGATCAGGTTTCCGCTCTGACGATGAAATGATTGCTGGGCTGTCGTGAGACAAAGCCTCTCGCTCTCGTACGGAGAGTGACTGGGAGAACACTGCACACAACTGCGCGTGGGTCAGAGGTCACTTGAAAGAGGGATCTGAGAGCTAGCGCTGTGGACTATTCCCTAAGAGGAAGGGTCGCGAATCCCTGCGAAATAACATCAACAAACGGAAAACATAGGCGGATGATGGGTCTCCATCACATGCCTGTACACAGCACATTGGCCACACGGCCTGCTGAGAGTGCGTGCCTTTCCACAGCATTGATGGGGTACAAGTAAAACTCGGAAACCGTTTGATAAATACGGTCTATACCTACATTGGAGGCGTGTGGCGCTGCCGTCGATAAGCAAAAAGAACACAGGTTTGATTCTCGACCCGGGTGCCTTTATGCGTGGAGTGAGCACGGTCGCATGTACTCCCCGTGCCCGCCTCGGTTGTCGATCGGTACTCCGGTTTCCTCTCACAGTCCAAAAACACGAGGCTGCTGCCTCGATTAATTGGCATGCTAACAAAATTACCCCCGGTGCCCTGCGATGGACTGGCGTTCTATCATGGGCATAGACACGCCTTCCGCCCTGTGTCTGCCGGGATAGGCATCGTTCCCCTCCTGTACAGGTTTAAGCGGGTAGTGATAATGATGGCAGGTGACAGGGGCACACAGGTGTATATCATGCAGGTCAAAGTGACAGGCGCATACAGGTGTGTATGATCCAGCTGAGCGAGACAGGTGCACAAAGGGGCGTATGATGCAGGTAAGAGTGACAGGTGCGCACAGGCGCTCATAATCCACGTGAGAGTGACAGGTGCACAGATGTGTATGATCCAGCTGAGAGTGACAGGCGCACACAGATGCTTATGATGGAGATACACTCGGTGTGTGTGTGTGTGTGTGGCGTGGTGCGCCGAGTGGGTGCGCGCATGCCCACGGGTGACGCTGGTCACTCACGCGATGAGTGCCCCGTGGCTGAGTCCCTGCAGCGCGTTGGCAGGGATGAGTTCAATCATGGGGTTGTCCGTGATCTCACTGTGGCGCGGCGACAACAGGAAACAGCGAGATTAGATCGACGGCTCGGATATGTTCCGTCTTTTGGTTGCTGTTATTTATATATTTTAAACCATGCTCTAACACGAAGACACAGATGGCACGCACGGAGCTGTCCGTCAATCGACTGACATCATCGACTGTCATCATCGACCGCCAGCACCCGCGAGCGAAGATTGGCGCAGCTGCTGAAATTCACTCGAGCCGACACGGAGATCCTCGGAGCTGAGATATTGATATGCGTTCTGAGCAAGCAGCGGCATCGTTAGGCTCTATTCCTGAAAAGCAGAGCTCACGGAGGGTGCTGCTCCTGATTCACACTGCAAGCAACTCGTGGCACTGGTTAGCGTGCAGCTCGCAAGCGGAGACGACGATCCGTGAGGAGCAACGCTGGGGTGGAGACCGGCCTCATGGCGGGTTCATGAACCTCCCAGGACAAGAGACAGAAGCCCTCTGAGAAGGATTTACGACAGTTGTAGTTGAGGAAACAGATGTTATAGTCAAACAGATATTTTTATTCCTAGAGCTGGAATATAAATAGATTAAAAGCAGACCTAAACGTAATGGGGTTTTGTTGCAGTGCATTTCTTCATGACGGAGATGAGACCGAAAGCTCATTACGGTTTAAACCGAGTTTTACCAAAAGCGGATAAAACCCACGACAGGAATACAAGAGTCGGGCCCAGGGATCTATAGATGAGCGCCAGAGACCGATTCCCCATGTGTCCGATCGACTCACAGGATGAAGCTGAAGACCCTGGACTGGATCCGACCCAGGTGTGGGAACCGCGAAATGGCCGTGTTGATGATCGCTCTGGCGGAGGAAACAGAGTTCGTCCGCCATCGACCACATCGAGCGTGAGCACGACACCGCGTAGAAGTGCGTCACGTACTTGGACACACCGCACTGGGACACACTGCACGAAGACACCGCACTGGGACACACCGCACTGGGACACATCGCACTGGGACACACCGCACTGGGACACACCGCACTTGGACACCGCACTGGGACACCTCACTGAAACACCGCACTGGGACACATTGCACTGGGACACCTCACTGGGACACCTCACTGAGACACCGCTCTGGGACACCGCACTAGGACACCGCACTGGGACACACCGCAATGGGACACACCGCACTGGGACACTGCACTAGGACACCGTGCGTGGCGTCGCGACGCGCAATGCGCACTCCCAGGATGAACCATAGGGAGTAAGACAGGCGATTGCAGGAGGCCCCCAATGGTGCGGATGGGGGCCCGATGGTCGACTGTTTGAGCGGGCGATGCTCGGTCCGTGATAATATCATTGAGCCGCCAGCGTTGCGAGGTTGTTGAGCTTTGTTATCCCCTGGCTGCGAGGTTTGTCCAAGTTCTTGGACAAATCGAGCACTTCATCCCCGTAGATGTTACAAAAGTAACAGCTCGACATACATCAAGCCATGACCACCTACACTTGTACAATTCTACAACGTTCTCAGAATTGACTCGTCACTTCTACAACATTGCTTGTTTACTGCCTGGTGCTCTGTTGAAAGAAATATTTTCAACCCAAAATAAAAATCTACGTCCATTATCGCAATTTTCAATGAAGGTTTTTTTTTTTAATCAGTGTGGGGAAGGGACGGTGGCTCATCATTGAATTGTGTCTGGGTCCCCAGCACCCCTGTAGAGGATACGGAGCCACACTCACAGGAAACTGAGGCTGGGCAGTTCACGGAACGCATCCCTGTGGATGAAGGTGAGACGAATGGCGTTTCGAATTTCTCTGCAAGACAAAGACAAAGATCCCCCGTATAGGCTTAGCGGACTGTAGAGTCAAGTGCTATTAACAAATAGCGTGTATAAAATTTGGCACGGCATACGAGGGGGTGGTGGCCAGCACCACGCCAGACCACATTTGTTACCTAGGAACCGATGTTAACACACTGTACCAGATACCCATGTGAGGCTGAGTCGACGTAGGGGAAACCCAAGGCCGGTTCAGAAAATCGTCACTGGTGTTTATAGCCATGAGCAGGAATCGAACTGGGTATTGGGGTTTGAAGCACAGCGCGCTAACCGCTGCGCCACCGCTCCCCCAATGTAACACGCGGGTAATCCCGATACAGAGCTGCGGATTGTGCTAACCTCCTCGCTGAGAGGGGGTTTCTCCGGTAGCGACGATGAGCGGCGTCTGTCTGCAAAGTCCAGTGCCCATCGGCAAGCGGAAAGCCAAAGCCGCCCGTCGCCAAAATTCACTCTTATTTTATTTTGTTAATGTTTTATTTCTTAACGGCACTAATGTTGGTGTCCGGTGGATGCATGGTCGTCTTCCCCTCGTGTTATTAACCCTCGACCACGCCACGCCAAACGTCTTTCAAGGTGACCGTGGAGGTGCCACCACGTACATATCCTGCAGCTGTCGCAGGTTCGAGAAGGCCTTGGCCTCCACGCAGCACAGGTGCTTGGCGATGGAGATCTCGCTGTTAAAACAAAGGCGCGTTCGAGTCAGAGTCTGCGGTGGCGCGGTGAGTAGCATTGCCACCTCACAGCAAGAGGCCCCCGGGTTAGAGTCTCCCTCGGGTCCCATCGCCTGTGTGGAGTTTGCATGTCCACGTGGATAGTGGCTGATAACCGGTTACATACCCCAGGGTCCTACGATATGCTACCTAAGTTAATTGTCGTGACTACATTTCCCCCAGTGCCCTGAGATATCATAACTTGCTTCCCCATCCCCACTCGACCGACAACTGTTAAACAGAGCTACACAACTCAACGATTCCTTTCAGCTTAGATACAAACTGACCACGTGCACACGAGGTGACGCTCGTCACCGCTCCCTGCTGGCAGACCTGGAGCGCAGGAGACGGGAGAAGTCCCGAGCAGCAGATTGGCATGGATTCGGGATCATTTTTACGCGCGCACACTTTTCCGTACACAAATCACATCCGCACCCCCAAAATGTACTTAATGTATACCCATACACATGCAGAATACACCCCCCCACTCCTCCCCCACTCCCAAGAGGCTTGCCACCTCAAAACCACCCGCGATCGTGCTTCGATGTCGAAAGCTCTGCAACACCACTCTGCCGGGTATGGCCATTCCATAACCACTGACAGGAAGGTGTGATGGCAGCATGACTAGGGACTCCACATTTCTGGGACGAAACTCCACCAGGTCGTGCAAACACACGCTCACAAACACAGCCGTGTGAGGACTGATGCTCCGTGTACAGACACTGGCACACTCGAACAGTCACACCCACGCACACTCGTGTGCGGCCAGGTTATCGGGAATGGTGCAGCAGATAAAATAAAGGTAATGACCATTAACCTATATGTTTGGTTTAGTCCTAGGATCAGACAGGAAGCGGTGAGTGACGGAACATACTACACCAGTTCAATGGGGTTATTAAATTGACACTGGGTTAACTCAACTGCCTCGGCTCGATGGTTGAATCTCTACGGTGGTAGAACCTTACGCTCTCCCTCCACAACTGGCCCCAATTGAGTGCAGGGCGAGTCCACCCTGGTGATCCCACCAAACCTCTCCCTCTCCCACGACAGTCAACGTCACGTCTGTCAATAACCGCGGATAGTTGTGACATGTATGAACTCACATTTTTGTGATGTTTCTCAGCCTGGTGAAAGCTCCAGTCGGGATGCGTTCGATAGCTGTGTTCATCAACACCCTGCAGAGCACACGTACGCACAACAACAATCGCTGTTTGTCAAAGGCTCGCTGACAAGAGGCCACGAGTCAAGACTCAGGTACAGTTGTTGACATCATTCTCTCCACAGATCAGATTTATAATTAAAAATACGTTATTATTGCAAATGTTCTGTTCTTTTGTCGTTGTTGTTGATGTGCCGTTCTCTCCGCAGCTCTGTGCAGCGCTTTGTGACCCTCGGGTGAAAAGCGCTCTAGAAGTGCAATTATTATTAATATTAGTATGTGCTGGCTCTCTGAAAGCACTGGCAAATGCGCCGCCTGTGCTCCCTGCTGTTTTAGCTGCCCTTTTACAAACCTCGTCCACTGAGACTGATCTTGATCAAAACCGGTACAGCTCATTTGGCAAAATCCAATCAGCTCCATATTCCTCTGTACCAGATCAGTCAATCTCTTCTATAGCCCCTGCTGCGCCCATATATTTACTCCAAAGTATATATTCTGCTCTGCTGGGGTTGGTTGATGTCTTTGTCATTTTCAGTGCCTCGCGGGTCACCCACCATTGAGTCCTTTCCATCCTCCAGGAGTCTGACCTCCGTGAATGAAATCCAAATAGAGGTTAAACGCCGAGTCACGTGTAGGTCACCGCGCGAACCTTGCACGCAGCCGCACGACGCAGTGCAGCAATTAGGGTGAGTGTTTGCAACTGGATAAATGCTTAGCTCTCAATAAATCCACTGCTGGATTAGGGTCTTCCCATGCACTATGTGGGTCATGTGGCTGAAGGTGGTTGTTTGCTCATACTTTGCCATTGCCACAGCCACCCGCCGTGTTATGCAAGAGTAGGCGAGGGAGAGCTTTGGTGCGATCACAAGGGGTGGCCTCACCCCGGGAGCTCGATTGGGGCTTGCTATGCAGGGAAGAGTTACAGCTTCACCTTGCGTAACATGGTGTTGAATATTTTTATTTAATAACTCGAGCGAACAGGTTTCACAACTCGGGTCGTCGTCAAACTAGTACGCTCCATCGCTTCCCATGTACTGTCCGGTCGCACGAATAAACCACCTACGAACCTTAACGTTTACCGTTTATGTTTAGCCTGCTGCTGCGCCGTCACCTAACAACCCATACACCCATGGTGCATGTGTGCGTACGCCCAGGGTGCTGCTGTTTTTTGAATTCGAAAGGGTGCACATAAACATTAGCCCGAGTCCGTGACATCCATGCTGACCAATGCCAGGTGGTGAAGGCTGGGACACTGAGGCCTGGCCACAATTCCAAACGAGTCCACAAATCTCACTCTCATCGCAGTTGGCCGGGTCCAAGGTGGCAATCACTGCGCTACCACTCCCGTGTAACCAAATAAATAAATATATAAATATGCCGCAATCCCCAGATAATAAGACACGCAAGAAAGTTTTCCAGATCCGAAACTTTCTCTCGGTGTCATAACACTCTGAATTTTGATTGTATTTTGCATTATATTACTGATGTTAACATAGAGAAACTACTAGAATAACGTTACATTGCAGCGGTGAGTGGACCATGTGACTGCATGAGGAGTAGCGGGTCAAGCGATGACGTGTTTATGACGTGCTAATGTGATGGGATAATGCCTAGGTTAATTGGCCTTCTGCGTAAATTTCCCCCAATGACCTATGATGTACTGGCGTCACATTCTGGGTGCAGCCCCGCCTTACACCTTTTTCCTGCTGGGATAGGCTCCGACACCCCGTGACCCCGTACAGGATTGAGTGGGTGTTGATGGTGATGATGATGCGATGATTCTGCCTCTAGTTATGCATCAATTGCGTGAAAGCGTCACTGAATATTGATGTGTGTGAATCGCGTTATCGCGTCGCGATCTATTTTTTACGGGCCACTGTTGGCGAGCACAGTCTCACGCTGAGGAACAGTGTTTCTTTGTCCAGTCGTTAGAATTAGGAGCAATCTGCATGGCTGCCTTCCCCTCGCATCTCTGTGGTTTCCGCGCTCCGCCTCTGTAATGATGTACGTCGCCATGGATAAGGGCGTCAGGATAAATAACAATATTCTGCTCTGGGTCAAATGTCAGGAGTGACGAAGGGCTGGGCCTGGATAGTACCTGGAGGAATGAGCACTTTCGCTAACAGGCTGCCAGAGGCTGTCACGTGGCTCGTAGCGAAGTGCGGCAACATGCACTGCAGCACTGTACATGGTGGTCCAGATGTCTAGTGACCCTCCTATCATTAATAATAATAATTGCATTTCTACGCCGAGCATGTTTTTTTTTTAATTGCTCATTAATTTCAGTATTAAACCATCCTTTACTTATTGATTTGAGACATAAATGTGTCATTTTTAATCCCTTACATTACATTATATATCCACTGGCATATAGGCGTATGACGTCATAGAGAATGAAATGGGGTCACAAGACATCTGGACCACCCTGGACATCTATATATTGATGTAGGTTTTCACTGCTCGATCTAAAAGAATATCTGTAAAGCCATGAGCCGTGTCGAGCCTTCCTCATCTCTCCTTCCACAGACACGGCTATTACGAGAGAACAGCTTAAAAGAACAATCCTCTCACATCGATCCTCTCAGGCGCACAGCCGCCACGTTTACCCAGCGTGGTGAAGTATGGTCAGACATTCCTCACGATCCGCGCTGTAAAACTTTCACGTCGCTTCCACGGTCGTGAGTCACGAACGCAAGTGGTAAACCTTGAAACATAACTGTCACGCACCGGGCCATCAATCAGTGACAGCGGTAATTGATAAAATTCGCTGGCTTCACACTGTCCTCCAAAAAGCCGTTTTCCAGCATTATCGGGCGGTCGGCGCACTCCTCACTGAAGAAACCGGCAATGATTGCCCATCATCACACATCATCTCGTGGATGATTGACGTCTAGTGACGTGCAGTCAGGGGAGGCAGGGGAGGCCGTGCTTCACCTGTCATTATGGAAAGAAAAA
>JAZEWT010000010.1:7524601-7537369 GCA_036362905.1 Mordacia mordax
AAACAAAACACGTTAACTGTTGCCAATCAAATGGTGAATAAGCTACTCTGTAGGGTCATATGTTTGTAAATCTGACTGATGACGTCAGTGCCTCACCAGCCACGAACCTCACCGCACGTCACTGTTGACGTCTCTGATGCTGCCTATGACGTTGCACGGAGACATCTGCTATGGAAACTGGACGAAATCACAAGATGCCGTTTTGCTGCGATCATGCTCCACGCGACGCTAAGTGATCACGCTCTCAGGATGCGCCTCGAGGGGAATTATGCAGAGTTAAGGAATAGGGAGGGGAGGGGGCATCGCTATTTATCAGCCTTCTTATCTCGTCATGCGGTGTCTCGTGGTGTGTCGTGATACGGTGACTCAATGGCTTTCCATCGTCATGGGGTGTCTGGTGATGTGGTGACAATGCATAAGGTTAATGATTGACCAACGAGCCGTGCGTGACTCCCCCTCACGGCGCCGCCGCGGAGTTATAAGGAGCACAGAGTGGAGTGGCGGGGGAGTTCTCCGGGGGAATTGGAAGTAGGAGGCGGCGTCGACACGTAGCTGGGCGCGCTGTGCTCGTGAGGAGTAGGAGTCAATGTGCGGCGATTACCCCGGCCGTTATATTGTGTTAATATAGCATCGGAAACCAAGAAGTCTCTGCTCATCTGTGGTCGCTGACTGATCTATCGCGGAGTGAATGCTGATCATTGCCGTGGTGTTGCCACTGTAAGCCGTTACAAGCCCGGAGTCGCGGCCGTTGCGCCACAATGATTATCACTGCCCTCGGTGGTGTCCAAAACACAGACAAAGATCCCCCGTGTAGTCTGAACAGACTGCAGGGTCAAGTACCGGTGATCAAGGTAGACAAGATGCGAGGAGACAACTGTCTACCTGGATTAATAACTGACCAGGCGTGGATTTGACTTCATTGTGAGTTGTAAGACGCTGTTGACATCGTTCTGGACCGGTCCAAAATGCTGGACGGATTTGAAACTTCATATTTTGGCCTTTCATACAATTTGCAAAAAAAACTTATCTGAGTGACATTTGATCGTTCAACGTACGTTGGAATAAACGCACAGATGAACAGACAAACAGACATCCTGGACAATAACAGTCAATTCCAATACAACTTCAATCTTAGGGTTGGGCATTGTGCGATACGCGTCACTCTGGATATACGGGCGTCTGATAAATGATCATCTCATTACATTGTCAGAAACCGCTAAATTCTGTACAGGGTCGCAGTGAGCCAGAGCCTATCCCGGCAGACACAGGGCGCAAGGCAGGGATACACCTACAATGGGACGCCAGTCCATCACTGGGTACTACGGGCAATTTAATCTACAAGCCATTTAACCTATGCAGAAGCATGTTTTTGTTGGACTGTGGGAGGAAACCGGAGTGCCCGGTGAAAACCCACGCGAACACGGGGAGAGAACATGCAAACTCCACACAGAAAAGCACCCGAGCCGAGATTCGAACCCGGGCCCTTCTTGCTGTGAGGCGACAGCGCTACCCACTGGGCCACCGTGCCGTCCATAAATGATAATTAATTACAATACCTCGATCGACACGCGAGATGTGCAAAGTTTACCCTGCTGCCTAGGTTAATTGTCCTGACTAAAGTGTCCCTGGTGGCTGAGTTGTCGTAATTTGTAAAAAGAGAAAAGTTTTTTTTTTTACCATTTATGACAATAACGCAAGTGTTAAAAAATCTTACAATATGCTGTAACTTGCTTACCCCTCCCCGATAGACAGCTGTTAAATATAACTACATATCTCAACGGTTATTTCCAGCTAAAGCAAATACTGACTGCAGACGCGCACAAATTCTAAATAACGGGGAAAAACTCATTTGAAAAAAAAAACCTCGATTAGAAAACTACTCTGGACGCATCTCCTAATCTCTAAATTGTGATGCGACGTAGTGGGACCTGTGTAGCGCAGAAATAAACACGGTTCAGTAAGTTTATTTACTCCACACATGTCGAACTGTGAATTTGATGTTAAAGAGATATCCGTGTCAGCCAGCCGAGCGGTGAGCGAGGGTGAATCAGCTAACTCCTGTCTGGGTCCTCGCCGGGACGCCGATGTGACTGAGTGCCCGACTGCGGAGACTTACAGACGCTCGGTGTCGGCCGGCAGCCCGGCCAGCTCCACGCTCCGACCGCCCACGCAGCGAACCTCGTTGGCCCAGCGGCGCTCACAGCCGCAGCCGGCGGGGCACGAACTTCCCTCGGTCCTCAGCGCCAGGGACTGAAGCCACAGCGCGACCAGCGCCGCCCGATACGCCGGGTGGCGAGCCCGACTCATAGCCGCGGTTCGCCCGAGGGAAGCGAGGGGAGTGGAGAGGCGGGGAGTTGCGAGGAAGAGCAGGGAGTCACAGGGAGGGAGCAGGGGAGTAGGGGGAGCATCGATTGGAGCAGCAGGAGACGGAGCCTGGGAGTCGGGGGAGATGCGCATGCGGGAAGCACTGAGCGCCACGGGGAACTCAGCTGCTGTTGCTGCTGTGGCCGCCGCTGGATTCTGCGTGGCAGCGAAGAGACGCGGCCTCGCGTCTCTCGCGGCGGGGGATGAGCGCGGGGAGCTGTGCGCAGCCGCTCCCCTCGAGGATGCCGTTCCTCTGGTCTCCACCAAAACAAACTCTGGCTGCCGCAGCCTCCTCGTCCTCCTCTTCCACCAAAGTATCGTCGCCCTAGCGAGACGCGGAGAGGAGGAGAAGGAGGAGAGGCTGAGCGAGGAGATCGGACTCGGGTCTCGCATTTATTTGCTCCAGGTGGAGCACGGCACAGGTGCGAGATGAACAGGATAGGAAGCACCCCCCCCCATCCCACCTCTTCTCCTTCTTACCGACACTTAACACCTCTCCGCTCCAGTATATCCATTATCTGTGTCGATTTTCTTCATTAACCCATTCGGCTCTCTTTGTCAGCAGCCTCACAACAACAACGGCGAGGGTTCAGTTCCAGGGTGCCGCCTCTCTGTGCGCAGTTTGCGAGTATCTCTCTCCCGCTCCGCGTGTCCGCGTAGGCTTTCGGCGGGTACTCTGGTTTCACGCTGCTGCAACGCACGCTCCCATTCATTCACCCTTCCCACTGGATACTCCGGTTTCCTCCCACAATATAAAAACATGCTGCTGCTGCCTGAGCTAATTGGCTTACTGTGGAAATTACCTCAAGAGCCTTACGATAGACTGGCGTCCCATGCTAAATATGTATCTGCTTTACGCCTTGTGCCTGCCGGGATAGGCTCGGTGGTCTCTCTGCGATTCCACTCAGGATTAAGCGGGGATTGAGAATGATGCTGCTCACTCAACCGAACTCATTTGGAACGGTTCCGCTGTTTCTCCACTGCCGAGCTGTTCGCGATGCTGCAGGTTGCTACAGCGTCCGACGTTTCTTTCCACGAGCTTCTGCTCGACGCGGACAGTCAGTCCCTCCTGAATGCTGATAATGGTTATACAGGTTGGTCCAGATGTCTTGTGACCCCCCTCCCCCATATCTAATTGACGCATAACATGTTTTAAACTGCGCACTCATTTCTGCTTTAAATAACCTTGGCCAATCAATTTAGGTCAGAGAGTTGTTCTGAGTCCATATAGTACTGCGGAACGGCGTGTACTCAGAAGCGTATAGGCTCATGAAGGATGTTCAGATGTTGCTGCTGACATGCCGTTCTCGCTACAGCTCTGTGCAGCGCTTTGTGACCCTCGGGTGAAAAGCGCTCTAGAAGTGCAATTATTATTATTAAACGGGGTGTCAGAACATCTGAACCACCCAGTTATTTTATTATTATTCACGACGATGCCTTTCGTAATTGTTCCAACATTTTGCCTGGAACATCATGCCGGGAGATTGCACAGTCCGTGTGCGGCGGTGTAACGTGACACGCATGCGGCAGACCTGTCACGGCTCAATTTGATTACGATGAAACGCAACATTACTCTCGTCAACTTGCAATGGGCACCGCCTGACGTAGAGAGACAGGATGACTCAGAGGGGCGAGGAGGAACCATAGGGGAGGCAGCAGCAGCCACGCGGTGGTAAGCCAGCGCCAACAATTACCAGAGCACCGCGGTCCTCTATGAGTGTTTACGTGTGGGAGGAAACAGGAGCACCAGGACATTTTTTTTAAAGCACTTTATCCGACAGAAATGAAACAGGTGGAGTCGACGCTTTCCTGTACTGCCTCTATCGTGGCGAGCCAGGGCAGGGCTCCTCCTCGACCCCCACGGAAGTCTCACCCCATCTGTGTGTGATCCATCAACCCCCACAGCTGCCTCCGTAGTGCGGAGTCACAGCCGCCGCGTGCACAGCCGCCATCCGGCTCTGATTGGACGATGTTTGACGATGACAGTCGTTGTATCGATGTAGGATTGCTCGCCAGAGCTGCTCTTTTTGGGATAGCCGTGTCGAGGGTTGCCCTTCTCTCCTTCGCGACGTTTCGTCTCCCACGTGGGATGAACGCTCGACACGGCTATCCCGAAACAGAAACTCTCCGCGCCCTCTGCAGTGGTTAAGCGGGTAGTGCACATTAGTGATGGTCGCGATGCAAGCGGCTGCCGTTGCAGTCGCGCAGGGAGCAGCTGCATTCCTCCTTGTAGCAGCCACTAGGTGCCGCTCTCACGCCGCAGGGAAACGCAAGGCAAACGATATTACGTGGCGCCCCCTCCCGCTCCAACCAAACTCGAGGCGATGTCATCAACAGTGGTGAGGACACCCACTCACCATTCACTCACCCGCTCACACATTCACTCACCATTCACTCACCCGCTCACACATTCACTCATTCATTCACTCACCCACTCACACATCCACTCATTCACTCATCCACTCACTAATTCACTCACCCACTCACTCATTCGCTCACCCACTCACGAATTCACTGACCCACTCACCCGCTCACCCACTCATTCACCCACCCAATCACTCATTTACTCACCCATACAAAGACAAAAGTCTCTCGTATACCCTTAACAGACTAGGTTCGAGTGCTGTTAGGAAGCACCTATAAAGGCCAGCATGGCTAATGAGGGGGTGGGTAGCCAGCAGCACACCCGGCCGCCTTTGTCTTACTTAAAAGGAAAACACAATTTCCGACGTTTCGGCCAATGACCCCGCTGCAAGGGAAACAGAAGCCAGATAAACATTGCGAATACCAGTTGGAGACTGCACCACACCAGACGACCCTGAAAAGACTTGTGCAGAAGGTCCATTGCCTGAAACATCGCTTATGATATATACTAGCAGAGTACCCGCCCTACGGGCTATCTTGTTCCAAACGTGTTTAGAGACAAACGCGTGTGTGAGTGGGGTGGGAGAGAGGGGGGGGCGGCGGGGATGCCTCGTTTTTTGCGTCTCTCCGAGCTGATTGCTGTGAGATACGTGGTCGAGATTGCATCTGCAGCAAGCAGCAGCAGCATCCGCAGCAGGACCACACGAGCCCAGAGCTCGAGATCGGGCCCCGAGATAACGCGACTGGGACACGAGCAGGCAACCAGAGCAGCTATGGGCCGGGGGAGGGAGGGGGGCGGTGGGGGTGGCTCACGACCAAGACGGGATAAGATAAAGACAAAGATCACCTGACAGCATTAACAGACTGCGGCGTCAAGAGCTGTTATTGTTTAGTTGTGATTGGAATCCGGCGAAACCGGAGCAAAACCATGCAGAACTGGGGGAGAGCACACACACACACGCCACTCATTCGCCCGTGTCGTCTTTAACTGCCCGACCAGCTGTGAAGGCCGACACGGCACACGATGGGATGGGTGACCAACTCCACGCCCTGCTACCTTTATCTCCCCAGTAGAGATGTTTACACGCCGCACCAGGTACTCATTTTAAGCTGAGTCGGCCGAGGTTAGCTCCCAGGATCCATGCAGAAAATCGTCACTGGTGTGAGCGGCCGTGAGCAGGTAGCACCTGTCAACACCACATGTCCCATGAGAGAGACATACTCGCCCTCGTCATGTAAACACGGAATGTCCATTGCTGCGAATAATGCCCCACGCTCGGGGCGGCGCGGTGGCCCAGTGGTTAGCGCTGACGCCTCACAGCAAGAAGGTCCCGGGTTCGAGTCTCTCGGCTCGGGTGCCTTTCTGTGTGGAGTTTGCATGCTCTCCCCGTGTCCGCGTGGGTTTTCGCCGGGTACTCCGGTTTCCTCCCACAGTCCAAAAGCATGCTCCTGGATAGGTTGATTGGCTCGCAGACTAAAATTGTCCCGCAATGCCCGGCGATGGACCGGCGTCCCGTCGTCGGGTGTATTCCTGCCTTACGCCCTGTGTTTCCGGGATAGGCTCCGGCTCACCGTGACCCTATATAGGATTAAGCGGTTTCAGATAATGAGATGAGATGCCCCACGCTTACAACTTCGACTTCTGGCCACCGCTTTACAGAAAGTCACCAGCAATTTTCTCCGTGCACAGACTAGTCCCCGTCATGGGAATGTGGAATTTCAACCACTTTCTGTGTAATATAGTGTGGTACATTGATTCCTCCACCCGAGGTAGGGACTCTTACCACAGTGAGACTGTTCGTCTCATGCACCCCGCGTACAACCCCCACCCTAGATAGATAGATCTCTCATCTCACCTCATTATCAGAAACCGCTGCGTCCTGTACAGGGTCGCGGTGAGCCGGTGCCTATCCCGGCAGACACAGGGCGCAAAGTAGGGATATACCCACGATGGAACGCCAGTCCATCACCAGGCACTGCGGGCAATTTAGTCTGCAAGCCAATTGTAGGCAGGTTAATGGGCTTTTTGTTGCCGGCACCTCGATGGATGTCATGAGGGCATTGAAGTATCATCAGCCCACGGAAAATGACCAGAAGGTTGGGATTACAAGGACCTGATGTAGGAATCGAGCTCTTTAGTGCCGTGCATGTGTAGGTGATCAAATCGAACAGGGGCAGGAGCCCAACTCTGGAGACAAGGGACGCAAGAAAGGGCCACACCCAAGATGTGATGCATCTCTACACAATAGACTATATGAATAGACTCCATAGACTATAGACTGTATTATATACTCTAAAGTCCATAGACCGTATGATTAGGCTGTATAGTGTGTAAGGCACGTGTAGTGTGTGTGAAGTGTGTAAGGCACGTGTGGTGTTTGTGATTAGTGTGTATTACACGTTTGGTGTCTGTGATTAGTGGAAATTACACATGTAGTGGGTGTGATTAGTGTGTGGTGTCTCAGCGGGGAACCCTCCAAGGGAGCCGACCTCAGTCGTAATCTCTGCCAGACACCCGGGGGTTGACTTGTGCATGCAGCCATGAGATGCTGGCTTCCAGAGCTTCAGCGGTTTCATAACGGTTTTACCATCACTTAGCAATGCACTCACCCAGCCAGCGATAGATGAACAGAGGCCTTTTGGATGCTTTTCAATGCTTTATTCCAACAGCCCACAACGAACTCTTACCCCCAACCCCCCCCACATATCAATGCTCCCTACATCGAGACGCTGCCTCCTCAACAGTTCCCAGGCGAGGACCCTCTAGCGTTCGCGCACCCACGTTTATTTCCTGGCTCCGCCGCGTCAAGCCACAGGACACGCGCTGATCACACGCCGGTCGACCAATCCCAGTGAGTGCACGCGCTGTCGCCACCGTCACCGACCAATCCCAGTGAGTGTACGCGCTGTCGCCACCGTCACCACCGTCACCAACCATTCCCAGTGAGTGCCCGCGCTGTTGCCACCGTCGCCCCCGTCGCCGACCAATCCCAGTAAGTGCACGCGCTGTTGCCACCGTCGCCCCCGTCGCCGACCATTTCCAGTGAGTGCACGCGCTGTCGCCACCGTCGCCGACCATTCCCAGTGAGTGTACGCGCTGTCGCCACCGTCGCCACCGTCACCGACCATTCCCAGTGAGTGTACGCGCTGTCGCCACCGTCGCCACCATCACCGACCATTCCCAGTGAGTACACGCGCTGTCGCCACCGTCGCCCCCGTCACCGACCATTCCCAGTGAGTACACGCGCTGTCGCCACCGTCGCCCCCGTCACCGACCAATCCCAGTGAGTGCACGCGCTGTCGCCACCGTCGCCACCGTCGCCGACCATTCCCAGTGAGTGTACGCGCTGTCGCCACCGTCGCTCCCGTCGCCGACCAATCCCAGTGGATGCACGCACTGTAGTTGATTACCGGCCCGCAGGTTGACCCCTAGTTACCCCCAGTGCGTCACCTTGGCAACCTCTCGTGCGCGCACCCATAACGTGCCTGGTCCGTCACGCGCGAGACTGGATACCACAAGTGTATATTTACACGTGTAGTGTGATTAGTGTATATTTACAGGTGTAGTGTGATTAGTGTATATTACACGTGTAGTGTGTGTGATTAGTGTATATTTATACGTGTAGTGTGTGTGATCAGTGTATATTTATACGTGTAGTGTGTGTGATTAGTGTATATTTATACGTGTAGTGTGATTAGTGTATATTTACACGTGTAGTGTGATTCGTGTATATTTACACGTGTAGTGTGATTAGTGTATATTTACACGGGTTGTGTGTGTGATCAGTGTATATTTATACGTGTAGTGTGTGTGATTAGTGTATATTTATACGTGTAGTGTGATTAGTGTATATTTACACGTGTAGTGTGATCAGTGTATATTTACACGGGTAGTGTGTGTAATTAGTGTATATTTACACATGTAGTGTGTGTGATTAGTGTATATTTACACGTGTAGTGTGTGTGATTAGTGTATATTTATACGTGTAGTGTTTGTGATTAGTGTATATATTATACGTGTAGTGTGTGTGATTAGTGTATATTTACACGTGTAGTGTGTGTGATTAGTGTATATTTACACGTGTAGTGTGTGTGATTAGTGTATATTTACACATGTAGTGTGTGTGATTCGTGTATATTTATACGTGTAGTGTGTGTGATTAGTGTATATTTATACGTGTAGTGTGATTAGTGTATATTTACACGTGTAGTGTGTGTGATCAGTGTATATTTATACGTGTAGTGTGTGTGATAAGTGTATATTTATACGTGTAGTGTGTGTGATTAGTGTATATTTATACGTGTAGTGTGATTAGTGTATATTTACACGTGTAGTGTGATTAGTGTATATTTATACGTGTAGTGTGATTAGTGTATATTTACACGTGTAGTGTGTGTGATTAGTGTATATTTACACGTGTAGTGTGTGTGATTAGTGTATATTTACACGTGTAGTGTGATTAGTGTATATTTATACGTGTAGTTTGTGTGATTAGTGTATATTTATACGTGTAGTTTGTGTGATTAGTGTATATTTATACGTGTAGTGTGTGTGATTAGTGTTTATTACACGCGAGAGAATCGTAAAAACAAGAACGAAGACGGTGAATGTCAGGCAGGAGAGGCGGAGGCCTCGTCCGTCTCGGTTAGTCGAGAAGGCCCGTGTGCTTTGAAGCGAAAAGTTATTAATGAATAATAGCAAGAAATAAAAAAAAACAGAAATGAAACCAGAATTACTGGAATATAACGATGAACACTGCTTCGAATTGGTTCAGAAACAGACGCGGTTGTAGCGGGAAGCAGCTGTTGGAACACGCGGTGAGGCTTGAGATCGCCCTCAATAGAGAAGGCCGCAACGATTAAGCGTAGAATATAATGATTAAGATGCCATGAAGAATTAAAAGTATTAGAAATAAAACCGAGGTAGCAATAATGCAATGGTTAAGCCTGCTGCAATACACTCAAAAACGAGTTTTAAAAGTGGTGGTTTGCAGAGCGCGCCAATGAGGTGAGCGGGATGGAGGCCTCTTGGCGTTGAGGCCCTGGCGGGCCCTGAGCCCGGCGTTGTTGACGCCCTGAGCCCGGCGTTGTTGAGGCCCTGAGCCCAGCGTTGTTGAGGCCCTGAGCCCAGCGTTGTTGACGCCCTGAGCCCGGCGTTGTTGAGGTCCTGAGCCCGGCGTTGTTGAGGCCCTGAGCCCGGCGTTGTTGAGGTCCTGAGTCCGGCGTTGTTGAGGCCCTGAGCCCGGCGTTGTTGATGCCCTGAGCCCGGCGTTGTTGAGGCCCTGAGCCCGGCGTTGTTGAGGCCCTGAAGCCGGCGTTGTTGAGGCCCTGAGCCCGGCGTTGTTGAGGCCCTGAGCCCGGCGTTGTTGAGGCCCTGAGCCCGGCGTTGTTGAGGCCCTGAGCGCGGCGTTGAGGCCCTGAGCCCGGCGTTGAGGCCCTGAGCCCCGCTCGCCATCGAGACCCGAGTCCACGGCGGACTGCGTACGAGACGACTCGACGAGATGGTCCGAGCTGGCGTCCAGGAACTGGGCTCGGCTCGTCACTCGGTGGTTCCGTATTCAAGCCGGAAGGAACCGTTGAGCTTTGTAGCTCTTTGTAACGGTTGTCCAAGGGGAAGAGATGACCACGACACGGCATCTTAGAGAGCCGGGAGTAACTTAAACCGGGACAGTTAACCGAGGCAGCGTCGTGTCTTTGGACTGTGGGAGGAAAACAGAATACCCGGCGAAAACCTATGCGGACACAGAAAGGCACCCGTGCTGGGAATTGAACCTGGACCCGTATTGCTGAGAGGCAGCAGCGCTGCTCCTCCTCACTGCCCCACCGTGACTTTGAGAGTCACTCCAGCTTATCTTGCGATTTGAGCCCTGCTCAAATCACTCTCAAAGATAAAATCACAACATACAGCACGCAGTGGCGGAAGCCTGATGATGCCTTTGACCTTGGAGGTAAAACGTCGCGAAGGAGAGCGAGCTAGGACACTGGGGCACGGCTATCCCAAGACAGCGCATCTCATCACACATCAAGCCGTAACAACATCACACGAACGCGTTCCTCCAACAAGATCTGTCCTGAGCGGGGGACTCCTCCATCTCGAACCAACTCGAACTTTGCTTGGGTGGCAAGGGCACGTGGCCGGGATAGAATACTATTCACTTCGACATACATCTGTGACCTACTTCAGGCACCCTCCTCAACTCGACAACTTCGATCGTCCAACACGGGCTGCTCGCTGCAGGTGCCCAGATCGCACCTCCATTCGATGGGTGACATAGCCTCCTCGCGTGCTGCCCCCAGACTCTGGAATGCCCTTCCATTGGATATTCGGTCAGCTGAGTCCCTGAGCATCCTCAAATTTCGTCTCAAGACTCACTTGTTCCACAAAGCTTTGAAGTCCTCTTGCTAGGACTGTTGATACGGCTTAATGATTTCGTACCGACCTGCGCCTGCTCAGGAACATTTATTCCCTCCTTGTTTGCTGAAGAATTATTTTTATTGTCGCTTATTTTACGTCCTGTAATTTTTTGCTGCAATTTGACTTTCGGTTAAACTGTCCTGATGTTGCTGACATGCCGTTCTCTCGACAGCTTGGATTTGTAATAAAAAAAAAACCCTAAAAAGCGTGATTGTTGCTGATATGCCGTTCTTATGTCGTTGTAGATGTCCTGTTCTCTCCGCAGCTCTGTGCAGCGCTTTGTGACCCTCGGGTGAAAAGTGCTCCATTAATACAATTATTATTATTATTCACCTCCCTCCAACTCTTCCTTATCCCCTACCTACACCCTTCCTCGCCCTGCTCACCTACCGTCACCCTAAGGCGTCGCCCGCACGCATCGGAGCCAGGAATGAGACCGGACCGGGCCCAGCGCGCCTCCCGTCCCCGCCCCTGCTGATTGGTATCAGGCGGCTTCGTGCCGCAGTCACCCTCCTGGATTCCTCGCGTCGCACGTGGGCGGCGTGCTTCGCGTCATCGTGTTCGGCTGTGGTCGTCATCAACACGCAGTCATCGTCGTCTTCCGTGACAACGAGTGCTGTCTTTGCGACAGCAATCGTCCCCATTCACACCGTCATCACCGTCCCTCCACAAACATTAACATAATCGTCGCCGTCCATTATTACCTTGATCAGTATTCTCAATCCTGACCATCAATGATAACGATGCAGCGTATAACGTGCGTAAATTTCACGCCTGCGAGGAGCCGAGTTCACTGTGGGTTTGCCTGATGTGATCATCATCATCAATCTGCGATCATTAATCATCATTCATCACCCTTCCCTTGCAGTTGCTGATCTGTCGGTTTGGAACCACCTTGTGGAGATACGAACACTTAATGGGGGTTCGTCAGGGCTCTATGTGTGACGATAATTGCTCTCAAGAGCCAGTCTTTCCAGATAGCAGTATCGAGTGTTCCTCCCCTCTCCTTCACGACGTCTCGCCTCCCACATTGGAGGCATCATCAGGCTTATGGTGATGGTTTCAGCGTCTCTCTGAGTCTCTGTCTGTCTTCCTTTGTTCATTTGAAACTAACGTCGAATATTTCCTCTACCATGACACGTGGAACGATTGTGGGCTGCGCCATGCGGGGGTGTCGCTCAATGCGCGGTTTAAAAACAATCTCGCTTAATCGTATTGTCCATTATCAACACAACAATCGATCAATTATCGTTAATATCTTCATCTGTCATTATTCTCTCACATCACTAATCACGATCATCGTGACAGTAGCAATCATCAATCATCATCACCAATGTGTGAGCGGCGACCCCCATTCCACATTCCTCTGCCTCATTACGTCAGCTCGAGCTTCCCGCACATCACGTGACTTATCTGTGGCCACTACCACTCTGAACACCCGCCCCCTGTGTCGAGGTCCTCGTTGTCTCCTCGTCCTCCAGATGCTCATCTCCCATCACCACGTGCTCCCGTCTTCCATCGATTTCCTCTCATTTCCCTTTTCGAAGCAATCATATATGTATACTGGCAAAAAGTACCCATAGCGTTAACAGCTCCACCTAAGCTATAAAGCATTGAGGCCGCAT
>JAZEWT010000010.1:7633179-7649372 GCA_036362905.1 Mordacia mordax
AAGGAGTTTTCCTAAGCAGGCACAAATCAACTTTAAATGCCTGGAGGGGGGGGGAACTACTGACAATGAGATGGGCATTTTAAAAGTGTTTAATATAATACTAGTGTGTGTGCGCAAACACGTTAAAGTACAAATTTACTTGCTGATTTCAAGATGAAGAGCAAACATGTTGCACAGAAGCAAGCCATCAAAAGTCACAGCCATTTCTTATTAGCTGGACAGCAACAGTTTAAACAGATGGCAGTGACCTGTGCAAGCAATACAACAACCCATGTTGCAGTTGCTCCGCGATACTCAAGACTGGTGGAATCGATTGGACGCCACCTGTCTACCCAAGGTGAACTCCAAAAATCAGCAGAGACTCCAACATCTCAAAGCCGGTGTGACAGGGACCAAGGAACGCTAATAAAGCATCTGAAGTGTATAAATATATCATGGAAGGAGTCCATACGAGCGTACTTTTCCACGCTAGGGTTTTTGTTTTGTGTTTGCTAAAAAGAATGGTTCTGGCAGCTCAATGTAGCGTGCCAGGTGCATTAGAGTGTAAACTCACGCGCGAGCGTGTAATTGTGGAGTGGGTAATTTGACGAGTGTGTGTGTGTGTGTTTGTCACTTATTCCAGCGCTCAGACACTGCGTCACGCCGCCGCGTCGCACAGCACTCGACAAAGGAGAGGGGAGACGAGTGTTTGGCTGCCGTCTGGGTTTTTTTTATCATTACCACCATCACCCCGACACGAGATATGAGATAACAAAGGTAACACCCAGGACGGGAAGGTAACCCCCCCTCCCTCCCCTGCCGCCGTGCCTCGGGAGATTATTGCTACACTCTCTCCTTTACTGACGTTTCACCTTCCACGTAGGAGGCATCGTCAGGCACAAGAGCAATTATCATACACCAAGCCATAAAAACCTACATCGATACAATACAGCAACACGCATATGCGTTCCTGACCCCGAATGGCTCCCGTCGTTTGAGCAGCTTGGCAATTCGACCTGAACAGTCCCATGTCATGACAAATGCCACTCAAGCGACAGCCATCCGCTTACTGTTATCTGCACCACGAATTAATCTCGAGACCTTCCCAATGTTGATTGGCTCGGAGACTAAAATTGTCCCGCAATGCCCGGCGATGGACCGGCGTCCCGTCGTCGGGTATATTCCTGCCTTACGCCCTGTGTTTCCGGGATAGGCTCCGGCTTCACCGTGACCCTATATAGGATTAAGCGGTTTCAGATAATGAGATGAGATGACCTTCCCAATGTCCGCTCCAGCATGGACATGAGACGTAACGCAGATGCTGATGCAAATTCATTCTGTTTCGTGCGCTGATCCGTAATGGTCCGAACCAATCCTTGTTGACAAAGTGGTACGGAAGTTCATTATTAATCCATTTATAGGCGCTTAATTAAAAGAAAAAAGGAGTTACCTCGGAAATTCTCGGAAATGTGTTGATATAGTCACAGTTATTATTAGGTATGACCCGACCACAGTCGACTGGGAAATGGTTTTACAGACGTTACGTTCATCGTTCATTCAATCTGCACTCAAGCAGAGACAAGAGGCGTTACTTAAGCAGCGGCAAATGTATCCCATCATCTGCATTCATCCGATTTTTTTTTTTAAGATGAGCGCAGCAAAAGGGAATAAGGAGCATTTCACTGAGGATTATTTTGTTGACAAAAAAAAAGGAAATAAAATGTTACTTTACATAATTGATTTGGAAACCTACTGAGATACTTAATTACAAAAGCACATACGACTGGATACGTGAGTTCAATCAAAATAAGTTTAGGACAAAATATATTGAAGAACAGTCAGAATGCACCCAATAAAAATGATTCTTGGCCATAGCAGTACAATAATTATAGTCCATGAAATTGGCAGCCTAAGTTAGAAATGTGGAATATTTTTAATGAAGACATTAGAGAACATCTTTAAAACATTAAAAAATGGCAAGTGCATCATCAAATCATTATTGCCACATTGCTTTAAAAACGTATATAAAATCTAGAAAGGAGACTTTAAACAAAAAGGAAACGTTACAGACATGACCTTCAGAATGTGTGAATTTGCTGCAAGTAGCGCCTCTTCAGCTTGGCGAAAAAAGCACAGATGGAAGAACGGACCTCGGAGTTCGGTCAGATGATGACTTCCATGAAATGGAAAAGCTCTGTGCAATGAAATGGGGGGGTGAGAGATGAATGAAGCCTGGCGTGCCGATGTTTTTCCAATCTGTCAAAAGGCAATTGTCAGTGGATAATGAACGAATGAATGGGCACGGTGAAATGGACACACGATACATCCGCAGAAAAAGTAGCGATTCCGAGCGCTTGCACGCTTGTAACGCCTCGGTTCCCACAGGTGTCACCGCCACACTCACCAATTTTATAATAGACCTCAGCCACGCAACTCGCCGGATCGCGCCAATATTTTCGCTTCCAAAATGACTCGCATTAATTTTACGCCTTGGACACCAAATGTGCAGCCCTTTTGGACATAGCATCTAGTTACACGGTCACACACAGCCAGTGACAAACGTGGAATTACGATTGCTTTATTTTGACAAAAGCGAGCATGAGCAAAAACTACTTAACCCTGCAATTTCAAAGGCGGCCGATTCTACATCAAGTTGCACCAGAGCTCTTGCCTAGGAGAAAAGGGAAGACACTTGGATCGAACCTTGTGCTACTTTCTGAATCAAGCAACCACTCGGCTCCACCGAGCCTCCGATGCACCAGCAGGTGAAGGTACCGGATGAAATCCATTTTTCCGCATCAGGTCACGCTAAAAAATCGTGTCGTTTAACCCTCCACCACCCGACACGGCCAATTAGTAAGGCTTGTCACGTGAACAAGAACGTGCCAATCCCTTCGCTATCTCAGCACACCGGGTGTGTGGGAGAGCGAACCCATAACATTTATAATAAGATACGACGTTTTTTTTGCGTGACCTGATGCATAAAAATGGATTTCATCGATAACATTGGTCATGAAAGCCTTCGAATTAAAGGTGGAGGTACGTTCATGGCCGTCATACAACTCGAATGTTGACAAATGTTGGGACATCAGCAGCAAGCCCCATTTGTCCGATATGAGCTTCAATAATGTCAACAGTCTTATCTGAATATCTATACAATTAAGTATTAGAAGCCGACTCCCGTGCAGACGATGCCTCTGTGATAAGGGATCGTGCCAGCGAGAAAGTTCAGTTCAGTATCAGTACCCGCTTAATCTTATGCAACGTTGTAAGCGGCTGGAGCATATCCCGGTAGACAGAGGGCAAAATGTAGGGCTATCCTCAGGATGTGACGCCAGTACATCGCAAGCCAGTGAGAAAGTGGCTACAGATTTCTCCATGAAATCCATTGTTCTGGGTCAGGTGACGCAAAAAATTGTGTCGTGTAACCCTCCACCACCCGACATGGCCAATTAGAAAGGCTTGTCACGTGAACAGAAGGTGCCAATTCCCTCGCTATCTCAGCACACAGGTGCGTGGGAGAGCGAACCCACAGTATTCACGATGAGACACGCGACGTTTCGCTGATAACTGCAACCAGCATCATCAGGTACCCGAGCCAAACCTGGGCAAGCGGCTCACCCAGGTTTGGCTTTCACAGATTTCTCATCAGCAACTCAAGAAGGCTCCGAGAACCACGAACCTTCATCAGCCACAACAAGGCTAAGCAAAGAACACCCACGCCTTCTCACTTGATCTTTGCTAAGACCTGGCCATATTGGGAAAATGTGAACACTCCTGAACATATTGAGAGGCCCTGCGACTTCATGTCTCCCCTAGAGGGAGTTCTGGACATAATGTTATCCAGGTACAAGATGGCACACATCCCTTGTTACTCTCACAAATAGTTCTGATGAATTGCGTCGCCATCCTGAAACAAACTGGAGAAAGTGTCTTGAGGATGGCACCGTTTGAATATGGAGGTAGGCATCCTACTAATTTAAAATATCAGATGATTTTTAATGTCCACTGTGTCGCAGACAGCCCATCTTTTATAGTTAAAAGACACGGAGTAATAATCAAGGTGACTTGTCAGGTTTTAACTACGAACCTGTGTATTTTGCCCTGCTCTGTTGAATGTGCATTCAGCCTTGTTTCATTTTTGCACCACAGACCATGAGAAACGTTCCTCTATATACTGCCATTGTATACGGATGGGATGACAAAGTTTATCTGTCGATCTAACCTCTGCAACAATCATAGAATGCACTAACGCTGAGCCATGTCACTGCCCCTGCCTTGACCTCTGAATCCGATTTCTTTGGACGGACCAGATTTGTTGTAGGCCCCCTTTACAGGAAGGTGCGTTCTCTCTCCCTGGCTCGTGAAAATGATGCCCCTTCACAGCCACCAGCTGTTCGTTCTCTGCTGCATCAAGTTTCTCCACGATACTCCAGACGACACCAAAAGACACAGCCAGCGCCACGTACAGCTCAGGGGCTCATACGCACAATGCACTCGCATGGGTCACACGGTGATGACGTGGACAATGCCTGCGAGAGCAAATGAACGTGTACTTTAAACACATAACCCATGATCATTCGATTATTAATTATGAAGGTTGGTGGTGACTCCACAGAGGCATGGAACATTAACGAGGCTGCTTATAAGTTTAGTTTCTTAATGTCCTTATATATTTGATATACTTTTATAAATAACACTCAGATAAGTTTTTTTTTTAGAGTCCCATTGCACTGCTCATCGGATTGCAAGGCAGCTGCAAATATTCTTTTCTCATGGCATATGTTCAATATCCTGTGTATCTCAAGTTTGCTGCAGTTTGCTCAAGAACGCGTGAATATGTGCATTGTTAGTAAAATCTAAGTCTTTTTAAACGTACTGTACGTATCAAGTAGATTGTGCACTGGGTTTAAAACTGCTCAACATTGACTTTATTTTGCTGCTAGCTTTTATAGTTTCTGCAAACACAATGATTTTAAGAAATAATACGTGGAATTAACCTACGCTGTATTCACTTGTGGAAATACTGAACTTTTTAGAAGTAAACTTGTGATGCGAACGTGAACCCTAAACTAACATGCTCTCCTGCAGCAACAGTAAAAGCGAGGTCATGAATAATTTGAGAATTGTGAACTTCAGTATGCAACGTTTGCCTTGCTGCTAAAAGGCAATTTTTGGCTTAAGAGTAATGAATGGCTTAATCCATAATGAAAAGATTACATGGGCAGTGCTGCATTGCAATCCTAGTCGTGGATTACTGAGATGGCTATTCTCGTTGGAATTTTCTGCATATGCTGCTGCTTTATTTTTGGATGTCAGGAGCTCTGGCAGCTTTTAAAATGATATGAACCATCTCAAGATTGTTTTTTTTTCTCTCTTCTGGAAAAAAGATTTCACATATATATTAGTCTTGGGTTTAATTTTACCGGCCCCCTAAAACTGTAAATATACTGATGAGCAATACTTAAAAAGGTAATAAGGATAAACGTAAGATGTAAAACAAAATTGAACCCATCATGCAATGAGACAACAGCATTAACAAATGCCAGCAGGATTTGTTTAAATGAAGTAAACGCTATACCAGTTAGGGTTTCACTAATTCCGTATTTCCACGGGACAGCCAACTCTCGTCGACTCGAGTCGGCCTGATTTCTTCCAGAACTCCAGTGGAACGACAACTCGAAATGACAAAACATTTTTTTATGAAAACTCGCCGATGGTACGGCATCGCTGATGGGCGAACACTCGCGCTGAACAGCGATCACAGGAGAGTTCCGTAGTTCGAGGAAAAACAGCAGAAGTCTGATAGATTTCCCGCTGCCGAGTTTCCTCATCTACTAGAGACCATGCCTACACCACGTCGTAGCCACGGCGCAGACCGTGGCTAGGACGTGGTACTTCGCAAACCGTGCCAGGGACCCGGCGACCTGCCCTCGCCGGCATCGATGGCAACTGATACCTGAATCAGGCCAAGTCTCATGCCCTTCAAACACCTGCACTGACCAGCATTGCGAAGTATGATCAAACAACCATCATGATCAACTCAGCATTGGAAACCCATCAGCCAGGAGTGATTGTATTAGAGGACTGCAAGTTATTATGCATTATTATGAGGCTCATTCCTTTGGACTGGCTTATTAAATGCTATTAGATTACATTTATACGGACGGCCAATTGATTAATAGGTTTAACTTTGGTGACGAAAAAAAAACCTCTTCATTTGTTATCACCTACTACATACAAGCCGCTGAAGAAGCACAATTACTTTGCGTTCTTTCAAGATACCTGTCTAAATTATAACGAACCTGTGTGTCTCTTGTTGCAAAAAGTAAAAGTGAGTGTGATAGGAATAGGATGTGATATAAATGTACTTAGACAGCCCGTTACGGCGAACACAGTGACATCACTGAAATCTGGCGTATAAAGTACGCCGCAGAACACCTATACTTTGGATGAAATCTTCTAATCTGTGTGACGTAGCGGGGTGTGAGTTCTCCTTTTGGATACGTGGCGCCAGCTCGCTTGTGACACGCATGGCACATGTGGATATAAGCATCCCCGCATGTGGTCGCCCGCGCAAGGCCGGGCGACCTCTGTGCCCGCGTGTCCGGGGTTACCCACCGGCCCAGCGATGCGCACATCATGAAGACGCCCCCACTCATCCTCCAGGCTGTCCACCAGCATGGAGTCGTCCTCCTCGCCGGGCCATGACGACGTGAGCTCCAGCATCACCTCCTCACCCGCCGAACCCAGCCCCACCGCGGGAAACAGCCCCCCCTCCGGCACCGGCACCGTAAGGGAACCCAGCTGAAAGGCAGCGCGGGGGCAGGGAGTCCAGGGTTACACGGACGCCGTCGTCAATCAACTTGCCGTGCACCTCGTTACAAGCCTCCGTACGTCATCAGAGGGAGCTCCGCCGTGAGCAAGAGGCACGCATTGTCTCATTTTACACCTCAATATACGCCCAGTTACATGGCTCACTGCGCACCGTTGCACAGAGATAAAACCCGAGCTGCTTGGATCGCAGATCCAAGACCTAATCGCAACGCTGCCCGCGGTGCCACACGCACAGTTCGTGCGTACACACAAGGTGATGCGCATGAAGCAATTTAAAATCCACGTCTCCCTTAAAAGATAGACAACTGGTCTCAATAGGCTCCCTGGACTATAGAGGTCTCCTGCGACAACTATCCGCATATCAAATGGTGACTCACAAGTAAGCAGGTCTTGTGACAAAAAACCCACGCAAACGTTTTGCACACACTTGATATGCATTGTAATTATTGGGCAGTGGTTCACGTAACAAAAAAAAACCTTTTATAATGAGTTAATCTGCACGGTCTACCAAACTTATACACACTCTAGCATTTAAGTGTTTAGATCAAGTCGAGTTGATTGGCTTTTGAATATACAAACTATTCTTTGAACATGAGAGAACAAGGGATGACTTCACAAAGTCTTTCAACATTTAAAATGAAAGGGAGGCAGAGTGATTTAATTTTAATTGCGGTCGAGGAGGTAGGAACGCAGAATCCTCCAAAAAATAAAAGCCACTGCGGTGACTTTGTAAGGGAAAACGAATGTGGGCAAACACAAAAGCGATACACACACGTTGTGGTATTTGCTCCGGGAAATTTTGTGGGAAAAAAAATTATTGTTTAAAATTCCACCAAGCAGTAGTAAAAAATGTGATCAAGTTTAAACGAGTGCTGTATTTCATTCCTTTGATAATAAGGACTTGTTTTGATTTCATCCAAGTGCCGCGTCCCAAGGATTGATGGCTTTGATGACCCGAGGGATGTGCGCCAACAGAATCCAGGGTCATGCCCCGCTGGGAGCCTTCTAAGGGTCTAACGTTTCAGAGTCCAGCCCGTCCGCACGACTCTCTTTTGTGATGAGACGGGCGTCACTGTGATGGTTTAATTGAGCACATGCGGCAGAGGAAAATAATTCCAAGCGGCCATCCCCTTCCATGTGGTTTAACGCAACAGCCAACGGTGAAAAGAACCTAAATGTCTCAGCGGTACAGTCGTATTGTAACCTCACTTCCCACCTGTACTGAATTGAATTATTCGGCCACTCTCAGATCGGAATGCCGTAGCGAACCGTCCTAGCTTACTTTCACCTTTGGCTACAGCACAAACATATTAATGTGCGAGTCATTGCCTTTGCACGGCTTAAATTTTACATGCATAGTGAACAATTGATGCTGAATCAAAAAAACAATCTTTAAAGTGAAAGTGAAAAAGTCTGCATGCTCGAGTACGCACTGGAGGCAGTGTACGTCTTCACTTGTGGTCTTGAGCCCCACGCCAGTGGTGGAAAGGAATATAATATGATATGGCTCCTTTGCCAAGCACATTGATACTGTGGAGTAAAGCTCTCATCTCATCTCATCGTCAGAAACCGCTTAGTCCTGTACAGGCTCGCGGTGAGCCGGAGCCTATCCCGGCAGACACAGGGCGCAAGGCAAGGATATACCCACGATAGGACGCCAGTCCATCACCGGGCACTGCGGGCAATTTAGTCTGCGAGCCAATTAACCTATGCAGCAGCATGTTTCATTTTTAGACTGTGGGAGGAAAACGGAGTGCCCGGCGAAAACCCACGCGGACACGGGGAGAGCATGCAAACTCCACACAAAAAGGCACCCGAGCCGAGATTCGAACCCGGGATCTTCTTGTTGACTAAAGTTTTATTTTTAATATTTAAACTGGGTGAAACTGCACAGTAAACAGTTATCCTACCTTTACATGCAACCTCTTCGAGGGCCACTCATCCTGCACGTGTTCCATTTACATTACATGCTCCCCACATTCCTTTATATCCCTCTGTGTTTCTCCCCAAGACTTATTATTGCATAAAAAATGCGTTTGCGATGATCTCTCACCTAGTTGTAAGTTAAAGCCATATACCAAGGACAATTATAAATTGCACACTCTCAGTGATTCACAGCTGGTTTTTGCCACAAATATTTTAACAGCTGCTTAATATGTACAACATCTCTCGCTTGTTTGCAGTCCCAGCCGTAAAATCTTGGAAGAAAGTTGCTTGCACTGCAGTGGAAGTGTTCCATGCAATAAAGTGTTGGAATGAATGCACAATGAGTAGATGAATGTATAAAGAGGGAGATGCAGGAAATTTCTATCCAAAGACACGCTGCTGCCTAGGTTAATTGGCCTGCTGAGTAAATTGCCCCCAAATAAAGTGTCCTGCCATGAACTGGCGTCACATCCTGGGTATAGCCCCGCTTTGTGCCCTCTGTCTGCTGGGACAGGCTCCGGCTCCCTGTGACCCTGTACAGTATTAAGCAGGTACTGATACTGAACCGAACTGTTTATTATTTTACAGTGTTATAACAGAACACCACTTGTACATATGCGGCATCAGCGACATATTATATGCCACACCACACCGCTTAATGTATATAATGTCACAATATTGTATTGTAACTGATCCTGTTTGGTACATTGCCACAGTTTCTCAGGATCACTGTATAGGAGAATGCAACGGTTATAATAATGTCACAGAGCGTGCAATTTAAAAGCCAGAACAAATTGCATAGTTTATCACTGTATATGAGCAATGTAATGCAACCATCACTGCTTTACAAGGGGTTCTTCAGATTGCCTCCAAGCCAGATGCATTCCCAATGAAATAAACTTATATCCCAGAAACTGTCGTGGAGATGATGAAAATGCATTGCACTAACATCAGATAAACGTGCGAACACTCTGTGAGAGGACAAAAGCAAGTGTCTAAAACACACAAAATCCCGCATAAAAATGGAAAGACTAGATTAATACGTTAATAAAGAAAAGCATATCAATCTTGGATATTTTTTTTACATCGAATTTGCTCCACAGCATGGTGGGCTGAATTTCACAATCAAGGTTCAGGTTGGTGGGCGGCACGGTGGCCCAGTGGGTAGTAGCGCTGTCGCCTCACAGCAAGAAGGCCCCGGGTTCGAATCTCGGCTCGGGTGCCATACTGTGTGGAGTTTGCATGTTCTCTCCCCGTGTCCGCGTGGGTTTTTGCCGGGCACTCCGGTTTGCTCCCACAGTCCAAAAAACATGCTGCTGCATAGGTTAATTGGCTTGCAGCCTAAATTTCTCGCAGTGCCATGTGATGGACTGGCGTCCCATCATGGGGCATATCCCTGCGCCCTGTGTCTGACAGGATAGGCTCTGACAATGAGATGAGATCAGATGAGGCTCAGGTTGGTGATGTTTTCCAAGCACACAAACACGGCTATGCAAACGCAAATCATTTAAGCAGTTACACGATTAACACACAGGTGAACACAACGAGAGTTCAGCGCAATACTCCAAAACAAGACTCATAGCATGAAAATCATCAAAGCCAGCGACGGGCTGATTCAACTTTGCCACAAAGAGCATTCAATTCACGTGACCTCTTCTGGATTTCTAAGCTCGGCTGCCTGAACTCGGGGCATTTGGCAACAACTCGAGAATTGTAGTTATCAATCGTGCGGAACAAATCACTGTCGATGCTCAGACATAACCAAATGCCGTCATTGGCCTCGTATGCATGCGCGCACACAGACACCAGAGGACGCTGACCCATTTGCTTTGGAAGCACCGTCGTCGCCCATTGGACTCAACACTGCTCCAGTGCCAGGGCCACACCCAGGCTTCTGGGTGAATGCACGCGCAGGCACGGATACATCATTGCACGTATACTCGCGTGTGTGCAACAGCATGGGGGGGGGGTGTGTGGTGGTGCGCGTGCACACGCGCGCACACAGTTGCTCACCGCTTTGTACATCAAAAGGCGAAAATCCCCGCTACTTATCCACAGAGATTACTGCGGGATGAGCGCCGTTCACGAGTGCAGTCCCCCGACCGAAAAGCCAGCACGGCACGCGAACATGCACATGCCATCACGCGCGCGTGCGCGCGCGCGCGCGCACACACGCACCCGTACGCAGGTAATGTCCGGCACCCATGCTTCACACTCGGGTTGTGTCTGGAATTACCGTGGCTCTGAAACGGCCCTGTTTATTCTCCAAGTGTAGAGACGACAAGTCTGGAGAGCGGCGACTTTTTTTTTTCTCCTCTCCTGCCGTAACGGCGGGCACTGTGCGCAACCCCCGCATGCTACACACACACACTTAATAAAGATAGCGTTACGACACGTGAAATTCACTACCGTAGGCAACATTGTGTAACCGCGGGCTCACCCAGCAAAACATGCACAAACATCTCAAGTGTACTACTCAACGTAAAATGTCCCATCGGTGTTTTTACTCTCTCTTTAAATATACGTAGTTTCCATAAGGATTTTCCCACCCAACCCGCTGTCTTGTTTCCTTATATATATATTTTTTTACAAATGCTGCTGTAGAAACATCCGACTGAACGTGTTATTGTAGGACCACCTTATCACTGGCTGCGTATAGCGGAACCTTGACTTCCATTATGGCCGGTTCGTTTTGCCCGTAACGGGAAATGCTGATTCCTCCTCGGTAGAGCTCTGCAGGATGTCGGCTGCAAGTGACTTCCTAATCCGAACTGGGTGCCTTCCCAGTGCTAACAAGGTGGCAGCATCTTAATCCCAGCTAATTACGGCGTTCGAGCTCAGCGTAATTTTAGTACTTATTTATTTATATAGGGTACACCGAAGACTGCAGAACTACGAAGTTTCCAGTCTACATTTCTCTCACTAAGCAAGCGAGGGGAAAAAAGCTCAGTGAAGAAGCGTTACAGAGACCTTAATTTAAGCATTTTTATTCAGAATTTGATGCTGCCCAAGGTGTAGAAAAATATATATTCGTGCCGAAACGCTCCATTGTAGCAAGGCTCAAGTTTTGAGAATTCGCCAAATGAGGATTTCTGGCCAAGCACCAGGTTTTATTGCCATAATAGTAGAATATTTTAAGCAAGGACATCAGTCAGACGCGCTGTTCTACATCACAACTGCCACTTTTACCATCTGCGACGACGCAAGCATGACCTCAGTTTAATACCTCAACTGAAAGGCGACACCTCCAGCAGACACATGACCCCACTGGGGAAAAAAAGATAAGCTCTGTCCTAAGAGAGTACGATCTCTCTACTGGATAGCCAGCGCCACTCCCTGAACTAATCTAACACGTTTCCTTGATGAAATCCCATCCAGGCAGTGACGCGGCCCAATGCAGCTAAGCTTCTGAGCGAGAGCCATCCGTGGTGAGAAACAGCGGAGCACAGTTTGGGAACACGTGCGTGCCAAGGCAGTGGCCAGTGCTGGAGTGTTCCACTGACACGACGTGTCAGCATTCCAGCTTCGTGTGTGACCATACGCGGCTTGTAAGGACAGGTAAGACATTAAAGTGATTCTGTGTGCCTGCACCCCAAAACATCACACGGGCATACTCATGTCATTGTCAGAAACCGCTTAGTCCAGTACAGGGTCGCGGTGGGCCGGAGCATATCCCGGCAGACACTGGGCGAAAGGCGGGGATAAACTCACGATGGGACGCCAGTCCATCACCGGGCACTGCGGGCAATTTAGTCTGCGAGCCAATTAACCTATGCCGCGGAATGTTTTTTGGACTGTGGGAGGAAACCGCAGTGCCCGGCGAAAACCCACGCGGACACGGGGAGAGAACTCGCAAACTCCACACAGAAAGGCATCCGAGCCGAGATTCGAACCCGGGACCTTCCTGCTGTGAGGAGGCGACAGCGCTACCCACTGGGCCACCGTGCCGCCCATCACGGACATACTGTGCACCTAAAATGTTCCTTGTCATACACAGATAAATATTTACTGCACCTAATCTGAATATGGAACGAAACAAATGATTTGAAGAAATACTTTGTTTATGTGCTATGAATAAGGGCTATTGCACAAATGTCACCAATTATATATTATTTTCTCCCCTTAAGGCAGTGTTTTGTCACAAACATTCAGTTCTGTGTTCGCTTAAGACTAGGTCACGGTCAAGCGTAACTAAAAATATATTGTTTACACTGGACATGTGCAAGCACATAAAGACTAAACAAACTAAAATTTTATGTTATTTTGTCATCACGGCCATAACAAAAAAAACCATACTTCGCAACAACTAAGAAAGGCCCATGATGGTATTTTTGTTTGTTTGTGTCAGACTCCGCAGGCATTATATCTGTCAACTATTACAGGCTCATTACAGACATGACATAAATCTGGCAAGCGAACGGCAGGGTGGCGCAGCGGTAACATCCGCTGCCTCACAGAAAGAATGTCCTGCCTGAGGTGGTTCGATTACTGCCTCCGGACACATTTGTGCGTGGCGTTTGTTTGGACTCGCCCTGTTCTGCGTGGGCTTCCTCCTTCCACAAACCAACACTCATTAATTGGCCGATAACGCGGTAATATGTAGGAAGCACATGTCTGGTGGGTTCACGCTGGCTGACCGCCTGGCTGACTCCCTCCTCCTTTGCGGTTTCCGCGCACCTCTGCATCGAGTCTCATCCGCGACCAGGCATGGAATTTGCACGCGTTACAAATTACAATATTCTTTATTTATTATTCTCATTCTTTAAAGGGACAGGACATTTGAAATGAAGGAATGATGGAAATCCGGAATAATATTGTCTCTCATCTCATCTCACTGTCAGAAAACGCTTAGTCCTGTACAGGGTCGCGGTTAGCCGAAGCCTATCTCGGCAGACACAGGGCGCAAGGCAGGGATATACCCACGATGGGACGCCAGTCCATCACCGGGCACTGCGGGCAATTTAGTTTGCGAGCCAATTAACCTATGCAGCGGCATGTTTTTTGGGCTATGGGAGGAAACCGGAGTGCCCGGCGAAAACCCACGCGGACACGGGGATAGAACTCGCAAACTCCACACAGAAAGGCACCCGAGCCGAGATTCGAACTGGGGACCTTCTTGCTGTGAGGTGACAGCGCTACCCACTGGGCCACCGCGCCACCCGGAATAATATTGTGTTGTACAAAAAGCATCATTTAAAAAAATCACTCAGTTCTAACTCACGGGATTCGGGAGTAAATTTGACGATATCCAAAACTGTGCGGATTTTTATTGTGGAATTAATACGGCAGGAAACGTCCAAGGTTAAGGTCGTTGTAAATGATGTAAACTTAAAATATGCCACTGCAACTTTTTAGGGATCGTAGAAGAAAAGTTGAATCCGCTAACAAGTTGTCAGGGTGACGATTCCACCACACTGTATGAAAATTGGACAACGTTTAAAACGTAACGATTAACAAATCAACCGTATAATCAATGTCTCCATCATCTGAGATTTGAGAAATAAGGTAAGGAGTCACTTCACATACGAATCTTGACATTTACGGAATTCTTTAAAAAGATTAATGTTCGACATATTTTAATTGTTGCGGTGGAAACATTAATATCTAAGTGTGAATAGGAATGTGCGCGGTCAATGAATGAACCAGATGATTTATTTCACAGTACAATTGGTATTTGCTCTATTGCAGACTAAAGATGCCAATGGTCATGCACTGTGGATGGGTACAATGAAAAAGTAATGTAAAAAAACACAAATGTTTAATTAAAAAAAGTTAAAATGCGATGTGTGCGGATGTATGTATGTGTGGAACATCTTGCTATAACCTTAAACATATCAGTCTAATTCTGGCCAATGCGTATTTTAAAATTGCTTGGGGACACTCGAGGTCAACTTGGCTTTAAAGCATAGCAACTACTCAACTACGCCAACTTGCATGTTGATCTTAGGTACTCGCAAACAGATTAAAGTGGAAGATTCAAATGAGAGATTTGTTTTGTTATAATTATTAATTAGCAGACATCCTTATTCAAGAGTACTTACATCATCACAGATAAACATTTTAATGAATACAAATATCTCATCTTATTGTCAGAAACCGCTTAGTCCTTTACATGGTCGTGGTGAGCCGGAGTCTATCACGGCAGACACTGCGCAAGGCAGGGATATACCCACGATGGGACACCAGTCCATCACCGGGCGCTGTGGGCAATTTAGTCTACAAGCCAATTAACCTATGCAGCTGCACGTTTTTTGGGCTATGGGAGGAAACCGGAGTGCCCGGCGAAAACCCACGCGGACACAGGGAGAGAACTCGCAAACTCCACACAGAAAGCAGCACCCGAGCCGAGGCGACAGCCGCTACCCACTGGGCCGCCGTGCCGCCCATGAATAAAAATATGTAAATCCAAAATAAATACTTTCGGTTGCCCAAGATTCACAGTGTCAAAGTGTTGTTATCACACTTGTCAGTGATCGATATACAGACGTGTCTCGTGAAGTGTCCCAAATCAAGTGACTTCATTCCACTCGAGTGGGGCCAGGGTAGCGAAGCAGCGAGCCTTCGATACGCGGAGGCAGGAGGTGTGATGCGACCATTCGACCAGCACAAGTTGCCGAGTCGAGGGGGCGAGCGGGGGGGGGTGTCGGCCGAGATAGTTGAGCAGAGATAAAAATGGAGCAGATAGATGAAGGGAGCAAAGTGTAAGGACCAAGATTTTTAAATTTTCTGCGTGCAGTCATCGGCAGCCACTGTCGAGAGTGAAGCAGACCAGTCGATGGAAAAAACGAGGAAAAAAAGACCACGCGAGCGGCGAAATTTTGAAATGAGTTGAATGGACAAAGCGCTATATGTAACGAGTAGGAAAGGTTTTTACCATTTCTGGCAATTATACAGGTGTTACGATCTTTAAAACACCAAAACAGACACCTTTTACAAAACGTCTCGTTTGCAAAAGCCTTCAAACTGATTGGCCTGGTGTAGGCCAATAAGTGTGAAGGACAAGAGCCTGCTGTGGGCCAATCAGTTTGAAAAACGATGCATACGTTATCAAAGCTTCCTGTTTGCATATTTTGCTACAAGTACGTGTGGCTTTTGCAAACTAGACACATTGTGAAATGTGTCTATTTTGGTGTTTTAAGAAGTTAACACGTGTATAATTGCCAGAAATGGTAAAAACCTTTTCTACTCATTACATATGCACATTGTAATAATGTAGGTTTTCACGGCTCGATGCATGATGATTGCTTCGAAAAGCTGCTCTCTCGTGACAGCCGCGTCGATCGCTCTCTCTCTCGTCTCCTCTCCTCGCGACGTTTCGCCTCACATGTTAGAGGCATCCTCAGGCGCAGTGTGCGTGCGTGGTGCCTATTGTCTCTTTATATGTGTGGGCGCGATGCATGTGTCCTTTGTTATGTGAGTCCGCCTCTGAGTCACCTTGACACTAATTTCCT
>JAZEWT010000010.1:7650220-7662331 GCA_036362905.1 Mordacia mordax
GGGTGGGAATGGGATATGGAAAGTAGTGTCAAGGTGACTCAGAGGCGGACTCACACAACAAAGGACACATGCATCACGCCCACACATATAAAGAGACAATAGGCACCACGCACGTACACTACGCCTGAGGATGCCTCTAACGTGTGATGCGAAACGTCGCGAGGAGAGAAGAGAGAGCCATCGACGCGGCTGTCCCGAGAGAGCAGCTTTTCAAAACAATCATCATATGCACATTGGCAAAAAAAGTACCCATAGGACAAATAGTATATTCAGGCAGACTTGCTAGCAAGAGAGAACCAGTTGTCCAGCCAGGTTAAAACCAATGCTTGGACAAAGAGTCGAGGGGATTCCACAATAATAAAAGGACAGATTTTTCGGATGCTGAATAAGTGAAACGAACATGTATGAGATAGAGATGTAGAGATGATTTGAGAGAGGGGAACCCAGGGTGATGCAGAGGTTCCGATTAGACGATGAGGCCAAAACAGTTGTCTCACCAAGAGATGAAAAATTAAAGATCGAGCGAAAGAGGTAAAGAAGACAGAAGAAAAAGTACATCTGTGTTGGAAATGTGCTCACAAGTCCACCATGAAATGGCTGAAAGACAGAATTTCGGGAAGAAATGTCGTAGGTAGATGAAGGGCTCTCGGGTCGATCGTTCCCTCTCTCTCCTCGCGACGTTTCGCCTCACACGTTAGAGGCATCCTCAGGCGTAGTGTGCGTGCGTGGTTCCTATTGTCTCTTTATATGTGTGGGCGCGATGCATGTGTCCTTTGTTATGTGAGTCCACCTCTGAGTCACCTTGACACTAATTTCCTTATTCCATTTCCACCCCGGGAACTCTGATTACCCCCTCCCTGCATTGTCTGTGGCTAGTCCCCTAATTTACATCTCATGAAAAGATACCCCTCACACAATGAATAAGTGAAACGAACATGTATGATGTAGAGATGATTTGAGAGAGGGGAACCCAGGGTGATGCAGAGGTTCCGATTAGACGATGAGGCCAAAACAGTTGTCTCACCAAGAGATGAAAAATTAAAGATCGAGCGAAAGAGGTAAAGAAGACAGAAGAAAAAGTACATCTGTGTTGGAAATGTGCTCACAAGTCCACCATGAAATGGCTGAAAGACAGAATTTCGGGAAGAAATGTCGTAGGTAGATGAAGGGGGAGAGAAAAAAGCATCTTCAAATCTCGTCTCAAGACTCACTTGTTCCGTAAAGCTTTCAAGTCCTCTGGCTAGGACTGTTGATGCAGCTCAGTGTTGTCGTGCCGGGATGCTGGCTCTCTGCCGATCTATGCCTGCACGGGAACATTTGTTCCTTCCTCCGGCTTGGACTATTGATGCGGCTCCGTGTTGCCGTGCCGGGATGTTGGCTCTCTTCCGACCCGCGTCTGCTCGGGAACATTTGCTCCTTCCTTGTTTGTTGTTGATTTTTTTTTACTTTGTTTATTGTCTGCTGACTTTGTGTCCTTCAATTTATCGCTACTGTCTGATTTTCAGTTGAACTGTCTTGATGTTATTGACACGCCATTCTCTCCACAGCTCGGATTTGTAACAAAAAAAACCCCAAAAAAATGTTGCTGATTCTCCGTTCTCTGTGGTTGTTGTTGACGAGCCGTTCTCTCCACAGCCCTGTGCAGCGCTCTGTGACCCTCGGGTGAAAGGCGCTCTATGAATGCAATTATTATTATTATTACACAGATGTTTATTACAATAGAAAGTATCCAGCGACCTTGCAAGCTCTCGGTGTGGGATTATTCCAATAGGTGATAAGAAAAGCCAAAGAGATCAATGGACCAAGAGAGTGGCTGTACAGAGAGAAGAAGTCCTCAACCATGAGGCATACAAGTGAGCAAAGAGTGGGAAGTACATGTTGAACTGCGCCAAGACCCAATAAGTGCGATTACTGAGTCTTATACTGGACTTTTTTGGAAATGTACAATGTTTAAGACAGATGGTCGCGATAAATATCTCATTTTCAGCAATGTCCAGCGACAGTATAAAGCCAGACATCATTACAGGAATGTGTGGTTCGTTTAATAAATAATCATAAAAAGATGGGGCGGCGCGGTGGCCCAGTGGGTAGCGCTGTTGCCTCACAGCAAGAAGGTCCCGGGTTCGAATCTCGGCTCGGGTGCCTTTTTGCGTGGAGTTTGCATGTTCTCTCCCCGTGTCCGCGTGGGTTTTCGCCGGGCACTCCGGTTTCCTCCCACAGTACAAAAGACATGCTGCTGCATAGGTTAATTGGCTTGCAGACTAAATTGCCCGCAGTGCCCAATGATGGACTGATGCCCCATCGTGGGTATATCCCTGCCTGGCACCCTGTGTCTGCCGGGATAGGCACCGGCTCACCGCGACCCTGTACAGGATTAAGCGGTTTCGGACAATGAGATGAGAGATGAGATGAATAAAAACATGACCTGCCATGGCACATAGCAGTGAATGCATAAAACTACCCATTTGAAACACGGCATTTAAAAAAACTGTATGATCAATCTATACCTATATTTATAATACAGTGGGGATAGGATACATTTTCGGGTTCAGTTATTTTAAAGATCACCCAAAACGAAATATATATTTGAGAGACGTTACAGTCCAAGGGATGGTGATTAAATGAAATGCTATAGGGAAGAAATGTTAATATAAAAATAAAAGCACATATTTGCAAATCACACCACTTGGAAGGCTGTTCTCTTTCACGTTATCTCATCTCATTGTCAGCTATTTTACAAAGGAGAGAGATGGAAAAAGCTAGACACGACTATTCCAAAGGGGCAGCTTTTAAGAGAAGTTCTCATACAGAGAGCCGTGAAAATCTATGTCAATACAGAGCCTGTGGCCAATCGTCTGGAAACTGCCTGATCTCACCAGATTTCAGAAGCTAAGCAGGGTTGATAGCCTAGGCGGTGCTTGTATGGGTCACCACCATGCACAGCAGGTTGACACAGGCTGTGGCAGGGCCACGGAGCGGTCAGCAAAGTGCAGTGCAGAAAATTCCGTTGCTATACTGAACTACTATGCTCCTGCTAACAAGAAGAATAAGACGACCCACAGGGCATGCACAGCATGGGTTGGGCCGTTATCCAGCAATGGATTGAGAGAGCTGTGAAAGTATTTATAAAAAGCTTACTTCACACTTAAGATCTACACTTGATCATTTGACCAGGAACATGGGTGTAAAGTGACTGCGCTGGAAATCACATGTCTGCTCTGCAGTGAAACGCTGGGCACGGTTATGAATTTAATATTTCCTTGCAAACATCCTGAGTGCTTGTAAATTTTCACGATGGCAAAACCCAAGCAGCTGGCATGTTCTCAAGGAAATATGGTATTTTAAGTTGAAATGTTCTAAGTTATAATTAGGAGACCTCTAAATAAACAACCCCACTTGAAATGCCGTAGAAAAGTATATTTTGCATATCGCTTACATGTGTCGCACAGTATATGTATACAAAGGTCCGTGCCGTGAATGACTGACACTTGTTATAACGACCTCTGAATATACTGTGGATCGTTAGGTGATGCAGCAACACACTAAACACGGACCGTGAGCCATTAAAGAGAAGAAAATGTAAATAGAACATTTAGTTTACACCAACTCTGGGTATGATTTGGGTAATGTTTGGGAACATCAAACAAGTTCTAGAATAAATAATTCCAACCAGGATTAAAGGGAACCACGTAATCAAGAGAAGATGTAAAAATAAAAGTTACCCGAGTTCGTTCCCAGCAGAAGCAAAAAGTTTGGGTTCTGTCAAATGACATACTTCGCTAACGCATCATTAAGATGTTTGAGCCTGTTTTTTTTTCCATTGTGAGAGTATTCGTCGCACCGATCACAAACCAGCCTTAATAATTGTGTCTTGCTTGTTTTGCCAGATCAGACACCAGAATCGTGCCACCACCCCTCCCCTCCACCTCAAACATAAATAACATTTGGCGCCACTGCATCGACAGAACAAGGGCACAGAGTCGACCAGGCACACTCCTCACGAGACCCACCACCTTGCGTGCAAACTCTGTGTACGCAGACACATGGCGCCGCGCACGCCTGAGAAGACGATAAGCTTTGTGATGGCTCCGTGTATCGCGGTACCCCTACGCATGTCTCTCCCCACGTACCACTTGTTAGCCACCACACGGATCCAGCCCCATCAGCAACTGCCAACAGCCCCACAGCCGACTGGCATCGGTGCAGCGGATAGCGGTGATTCCCAAACTTTGTGAAGGCATGCGCCACCGCCAACCCACAGAGCTGTGTTTAATGGACCACCGTGCACAAACGTGTACAATATTAAAACGACACTAAATCTGCAACGGTATAACAGACGAACTCCCACGGCACTGCGGATTACCTGTAATCTTGTGACTACCAGTTTGGAAACTAATAGGGTACAGCAATGTTGTGTAATAGAGGACAAAATGGTACCCAGCAAGGTCAGATATCCCAAGAGAAGCACGCAGCATGGTGGTACAGTCGGGGTTTTCCTGCCATTATAAGGGGTCTTGGGAGCTAAGCAGGAGGTAAGGAATGCCCTTTGAACAGCAGCAGCGACTTGATCAGCTGCTACCCGTTCAGAAACGAACATAAAGAAATCCCTGAGCACGGCACAAGTGACTCAAAGCACTCAGGGGCCAGGGGTTCACTCAGGGTGGGGTTTGACGGCCAATCAGATGAAAATTGGGCTCCCTGAGATCGGTGCAACCTCCTAGATTTTCAGACATCCTTGCCGAGCAATACAACAACAAAAACACAGTCGGCAAAAACCGACACCCCTACAGTGACCCTAATCCTCACCTTCAAATTCACCCCTCACATTCACCCCAAGGCTAAGCAGATGCAATCGCCACACAATTGGGTGGTATCGTGGTCTATTTCCCAACATCTCATCTCATTGTCAGAAACCGCTTAGTCCTGTACAGGGTCGCGGTCGCAAGGCAGGGATACACCCACGATGGGACGCCAGTCCACCACCGGGCACTGAGGGCAATTTATGTCTCATCTCATTATCTGAAACCGCTTAATCCTATATAGGGTCACGGTGAAGCCGGAGCCTATCCCGGAAACACAGGGCGTAAGGCAGGAATACACCCGACGACGGGACGCCAGTCCATCGCTGGGCATTGCGGGACAATTTTAGTTTGCGAGCCAATCAACCTATCAAGGAGCATGCATTTGGACTGTGGGAGGAAACCGGAGTACCCGGCGAAAACCCACGCGGACACGGGGAGAGAACTCGCAAACTCCACACAGAAAGCAGCACCCGAGCCGAGATTCTAACCGGGGACCTTCTTGCTGTAAGGAGGCGACAGCGCTACCCACTGGGCCACCGTGCCATCCCTATTTCCCATCCTCAAGCACACAATTTGGTGACATTAATTCTACAGACTGGTCTCGACTGCAAGTGCCCTGCAGTAGTGTGGAGACCCCCTCAACTTTTTCATGGCTCTAACAAAAAAAAATAGGTCAATGCCACTTTTTTTAAGCAGTGGTCATTAGGTGCAGTCGGTCTGCGCACAAATCATTAAGAAAATAACTCTCACATGGGAGCAAACTCTAATCAGCAGCAAAATGATCCAACCAAGTCTGACAGAGTACCAGCTTGCAAATGAGCTACATGTAGCTCGATGGCACTGCCCTGTGCACTGTGGCATTAGCTGGATGGCACTGCCCTGTACACTGTGGCATAGCGAGCCGCGAGTAGCCCAGCAAGAGGGTCTCAGGTTCCATTTCCACTTCGGGTGCCTCTGTTGTGTGGAGTTTGCATGGCCTCTCCCCTTGCCTGCCTGGGTTTTCCCCGTGTACTCATGTTTCCACCGACAGTCTGAAGACATGCTGCAGCCTAAGTTAATGGTCCTGACCGAATTGCCCATGGTGCCCAGAGATGTTGCAACTTGCTTACCCCTCCCCGCTGGACAACTGTTAAAAAAAAATACATGTCAATGCCACTTATTTTAAGCAGTGGTCAGAATAACAGTTAATTCCAGATTAAATAAAAACGGACAGAGCTCCATTTAAGCCAGTGACACTGCCCTGTGCAAAGAACAGTTATAAAGGGGGTAAGAAAACGTGAACGAGCATATCAACAAGCTCATCAAGGGGGGGCGACATGTAAACAGTTGCTAAAACCTGACATTCGGTTAATTACCACCGGCGTTGTTAACACGCGCTTATCCAAATCCGTCAGCCAACAAGTGTCTGAGAACACCATGCTTTCATCTCACAGAAACGAAGCTCCAGGGATGCATCCGAGCATTCCGCACGGTACAAATACTCCACACTTCAAAGTCTGCTTGCATAGCACCCCTTGAAATAGCACGCCTGCAAAAAGGTAAATATTTTGATGCCAGTGACCCCAGTCAGATTTCAAGGGCAGCCATGAGAGCTAGAACACGACTAGACAGCAGTCTCTTTCCAATGCTTTCATATTAATTAGCAGAGATGCAGATAAGGTGGAGAGTCCATATTCGCTCTCCTCCCTCTGTGTTAATTTCCAAATTGTGGTCATTATCAGAAACTGCCATGAATGTAGTCGAGCTTTTTAAAACGTGGCCTTATGTGACTACAACCATGCACTGGCCAATGTTTTATAGTTTTCACACGCATTTACGGATTTACATTTTCGAACACGCGCAATAACGACCCGATTTATTTTACAAATTTAGACGGGTGCCTTGGATGGCTCAAAACAAGGTGAGAGACATAATTGAGCACTGCCTTGAAAACTGCCTGGTCACTTTTTCAACGGTCACTGGGGGGCACTTTTAAAAAAATATATAAAAACACCGACAGGGTTCAATCGCAGCAACCGTCTACGCGTACTTGATTTGAGTTCCATGCACAGGTCACCAGATCCTCGCTCGTTACTTGTAATTGCAAACAGGGCTAATAACCAGCGCGTTCATTTTAGAAAATCGACCACACCCCATGAACCTTTCCCCCACCCCCATCTTGCCCCAACTGTGGCAATCCCACATTAATCAGACTAATTGCTGCTGCACACGAGTTCCACTCTCGGAGCCGGGACACTGCCAATGAACCAGATCGCCACCATGTCGAGAGAGAGGCCCTGCTGGTGGTGCCACGGATTGCGGTCACGTGAATTTACCCAGGAGGCCATAAACTCCGTGTGCCACAATATTTATATTTATTTGGGAACTAAAGCAAATAAAATTGGAAATGCAATTGCAACACAGATGCACCCTCGTGACTTGTGGCTCTCAAATAAAAAAATGAGAATTCTTCAGTTTGAAAAAAAAAACGCTCGTGCATAAAAATTAAAACAAAATCTTTTTTTAATGACTATTGTTTAAGCGTGCACTAAAATGTCATTTTATAACTATAAGTGAATGCAGTATTTGTAGTACTCAACCTTGTCAATAAGCAGGTGGCAGGTGCCAAGCAAGGCAGAGACAATCTTTCCTTGAAACATCACACTTATTCTTCTTAACAACATTCCCTTCTCCATTCCCCTCTACTGGACACTCACTACATGACTATCATTGAATCTCGTGAGTTAATGAGAGCAACATAAAAATAACAAGGCTATGTAAATATACAGGGCGGCACGGTGGCCCATTGGGTAGCGCTGTCGCCTGCTCACAGCAAGATGGTCACGGGTTCGAATCTCGGCTCGGGTGCTGATTTCTCTGTGGAGTTTGCATGCCCTTTCCCCGTGCCTGCGTGGGTTTTTGCCGGGCACTCCGGTTTCCTCCCACAGTCCAAAACACATGCTGCTGCATAGGTTAATCGACTTGCAGACTAAATTGCCCACAGCGCCCGGTGATGGACTGGCGTCCTATCGTGGGTATATCCCTGCCTTGCGCAGTGTCTGCCGGGATATGCTCCGGCTCACCGCGACCCTGTACAGGAGCAAGCGGTTTCTGACAATGAGATGAGATGTAAATATACAAAACTGTAATATGCCATCTCCTGCTCTGCCACCCGGACCCTGACCCAGCCCTTTAGTTACACATCTACTCGAAACACCCCAATTAGTTTGCTAATAGGCCACGCTACACTGCAGACGGGCATGGGAGGCTATTTCTGACACCGTGGCCCACCTTGCACGGCGAGAAGGAAACGCAACACAGCGTGCACACACGTAAAAATGCACAGATTTCGTGAGCACATATCAAAAGCAACACAAAATAATGGAAATGGTGGCACCAGCACCACGTATACCTGAAAAACGCACCACGTTCGTCAAAAAGGGCTGCGTGACAACGTGTATAATAGGTGACATATCAGGCCATGGCATTCCTTCACGGCACACTGGCAGGCCAGAGAGACAGAGCAGATAACTCGAAACCGCACTTTATATACCGTGTATACTTGGCAGGTTGTTGTGTTTTTTTTTACGAATACAACACTGGGTGCTAGTTTTAGGCCAGGCCAATTAGGTAGAGTCTCAGATCTTATTTGGTATCTATTTTACAATGACGTGCTTAACCCGGGAATAGAACCTGCATATAGAAGCAACCAGAAAACGCACGCGCGAGTCATGTATGTTCTAGTCAATGAATGCCAGTTAAAAGTCAAATATGTCACTGCTTAATAAGTTTAAACCGATAGACTATGAATTAGTCGAGTACTAAACATCCATTCGGCAAGTATTTTTCTCTTACTATCAAGGCCACACAATCACACGCACACACAAGTTTGCACAAAAACACAAAAAAATCACACTCACACACACACACACCGATTTATTTTTTGCCAAAAAACTTCAACACACAATATAAGCGACTGAAAATACGCAAACAGGAACAAACACAGACGGGCGTAGGCGCCTCTCAAACATCCGACGGGCTACGTGCCATCGTCTGGCGTGCATCAGGTGAGGTCAACATCTCATCTCATTGTCAGAAACCGCTAAGTCCTGTAGAGGGTCGCGGTGAGCCGGAGCCAATCCCGGCAGACAGAGGGCGCGAGGCAGGGATATACAAACGATGGGACGCCAGTCCATCACCGGGCACTGTGGGCGATTTAGTCTGCAAGCCAATTAACCTATGCAGCGGCATGTTCTTTGGACCGTGGGAGGAAACCGGAGTGCCCGGCAAAAACCCACGCGGACACGGATAGAACATACAAACTCCACACAGAAAGGCACCCGAGCTGAGATTCGAACCCGGGACCTTCTTGCTGTGAGGCGGCAGCGCTAGTAATATCAACATGGTGAGGTTATTTGAGCAACCGCAAGGCTCCAATATAGGTTCACTACCGGCCGCAGGGAAGCCACATCCTGGCTCCTGGGAGGGGGGGGGACCCTTCGGGGCAGTTATAAAATCTATGCCTGAAGGGGTGATCGGGTGGCTCACCAGACTAACAGCATATCAGAACACTGAGCTAACACCACTGAGACCCTAACGTGATAAAAAAAAACCGGATTCACAAGCAGTGAGAGTTGACACTGCCAGCACATAGAGCGATACTAAATTAATAAACACATCTTTAATGTAGGGCGGCGCGGTGGCCCAGTGGTGAGCGCTGACGCCTCACAGCAAGAAGGTCCCGGGTTCGAATCTCTCGGCTCGGGTGCCTTTCTGTGTGGAGTTTGCATGCTCTCCCCGTGTCCGCGTGGGTTTTCGTCGGGTACTCCGGTTTCCTCCCACAGTCCAAAAGCATGCTCCTGGATAGGTTGATTGGCTCGCAGACTAAAATTGTCCCGCAATGCCCGGCGACGGACCGGCGTCCCGTCGTCGGGTGTATTCCTGCCTTACGCCCTGTATTTCCGGGATGGGCTCCGGCTCACCGTGACCCTATATAGGATTAAGCGGTTTCAGATAATGAGATAAGATCTTTAATGTTCTGATACAGGTTTTCACGGCCCGATGTATGAAAACTGCTCTCCATAGCTGGTTCGTTTTTTTTTTTTGGAATAGCCATGTCGGGTGTTCACCTAATGTCTCCAACTTGGGAGGTGAAACGTGGTGCAGGAACGAGACGGAGCATGCCACGCGGCTATTCTGAAACAACATCTACGGAGAACAAGTCTCAAAAACACTCAATGTACGATTCATGTTCATTGCTTCGAAAAGCTGCTCCCTCGGGACAGCCGCGTCGTTCGCTTCCTCTCTCCTCTCCTCGCGAGGAGCGATCGACGCGGCTGTCCCGAGAGGAGAGGGAGAGCGATCGACGCGGCTGTTCCGAGAGGAGAGGGAGAGCGATCGACGCGGCTGTCCCGAGACGAGAGGGAGAGCGATCGACGCGGCTGTCCCGAGACGAGGGGAAGAGCGATCGACGCGGCTGTCCTGAGACGAGGGGAAGAGCGATCGACGCGGCTGTCCCGAGAGGAGAGGGAGAGCGATCGACGCGGCTGTCCCGAGAGGAGGGGAAGAGCGATCGACGCGGCTGTCCCGAGAGAGCAGCTTTTCGAAGCAATCATCGTGCATCGAGCCGTGAAAACCTACATCAATACAATTCATGTTTAAATACTTCAGAAAATTCTCCCTATGAGAATGATAAACTTCGGTTTGATTGACACATGACAAACACTCTTTGCAGGGGCATATTAAACGTGTGTGGCTACTCTGGATGAAGAGGCCATTTTGAGAGATTTCAGAAATAGTTTGTGACGTCCTGCTTGCACACAGGGCGGTAAACACCTAATTCAGAAGGGTTCCACGTAGAAATGCTTTGCACTCAAAATGGCACATCGATGGCGCCAACGGAACATGCACAATCGAAGTAGAAAGAGACCAACAAGAATGCGAGCGAGACATTTTGAGATTGAAACGTGTAATTGCTTCCATCTGCTTTGTGACCCTCGGGTGAAAAGCGCTCTATAAATGCAATTATTATTATTAAAATGTGGTTTAAGAGCCCATGAAGGACTAGTGCGGGGGGGGGCGGGTTATAAAAAAAAAATGTACGGACTATGCTGCTGCAGAGGATCGACAAAATGCCAAGGGATCTGCAGTCTATAAAGTATAATTTATCACTGCACTAATTGTCTGGCTTTAGGTGATGATATAGTGCTGAAATAAGTCAATTTCGTCTGCATTTCTGAATATATATACGTGAGTGGGCTCTGCAAGAAATGAAGTGTCTGCAAGGACTCATCGATCCAAGACTCATTGCAGCCACTGTTTAGTCAACGGACGGATGGCTTTATTGGACGTTTTTTCATTGCATATTTTCTCAGTTTTTTATTTACCTCTTTCGACAAATGGCTTTCAATAAGTGGCATTCCATCATTTAATTATTGCCCATTGAACCTGACCCATGCGTTGGTGTTTGATTACATCAGTTAGTATGGAACAGGGGTAGCTCACGGAGAAAGGCGCAGGCCAGGGTGAGTACCTCGAGGTCACTGACCAAAGGAAAAGACCTAAAGCCAAACGGTTGAATGCTACAGTGCTTGGAAGAAAAGTGTCACATTTGCAAGCACCGTGAAATCCAGCCGAAGGATCAAAGTAAAGGAAAGGAGTGGTGACAAGAGGCTTTGGTCATGAGATGGCTTTTGAAGCTGACCAGTCATCTGACATAGGATAAACACAGTTTTATACACGACCACTGTGTTCGCACATGTGCTATAAAAGTGGGAAGGTGATGATAGCCCATGTGTGCTGCCCTCTGTGTCGATTTCGCTCTCGCAATTCCTGACCGCAAGCTCCTCTGCGCTGGTATAATTTGTGCAATGCTCCGCGCGACGCACTTGCGTCTGCGATGGCGAGGCTGACGGTCACGTCGGCGGGGTCGGCGTCCGCTGCGTTCCCCTGTCTTCTGCAGCGCACGTTTGGGCAGATCGGTGATTAAACACCAGATCCCAAAGCCCAATTGTCATCCGACTACCAAACCACATCTTAAATGTACCGTTGTTCCCGCTGTCCTGGCACATGGCTCTGCCTGCTGCTGGGAACTGTATTATTATCTTTATCCAAACAAGCCCAGCTGCTGAAGTTAAAGCTTCCTTTGCCATTGTTAAAATGGCATTCTTTATGCCCCCCCTAAGCTCAGAGGACACTATGTAACCCAGTGTGCTGCCCAAAAGTATGCTGTCCTCATGCATGTAGTACAATGGGTCCCCGCTCCCCATCTGCCACCCTCCCCAGGAGGGGACCCTAGGCTTGGATTTATGCCGCGTAAAGGGGGTAACGT
>JAZEWT010000010.1:7692960-7703239 GCA_036362905.1 Mordacia mordax
CCCCGTGGCCTGTGATGCACTGACGTCTCATCCTCGGTATAGTTCTGCCTTGCGCCCTGTGCTTGCCGGGATAGGCTGGAACCTATCCCAGCAGGATTAAGCAGGGAGTGATGATGACGCTGATGGGAGGTGATGTCATCCACGGCGCTTGTGCCAGGCTAGGTACACTCTGAAGGAGCACATTGGCCTCGCGATCCGCACAAAGGCAAAGATCCCTCGTGCAGACTGTAGCAGACTGTAGCAGACTGCAGCGTCAATCGCTGCTAACGAGAAACATCTGTGAATGCCCATACGGCACACGAGAGGATGGGTGGACAGCACCACGCTCGGCCGCCGTTGTCTCACCCAGGCGCAAATGTTTGCACAACGCACCACGTGCTCATTTACGGCTGAGTCGACCTAGGGGGATGCACAAGACCGCGCGCGAAGCGTTGTATTGCGGGCGATGTTACACGCGGAGAGAGCAAGGCTGGTTTTATCATGAATCGCAGTGCGATTGCGTCTCGTAACACTGCGGGACGTGCACATGACATATGCCACGAAAGCGAAGTTATTTTTGGCAGAAGATAAGGCGCGATGTGGGGCGGTGCGGTGGCGCAGTGAGCAGCGAGAAGCGCTGCTGCTGCAAGTAAAGAAGGACCCGGGTTCGATTCCCGGCTCGGGTGCATTTCTGTGTAGAGGATGCGTGTCCTTCCCGTGTCCGAGTGGATCTTCGCCGAATACTCTGGTTTTATCCCACAGTCCAATCACACACTACTGCTGCCAAGATTAATTGACCTGGTGACTAAATAGTCCACGGTGCTCTATGATGACTGGCGTCCCACGCTTCCTATAGCCCTGCCATGCGCCCTTTGTCCTTCCAGCTTAAATAAAGACTGACGAACTTTGTCCACCGGGATAGGCTCCGGCCGCTCTCAGTAATTGTCATTTTAAAGGTATACGTGTGTGTGTACACGTGTGTATGTGTGTGCGGTGGGTCCGTCTCGTGACCTGCCAGTGAGGAATCTATTCTACTGCCTGAGAGTGGTGTCTCCGCTTGTTGACACACACTGTGTATACGTGCGCCTATGCGTACATGTGTGTGGGAGCAGTGGCTGAGTGGTTAGCGCCCTGGGCTACGAACCTAGTGACCGAGTTCGATTCCTTCTCACGACCAACACCAATGACGATATTCCGAACCCGCCCCGGGCCTCTCGTAGGTCAACTCAGCCTCAAATGAGTACCCAGTGCAATGTGTAAACTATTACCACTAGGGAGACAAATGCGGCCAGGCGTGGTGCTGGACACCCACCCTTTCGTGTGCCATGTCGACCTTCACAGGCGCTCGCAAACAGCATTTAACCCTAGTGTCTGTTAAGGATAATAGCGAATCTTTGTCTTTGTGTACGTGTACATGTGTGTGCGTGTGTACACGTGTGTGCGTGTGTACACGTTCCCACACCCCACTCTCAACCCCACCCTCTCTTGTGGGGAGTAGTTCTGCAGCAGTTAGTGCGCTGCACTGCGAACCCGGCGACCCGAGTTCGATTCCCACTCACAGTCAACAACTACACACTCCTGAGGTTAATCGGCCCGCTGAAAACTGCCCCCGGTGAAATGTCGATGGCTTACTTCGTGGCACGTAAACCAATTTAATTCTAAGCACATACATGTGCAACGAAAAAGGATCGTTGCCCCAAACGTTGCCGATTGTTTTTATCTTAAGGCAATGTTGTTCACGAATGAGTCCTTTTCGTTAATTGCGCTTGTGAACCGCTGACAGCAGCAACACCAGCACACTCATTAATGCAATTGGCGAATATCCCAATGTTATCGGGATTCCCCCCGGAATCGCCCTGAGGCTCGGTGCGAATTTCCCGGATAAATAATTCCTGGAATTAGCATTTGGGAGTGGCGCCAGGGTGGTGCAGAGAGCAGCGCTCTGACTTCACAGGATCCCTCCGGGTTCTCCCGTTTCCTCCCCCACTACTAAAAAAAACACTCATTAATTGGTCGACAACATCATAAGATATAGGACGCAGAGTCCGGTAAATGTTGACGCCAGCTGACCACGTGGCTGTTTTCCCCTCGCCTCTCTGCGATTCCCTCGCGCTCTCCCTCGAGCCTTCATCTCTTCGAGCGATTGTTGTGCCACGCGTTATGATCTAAAACATCACATTCAATGCTGCGCGACGGTGTCGGGTGAGTTGGCGTTAGCCTCATCCGCCACCTCCTCGTCCCCTCTCTTCGTCGTTTCGAGCTCCCCGTTGGGTCGAGGCTGACGCCGCGTGCAGCGCTCGTCGCTCATGATTTGTAGCTCGCTACGAGGGTTGTTTCTATAAAAAAAAAACATCGGGGGTTTGTGTGAGACTGCGGTATTGGCGCCGTCGTTATTGCGGGAGGGCGGCCCGGTGGCCGAGTGGGTAGCGCTGTCGCCTTACAGCAAGAAGGACCCGGGTTCCAATCTCGGCTCGGGTGCCTTTCTGTGGGAGTTTGCATGCTCTCCCCGAGTCCGCGTGAGTTTTCGCTGGGCACTCCGGTTTCCTCCCACAGTCCAAAAAACATGATGATGCATAGGATTATTGGCTTGCAGACTAAATTGCCCCTCGGTGTCCGGCGATGGACTGGCGTCCCATCGTGGGTATATCCCTGCCTTGCGCCCTGTGTATGCCGGAATAGGCTCCAACTCCCCTCGACCTTGTGCAGGACTAAGCGATTTCTGACAATGAGATGAGATGAGGTTATTGCGGGACGATTATTTAATTCGATTTAAATTTGCGTGATATTACGGTACCAGGGGCGGCGCGGTGGCGCAGTGGTTAGCGCTGACGCCTCACAGCAAGAAGGTCCCGGGTTCGAGTCTCTCGGCTCCGGTGCCTTTCTGTGTGGAGTTTGCATGCTCTCCCCGTGTCCGCGTGGGTTTTCGCCGGGTACTCCGGTTTCCTCCCACAGTCCAAAAGCATGCTCCTGGATAGGTTGATTGGCTCGCAGACTAAAATTGTCCCGCAATGCCCGGCGATGGACCGGCGTCCCGTCGTCGGGTGTATTCCTGCCTTACGCCCTATGTTTCCGGGATGGGCTCCGGCTCACCGTGACCCTATATAGGATTAAGCGGTTTCAGACAATGAGATGAGATGAGATTACGGTACCAGCGAACACGTGCTCACGTGTCACGCACATCCCGCGCTGCAGCGGGGGTGTGGGGGGCCCCCTCCGCCCCCCAACCCTCCACCTCCAGCCCCCTATACGGCTCAGTCATTCGGTCAGATCCGTGGAACGGTCCCAGCCCCCCACCCCAGGAATAACATGCGTAGATATTGCATCGATGTGGGCTTTTCACTGCTCGATGTGTGATTAGAATTGCTCTCAAGAGCCGCTCTTTTGGGATAGCCGTGTGGAGCGTCCCTCCTCTCACCTTGGCGACGTTGCGGCTCCCACTTGGAGGCATCATCGTGTGGGAGGCGAGGAGCCGCTCTTGAGAATCATGTTCACGCGCCGTGATAGAGCGACGTGAATGAAGAAGCCTCGCACAATGATTCTAATGCAGTCAACATCTCAAGCACCGACTCCAGGGTAAAGAACTTGAACAGAGGCATCGCAACGCGAGGGGAGGGGGGCCGGGGGGGAGGAGACGGGGTGATGGAGTGGGGGGTGGGGAGGGGAGGGGTGAGGGGGGAAGGGAGATGGAGGAGCGAGACGAGTGAAGCCCCGTGTGAGCCATATCAAGCAGATCACCCCTCCCGCACCTCATCCCCACCTCACCCCCACCTCACCCCCACCTCACCACATGCATCGGGGAGGGAGATGACCAAAGGCTCCGCTCTTATTCACCCGCGCCGCAGCGAGACCGCTTCAGAGCCGCTTTTGCTCTCTCCACTGCTGGATGATGAGGACCTCCCCACGTGGTGCAAGATCTCTGGAGGATGTTTCGGTCGCACCTGCCCCACGCTGCTGGAGAATCTGGGCTTGGAGCATGGAGCATTCGAAGCTCTGTGCAGCGCAACATAAGACATGACTGCACGTGTCGCTCTGCTGATGGGAGGCAGGATGGGAGGAAAGATGGCTGTGATGGGAGGGATGGGAAGGGGAATGGTTGAGCAAGATGCTATCCTCACGCCGCATCTCCCGTCTCTCCACCTCTCCTCTAACGGGTCCCGCGTGGCTACCCCCCATCCCTTCCTCCATCCACTTCACCCCCCTCCATCCCCTACCTCCCCACCTCGTCCTAATCCAATTTCTGCCTCCCGCCGACCCCCAGTGGGCCCCCACCCATTGACCACCCACTCCCACCACGCGTTACCCCTCGGTTCTCCGGTCTCTGTTCCCCGCCGCGGGGAACCCACGGAGTTGCTCCCTTTACTTCGTGCGCTTCGATTCTCGCCAACGAGCGAAGCCTCTCGACACCGCGGTCGAGTTATCGAGTGCGCAGGCGGTGCAACTGCGCTGGGCCTCACTGGACGGAGGAGCTCCAGCGCCGAGCTACGGATAGAGAATGTCAAGGAGACGGTAGCGCACCGGCCAACCTCACGATAACCGTGACCACAGCCACCAACAACACCAAGCTCCCACTGACCCTGACCGACTGATCCAGCATCTACTACTACTCGCCCTTCCTCAGGGTCAGGACCGATCCACGTTCACACTTAGCTCCTAGATGCAAGCGCTGCTCCCCCTCCCTCCCCTCCCCTCTCTCCCGTCCATCATCTCACATACAGACCCCCCTCCCTCCCATCCCGCGTGCTGCAGTCGCTTCGGTTATCTGTCGACCCCCTCGCTCCATCACGCCCGATCTCGCGTAACTTTAGGATTCGGCGCTTTGACCTGGATTCTAGGAATAGCTTCACGCCTCCCTCGCCACTAAATAAGTAACGCTCCGTCGCACTCCAGCTCTCATCCCTCGTCGCGTTAACGTCTGGGACCTCTCCCGCAGCGAGCAGTGCATCACCGTGTGGAGGAAAGCAACAGCCCGAGATGATGATGATGATTAAATTCAGCCTTCCACGTTGTTACGTTGGTCAGTTCGAACATCTGTTGTAGCGCAGGGATTCCGCATCCAGAATGTGCGAGTATTTTATGCTGCAATAAGCATAAACATCCACTTAATAAATACGATGGAGGTATCAACATCAGACTTCGCAAAAGCCTGACTGAGTCACCCAACTGAGCGATTGTCATCACACGTCGAGTCGTGAAACCAACGCCGACACGATGATGATAATCATCATCATCACGGCTTCGCCACTATTTCCGAGACGCCCTCTCTCGATCGTCTCATTCACACACAGTGGTGCACTGCTCACTGTTCACGCGGCCTGCCAGGCATGCGTGTCGCGCGGGATTCAAATCGCTGAGCGCGGAATCATCAGCATTCTCGACATGGATAACGAATCTCTCAAGGTTCAAATTGAGCCGAATGAAGCCAATTGCATCCAAATTTAGCCCAATTAGGCCAAAGTTAGCTCAATTAAGCGCAGAATCCAATTTATCGGGATGTTGTTGCTGCTTGTGGGATTTACCTAGGATGGGGCGCCAGTCCAACTCAGGGCACAGGAGGAAATTTAATCAGCAGACCAATTAACCTAGGCAGCAGCATTTCTTTGGACTGTGGGAGAAAATTGGAGTACTCGGCGAAAACCCACACGGACACAGGGAAAGAACCCGCAACCTTCATCTAGTAAGGCAGCACCTGAGCCGTGACTCGAACCTGGGTCCTTCTTGCTGCGAGGTGGCAGCGATACTCCAATAAATAATATAAATCATACAGCTCCACCGCCCCGAGCCTCCATGCACAGCCAAAGGTACAAAGCGGATACAGACAGAGGGGATACAGAGGGATAGAGAGAATATACAGGCGCCCACTGAGAAGGTATGACTCCTGTATACATTGACAGGGGGTTTGACAACCCAGGCAAGCCTAGCTATCGCTAGGCTTGTCTTCGTATCTCATCCCATCTCATCGTCAGAAACCGCTTAGTCCTGCACAGAGTCGCGGTGAGCCGGAGACTATCCCGGCAGACAATGGGCGCAAGGCAGGGATATACCCACGATGGGACGCCAGTCCATCACCGGGTACTGCGGGCAATTTAGTCTGCAAGCTAATTTACTTATACAGCAGCATGTTTTTGGACTGCGAGAGGAAATCTGAGTGCCCGGCGAAAACCCACGCGGACACGGGGAGAGAACATGCAAACTCCACACAGAAAGGCACCCGAGCCGAGATTCGAACCCGGGTCCTTCATGCTATGAGGCGACGGCTCTACCCACTGGGCCACCGTGCCGCCCGTCTTCGTATCGGCTAAATACAATTATAATATATGTTTCAGTCTGTAGGCCTACTACTATTATTATTGGATTCTCAGACCACAAGCGAGTACACCCTGTAGGGGAGTCGAAATCTTGGGCCACACAGGTCAGTCGGCAAATCGTTGCTCCACAGGAGCGAGAGGAATCGCGACGGTTTCGGAAAACAACCATCTAGCAGTGGATTGATCATGGTGATGAGCACTTACAAGTAGTTACATGACTAACCAATCCGGGCACGAGTAACAGCCCCCCACCCCCCGCCCCTACTGACCTTAACCATCTCGACAAGCAACCACTTGCCAGCCACTCGTCAGCCAAACAAGAGTTAGTAACTAGCCAGCAAGCCACTAGCCACTAACCAGCCAGCCACCAGATAGTAGCCAGCCACTAACAACTAACCAGCCAACCACGAGACAGCCACTAGCAACTAACCAGCCAGCCACTAGCAGCTAGCCAGCAACAAACAACTAGCCGGCCAGCCACGAGACAGCCACTAGCAACTAGCCAGCCAGCCACTAGCAACTATCCAGCCAGCCTCCAGCCACTAACCAGCAAATCGGTAGTAATGGCCTTCCTTAGGCAGAGTCTCCGTTAATAATGCGCATGGCGCCCTCTGCTGTCGTGACCCTGTACGGGTCAGAGTGTCCAGCGTTCCTCCCCTCTGCATCACTTCGATTTTCCCCACAAAATTAAAAAGAAATTAAACCAACACGTGTTTAAATATTTGATGCCTCCAACGTGGGAAGAGCGCTCGATGCAGCTATCCAGAAAGAAGGGCTCTTAAGAGCAACTCTCAAAGTTAACTCTGAAGACCTGACGAGCCTCCCCATCAATGTCGGCCCGGCTGCACAACTTGGGTCTATTTGCGGGGCTGCGCATGCTTCTTCCACGCAACTGTTGGTCTTCTTTATATTTTATTCATTTATTGTGCTCTGCAATCTTGAGTGCTAATGCTTCCTTCATGGTCATGATTGAGGTTTCGTGCTTGTACAAGTTGGTGCTGTGAGTTTGAACCATCTTGCGTGTTGCTGATTACTTTTATGATTACGCTTAGAGTTTCATTCATGCACGGGTTGACGCTGTTGGTGCATTTGCCTTTTGCATTGTACGTTTTTACGTTGGTCGTTTCCAACGTGTGTGGTGTCGCAGGAATCCCGCATCTGGAGCTTGCAAGCTCACTGGGTTCTATAACACCAAGTGCTACGAGCAAGCGCCTATAAAAGGCAGCACGGCACAGGAGAGGGTGGGTGACCAGCACCACGGCCGACCGCCTATGGCAGCAATGTTGACACACCACACTAGGCACCCATTTGAGGCTGAGTCGACGTAGGGGAGGCCCAGGACCGATTGCAAAAAATCACCGCAGGTGTTTGCGCGAGCACCGCGCCCGGATCACCTCCCCACCCCGCCTTAATCCCTTAATGTCATCACTGTGGCTGAATCATTCCAGCAACCCCCCCCCTCTCCGGCAGCTCCCTCCCACAGAGCGACAGAGCGATTAGCTCCGGCAGCATGGGAGCCGGCGCGATGGCCCCCCCCCTAGCCCGACTCGATCAGCTGCTCCCCGCAGCGCCTGCAGGTGCAGCCGGGAATGAGCGCTCACCGCTGGATGGCGATAGGTGGGCTAGGAAGCGACCAGTGGACTGAGGGACGGATGTTTATCATTACAGCCGAAAATACCCAGTGAGCTTGCAAGCTGAAGATGCGGGATTCCTGCGACACAACACTCGCTACTATCTCTAACACTATATAGGTAGATGTTTATTGTTACAGCAGAAAGTACCCAGTGAGCTTGCAAGCTCTAGATGCGGGATTCCTTGGGGAGAACGAACGTCCGTCCTGACCAACGTAACAACGCATAAAACCAAAGAGCAACTAAAACTCACAGCAACAATCTGTACATGAATGAAAGTCTCATCTCATCGTCAGAAACCGCTTAGTCCTGTACAGGATCGCGGTGAACCGGAGCCTATCCCGGCAGACACAGGGCGCAAGGCAGGGATATACCCACCATAGAACGCCAGTCCATCACCGGGCACTGAGGGCAATTTAGTCTGCAAGCCAATTAACCTATGCAGCAGCATGTTTTTGGACTATGGGAGGAAACCGGAGTGCGCGGCGAAAACCCACGCGGACACGGGGAGAGAACTCGCAACCTCTACACAGAAAGGCACCCGAGCCGAGATTCGAACCCGGGACCTTCTTGCTGTGAGGCGACACCGCTACCCACTGGGCCACTGGGCCACTGGGCCACCGTGCCGCCATATGAATTGAAGTCTTCTGGTAATCACAAAAGTAAAAAGTAACACACAAGATTGCACAATTAAACACAACATTGACTTGTGCGAATAAATTCAAACCATAACGATGAAGTTAACAGTAGAACTGAAGTTTACACTTCACAGAAACTGAATAATTGACAAATAATGGCAACAGTGCAAAATGGGCATGAATAATTATTAATTCGTTTACCACAAAGGGAAGGAGAAAATGCAACCCTTCATAAGGACCAATCAATTTATGCTACGTATCTGGGCCAAATTTTTGATACTAATTGGGATTTAAGGTAACTCAACGATTAAAGTGACTGTAGCATCACATTAGTAGCAATAGTGTCCCAACAGCGAGAGGCAGGCGCCATAAAAGCCTTCTCCGCCAATTTTGATGTGCATCTAGGAACGTTAAGCAGACAGTAAGTGGGTTAAGTTTCTAAGATTAAGTTTATATGACAAAGTGGTGACTCGTGGCTTGGCTCAGAAGTGACCAGTAGGTGGCAGTATAGCAAAACGTGTGGGTGTTGTTACCATCATACCCGTGGGGTTACTTGGCAACCTCTGTTTCCTTCCCACCAACCCACCCACCTTCAGGCGATGTCTAACGATGATGAGATGGATGGAGGGGGGGGGTGTCGTGACTGAGATCCCAAGCGAAAGCCATTCGTGCCGGGTAGACTGTTTGTTAGCTGTACGCTCTTGGTGAAGACTTGTCTCGGCTCGATAGCCGCGTCGAGCGTCAACCTTCCCCTCGCCTCGTTCTCGACGTTTCAGCGCCCGCTTTGGAGGCATCATCAGGCGTCTGAATGTCGCGAAGGCGAGAGGAGCAACGCTCGACACGGCTGCCCCGAAAGAACAGCTGTCGCGAGAAATTTGGTGAGCAGAGACAGGCTCTGAGCGGGAGAATGCAATGAACTTAATTCATTATCAATACCCGCTTAAATTTGTACAGGGTCGCGGGGAGCCGGAGCCTATCCCGGTCGACAGAGGGCGCAAGGCGGGGGAATACCCAGGATGTGACGCTAGTACATCGCAATAAACTTAAATTCACTATAACGTTCCTGAACAGAGCACAAAAAATCCAAACGGCCAAGTGGCCAGCAACCAGCAGCATCGTTAAAGTTGAATAGATTAGAGTGAACGCCACAGCAGGGGGCGACACGGTGGCCCAGTGGGTAGCGCTGGCGCCTCACAGCAAGAAGGTCTCGGGTTCAAATCTTGGCTCGGGTGCTGCTTTCTGTGTGGAGTTTGCGAGTTCTCTCCCCGTGTCCGCGTAGGTTTTCACCGGGCACTCCGGTTTCCTCCCGCAGTCCAAAAAATGCTGCTGCATAGGTTAATTGGCTTGCAGACTAAATTGCCCGCAGAGCCCGGTGATGGACTGGTGTCCCACCGTGGGTATATCTCGGCCTTGCGCCCTGTGTCTGCCGGAATAGGCTCCGGCTCACCGCAACCCTGTCCAGGACTAAGCGGTTTCAGACAATGAGATGAGATGAGATAATGAGATCATTGAGGACATCCGTGAGATTTCACTACCAGGTCCGCAGAAGGGCGCCAACCCGCTCCTCCACTCTCCCCCACACCTCCTCTCTCCACCTGAACCCTGCCCACCACCACCACAGTCGCGTACCTGGCGCCCACATCGCGCGGTCTCGGGAGGAATGCGCGGAACGAGACTCCACACGCGGCGCCACTCCCTCCCGCTCTGCCACCACAGCGGCCCCCCC
>JAZEWT010000010.1:7723417-7736490 GCA_036362905.1 Mordacia mordax
CCGGCCAAATTTTGCCTGTAATAGACTTCTGCTTATGCTGTATTTTTACACTACTAGAGAACTGTTCTCACTTCTGACTTGGACATTCTGGTAGGTGTTTGGTGGCTGGCTTTATGGGGACTTATTGGGTTTCTTGCACAGGAAGAGGAAACACTGCACACTTGGCGCTCATAATTCCACAATGGTGAACATTCCTTGCTGCTGTACGTTCTTTTCTTGTTTTTTTGGGGTTATAGTTGTAAAATGTTTTGCGCACCAGGGTTTTGGTGAATTGTAATAGTCAAACACGTTGGATGTGTATACTGTACCTGGAACAACTGTTTTTTTTTTAACTTCATTAAAGCGCTTCTTTTGACAAACCTGTAACGTGACATAATGCAAACGGACAGGCTATTCAGCAGGGTGGCACCGGCCACCCATGATTTAATGTGGATTGTAGCCAAAGACACCTGAATATGCCTACACCGGGTGGAATTGGGTTCTGCCACCTCCTGACCCATAGGTCTTGAACCTGATGGGAAGGGGGGGGGGGGTCACGATGCCTGTGAAAACCACACGCAGTCCAATAGGGATGTAACAATCCATCAAATAATATAATTCATTATACTCGCTGCATACGTATTATCAATGACGTTTTAATATTTGCATGTGCTTATGCCATCAGTCTATAGATTCAAACACCACTGCAGATTCTTCAAGGGCAGGCAAAGGAATTCTAGATACAAATTGTCACCCTGAATATTGACTAATTCAGTAGTGGAAGATATGACTTGTTACATCCGTTGAGGCAACAGGCCTGCAGTTAGAAATGTATGTGAACAGTGTCTGCGGTGGAATGTATTCTGGGCATTGGAGACTTGTGAGAAATGAGATGAGATCACATGTTGCTATCACGGTACATGCTGTAATAACATCATTTAAAAACCTTTACAAATGTCGGGCTATTTACAGAAGTAAACATACAAAACAGTTGTTCATAATCCCAGAAATATATGGCAGCGTTACACGTTTACAAATAATCTGGCTGACGACTTATTAAATCTGATTGCTGCACCATCCTTCATTTAACTTTGTATGACTGTCCCATTAAAAATAATGTATCTACATACACTAAAATTTGGCTCTGGGTTTAATTGGGGCATGAACCTAGATTAACAGGGTAAAACATTTGTACACATGGAGAAGGTACCACCCCAGTTTCCACCTAACCTCCGCCGAAAGGGAACGCACCTCCGTGTGGTAAAGGATGCGCTACGGTTGCTGAAAAGAAGCCCACGAAGGGGTCCACCCCACGTTTCCCAATATGTCCAACCACCACGGCTTTCGGCGCTCCTCCACGTGGCCACTGTACTGGCCCTCAAGCCCTGCCTTGCACATGGCCCCAGGTCAACGCTGGCAAACGCGATCTACCGCCGCATTTCAGCAGAGCGTCATGACGCGAGTCTGCACTGGTGACCTAAAGCGATGCACGTCACCTGGGTTCTAAAATCGGGCAGTAGGGTTGTGCAGAGGGAGTCAGTCCTGCTTGCCCACACAACCCTCTTCCCATCCACCCCCAACCATCCCTTCACCACTTCCCCCTCTTGCTCCAGTCCTTCGGCGTGAAGTGGAGGCACTTAGAGTCGATGCGCAGCTCCCGCTTGGCCATGGCCTTTTGGTGGCCCTCTATAATCTCGTACGACAAGTTCAGGATGTACTGACCCTGGGTGGGGAGGGTGGGGGGGAAACGGTGTACCATGAGCATGAGACTCGGAAGTCGCGACTATGGCTGCACGCGGAGCAACCCCAACGTGGGACCACGGTGCAGTACCTTGTAGTAGTTGATGAGGTTGAGGTGCTGCAGTGTGGAGATGACATCCTCCTTCTTGATGCTTGTCAGCTCGCTTATTTCACTGCGAGATCACAGACATTACATTGTCATTACAACAGCAAGACAACGTGCATTAAAATGTATTATCGGCCATACTAAGTCCACTGCTGAATAAAGACTTTGCCCAGGGTGTCTCAGACGGTCCTGCAATGTCTCAAAACTTGCACGCGAGCCAGTTTCGTTGCTCCTCCATCGTGGACATCCAGAGCCTTGACTTTTACCACTGCCCAGTGGTCTCAACAATTTGCCATCGTCACGTCTGGTGACATGTCTTGCCTCTCGCTTTTCCTCAAGTTTATATATGGTTATAAATCAGTACCTGCTTAAATCTGCAGAGGGTCGTGAGGAGGGGACCAGACCCTATCCTGACAGACATAGGATGCAAGGCAGGGGTATACCCTGGATGACACCAGTACATTGCAAGGCACTTTTTTTTTTGGAGAGGGGGGAATTTACTCTGCAGGTCAATTATCCTAGGTAGCAGCTTGTCTTTAGATTGTGGGAGGAAACCGGAGAACCCCATGAAAACCTACATGCACACTGAGAGCACACAAACTCCACAGTGGGGCTCCCGAGCCGGGCAACCAAACCGAGGACCACCTTGCTGTGAGGCAACAGCGCAACTCACTGCACCACCGTGCGCCATCCATCGCTTATAAATCCAACTGTAAACATGTAAACATTGACGTGCCGTTCTCTCCACAGCTCTGCACAGCGCTTTGTGATCCTTGGGTGAAAAGCGCTCTAGAAATGCAATTATTAGCAGACGCCCTTATCCTGGACGAATTACTTCAATATTGAGGTGTGGTGAGGAAACGACAGCGGCAAGGGGAAGGCAGCCATGCAATCAGCCGGCGCCAAAATTTGCAAGACACTTATAGGCCAATTCGTGACGTTTTTACGTGGGAGGAAAATTTAGAACCCAGAGGAAACCCATGCAGAACAGGAGAAGCACACAAACTCCACACAGAAAGACACCCGAAGCGAGAATCCAGCCGCCTCGGGCAGGTCTTTCTGTGAGGCGTAGATGTTACCACTGCACCACACGATGAAAATATAAAAAAAATTGTGTGTGCAAGAAACAATTTACACAAATTGCAAGCAGCTGTCTTGAGACTAATTGAACAACTAGATAAACCAAGCTGCCCGACAACAAAAATGAGACGAAATAATTAGATTCCAATTGTCTTCCAGCTCACGGGGAGGCAATTGTCCTATTGAGTGAAACTGCCAGCCACAGAAGACAACTGCCTAGAGGTGCACCCAGCTAAAGATTTCGGAAGGGATCAAACTATGAAGATCAACACAACCATTGAAAATTTTGAATTTTAAATACTATTTTTTAAATCTGACAATGGTCTCTGATGTACAATAGCCACCTAATTAAAGAGTGTGGATGTACCGCCCACGCGTTAAACAGCGAGTGAGCAAGCGTACTTAATGGTAATCTGCGGACGCTCCCCGTTTTCTGCTTTGAGGTCGATAAGAATTTCCAGGATGGTCTGCGACCAGTAGCTGCGGTAGGACAACAGCCCCAGGTCTGACAACGGCTTCTCCGGCGTCCCTGTCTTGCCCTCGACCTTCGACAGCTCGTAGCCTGCACATCAGCACAGCACCAAACCGTCAGCCAGTGCCATCACACCGCGCCAGCATTGCTCACGACCGTCACGGCTGAGCAGTCACACGCTCGTGCCACCGTACAGGCCTTTTACTAAAAACGATAAACCAGCAGCCGTATGGACCCACTTGCTAACAGCATTGCTTGTAAAATGGCTTTAACTACACAGTGCTCTAGAGAGCCCCCTGCAGAGGTTAATGGGCCAACTATTCCAGTGAAGCACTACACGCGCGCGACCTGCCGACCAATTCTGGCGGGGTCTACCGCTGAGCGGACAGCAGCAGGGTACATTCAAAATTGTGCCCGTTGCTTCAACTGCCGCTTTGGTAAATCAAATCGTTGGCCAGTGAGTTGTATGTCCAACGTGCTTACCATTATGCCACCACATATTAAATACCTCAGAGGCTAAATTCCTATTGGAATCCATACATATGCAAGGTTTTTCTTTATTAAATAAAAATACTATTGCTTTACAAGGCATGGTCATAACTGCTGCTGAGAGACCAGTGCACGAGCGTAACCAAATTCACAAGTGCGCTAACAGGTTTCCATTTTCATGAGCGACATTCGCAAGCAATCTACCGCACACATTTTCTCTCCAGGTTTAAATAGCACTGCATGCTCTAAGCATTCCTCTTCTGGGCAATTATGTCGCAAGCCATGAAAACGTACATCATATTAGAAGCGCTATCCAAACGGACGTTCAACAAACTTAAGAATAACAGAGGATAATTCAGGTGTTGCGGTTTACTTACTAAATTCTATGAGCAGTGTGCCATACCCCCTCCTCTGGTACGGGGGCAGTGTGAGGATGCACGCCACGTTGTAATCTTCCGTTGACTCTTTTTCCTGAATGAAGAACAAGCGCGCGTGGGCGATGGTTAGTGGTAATTGTCGTCATCCATGCCAGCTGCTACGGTGGTGAGTGTGATGCACCTGAACGAACGTAATTTATGCTTCTCAAATTGCCGCATGTAAGGTCCACCATCTCATCTCATCACACTGTCAGAAACCGCTTAGTCCTGTACAGGGTCGCGGTGAGCCGGAGCCTATCCCGGCAGACACAGGGCGCAAGGCAGGGATATACCCACGATGGTACGCCAGTCCATCACCAAGCACTACGGGCAATTTAATCTGCAAGCCAATTAACCTATGTAACGGCATGTTTTTTTGGACTGTGGGAGGAAACCGGAGCACCCGACAAAAACCCACGCGGACACGCGGAGAACATGCAAATTCCACATAGAAAGGCACCCGAGCCGAGATTCGAGCCTGGGACCTTCTTGCTATAAGGCGACAGCGCTACCCACTAGGCCACCGTGCCGCCCAAGAATTCACCATGAGTCTTCTAATCAGTGACCGTTTGCAATCTGGAATGTACGTGGCTTGTCAGTTACACTAAAAATACAATATTCAATGACCTAACGCAAGAGTATGTGTTTACTTTCATTTGTGATGCAGGAGATCGGTAGATATTTAGAATGCTAATTATGGTAATTATAATTTCCTAAAATATTTTACAATAAGACACTGAAAATAACAATATAGCCAATGATTTAAGAACACTTTGCACCACGGATGATACAATTATTGTAGAACTTAAATCATATGACTTTGTAAGTATCGTCTTATCGCGATATTTATCCGAAGTGCAGAAACGCTTGACTCGGCTCGTTTCCACGAGCAGATGCACCTTGGAAAAGTAGCCAACTATGTGGAAGCCCTTGCAGTCGAAGGTCGTCATCACGTAGAAAAGGAAGGGGTCCGTGTCATAGTAGAGCGTCTTGTGGTCCAAGAAACATTTGGCAAGCAGACACAGGTTCTGGGAGTATGCCTGGGGACAGGAAGAGGACAGCAGCTCTCAACGTTTTCAGGGGTGCATACAGCACAATGCACGTTTGTATAGCGTCGATAGGTGCAGTGACGATATTTAAAGTGCGGTTTTCCGGGTCGGGCTGTGTGTCGAGCACTCCATGCCTCGGGTTTTCGCCACGTGTTAATGCGCGCATCTGAACTAAGTCAACTGCCGACAATTCCTGCGGTCGTGCATGGTGAAGCTTTGGTGACTACACACTGGATATGCAACTCAAGCAGTAAAACAACACTTGGATCACAAGTACCTGTGTAAAAACATAGCTGTAAAAGTGGGTATAGTTATCTTGTAAAAGAGAGTGGCCAGTCATAGGCAGAGCAAAGAGGGAAGGTCTTGAGCCTAAACTTGCCAAGAGACAGCGAGTTAACGTCGCAGATGGCTGGAGAAAGAACGTGAATATCATAGGGCACAACAACAGAGGGTAAGTAACCCCCCCCCCCCATTGAGTGAAGGTTTACTGAGGGTAAGAGTGTGTGGAGATGAGTAAAGTGAGATAAGAGGGGAGAGGTAAGCAAAGCCGAGGGTAACCTGCAATCCCGAAACCTCACAAATAAGAACGCATGGTTCTACAAGAACCTAAACCTTTCTGAACATGCGCCCAGTGCATGTACCTTCACGTGTGGTGATGTGGCCTTGTGGTAGCACATTTACCATTTGTTTCAGAGATTAACGATTTGAATCCTGCAAGCATCCCAATTATACCCCATGTAAAAACCACGATAACGCTACATGGCATCTAATTCACAGTGGACATTACAGATCCCCTGTCGTGATTTGCACGAGTCGGCCCATCCGTGCCTGTCAAGGTTCAAATCAGAAAATTACCTGCAAACACCGCAATGGGGGATTGTAAGTAACAATCATTGGCTCCTACACATCGTGATGGAGACAGGAAACGTCACAAAAGAGAGACGAGGAATGCTCAATATGGCCATCGAGCAAGAGGAGCTCTTGATAGTAATTCTCAAAACTCTCCTGAACTCTTAAGTTCCCACTAGGCTAAGCAAAGTAAACCTGCCACTCACCTTATTTTTTCGTCCATCTATTTCAAAGAAAGAGATGTTGCCCTTTCGATAGATTTCATTGCCTGGTGGATGACGCAGGTTACACTTGTGCTGCAAATGAGAAAAAACAGTGAAAACTATTTAATCGTTGTCAGGCTCAGTGACAACGTGAACTGCTCGGGTCTGGCCTCTGCATCAGACGGTCCATGGGCCATAACTGGCCCACGAAGGTTCTTAACGGTGGCCTCTTGAGCTATGCCCCATAAAGACGTGGCTAATCGAGATCCAAATTAGAGGCATTTAAAGCCAAGTGAGGTAAATAAGATATACACATGACAAAGGAATATACAAGATAAATGACTACGATAAATGAATTTGAAAGACCTGGAGACGAGAGGTATGTATTTGTGGTCACATCCACTTATGTCATGAAATCATAACAACATGTGATAACAGCTGTACACGTCCCAAAACATTATGTGTCCCACCAGCACATACGTCAAATTGTGGAAGGGGCGGGGGGGGGAGAGATAGTTGTAAGATCCTTGGCTTAGGGAATTTGTCACAGGGTATTGCATAAGGTTTTACTTTTAAAAGGGATAAATCATAGAAACAAACAGTTTACTTATCCTATACAGGTTACCCACCAATATCAATCCAGTTATAAAATATTTTAACAATCTTCCTCACTTCCACAACATTCAATTGCCTATTGAGCAGAAGATCATTGGAAATCAGTAGGGTATGCAGCATGTATGGGCTGCGTGCTAAAATGCCTCAACAACAGAAAGCACCTTGCATCACATCTCATCTCAACCATTCCAATACCCTAATGCAGTCAACCCAAGGGGCCTCCCATTGGCAGCTCTCCCTGTGTGGCACAAGGTGCAAGCAGCAACAGGCTGTAAATGGGCCTCGTTTTTTTTCTTTTCCGGTCGGGGGCAGAGGATGGTTAGTCCTGCCCACAGCGCTCACCATATGACGCTGCAAACATGTGAGGCTCTTGAGGTACTTGAGGCAGAACTCGCAGAGGTAAAGCACGGGGAGACTGGTGAGCTCCTGCGGGTACGGCGAGAAGTACCACGGCTTGAGGCGGTGGCGGCCCAGCTCGATGCACTCGATGTTTTTCATGCGCGTCACGATGTCGTCGTGGCTCTTGTCGCTGACCAGACTGCCCGTCTGCCGCGGGAGAGACACGGCCGGAACCCCGTCCGAGCTGTCCTGCGAGTCCTGGGAATGGATGCAAATAAAGACAAAGATATCCCGTATAGCCATGACAGACTGTTAAGTCAAGTGCAGTTAGCATCTATAAAAGGTCAGCACGGCAAATGCGGGGTGGGTGGCAAACACCACCCTCGGTGACGTTGTCATTCCGTTGCTGATGTTTACACACAATACCAAGTACTCATTTAAGGCTCAGTTGACCTAGGGGAGTACCAGGTCCCAATCAGAAAATCGTCACTGGTGTTGGTCATGAGCGAGATTCGAAGAGCCACACTACCGCTCCCCACAGAGACAAACGCGCACGCACGCGCTTAGGCACACGTACGAACACATGCAAGCCCAAAGCCCACGAACCCACAAACACAGGAAGGCACAAGCGGTGGCACCGTTATGCATGTGTCTGCATAGATCGTACCCAAATCCCGGAACCTCCTTCAACGAGACGCGGTCTCATTTCTGGAGATGTTTCCTACACCACCATCAACAACAATGACAAGGTGTAGTTTAGCAGTTATTATGAAATAATCACGTGTGGACATTTGGCAAAAACAAAAGGGAATTAATACGACGCCTTAATGTAACTTCGTCAATGTTTCAGCAACACACGTTCACAATTAAAAGAGTGTTGGCCAAAACACTGACAAGTTTTTGTTCCACTTCCAGAATGTGTTCCTGTCACATAAATACCCATGTGTTTTTTTACAAAGAATTACACAGGCACGTTAACGATAACTAATATGTTTGTGCAGTAGAAGTTATAAATGGTAATTGCTCGAAAAACAAATGCAACCTTTTCAAAGTTGTCCGTTCGCTCTTCGTCATTTGCCCCTGCTTTGTATCGCTTCCAGCAATGTATCGGGGTTCTCACATTCAAGGTCTGTTTGGGATACAAGAAGGTTAACGAGGCCACATTATGCCCCGCCTATGGGAATGCAACAGAGAGATGAGGTGCGGTGCGATGCGGAATGCGGGGCTGGTGCGCGCTCCACCCCGCGCCCATTACCTCCTCCGCACTCAGCGCCAGGAGTTTCCGTTTCCTGCCGACCATGGACATCAGCGGACGCCGCTGAACTCCATTTTGCTATCGTATGGGAGAAAGACACAACAGAGCATAGTTACAAACAATGTAAGCACAGGTCCTGATAGCTGCCACACAATATTTGGAAAAGCTTTTCCAATGCACATCATCAGGCACTTTTCAAACTTCAATTCAGCCAATGACAAATAACGTTCCTGAGCTCTTGAGACAACTGTCACGTTGTGGGAACATTACAAATTTAAGGTGTTGTTTTAACTAATTTCATAATTGTGTTAATAACACTTAATTCGAAAGCCTTCGATTTAAAGTATCACTTACCAGTGGACTAGTGAATGTTGTGATTGCCTGTAGCCACTACAGCAATATGCTGACATCACCTGAATCCATTTCCTATCAAAATAATGTGGATAAAAGATTTTCCGTTTATTATCACCACCCACTAAATCCTGTAGAAGGTTAAGCTGAAGCCACAGCCTATCCCTCAAGCAATTACAATACTACACAGTCAGCAAGACAGATGTTTGATAATAAGACGATAACATGGCGAGGAAAACGATGTGGTGGTGGCGGATTCGGTGGCTGGCTTGGCAGCCGAGCTTACATGGCTGGGCTTCTGCGGTGCAACGACCTCTCTCTCGGGGCTGCTGGGACGGGAGCAGGGTCCCGAGCCGTTCTTCGTAGGTGTCTTGGCATCCTTTCGTGGAAACTGCATCCGTCGCACGTCGAGCCGGTCGTACGTGACCCATTCGTCCAGCCGCTTGTTGACTGGACACACGAACGAAGGGAACAGGCAATGTTAGCTGGACACACGGACACTGGGCACACTAATAAGTTCGCTTCGTGGATAAAGTTAATTGAAAGCGAAATAAACAAAATACTTACTTTACATTTTAACAGTTATGCACAACTATGCCGTGAGGTACTGTGGCATTGTGTGGCAGGGTACAGCGAAATGCAGCATTTATCATAAACATATACATCTAAATACGTGCAAGCACTGTGTGTCAACACTTACAGTCCACATAATGCACATAATACTGCTTCCGTCCATTCACTTCCTTGATGCCCAGGACCTCTGCAAGTGCTGAACACAACAAAAACAGCAGTGTTGTGACCAAGCTTTAAGCACCAAGTCTCAGAAGAGGACACGACATCTGAACTTATCACAAATAAAACCACGATTGACGAACCAATCACCTTCGATAGAGCACAGCTGACCCGACTACAGAGGAACCCACCTGACATGAAGACACCACATGCGCCCACCACAAACGCGAGCTCATAAGATGACCACACCACGCATTAACCTACCACATGAAGCTACCACATCTGAACCCACCACAACCCACCACACAGAGGTGACCACATCACCACTGTTGACACTACGACTCCCAGGCAATAGCGGTATTCAGAAAGGTGTCGTCTTGGCTGGTGCTTAACGAAGAAACAACGTTAACTTTCAGAGTAGAAGAGGCCAAACCAGACTCAGGAGGCCCCATAACAGCGCAAAACCGAGTGACAAGAGGACGAGACGATGGACCCTGGAGCCCCTAAAAGCCGGGGGACGAAACCAAATACAACTGTCACCCGACTTCTACACAAACCACCCGCGCCTCAACAATCACAACCGTCATCTCTCTCCCCTCTCGATGCCATCTCCGTACAAGCCTAAAAAGATGTTAATGACAGCGGCACCGAAAGTCCGTGAAATAGAGAGTTCGGTGGGGGACGGGTTTACAGTGGTGGTCGCGGGGCCCGGATGCGCAATGCCGGGCAGGGAATCTATCCGAGCACCGATGAGGATCGCGCCCGCGGCCTAGTGAGCGCTTACGCCATTCCTCCTCGTTCTCTTGATTCCGCCGCAGTACGGGGAGGCGGCAGCCCTCCGACACCTCGGACAGCATCTGTAGAGACAGAAGAAGGGGCGAAGGGGATTTAGCCGGGCCCGGGCGGCGGGCGGCCCCGCGTCCCTTGCGCCCCCAGCGCGGGCCCGGCCCTACCTGCTCCGCCATCTTTGTCGCGACGTCGCGGAGGAGCGGAGCTCGCGACGCCGGGGCTGCGCGGGGCGGCGCAGACGCGCGAAGCCACCGAGTCGTCGCGATCGCCGCGCCCCGGTGCTGCCGACAGATGTCCGACGCGAGCGGACTAATCTTTAATTTTCAAAACGAAAGTAACCCAACACCTTGTCAATCGCGTTTCCGCGGACAAGTATAAGCGTCCGGGACACCATAGTAGTAACGAAGGCGCGCCCCTGGCGTGACCCCTGACCCCCACGACACGTGGGTGCGGGTCCACGTGGTTCTCGCTCGGGGCCCCCGACAGCCAGGTGTTGTCCGGTTACACGGGACGTCTGTGAGACGAGGAGAGTGTGAAGAGGATCGAAGCGGGGCTCATACCAACCCCGCCGTGAAGATCTCGGAGATCTAGACCTGGACACGATCAAGTCGCCACGGCTCGAAGCTGTGCAGACGCGGGACCCTCTCGCGGAGAGACCGCGGCAACCATGTGCGAGGAGCCCTGGAACAAGCTGGCGCTGCGTGCCCCGAGTGCGCAGAGCTCAGTCCTGTTGCCCCGTGACCCGCATCTCCTCGGTAGGAGCCCCCGTTTGTCCATCACTCTCGGGCTGAGTCTTAGCTTCCGTTACAAGCGGCGCCAGAGGGAGACGAGTAAATCATCTCCCAACACCACGCCGCGGATTCACCCAAACCCCCGTGTTCCCGCAGGGCTTTGTGCGACCCTGAGCGACACGGCGAGCAAGGCTCGAGTAACCCTGCACGGTCAGCGGCTGCGAGTGGATTGCGGTGTCCTGCGCGCAGTACTTCGCGTCTTCCACTCCCGCATGCGAACGCACAAGCCCTACATCGCCGTGCGGCAGGTAAACTACACTAGACTGTACGGGTCCACCCTCGCCCCCCTTCAGCCTGCTCCACCCTAACTACCCCTCTCCATCACGATCGAACCCGCGCTCCACCACTCTCCAATTCGCTCCACCCTCATCAACCCGCTCAGCTCCTCCACACCAATCTTCCCCTCTAGCACCCATCACCAACAAGCGACTGCCACCAAATTGTGCTCAGTCTCGTTGGACATCGTGATTTCGTGGCTCCAAGGCAGTGGTGGAAATTATGTTCGGGGGCACACAGAGAGGCACCTGAGCTGAGTGCCTTTCTGTGTGGAGTTTGCATGTTCTCCTACATAGGTTAATTGTCTTGCAGACTAAATTGCCCGCAATGCCCGGTGATGGACTGGCGTCCTATCGTGGGTGTATCCCTGCCTTGCGCCCTACGTCTGCCGGCGATAGGCTCCGACTCACCGCGACCCTGTACAGGACTAAATGGTTTCTGACAATGAGATGAGATGTTGTTTTAAAAGCAGTTCACCATTCCAGTTCGTTCTGCCACCATATTAGAGTCTTGCTGCTCGTACGCGAGTTTAATCGCTCTAACATCTCCTGTGTTTCCGCGCAGGTGGAAAAGTGTTTCATTCGGCTCTCCGGCATGAAGCTCGAATTGCATCTACAGGAGCTGCACAACAGCTGCGCCAGGTGACACCAAACCCTAACCCACCCAGAGAATGAAAATCACTTGCAGCGATACCGCCGAGGCTGCCCCGATCTGTTATGAACTCGCTCTCAGTCGTTCGTGCTGTTAACTCTCTGCCTCTGTTCATTTTCACGTTCAAGAGCTTCCATTTTATATCTTCCATTAAATGAATGCCCCTTTGGTCAATGTAAAACAACTACCTGCTCATTGTAATGATGTAGGTTTTCACGGCTCGATGCATGATGACTGCTTCGAAAAGCTGCTCTGTCGGGACAGCCATGTCGATCGCTTCCTCTCTCCACCTCGCGACGTTTCCCCTCACACGTTAGAGGCATCCTCACGTGTGAGGCGAAACGTCACGAGGTGGAGACAGGAAGCGATCGACGCGGCTGCCCCGACAGAGCAGCTTTTCGAAGTAACTACCTGCTCATTATTTCTGCACAGAACGTCGAGAGATTTCGTTGCAGGCGCTGTATGGATCCGCGTTTTGCTTGTGCGCGACCGTGCGCCAGCCTACCCAAGAGCCTCACGGGCGACTCCGTGTACGTGCCGAGCCGCCCCTTCCTCGAGTGGACGGCACTGCTCGTGATGGGGGCCTCCAAGCTCCTCCTGCGCACCGTCGCCATGTGCGAGCGAGCCTTCCTGTATCCCCCGACCTCGAACCTCGCCCACGCTGGGGCCTCGTCACCAAGGCGTTAAACCGAATCGCCACACTTCCCCAGGATGAAACGATGCGTCGCTTACCGCCAATAGACGCCGATTATTATGCTTGCTGTGCATCGTTGCATCGTGTGCGTGACGGTTGCTTTATTTACAAATTCAGCAGTAGCCAGAGCCACTGCTGCAGTGAGTGTCCATTCAGGTCATTCCTTTGGCTGCCACGTCTTGACCATTCTGATCCGC
>JAZEWT010000010.1:7744636-7796270 GCA_036362905.1 Mordacia mordax
CCCCCCCGTGTCTCGGGTAACCCAAGGTCCCCCTCCCCCCCGTGTCTCGGGTAACCCACGGTGCATCTCCGGGTGAGTGAGAGCTCCGCGCCGCCTTCTCGGTCCGCCGAGTGAAGGCCGCGCGGGTCGGCCTCGTCCTTCCCGGTGAGGCGTGCACCGAGAGCGGCCTGCACGGTACTCTGCGTGTGTATCTGCAGTCCATTAATACGCGATTGGCTCTACGCGTGTTTATATTCAGTTAATTAATACGCGATTAGCTATACGCTTGTTAATATTCAGTTAATTAATACGCGATTAGCTATACGCGTGTTTATATTCAGTTAATTAATACGCGATTAGCTTGTGGCGATGCACAGCAGGGTGCATTGCTACTGTACGGTACAGTATGGGTATGGCACAGTGTACGGGTGAAGCGGCGATTAACAGCCCCTGTCCAGAGTCCCGGGGAACTATCCCAGCAAAGACAGGGCCTAAAGCAGGGCTGTGCTTAGGATGAGACGCCAGTCCATCGCAGGCAAATTGAAATGCAGGGCATGTCAATGGAAATCGGAGTATCTGGCGGACACGTGGTGAGCGGGCGAACCGCACACAGGCAACTGGAGCCGGGACTCGAACCGGGCCGCGTCGTGATGTGAGGCGGCAGCGCTGCTCATCGTGCCGCCCAGCGCATAAACTCACGCGTAGATGTTCATTGTCACAGCAGAGACCACGCATGGCATTCAACCCGTAGAATTATTACTGCACTTACAGAGCGCGTTTCACCCGAGGGTCACAAAGCGCTGCACAGAGCTGTGCAGAGAACGGGCATGTCAGCAACACTCTCTTACAGACGGTATCCCATGGCTGGGGGAAATGTGGCCCGTGGGTCAGTTTCCAACCCACGACAGTATTTCATCCGGCCCGTGATCACACGAGGCCCCCAGCACTTTGAAAGACTGGCGAAGAGTATTTATATCCGTCACGGCAAGCGTATTAGTCTCCTGTACTCTCGTATGAACTGTAAACCCACGTCCTTGTTAGAGGAACGTGGACGACGCAGACTTTGTATTACGAGTGCGGTAAAAATGAACCTTGTATGAATACAGTAGTTTGCGTAATCGGGTACTGCCAAGCTCTTGTGGGCCGACACTGGATCCGCCAAAGGTACTTAATAATTTTGAAAGTCCTCATCGGCCCTCAGTAAGAAAACGATCGTTCACCCTTGCCTTCAACCGGTATCTTATAGATTCTAAATCTATCACCGAGAGCCAATTCGCTGGGTAGGCCACTCACTTCAGAGACGGTCACGTTTGGACCACGGGGTTGCGAGTTTCAGAACTCATGCTGTGCTGTAGTGTGTCGAGTACACAAGGAGCATAGTGGCCAGCGAGCAGCTCCACACGAATGGGGAAAACGAAATCCGGCATTCATCATCAATACCGGCTTAATCATCTACGGGGGGGGGAGACGGGGGGTGGCTATCCCAGCCGACAGAGGGCGCAAGGTGAGGAAATACACAGGATGTGATGCCAGTACATCGCAAGGCACACTTTTTAGGGCAATTTACTCAGCAGACCAATTAATCTAGACAGCAGCGTGTCTTTGGACGTTGGGAGGAAACTGTTCTTTATCCACGTGTAACCAGCTCTACTTAGATCCGAGTCACGGCACCCGTCTCGTCTCCCTTTCCTTTCACTTTTGGCCGCGTGATCGTACCGGCGCGACGGTTAAACAAAATACTAGAGATGACCAGCTGAACAATGCGCGCGCGCGCGCGAACGCACGAGAGGATATTCAGATAGTAAAATTCTGCATTGTGTATTTTTTAAAATGTGAATCTCCCTTGTGCTGCACACATGCCGCTGGTCAACTGTGATGCGCCTCTTCTGCCACCACAGACTTGCAGAAAAACTTTTATTCGCTCGCTCGACAATCACCTGCACCAACTTCACGAACAACAGCCACGCACCAACACACAGAGCCACATTAACCCCCTTCGCACCCCTCTTCGGGTCTTCGTACACTGAGGCGTGTCCGCAAGAACGGGCGTGGCTCACTGTACCTGGGGGCGTATCCATGCTGATATGTCAGCACTTTAATATATGTGCGACCATGCATATGTGCAACTCAACAAATTAGTAGCCATTGGCTACACACGCAAAGTTCTTTTGATATTCTTTGCCCGTGTTTAAAGGATGCTCTAACCAGTCTTCCAACCTATTGTCATTTTCAAAAAATGTTTTTTTTCGTGTCTAAAAGTGATCTATATTTTGCAGGTGCTGTAGCTTTTAAATTCCATTTTTGATATGGCCCTGACAATGTCTTTGTCCCGGACGTGATTTTTCCTAACTTGTATTGACAGAGTCTTTAGCATTCTCTTCAGAATAATCGGTGACGTGCTTTTTGACATTTCTCACAGCAATTGGAGAAGAGAGCGTGCTGAAGCTAGAGAAATCGTTTCAGCTGTGAAGAAAAAAGTTGACATGAGCAGGACATTTTGCTGGTAGAGATGATAACCAGTGGTCAAGAGTATAGAGTAACAACAAAAGGAGAGAACATCCCCCAGAGAACATTTGTCATGGAGATGCAGCAATCAGATCTGCTCGTGTGCTGGTGCCAGATTGTTACAGCGCACGACCATGAGAGATTGCGACTGCTTAGAGAGGCTTTCATCCATTATTGGATAGAGGATGGCTGCTGATGGTGACTCTCGTTTATACGTGTAGATTACAAGTTTTATTTTAGATTTTGACTGACACGCAGTGGCCTTCAGAAATTGTATCTCGGTGTCTCTGAAATTCATTTCACAGTCGGCGATGCTTTCTTTGGAAATGAATTGCCTTAAATGCAGGCCAGTTGTGATGTGAACTGGCACATTGGCAAGCATGTGGCCCCTCAGCCCAATTAACTGTCCGAACCGTTGACTGCTGTGCCTTCCAGTTGCAGTTCTCCCATTGCGTGCAGCAATGAATGTCCTTCTCCGGCTGCTGGCATCAGCCAGCCACTGGCTGCCAATAGTGCTGACAAGCACTATGGTAGCAATGGTCTTCGTGCAAGGAAACCTACTCATCCTGGGTCAGGGGGCAGTCGAGGAGGAATCGTGGGGGCCACTACCCTCACTGCTGTTTGCCTGGCTGCTGCTGGTGGGGGTGCTCGGCAACGTGGGGCTCTTCATGTATAGGGACCCGAGCATCAAGAAAGTGTTCCTGCCGTCCCACCATGGTCAAGGATGGAGGTTGGGCACATGTCATGATGCAGCGGTGGTGGGGCTAGGGTTGGGGTCTCTAAAAGTCACAACAGCCCCCTCCAGCCACGAAGCTCCTTCACGCTACCCCCAATGCCGACACGTCTCATGTCTTTAACTGTTCGGCCACGGACGCATGAAGTGGCTCCAGGTTGTTTTGCACACGATAAAATGTGACAGCGATGAACAATTCACACTTTTCAGCACAGCTTGAGTTCACATGACCCAAATCTGACACGTGCCCAAGGAGTGGTCATGTGATCCTCTGGCCCACAAGGGGATGCTCAGAAAAGCACCCATAAACGGTTACCAAGTAACCTGTTTTATTTTTTTTAAACTCAAGTGTTTTAAAGATTTTCATTCAGAATCTTTGTGGATTTTCGTATATTCTTTTACCCATTGTCTTAGATTGTTGTTGTGATACGGGTTTTTATAAAGAGTTCAAAGTTACATTGCAGTTTAAATTTTAGCTGTAGTTTGTGTACTGCATGATTAAGATAAAAGATGACAGTCGCGTGACTTCGATATGATGTTGCATTTTACTACTTGAAAATATATTTTACACGTGCCACAATTTGAGTACAAAGTATTAATAATATATTATATATATAATATATAGTGTCATTCGTGCAAATTGCATCTCAAAACACTACAGATTTTACATTCCACAAATATTTTGCACAGTGGCGTGGGAAGCCACAGACAACCACGAAGGCACCTAGTACCAGCATCAACAATTACCGAAGCTCTGTGGTTCTATGTTTGTATGTTGGTCCAACGCCATTGATGAGTTTTTTTTAATACATATGGAATAAATCTGAAGTAAATTGAACCCACTATAAAGCAGCAAAATCCATTGGTGGGGATAGTGGTGGGACCTCACTTCATCCTGTGCCCCACCCTCCCTGTGTACCCACCCTCTCTGCCCTGTTTACCATGCCGGCCACAGGTACTGCTACAACTGCGAGAGCCATGTCCCGCCACGCAGCCACCACTGCTTCGAGTGCCACGTGTGCGTGCTACGCCGTGACCACCACTGCGTGTTCTTTGGCCGCTGCGTCGGGTTCGCCAACTTGCCGGCGTTCATCGCCTGCCTCCTGCACCTGTGGCTTGGACTGCTGTACTCGCTGATGCTCAACGCGCACACGCTTGTCACCCTGGTGCAGCAGGGCTTCAGCCTGCACCTGCTGCTCTCACTGTTCATGCCCTGGCTCATGTGGATCCTGGGTGAGTGAGTGGAACTATGAATTTCTCATAGCAGGACAACAAGTGCTGAGGTTTTTGTTTGAGCTGGGACGATTAGTCGATTTATCAGTAAATCAATTACTTTTTTTGTGGTCGATTACTTGATTCTGTTAATGAGCAGCTTTGTGTGGGAGGAAACTAGAGGAGCTGGAGGAAACGTATGAGGAGCAGCACTTATTTGAGAATAAAGAGTCCATGCCGCTGCTACCATCTGTTGACCACCTCAAAAATGTCATAAAATAGAATAGTGATTGCAGTGTGGAGCAGTGTGAGGCATTTGTGATAAAGTCTAGCTTCAAAGAATATCCAATTTTAGCAAAGACACATTGACCTTTTCAGTTTTTGCAACTGTCACATTTAGATTATTTGGCAAGAATTGGCCGCAAACTAAGTCTCATTTGACGTCGGTGAGTTCTCACATTGGGTGCGTGTGTCTGTGTGTATCGTGCAGGCCAAATGAATGCATGGGACTTCCTGAGCACGTTTGTCGCCGACATGAGCTTCGTGGGATTTCTGTTTGTGAGTGGCATGCTGACGTTCCAAGTGTGGATTGTGGCGCACGGCCAGACCTCGGCAGAGTGGACGCATGGTTTGAAGCGCTACGACCTGGGCCTTCAAAGAAACCTGCAGCAAACCCTGGGTGACCGCTGGTACCTGCTGTGGCTCTCCCCGTTCCTTCCGGCACCTCTTCCACCGGGGGACGGGATCCACTTCACAGAGGGACGCTCGGCAATCTCGCAAACGGCGCCGGTGCTGACGGCACCCTCGCGGCGCAAAGATCGCGCGGTCAAGAATCTCTGAGTTGGTGACTTCTGGGTGACCATGGTTCATCCGTTACGCCGAGAGCAGGGGTGTCGGCTGAATTAACGGTCGCCAGGGCAGTGCCGTCGTGCCCTTCCCATACGAGCCGGGAGAGCGGTGAACCCAGAGGTGGGTCTGCCGAGACCGACTTCAAGAGGTAGTGGAAGCCTCTGAAACAAAAACGCTCATCATTTAACTTCATTTTTATTATATTATTATTTTTATATTTATGATGTCTCAAAATTTTGTACAATGCATTGATATGTACGTGTGCACACCATGGTGATTTTTTTACATAATAAATTTGAGATGACCTCCTATTACAGTTGTTTATGCTAGTTTAAATCTCCGGTATCAGATTGACCCAGATTGGCCGGTTGCCCCCCAATGCTAGAGGTAGTGGAGCAGAAATCTGCAGTTAGATGTCCTTGCTGATGCCGACGTCTGTTAATCAGAGATCCTTCGGTTCGTTATTTGTCTGCAATCTCAGCTCAGTTCTGTTCATCAAGAGAGATCCCAGCAGTAGTGTTAGACTCCATGCAACATCCCATTGAATTGGACCATGCAAATTCCTCTACCGCAATAAGCTGACAATCCATGGGCGGAGGGGGGGGGGTTCTCCAGCTACAGTGCATCTCTTTAATTGTTTAAACGCCATCGTGAGAGTGCAGTCTCCACTGCCAGAGCAGCCTTATCTCATCCTGTAGTATCAGAAAGTGACAGTGCTGAAAACCGCTATCCTCCTTGACTCTCGGTGAGGCACCTGAGTCAAATCTCGTTCTCTTCGGTCGTTACATGGCGGCTGTAATTGAATCTAGACAAACGTATTCCCTTGCTTTCTCGTGTTGTGGCGATCATTTCCAGGAAATCTACATTCACCTTTGTTAAATGTTCATGCCATCAATCTACCTCTTCCATAGACAGCCTTTGTGTTTTATAATCCTTCTACATGGCAGTGCAAAGTCACTGATGGCTGAAATCTATTGGCGTCCGTGTGCTGTACACATCCAAACGGAAGAGGTCTCTGTGGGTTTGCGCCAAAATGTCATGCTGACCTAGCTTTCAGCTGGGGCACAGGTGTCTAATACACGGGAGCAATTAGAGTCATCGATCAGGTTGGATGATGCCTTTGTAGGATACACATTGACAAGTAAAAAGGTGCACTGATTGATAACCTTCATGGAATTGGCGGCGGAGCAGCTTTGGGTTACACTGATGCGCTCCCCTCGGCGGCTGCGGCACGGGAACCACGGTGTGGGGTCAAGGGTACCGCCCGTGTCGGGGCACTAATGGAAACACTTATGTAACCGGAGCCAACGGCTCGGGCAGTTGGCCCAAACGTTTTTTGGTGACGACATAGCGGATGGACACCAATGATGTAGCGACGTTACATCTGCTTGCCCGCTCAGTTGCCCATCTGCGTCAGTCAGCGAGCGGTGAAGACAGGAGAGCGAGTTTCAGGTGCAAGTCTCTTCGCAAGTCGATCTATTTTAAGCCAAGGCACACGACAGACTGACGCTAAAATGCCCTAGCGGCGCAGGACGACGATCAACCGGCGCTCTCGGTGTCACTCTTGAGTCCCAGCTATCATCCGTTGCTGCCACCTCTGGAGTGAGCGTACCAGCACATCACTACCAGACCCTCCTGTGAGTCAAAGCCACCGACAGGGACTTCTCCGAAATCCAATAGCGATCCCATCCCCGAGGAGACGAAGAAACAAGCAAAGCAAGCGCATTCGAAATCTTCAAAAATCCCAAGCGTCGATGTTTTCAGCCATGGAGAGGCGGGCAGATGCGTGGGGTGCGGTTGACGCCCTCCAAGGCAGAGATCCCACCTACTCTGGACGCAGGCATGCCAGGGCAGCCATCACAGCCAAGGACAAGTGTGCCAGGTTGGTAATGGTGCTGGGCTACGTGCTGCTCGTCTCCCTCGTGGCCATCATCCTTACTGCCTACTACGTCTTCGTGTGGGAGCCCGTAGAGACCACTGATGGAGACCTCAGCTCTACTCTCACCGCTGTTACAATTCCGAGTGGCGAAGCCCTTCCGTCGGCATCATCGGGACAAACGCTGACCACTGGGGATCCCGCCGGCGTCCTTGGGTCGTCTCCGCGTCCTGTATGATGCCAGGATGAGTTTGGTGGCGCAGTGGTGGCTATGTTGGAAATGCTGAACCCGGCGCGTATCGGACAACATGGAGATCGGAATAGCATAGATTGGCATTGAGGATGACCGCATCTCAAAGACATCACCAGCGGCGATTATATGAACTGGTCCTGGGCCTCCCCGAGGTCGGCTCAACCTCAAATGAGTACCTGGTACAGTGTGTAAACTTCGCCAATGGGGAGACATCTTTGTTGGCCTTCTGGATGCAAAGGTGCGACATGCGTTCACGTGCTCGCGCATGGGAGAGATGCGTGTGAGTTGGCGTTCAGCAGCACAGCGGAGTCGGTGCTCGAGTGTGTCATGCAATTGCCCTCGAATGTGTGTCTATGCCGCGGCTTCTCGTGTGTCGCCCGCAGCACCCTACCCCCTCACGGCTTTCAAGCATCTCCCACCGCCTTGGAACAGCAACTCCAAACGTACCGATTCACCTTCGCACGCGCACACATAGACAACTGAGCCGGGCTGCGCGCCTCTGAGTTTGCGCTCGTCACCGACACCACGTGAAATGTGCGCGCGTGTAACACTGTCTTTATTATTGTGAGCAGCATGTAATGCAGCACCATCAGTAGGGTGGCTATGCAATGGTAACTCCGGCGGCACACGGAGAGAAAATCCTGCCCAAGGCGGGTCGATTCTTACGTCGGGTGCTTTTCTATGTAAAATTTGTATGTTCTCCCCCTGCTTCTTCCGGGTTCTCCTGTGTTCTCTCACAGTTAAAAAACACTCATTAATTGTCTGATAACATAACATATAGGAAACAGTATCGGGTGGGTTGGCCCCGGCTGACTGCCTCGCTCACTCCCCATCCCTCTCTACGGTTTCCTCACGCCGCCCACATCTGTGACCCGGCATGAAATATCCGTACATTATGAACTATTATTATTATCATTATCAATACTTGCTTAATCCTGTACACGGTCACAGGGGTCCGGAGCCTATCCCGGCAGGCATAGGGTACAAGGCGAAGCTATGCACAGGACATCGCAGGACACACTTTTTGTGGCAATTTACTCGGCAGGCCAATTAACCTCGACAGCAGCGTGTCTTTGGACAGTGGAAGGAAACCTGAGTACCCAGCGAAAACCCACGCGGACACTAGGGAGAACACGCAAACACCAACAAGAAAAGCACCCGAGCTGGGAACCGAACCCAGGATATCTTGATGTGAGACAGCAGTTCTACTCACTGCGCCACCACGCCGCCTGTATTAATGTCATATATAGGGGTATAGCGAATCATTGATCATTGTGGATTCTTAGTTTCACCATGTGTTAGAGTATACGTCGCGGCTATATTCACCACATTGTTAAAACTATGTATTGTACTGATGCACGCCTGAGGATGCCCCCAATGTTGGGAGGCGAAACGTCGTGAAGGACAAAGGAGGAGCACTCATCATGATTATCTCGGAAGAGCAGTTTTTGGAAGCAATTATGTTTGATCGGTGAAAATAATTGAATCGCGGTTTATGAAATCGATGGACAAAAGGCCAAACTTTTTGCCGGTAATGGACGTATAATAGAGTTATACAAATCAGAGAATTGGATGCCAAAATATTGTGTAATTGCATCTGAATGGAATGACGTATGTAACGGCATAACCTGATGTCAGACTAAAGTATTTTTTTCCATTTGCAGAGTTCCTTATGTAGCAGTAGATAGATCCTGACCCGTAGCCAGTTGCTTTAAAGACCTTAGGTGGAGATCACTTAGATCGTCAAAGTAAATTCGATTTTTTAAAATTGCGCTGTCTCTAACGATACTAATATGTTTCTTGTACATTACGCCAATAATGTTTATAAAGCCACCAATCTTTGCTGCCGCCTCCTTTCTTCTGCCAGATCCCTTCAGCTGTTGCAGTCTCTCCGAGGCCCGCTTTTACAATCTCATCACAACCCCCATCTGGCTCCCTGCCTGCCCCTCGGTCATGCCCCCCGGTTGCCACTTCAGTGCTTGGTGACCTATCTACTGCTAGCCTGCATGGGGTTTCTACCTCTGCCAGGGATTGTTCTATTTTTGAGACAACTGTCCCGGAAATTCTGTAATATTCTTACTGGACATCTTTACACGTTCCCCTCTCTTCCTAAACTGAGCTATTCTGCACCCAGTCCCGTCTGGCGAGCCCAGGCGTCAGTAAACGCACACCTTGTTTACCATACAGCCAGTTCTTGCATTGTATTGGATGTGGTTACTCATCAGCAACCGCCAATGATCTGCGTAATGCATCGTCAGTCACACTCGAGGCGAGCTAAGTTGCCTACTCTAAAGGTTTGTCCAGATGTGTTGTGACCCCCATGTCACCGTTTTTCCGGGTTGTGATATTTTATGAGCCTATACTCGCTATGAAACGGCTCTTGTGTCCCGGTTTTTTTTGTCTAAATCAGAGGTTGCAATCCCAATCCTATACACGTGTTCCACCAATCGCAATCTCATAATGTCTATAGCTCTAACTTGCCACATATTTAGAACAATTGCTTTCCGTTTGCATCAATAAATTATCCTTTCGTGCTTGTCCACCTGTTTATCGGCTCGATTGTGCAGGTGGGATTCTGGAATGAATGGCGTCTGACAAGGCAGCATAATTATTTGTTTGCACAACTGCCGATATGAGAGTAAGACAGTCAAAAAAGGTCCAGATTTTGCTTGTGCAAATGCATTTGGATATTTCTCCGGAAAATCAGTTAACGGGTTAACTGTAAAACACATTTTGAGAGCAATTCTCATACATCGAGCCGTGAAAACTTACATCAGTAGACAACCGTTCTATTTGTTGGTACAGAGACGGAGATATAGTAATATTTGCACTTCTAGAACGTTTTTCACCCGAGGATCACAAAGCGCTGCAGAGCGGTGGAGAGAACGGCATGTCAACAAACAATAACATCAGTGTAGACCTATTGAAGTAAAATAATAGCTGTAAAAATATAATCTTAGCTGCTACGTTCCAAGCGGAGATCTGCGAACACGCCGTGGGACGTGGCGCAACGAGGCACGTGTGCTCACGTCACTGATGGCACGATGGAAACGACACAGACCCCCTGAGTCATTGCTCATCACGTCCGGCGAGCAGGTGTCGGAGTGTTGTGTAACGATCTGGAACACAGCCACATCACGTTACGCGGAGAAGAGGTCATGCGGATGAGCCCGGCGTCTTATACAATAGGTATTTGGGGGTTGTGTCTCAGTGCGTAGCAACAAAAACAACTGCTGCCGTCTCTCTGCCACTAACACCTCTCACCCCTCGGCGTGTCCTGGTTCATCAAGCTAACTCCTGCTGTTGGCTCGAAGGTGGTAGTGCAACAATCCATTGAATGATTTTATTTTTGTCGCGCTCCGAGGTGACATCACCTCGTCATACTGTGGTTTTCTCCGGTATATTCCCGCTTCCTCCCACATGACCACTTACACATTTGTGGAATTCGCAAAGCGCTCCATTCCTGAGGCTGAGACATCCATGGATATGTAAAACACATGAATTGCTGATGCTGCGGTTGCTGCATTTGCTGTTGCAGATATTGTTGCTGCCGCAGATATTGTTGCTGCAATTTCTGCTGCTATTGTAGTTGCTTGACACCCTTGCTATTCATGCTTATACTGATGCTACGACTGCTGACATCACTGCTATTTTCGTCGCTGCTCGTGTTAATGCTATTGAAGTTGCTGCTGCTTTTGATGCGGTGGCCGCTATCGATTATACTGCCGCTGGTGCTAATGCTGCTGTTATTTCGGATGCTGATCCCCCGTTGTATTTTTTTTCCGGGTGCGAGTAGCTCCTGTCCTCCACCCACATTCTCACCTCCACCCACACTCCATCTCAAACGAGCCAAGGCTGTGGCATCTCAGCCGCCCATCACTGCACACCACTGAGCGAAATCGTTGTCTAAGCTGTCCCTCGTTGCATTAAAATAATGATATTTAGACGTGTGTATTCAAAAATACATGTTTCTTTTAAACAAAAAGTCACAATTGCAGATTGTCAAGAGAACTGATCAAGTCAGTATTGCCATGGTGACCACGATGCAAGGTTGCTCTAGCGCACTACACACTATTAAAATGGATTGCTTTCCCGAAGAAAGCCTCACGCTCGACCTTCAGAAGTTAGCTGCCAAGCTTTTGCAGGTGCCGATGTTGCTATTTGTCATCAAAGTAATATTGACGGAAATTTCACAGCATTGGGCCGTTTGGCAGGTTCAACTTTGCAGCCCATTGTATGATTTTGTATATTTTGGACAGTATTGTAAACCATTGCAGTCCACAGTATTCATTCAAATGGAGTAGCAAAACCACTCTCCTGGAGCCCTCTCATGGCAAGCTGACCTCGAGATTAGCATATAACTCTCAAATATCTTGTCATACGCAAGAATATAACGGTTTAGCTAAGGGAGAAAACCAGATAACCCAGGAGGAAACCCTTGCAGAACGGGAGAGAAAACGCTAGATTTTCCCAGCATATTCTTTTCTCAGGTTCTGATATCAAGAAGCTACTTGCACATCTCTGGTGAAATATTTTTTTTGCATTGCTTCCACTACATTGCACGCCTACACTTTCACGCACCAGAGCGCAAAAAACACTGAATCTCCACGGAGCTCATACGCAGCTGTAAATGGTTATTGGCGGAGCGCACTGCTCAAGAGATGCGGCTGTCTTCGGTTTTGCGAGACACTCTCCTCCTGCCCGTCGACACGGTGGCAATCCCCCTCAAGATCACCAGGAATAACACGGAAAGTGTAAGTCACAGGAACTGGGGCTTACTTAACAGTGGACGTTTATTTTTGGTGGCATCATCATACAGGTGCGAAAAAAAACGTACGCACATAGGTCGGCGTGGACTGCGACAGGAGTCGAGTCAGCATCGTCCGGTTCAGCCATGGAAGAGCGATACTTAGCAAATGAATCACACGAATAATCGAATGTATACAAACTATACAAGTTTACACGAGAAAAATGCGCCACGTAAACCCCTACGGGAGAAGGCATCTGTCGGCTACCATGCACACGTGCAAGCCTCGGCTCAGCCCCCGGTGAGATTTGGTAAACATCCCTGGAAACTCGCTTACCCATAGCTCTCCGGCACAGGCTTTATGGCTCTCCATGAAGGCTACACAAGCACAGTCGACTTGATGCAGGAATGTGTTTTCCGCTTGCTTATAATTAAAATGCGCTTCGCATATACAGCAATACTGGCACAGTGCTCGCAGCATAGCATGCAGCATTTGGTAAGCGCAAACTCAAGTTTCCATCACCCGATATGCAATCTTGCCTAAAATGTCAATAGAATATTTTTTTACTTGAGATGCTTTATAAAAATGTGTTGCGCCATATTCCGTGTCACAAGCATGACGCTAAATTAGCCAGCGTTGTCACACCATGCTGGCCACTTGGGTTCAATCGATTTGCACTCAACGGTGGCAGACGGCTGATCAACAAACGGACATGCACCAGGTGAGCCGATACTCAGCACTCGATCGACTATGAACGCGACTGCGGTATTAGCGGACGTTTATTCGGAAGAGATTTTTCTCGCCATTAGAAACACAGCGACTTTTGCAGGTGGCACCATAGAAAGTGCTGCTGTAGGGTGCCCACGCCCGTTAAAACTGCCGAATAAACGAGCGACTTCAATAACTGCACATATAAAATCACCGTCGTTCAGTGAGCAGGGCTGGACGGATGAAGGAGACTTTTGGTGAGAATCAAGGTGTGGATTTTTGAACGTGAGCCATCCCACAAGTGGGACAAGAGAGGTCATTCATTGCAATTTACAATGCCCCTTCCACTAATCTCCACCTGGGACACATTAATGTTCCACTCCGAAAGCTGTGTGAATGGACACAACCAAATAAAGTGCAAAACGCTTTGGGGTCTTCAGTGAGAACAAGAACAGTGGTCTACACAGACACAAATAATGCTCTAGAGAGAGGAGAGTGGCATCCATCCATCCTGGGGCTTGAACCCGGGGTGGTGATGGTGGTAGTGTTAGATACACCACGAGGCACTGGAACCCAGCCTACTCCCAGCTACCCCCTACGGAATTAAAGCAGCAGAAAAGTGGACATGGGCATCTCACAGCAGGGTTCTCCTGAATAACAGCACAGAATATTCGGTTACATGCAACACTTGTTTATCTGGATAAGGAAGAGGTTCTAAGCCACTTGACAAGCATTTGACATACCATTAAACTCCAAGCACACATGATAAAACCGATGGTAAACAGATAACGATATTCCATCACAAGTTCCTCTCCACGTCACCACACGAAGCTGTAATAGCATAAATAAATGACGATTGTTGCTGAGAAAAGAACGGGCCGTTAACGGTAGAGAGTGCGAGGGTCTCCCCTGGACTGGCGAGGGTGCTGGCTGTCATCCCACCAAGCTGGGAGAATGCGTCATCACTTGAGCATCTTGTTGGCCTGCTGATTCGCGTCGTCGATGCGTGACCTGTTCAGCTCCGCCTGCGGTACAAGAGGAGTGATGTCGTTTAGCGAGGAAGAACTGGGTACTCCAGTTGCTCACTTGCCAATGATTTATTTTCTAGGTTGCTCCGAGTTTTTAAACCTTTTGCTGCATACGGGCTATTCAAGCAAAAGCGGCACCATAATTGTTTTCCAAATGTTTGTTGATGACTATCTCTGTAAAGGTGGCTAAAAGAGGTGGCAATTCTGCAGTGGTTGTGATGCTTTGTCGTGCATTATGGAGAGCTACAACGCATTGTGGTGCAGTGGTTCTGGTCCAATGGCTGCAGTGTCATGTTTTGTGGTGTTTGTGGTCGTAGGGTGGTGGTTGTGGAGCTTTTGTGTGGATGGCGCTGTGCCTGCACGGTGGCATGAGCGCACCTTCTGGTTGATATTGTCGATCTGCTTGTTCTGCATGTCGATCTCGTTGCCCATGTCCACAGCCATGTGGCGCAGGTTGCTCACGAGACCGCTGACCTGCACCAGGTTGTCCTCCATCTCGTCCTCCCTCGCGTCGTTCGTCANTCAGTTATACTGCAGCCAGTGGTGAAAGTTAATCAAATGTAGTCGCGGTACATTCGTATCACAACCCCCATTCACACCAGCAATGTACTGAACGCTTCGGCCACATTATTACCGGTACCCCGTACCAGCTTACTTTTACATCCAACGGAGGCACAGTCAGTAGCGCTGTCGCTACTGACTGCGCCACCGCACGTTCCGTGCGGAGTTTGCGTGTTCTGTCCCCGTGCCCGGGTGAGGTTTTTGTCAGGTACTACTGTTTCCTCCCACCGTCCAAAGACATGCTGCTTAGGTTAATTGGCCTGCTGTGTCAGTCAATTGCCATACAAAAAAAGGGGTGCCCTGCAATGTAGTAGCATCACATCCTGGGTATTCCCCTGCCTTGCGCCCTCTGTTGGCTGGGAGAGGCCCTAGCCCCCCGCGACTATGTAGAGGACTAATTGGGCATTGATATTGAATGAATGGATGGATGCAGCCAAAGAGCATGAGAGTCTGCAGCCCCACAGCAAACAGCGATTGAGCAGGAGGCAACTCAATTTCGACTTGGAGACAACACATACCGACAGCACTTGCAGAATGTGAAAAATGTAGACTGTGTAATGGGAGGCGGGGCTTTAAGGAGAGGATGGAGGCCCTGCCCCCAACTGCCATCTTTCATTAAGGCAGGCCATAAGCACAGGCCAGACGATCATAATAGAATATCTCTCATCTCATCTCATTATCTGAAACCGCTTAATCCTATATAGGGTCACGGTGAGCCGGAGCCTATCCCGGAAACACAGGGCGTAAGGCAGGAATACACCCGACGACGGGACGCCAGTCCATCGCCGGGCAATGCGGGACAATTTTAGTCTGTGAGCCAATCAACCTATCCAGGAGCATGCTTTTGGACTGTGGGAGGAAATCGGAGTACCCGACGAAAACCCACGCGGATAATAGAATATAGGAGAGGAAATCAAAAGCACTATTGCATCACAGCAACCGCTGGCTTCACAACGTTGCACGTAATAGGGAGAACAAAAACGTAAGTTATTGAAAAATCCAGTAATTACACGGTATTCACAAAAATAATAATAATAATTGCATTTATATATTGCCTTTCACCCGAGGGTCACAAAGCGCTGCACAGAGCTGCGGACAGAACGGCACATCAACAACGAGATAAAAACGGCAAATCAGCAATAACGTTTATTTGGAGGTTATTTTTTACAAATCTGAGCTGTGGAGAGAAAGGCATGTCAACATCAGGACATTTCAACTGAAGTCAAATAAAAGAAGCGATAAAAAAACTTCCCTTTGACGCTTAACCCTCGAGACAGGAGTCCACGAGGATAATTGTACTGCCCTGCCTTTTAGGCTCTCAGGGGTAGCTGCCCCCCTCTGCCACCCATTCCCTGTGTGCCCATGCCAGCTGTTCTGCCGCGGGAGCCTCTTGCACGGAGTAAATGGATTGTGACCGGCATGCGTCTGCGGCAAGGATGTCAACTGGCATTTAAAAAATCATTAACCCTAGGAGCAGGCCCAATGTAAGGTTCACGGGAATGCATGAGTCATGTGCTCAAAAAGCATCGCCACCGCGAGAGCGATGAGCAAGGCTGGTTCACTGTGGGCTCTAACCAAGGAGGCAAGGAGAGGCGAGTGGGTGGCCGTGTTTCCTTTGCACCCCCCCTTCCACCTCCCCTTTTAGTTCCTCACTTTCTCCTCATGTTGCTCTGGCTACAGATGCCCCCCCCACCCAAGGCCACAGCCATCGCAGCTCATCTCAGCGATTGCCAAAGACAGATGCTGGGACAAATTACTGGGCAAAGAATTTTCTGGTTCCAGCGAATGGCAGCAATGAATTAGGAATCACCCCCCGCCCCCACCTCATGTCAGTCACGGCATGCTCACTCGTAACACTGGCAAGGGTTTAGCGGTATAAATGTAACGCAGTGGCAAGGGCCTTCGTAAACAATATTTAACGCCGGAGGCCGGACAACTGTGGAGCTTCAATTGCTCAGATCATAAAACCACTGCAAGCATACCACGGGTGCGATAGGCTTTTACAGACATTCAGCCAAAGATTTAGGCGTGCACTCACATATATATGTATGAAGGCACACGTGCACACACACACAATGACAAACACACACCGATAAACAGACAAATGCACAAATGTCTAAAATAAAGACAAAGATCTCACGAGTGTCGATATCAAAGCAATCATATATTAAAGCCATCATGGCGCATGAATGCTTGCTGTGGTCAGTACCACTGCTGATGCTTGTCTCCTGTAAGGCTGTGTTGACACTGCAGAGGCACAAAACAGTTTCTGATGTCAATGATGTCAGCCTGGGTTGGGAATAAAACTCAGGTCATTGACTACATATCGTAGTGGGTTAACAGCTACGCCACTGTCACGCAATAGCAGAACTTTTATGGCTCTGCTGGCAGTTCACGGAACAGACTCAAGTTTTATGGGTTAACCGACTGAGATGACTAATAGAATGACCACCTGCACTCCCTGCAGTGCAAACTGGCTGTCTCTTGGCCACAAAGGTGCTCTGCATTGATATGAACATCGCTTTCCTATCCCACTGTTGTCACTGGAGGGTCACTGCCTCCCACTGTGCAGCAGCGTACATCACGGGCCCTCTCCGGTGCGGGCAATCGCACAATAGCAAAGTTTTCCATATAGCCTTAGCAGACTATTGGGGGCAAGTGCTGGTGGCGAGCGCACACATGGGCAAATGGGCCACGGCGGGGTGGGCGCGCAACGTGCTCACTCACCGCTTGATGAACCCTCCGCTGACCTGCATCTGTTCTCGCTCGTCCATGACGCGGGCGGGTTGCGAGGACACCACCATGTCCTGCCCCGAGTTCCACGTCTTCTTGTATGCATCGCCCATCTCAAAGTTACGGATTCTTACACACGCACCGCCAACAGTGTTAACGCCACACCTCCTCACTCCTGTACGGGGGCCCACAACCACCCATGGGCCTCGGGGTGTTGGAGGAGGGGGGAAATGGAGGTGGGTGCTAGTGTGGTCCATGAACCTCGACGCACGGTGTTGCCAACTCATTAAAGCGGTCTCCGAAGAAACCTTTAAAATATCACAGCACGTTGCCTCGTAAATTCTTCTGAAGTTATCAAGAATCCCACGAGACATTTTACCAAGTATTGCAATATAGTGAACTGGCACAAGAGCCTTGTAAGTTCAAAGAATTGTTCCTAAAAACCGCAAAAGGTGTTTGTACCAGAGAGCCGTGTGACTCCGTCGCATTCACAGAATGCCATCGCGAGGGAAACCTAAAGCGTGACGAGCTCTGCAGACGAAATCGCCGAGTTGGCAACGCCGCCACCACACTGCACGGGGCCGCGAGCCGTCAAATGAAGGGTTACGCCAAAGCAAAGACGCTCGCATACTAGTCATTAACGATTATTTTTAAGTTGCTCCACGGCGGTAAAGCACACTTATAAAAATAGTCTACAAATCCACGGGAGTTGCTTAATTCCAAACGATGGTTATCATTTAACAGTTCCGGGGACGGGATTTGTTGCATGCATGGCAATCGATGAACGTTGAACAGCGAATGGCTACCATTGCGCTGTTTCCAAGTGTGAGTGGGGTATTTTGCTGCATGTGAACGCGCGGGTGAGAGCGGTAGAGGCTCTCAATGGGGGTATGGTGCGGGCGGGGGGGGGGGCGAGGGGGAGTACATGCATGCATGCAAACACCACCTACTTGTCAGACAGACAAACACAAAAGGCCACAGCACAGAGGGCGTCCCGCCTGCCCATCATCGCCCTCGAGGCGAAGGCTCTGACAAAAGCAGGGAGCCTTTACCATCGTCACTTGCGAAAGTGAAGCCAGCGGAAGGAGACAGAGAAGAGGACGGAGTGGGGTGGAAGGGAGGGAGGGAGGAGACGGAAAAGAAACAAAGGGGGTAAAGAAACAAAAACACAACAAAGCTGCGAAGCGAGTCCATTAGTGAGTACCACAGATTACACAGCACGGCAGACAAGCTGGTTAATAGCACGACGGGCACACGGAGGCCCACCGAACGGTGCACATAACGGCGACGATCGACAAAAGCTCACTAGAAACAGGAAAAGTGGAGAAAACGACAAGTGGTGGGCAGGGGACGTGGGGCGGCAGTGCGTGCGTACTTCTTGCAGGGGCACACGCAGAGGCCGCAGCACTTGGATAGGTCAGTGAGGTTCTTCTCGGCCTCCCTCATGTCCTGGTTTATCTGGTCCAGCCCCTCCTCAACTCGATCCAGTTGCTCTACGTTTGGGACGAGCCGGGAGAGAGAGAGCTGCAGCCGCGTTCACGCACGACCATGGCTTGGCCGACTCTGCCGTCGAAGAGACAGTGAGAGGAACGACCTTGGAGGCTCGTACTCGCAAATTATAGTTGGGGCTGGGGCGGTTTCGCGGCGAGGCTTTGTGGTGCACGGAGCTGGAGGTGACGCCGCTGAGAAGAAGCAGCTCCGAGCCCCGTGCGGAGCATAACTAATAACGATCAGACCGACCGCGACATTACTTTGGCTTTTAAACACAAGTGCCCAATAGCAGGACGTAAATGAATGTGTCCAACACCAAGCAACGATGGAGAACCAAGAACAAAAACATTTAAGTAGTTAACGGGCCTACCCCAGCAACATTCTAAGCAGCCAACCAGACGACAGCTCTACCTGTAAGCCTACCTATACTGCAACTACGGACCCTTTTTTTCAATTTATGTTCAATTCATGTCATTGGCTATGACAAAATCACACACCTGACCTCATGGAATTTCAGAAGCTGATCAGGACTTAGCCTTGGGTGGGTGGCCACCAGGTGGTACGAGCTGGCCAGAAGATTAAAGTGCTTGTATGCCTCGTGGGTTTCCTCTGGGTTCTCTGCTATCGTCCCGCACAAAGCCAAACAAATCATGAATAGATGTGGCCAAACATCTCAATGTCGGGCTGTCCTGAAAGAGAGTCTTGAGACTGTGAATATTTAGCCTTATTATTACATAGCTTTTATGGTTCAAGGTGCTAAAGACCAAATTGATTTATAATCATTATTTTACTTTAATTGATCTCCTCTGATGCTGTTGTTGACATGCTGTACTCTTCACAGCTCTGTTCAGCACTTTGTGACTATTGGTCGAAAAGTGTTCTAGAAATGCAATTATTATTATTAAATTAGTTTGAATGCGTCCGCAGTCATGCATGTGAACGTTAACCAAGAGCCTGGATAGTGCTCAGATGATCAAACCGACACATACAAGCTGGTTGTTATTGACAGCTGTGAGACTACATACTGGGCAGTAGAGGGGAGTGCTACAAAATCCATTGTTGTGCTGTTCTCCTACGCTCCCACATCTTTGCTTCCACCTTCACCAATGCGCACTAACTGGCATGGTAAAATACAGTCAAATAAACCCCCTCCTTGCTCCGTCGCTTGGTGACTTACCCCCTTGCTCATCCAGCATGACAAGTGTGCGGATCCCGGCATCTTTGCTCTATGTGTGCGCACATCACAAAGAAAAAAGCGGTCAGAGGGCATGGGGGGCTGGAGTGAAGGGCACATCAGTCATTAGCAAATGGGAGAATGCCCAGAAAAGCCTTCCTTACATAGCTTCTCTCTCCAGAATTAATTACTTGGCAGATGAGTATCGCCAGGTCTCTGAAATTCCATTAAATGGCTTATGTAAAATGAGCATCACTATCAGTACATGTCCGATTTATTTATTTATTTTTAAATACTGCTGTGAGATTGTCAGAGAATCAATTTATGTCAGTGGCCGATCATGAATCATTTACGTCAATTGACTAAATGCCATGGCAGTGTACTTTGAGACAAATGCGAGGAGCACAGTCCAGCGTTTAAAATCAGCCAGAGAGACTGCCTCGAACACCGGGGCGGGGGTGGGTTGTCTCCACCCAACGCTCAGGAGGGGAAGCTGCGCAAACTGCACCGACGACCCTTGACGAACAAGTGTCGCACTGGATTGGCACAGCGCTGTTTGTTGAGAAGAATCTGAGGATCGCTTTGGGGAAGAGGCGGTGGAGACGTTCGAGTGCTCGGCAGCCACGTCTGAGTGGCGGCGCGAGTGACGAGCGCCGCTGCTGTAATTAGCTCCGAGCTGGCGGCGGCGGAGGCTGAACCGCGAGTCACGTTGCCCGTGCAACCACGGCACGGTTCTCTCCGCAGACTGAAGTGGCCATGGAGCTGCACTCGGGCTCCGGGCGCATGCTCGGCCAGGCTGCATTCGTTTTTACGGTCGAAATATATTGGAAACATCCAAGCCAACGCGGCTGCTGCATCTCAAAAATGAATACGCCCACCGAGACGCCACATGAAAATAAAGTGCCCGCGCGTCGGTAGTGGGCGGTCATTATAATTTCATCGGTGCTCAGGTCTAAACTCGAGCTGAAGGTCTTCTCGAGGAAGCTGTTAACAATAACCATTTACAGGCCACGTGCAAACCACAGTGGCGGGTGTAAACCCAATGGAAAGGCTTACCTCCTCCGCCAAGCGGATCATGCGGCGGGTGCTCTCCAGCGACTGTGGGGTTGAGATTGAATGCAATTAGAGACGTGGTGCAAACTCGCTAACGATTGTGTGTGCCACACATTAAAACAGACTCTACACGCTGTAGAGTGCACCACCCCCTCATGTGAACCACACTCAAAATCAAACCCACATCCTTTCAGTGGTACAATTAAGCCAGTGACACAGTGCCAATGACAGGCGTTCACAAAAATTAATTCGGCATGCAATTAATATTTTTTTTAAAGATTAAAACAAGGGTCAGCTAAAAAGCTTTGGTTAAAGCTTTTTCTTTTTTTACATTAAATGGGCCCATCGATCACATTTCTCTCTAATCGTTTTTCCAACATCAATTGTGCATTCGTCAGAAGTAAAAAAAAATCTATTTATAGTTTGGCAAAATTAAATTATAATCCATGATGAGGTAGTATTAAGCTTTTGAAAGGAAGTTCTGCATCCGCCTTTTCGGCCCGATGAGGTCAGACCCCACTCACCTCGTCTGTGACCTCGTTGGCCCTAATCTGGATGGAGTGGAGCTCATTCCTCATGTCGTCGTCGTTCATGGCTGCAACCGGAGTGTGGGGCCGTCGGCCCCAAGCACCGTCGTTCTGAGTATCTGCCGCTCGCGCCGCTGGGAGGAACTCCCAGGTGATGCCGCTGCTACTCTTGCTGCTGCTGCGGCCACCACGCGACAGAGGGGAGGCGCGGCGACCATAGGGCCCCCGTGATCGGAAGCAGCGGTGAGCGGCTCAACATCCCTTCATCAAATCACCCATGTCATCTCAGAGACACGACGTGCGTCATCTCAGCGCCTACGGTCATCACGCCCTATCTGGCTGGGGAATTCAACGGGGGCTGCTTAAAACAACGTGACCATAAGCGAGGAACGGGAGATAATCTCCTTAAGGTCACATAAATCCTTTCCACCATTGGCCGCTTATCCCCACGCCGTCGTGAATATTTCATGCGGCCGAGCGGGCGCTCTGAAAAGCGAAGTCGCCGCTGCTAAACGCATTTTTATTAACTCCCCCACTGCCGCTGGCCGCTTCCACGTGCGCCCGCGGGAGACGTTGCCGCGGGCGGTGACCCCGCTGGGGTTACGCCGAGGACCAGGAGCAATGCACGGACGCACAACAACCACGGTAAATAACACAGCCAGCCCGTGATGTCATCTATTATTAACGCCGTAATCACGGCAGTGCGGAGCGCAAACACGCGCTCGTTCTGAAGCCCGGAAAACCCAGCCCTGGGCTGCACAATGAGGAGACCCGCCCTGCCACCCTGCCTCCCTTCGGCAACCCCCTGTCCCGTGCCACCCCTATCCCGTGCCTCGCACGCCCATCCCCTACGCGGGGGCGCCCCAGCACCCATCTGACTTCTCCGCGGTCACGCCGCGAGCAAAGTTCAGATTCTCTCAAGATTGTGCCGCGTGCGTTCCCGCGGCTCACGATCGTCTGCTAGAGTCATCATCGTCGTCGGCAACACGTCAGATCCGCCTGTCGGTGGGGATCTTGTGAAAGCCAGGCGTTCCCCCCCCTCGTCAGCGACGACAAACGCCAACATTTAGACGCTGGGTCCCCGTGAGGCACACGGCCACACCAACACGGACGCGGCCACACCAACACGGGCACAGCCACACCAACACGTACAAAGCCACACACCAACACAAAGATCTCCCATATAGCATGAACAGACTGTAGGGTCAAGTGCCGTTCGCCAGTAGCACCCATGAAAGTCGGAACAGCAAGAGAGAGGGTGGGTAGCCAGCTCCACGCCCGACCACCTTTGTGTCCCTCGTGGCATTGCTTACACACCGCATCAGGTACTCATTTGAGGCTGAGTCGACCTAGGGAAGGCCCAGAACCCGTACAGAAAATCGTCACTGCTGCTGGCCGTGAGCGGGAATCCAACTCGGGAGGCGGCGTTCGCGGTGCGCTAGCCGCAACGCTACCGCTCCCCGCACAACAAAGACGAGGCCACACCACTAGGGTGTGGGGCAGCGACCGAGGACCGTGACAGCGAGAACGCAGCCACGTCGACGCCACGAGACCCCCCCCCCATCATCAACAAGTGCGCTCCTCGTCAGCAGCCACGGCAACAGCAGCGGCAGGCGGGCAAAAAGCGACGGCCACCCGGCACAGAGAAACAATAGCGCGCAACCACCACCACCACCATCGCCACCACCATCAGCACCAGCCGCGTCCACGGCGTGCACACACCCAGAGGTGATCCCACAGCCCCTCGAGCGATCACTGCCGCGCACAGACAAGCGACCGCAGCAGAGGTGGGGGGGGCGAGACGGCGCCACTCTTGAAACACCGCCCCGGGGGAAGCGGCCACGCAAGTCAACACCACCTTCCCGGTCGCCGTTGCGAAGCTCGCGGTGACCTCCCTTACCGGGGCTCCGCGGAGTCGCTTCTCCTCGGCGCTGCTCCTCCTCCACCACCACCACCTGCTGCTTCTTCTTCTTCCTCTGGTTCAGCCGCGACGGGGGCGGGAGGAGGCTCCCCCCCACCGCGTCGTCATCACCCGGAAGGCTGGCGCGATGCGGCCATGTTACACAGGGAAGCGCTCTACGGGGATACCCAGACGCGTGGCCGCCATGTTGCGTGGGGAGCGGGTGTGGGGAGACCCCCCCCGGACTGGGCGCGGTGGAGGGGGCGGGGCGACTCTGCGTGACGAGTGACGCGCCCGCCCCGTGCGCCCCCGCGGGATCAATCCCTTACCAAGATGGCCCCCGGCAGGCCTGCCGAATGAACGCCGCGCGAGCGAATCGAGATATTGCCTAGAGCAGCTCTCACGGAGCTTATGGAGATGCGCAAAATGTACAAACACTTGCGTTGCGCGCGCGCGTGAGACTCGCGAGGATAAACGCGACGCCGGTCTCGCTCAAAGAGGAATGCGCCATAAATAGCCCGGCACGTCCCGGCGTGCCTCGGGCTCCAGTTGTAACATGGCGGCGTGGGCGGTGTGAGCTGCTGAGCACGGCTGAGGGGAAGGGCGGTCATGTACTAAAGGGAAACAACGGGTCCGGAACTCGCAGAGCCGGCGGGGGGAGAGAGACGGACAATAAAGGTGAGGGGGGGCGCGGGTGGACGCGAAACCGCCGGGCGCCGAGCGATCAAACAGCGGGGCCAGGGCGCGCTCACATTTCCCAACGCGGATAAGGCGTTACCAGGGGCGATGGTGCTGGCTGGCCAATCGCGCGCGGCCTCGTGCCGTCACGTGCGCGGGTTCGGGCCAATGGCGTGCGCTCTCGGTGGCTACCGCGCGCATGCAGTGTACGGATTTGAGTGTGCGCGCACGTGTACCGAATACGCTGGTGCCAGTGTCGGATTGCGTTGTTAACAACTCTTAAAAACCTCATCGGCAAGGGGGTCTCTCGCGTGCTAACCTTGTACCCCGACAAAGAGGGTTCACCAAGGCGTCCCGGAGTGTGACGCGCCCCGGAGGAGTGTAAGACGCTCAGTGCTAAGGCCTCCGCGCGGGTGTCCGCAGAGTTTCGCGCATCTCGCGTGCGCGCACCCGCGGGGTGATGATGAGAGGTGATGATGAGAGGTGATGATGAGAGGCGCCTCTCGACATCACCTCGTCGGTACGAAAGTGAGAAAAACAACATCGGCGCGTCTTGTAATCCCGGGAGGATGCGGCAACCAGACACGCAGCCTGGTCTGCTGCTGCTGCTACTGCGAACTCTTCTTACCCCCGCGTTGTCCGTCCACTCCTCAAACTTAAAACTGGTCACCCCTCCACGTGTTCGCCCCAGCTCGGCCTCACCCCCTCGCCGAGCGTTGGTTAGGTTATAAGTTTGTGGCCTCGTTTTCCCAGGAAAGTCTCAAAATACACTACTCTATTTGTAAGGGGGACCCTGCTGAGTTCGCAGTCGGAGGGTGACTGTAGTGTGTGTGATTACAATTGAGTGCTGTACTGTACTGTAATTTTGCAGGTACGGTGGTTACATTCAACCTTCCATTTCTCCGAACACGGGTTAACTTTTACACCGTTAAAGAATTGCGACCTTTGTTCTTTGTACTCCGTGTCCAATTATTCGTGGTACAGTCTTGTGGCCAAGCTCAGCGGAGGCATTAGCTGGTTTGGCGGCGATCGATTCCTATAATAGAGGTCTGATCTTGAAATCGTTTTGGACTCCCGATTCTTAAAAAAAAAACCCGTTTTATTTTCTCACAAACTGCTAAGAGTAATGAACCCCAGTTGGATCATAGGCCGAATCAATCCCTTAACCAGGATTTGAACTCACAACCTTGCACCCGCGGATCACTCGCTCTTATCGCCGCTGAACAATTCCCCCCTGATGTCGATGCACGCATGTCTGATGCGTTCTCAATGAGATTTACCCCCTGGTTGCTAACGCAGACTGAAACGCCGAACCACGACAAGCGCTGTCTACCACTGAAAGAGCAATGTCCCAACAGCTCAAGTGTGGCCTCTGCCGAATCTTCTGTACGAACAAGAAGGTAACTGCAGCGTGTTCCCGCTAATTCCCAAGCATAGTAATGACACTGTTGTCGTATAGCAGCAGATTAGCAGAATTAGTCCATGCCATTGCAAGTGCGGTGGATTATTTTACTCGTAAAACCTAGAAATCGTCTGCTGTTTTGTGACTTGTGTGCCACGATCAATTCACCTGGATAGATTATGGGCAGCAGAATCTATTGGCGTAGCATATACCTATGCACCCATATCTATGATCCTCATCTCATTATCTGAAACCGCTTAATCCTATATAGGGTCACGTTGAGCCGGAGCCTATCCCGGAAACACAGGGCGTAAGGCAGGAATACACCCGACGACGGGACGCCAGTCCACCGCCAGGCATTGCGGGACAATTTTAGTCTGCGAGTCAATCAACCTGTCCAGGAGCATGCTTTTGGACTGTGGGAGGAAACCGTAGTACCCGGCGAAAACCCACGCGGACACAGGGAGAGCATGCAGACTCCACACAGAAAGGCACCCGAGCCGAGAGATTCGAACCCGGGACCTTCTTGCTGTGAGGCGTCAGCGCTACCCACTGGACCACCGCGCCGCCCCTATCTATGATCCTTGCCTTCACTAACCTGCACTGACCAGCAGGGTGAAATGCGGCCGAATAACCCCCACAACCTTACACATGGAGCGATAGATTCACAAAAATGCTCGGCGCGAGTAGGTTTTAATATTTTGCGTTTTGATTGACACCCATTCAAAACTTCCGGATAAATAGCATTGTGACTAGAAACACCCTGTGATATTTTAACACGCGGTGGATCTTGTTTTGGCATTTCTAGACATGTTCAGGATGTTTCCAATCATTCTGGTCTCTCACCAGGAATTTGAAGAGCACATCAGAAGCATGTTGCACCACCGGGAACTGGAGACGGTCAAAGGAAGGCAAGTGTCAGAAAATATCTCGTATACATACTACTTTTTAAAGGCCCCTTCCTAAAATATGATAAGGGAGCTGATGTGAAGGGCCAAATATAGCATGTCAGTGCCATGGCAACAGAGATAATTTTGACCGTCAGAGAATGTGAAATGTGTAGGAAACTGTAGTGGCAATAACTTAATTAGGAGAACATTAATGAACTGTCATTGTCGTAAAACATGTGGCACTATGTTGGGATTATTTTTATACAAATTAACCATTTCACAAGAGGATGTGACATTAGCAAGACTAAAAAATATATACTCCTGACCCTAAAGAGTCCTTGCTGGAAAGGGACCATTTGCACAGGAATGCACTGTGGGATGCGCTACTCCACATAGCACATTGCATCAGATGGGGTCTCCTCCAACAGGGAAAGGTGACACCACCACGGCAGCTGGGTCTTTGCCAGGGCAGGGGGCAGCGCTACACGGGGGTGGGAGGCGGGTGGCTTCGCTAAGTTCGCAGTGACGACGGCAACTAATTTTGGGGCTGTTGCCTAGAGGCAGCCTTAGCACTGGCGTCTGCTGGCCTGGCACTGGTGAACGTGGTCGTGTGGGAGGTAGTGGGGGCGGTGTCGGTGGGTTCATGCCCCACGTGCGCGCACGGTGACGCTGCACAGTTGCTTGGGAGGTTCAGCCGCTGTCGGCCGGTAGCGGGGAAGGCTCGGCGTGGGCTGTGGGCCGAGCGGACCCGCGTGCAGTGATCGTGTGGGAGGTGAACTCAGGAGTTGTGACTGTGTTCGTGCTGTTCTTTGCTGTGCTGTTCTGAATAGTTGTACGTTAGCCAGAGGTACTCAACTACTTTCAATTATGTTCTGAAGCCAATTTTACTGAAAGGCACCACAATTGCAAAGATGTCCGTGTGATATTGTGCATTCTTATTTTGGTCATTTTAAGCTTTTAAACAGCAAAAATGTTAAGGAAAAAAATGTGATTTGGGATTATGTAATGATGTAGGTTTTCACGGCTCGATGCATGATTGCTTCGAAAAGCTGCTCCCTCGGGACAACCGCGTCGATCGCTCCCTCTCTCCAACTCGCGACATTTCGCCTCGCACGTTAGAGGCATTCTCAGGCACAGATCGACGCGGCTGTCCCGAGAGAGCAGTTTTTCGAAGCAATCATCATATAGAATTATGCTCTACTACATAACACCTATTTTGCCTTGTGAGACTTTGTCTACTAATTGCAGTAAATAATAATATATGCATTTCTAAAGCGCCTTTCACCCGAGGGTCACAATGCGCTGTGGAGAGAACGGCACTTTCAATATCACCTTAACGGGTAAAGTTGTGATGATTTGACATTGTAATGATGTAGGTTTTCACGGCTCGATGCATGATGATTGCTTCGAAAAGCTGCTCTCTCGGGACAGCCGCGTCGATGGCTCTCTCTCCTCTCCTCGCGACGTTTCGCCTCACACGTTGGAGGCATCCTCAGGCGAAGATTTGACATTGTTCCAAACAGTAATTTGCCGTGACACCGAACTCACAAGTACACCACCTTTGTGTGTGTCCTTTCTCGCAGTATTCCATTCATTAAATTTCAAGTTGGCAACCCTATTACCAAGGGATATTATTTGAGCAGTGCTTTGAGTGGTCATTAGGTGTTGAGGGGGTGGTGGGGGAGGTTGGGGGGGGCTTTGCTATAATCATTGGCCAGTTCTCTCCCTCCACGCGTCGTTGAGCGGGTGAGTGATGAGCTGCGGCGCGCGTGCCGTTGCGGTTCTCGCAGGGGCTGCACGCATCACTGCCGGGTGTGCTGCGCCAACGTGGTGGGGCTGTCCGCGTATGCCTCCCACCTGAGCAGCCCCGAGCACAAGAAGCGCCTGGAGCAGTGGAACCCTGGTGACGGCTGCCGTGAGCTTCCACCTCCTCCCAACGCGGCACAAACAACTGCTCACAGAGACGACGCAAAGAAGTACGTGGCCTTATGACTCCACCACTGCAGCCGGTGGCATCGAATAATGGTCTACGAGAAAGCGTTGGGAGTAAAACTTCATTGTATATCATCTTACACATCTGTGACTAAATCACCTGCAATGCGACCTATCTCGTCAGATTGCCGAAGTGAAGTCGAGTTGGACCTGGTGCTTTGAATGCTGGCCACCACACAGAGTTTCGTTGTAGGGTGCTACGGTGGGGGGTGGGGGGGTGGGGGGGGGGCTGCTACATTGGCAGCATAATACAGTTAAGCAAAATGCATTGCAGTATGCTTCTGTGCTCAATGCCTCTGGTCCCCGCCAACGCACACCACTCAGGATCCCGAAGTGTCGCATAACACCCACGATATTTTCCATCTCGTATGTCTTCTCTCGTTTGTTCGGTCTTATTCATTTTGGATAATGCCATGAATGTAGCGTCCGTGTGTATTTGGCTTTAGCCACAAATTATCATTTCCCACAGGCACCTTTTTTTGTGCATGCGTCGTAAACGTTCACATCAATTTTAACGTTGGGAATGGTATATCGCTAGGTGTTCACAATACAACCAAGAATATAATAAAGCAGGAGCGGTTGCCGGATAGAAATACAATTGGTGTCCTGGCCGGCAAGGCTTGAGGGCTGCTCGAGGCTGTGCTGCTTTGCCATTGTGAGCGAGGCAGACTTGACCCAGTTGTACGCTTATTTTCAATATTTGACAACAATATATTGAGAGGATGACCTACTTATGTGGCAGAGCAGTCCGCATTCACCACAGCTCCTGCAGCGTATAATGCTAGCATGTTACGTTGTTTATGTAGGGAATAAAACGATATTTATTTTGCAAAGACAACCTCACTGAGCCTCCAGACTCTTTCTAAGGAGGCGCCTGTGATGTGACGTTTTGTCGGTTTCGTTACCAGTGTTTGATATGTGAAAATAAAATGGAGAACCTGGAGAAATTCACTTTAGAGGGGATAACACTCAAAGCTCTGCAAAGATAGCTTAAAGAAATGCTGTACTTCTGTCTCTTGACCACATCGCAGCCATTTTATGTTTCTGTCTGCCAGCTCATGATGTGTGTATATATGGTCCAAAAAGCATGAAGTGCTCACACAGTCGTAACATTACTTCATTTAGCTCTGAATGCACCCGCTGAAAGTTTTGAATATTTAGTACGTTAAAATTTAGCTGGTGGTTTATTTTTTATTCCCCTGTTTGTGGTGAGGGGCACTTTGCTGCTGCCCATTTTATTTTAAACGGTGGAATCTGTCGACAAAAGTGTCTGCGCAGTAGAGCTCTGTCCCACGGGATTCCACGCGGCAGCAGCCCCACGTGCCGGGTCATGCCATGTGATGCGTCGAAAGATGGGCAGTTGCTGGGCCAGTGGAGACTGTCGCCACGGAGATTAGCCAGCACGTGCCAAGCTTGAATGCTTAGTAGCATTCTGTCTTCGAATCCGTTCAACACAGTACCGTATCTGGATATTTATAAACCTTCTAAGCATGAGAGCGTCCCTGTGCTCAGTCGTAGATTTGGAATACTGGCCTTGGAATATGCCGCTGCTAAGTTTGTGCGGCCCTTGCATCGATCAACTGCTGGATCAGGGACTCCTCTGCACTGTGCCACATCATGTGGGCTGTTTGGCCATGTGTCTTCCTGTCGGTCATTGTGGGATAGCGATAGTGGGAAGTTCTCTCCGCAGCTCTGTGCAACGCTTTGTGACCCTCGGGTGAAAAGCCCTTTAGAAGTGTAAATATTATTATTAGATACCTCAGAACAGAGTGCATTACTAAGATGGATTTTGCAGCATGCTTACATTGTAGCACCGTAGCAGCCTACCCAACACTTGTTGTATGGATAGTCATCTGCCAATCAAGCACTATCCATACTCAGCCTACTTCTGAGATCTGACAAAATATAGCACAATATCTGATTTGACAATAGAATAGTGCAATACATGTAATGTTTATGTTTATTATTGTTTTGCAGGCATAATCTTGTGTGATTTTTCAAAATATAAGGAACTGATTCAGAGTAGAAAGCAACGTCAGCCTCAGTTTTTCAAACGATCTTTATGATTACTGGAAATCCACAATTTAGCTGTGCGTCAGTCGCTGTGCTCACCCCCGACTCGCTGAAGTGTTCCAGCTTAACGGGGAAAGCAACGCACGACTACAGGCTCCGCAGTTGCGTCAAAAACATGGTTAATCTTCCTAAGCTGATTAAGTCAGCTGGCACTGGACGGGCATGCAAGCAAACCGATGGAGCTTCACGCCCCCGCCGGCACATTTCGCTAGAGTCAGGGGGGACGGAGCAAGGCTGGAAAGCCCCACGTGAGAGATAATTGCAGTGCTCACGCAGCAGATGCTTGCTTGCAGACAGGCCAAGTTTAGCTGGTGAAACATGTGAGCAGCACGCACAGCAAGGTCGCAGCACAAAGGAAGGTTGGACCACCCCCACCCCCCCTTACCGCCTCCCCCCCCTTCCCTTTTACTCCTTGAGCCCCATGAGACCGTGGCTGTTTGAACAGATGGTCGCGAAGGCCGCGATCCCCTCGCGACAAATGATGTGGTGGGGGTGTGCATTTCCCTCTGCCAGTGGAGGAGGCTGCTGAGAGGAAATCCCCGGCAAGGTCCGGAAAGCCAGTGGCTCGTGGCCGGGGTCTTTTTAAAGACAAGTGCAGAGTTCGGTGCTTACTAGTTTTTGGAAAGACGAATAGGAGTGTGGTAAAGGAGATTTATCGCATCATGTTTCTCATAGTGCTTTTAAATTGTGACATTTTGTTGTGTTTTCAGACCAGAAGAACGTTTTCTTCCAACCGACGTAACGAAACAAGTCCCTCACAAGAACAACCGATTCCATCTCAGACCAAACCTCGATAAAGCCAAGAAAACGGTGAAAGAAGCTATTGCCGAGTCCAACTCAAAGTGCGACGAACCCACGGAGCAGCTGAGGAGCCACACGGACGTGCACCCTCCCTGGACGGACACGGCGTCGAACAACCTTAACGCCAACGGTCACCGCTTCCCTCCTCCCGGGCAGGGTGGGTGCCACCCAAATTGGCACCATAAGAGGCAGCCGTTCAGCATGGCAGGCAGACGTGGTTGCGGTAGTGGCAGAGGTTACGGCTACAACTACAACCATGGCCCCAATCGATACTGGCAAGATTTTCATTACCCTCAACAGCACTGGCACAATGATCAAAATTACAAGCGCTGGCACAACCACCCTGGCCAGTCCTGGGACAGTAGTGTCGGTGGGAGCAGCTATGACAGGAGAATCCATCAGAACGACTTCACTTCGGACGAACTCCCGCAGTGGTATAAACAACAAGAAAATGCGATGTACCAACAATACGAGGATCATGGGAAAATGAAATCTGCCTCAAAATTCACACGCTGGTGTCCATATCCTCCACAAAATATGCCCAATGTTTTTGGAGACCAAGATATGATGCCTGAGGAAGTTAAGCAACTGAAAAAGATTCCTCTGCTGATTGCCACAGAGCCACTGAAGATCTCCTATGATAATACCAAAATGCGAGGGCCACCAAGCCTCACACACACTACCCAGGGTGGATCAAGAGGTGCCCCGAGTGGCACAGGGGCCCACACCAACACTGCTCACTGCCAGGGCACCAGCTCTTCAAGCAAGGCTACGACGGCCGCATCGCAGGCAACTCATACAATGTCACACCAGTCAAAGGGTGTCGTTCCGCTTCTGGGAAAACAACAGCAGAGACGACGGGATAGCCTCCCCAGCAGCCCTTGTAAGGTCCTGGTAAACCACCGCACCGGGCCTTCCCAACACAAGCCTCCTGCAGTCGTACGCACCACCGAAAAGCACCCCAAGAACAAGGCGACTAAGAAGGACGATGTCTGTCCGACCCGGCTAGAGGTGTCCGAGGATCCGTCCTGCCTCTCCTCAGCCTCATTGTCGCCGTCAAGCCAGCGGCCCAGCAGTGCTCCCAGTGCTCTGCTGAAGCCTGAAGAAAAGCCGGAGGATACGGCCCAACGATTGGCGACGCACGAAAGGCCATGGTCAGCAGGGGCGTCCGGCTCTGCAGTGAGCCAGAGAGACTCGGTCGACCTCGCCACGGTGGACAACGAAGCGGTGACTACGAATTCGGCTGATGTTAACTGCCCCGACACTGTTGAGCCCTTGGCCCATTCGTTTAAAACCAGACTCGCAACCTTGGTGGGCAAGCTAACGGACATTGCAATGCTTAATAAGTGGAACAAAGAACCTGTACCGCAGCTCACCAACGCTGCCGACTTGGGAAATAAGGAGAAGGTGAATGCCGTTATTATGACTCCGATACCGTTAATGCAGACGCAACCGGCGGGAGTCCATCGACATGTCGAAAATAAAGAAACGTCACACAGCCAACCCTTTAGTAAAGACTGTACAGGTGGGAAGCCGCCCCAAGAAAAGAACCTCCCCTCCCCAAGTGGGAAACAGTTTGGAGCTCGAGGAGGGGATGAGACGAATCAGAGCCCGGCATTGGACACGACCCGTACCGACGCCAAGATGCGTCTGGGAAGTCAGTCCGCCGCGATCACCAACTCAGTGGAGAATGTAAGGTCTGCAAATGTGCAAAGCGGAACCTCCGAGACCACGACCGATGTGAAAAAAGCAAGAGAGCTGGAAGCAGAGACCATGATTACGGCTACACCGGTGCAAGACAAATACGCCGATAAGAACGGCGGCGCCTCACCGGCTTTCCCCGGTGACTGCATAACCTCTGACCCGGAGGCCCACAAATTGCTGGCGCCATCAGCGCAAGCAGAGCTCAGCAAGTTGGGGGTCTCAACGGCGCTGCAAAAGGAGCTCTCTAGGTACCTGGTTGCACGGGGACCCGGCGGGAGCAAGCCTGGCACGGCAGCCCTCGAGCCGAACCTCAACCAAGCTCGACGCCGTACGCGCCCCGGCGGCAACAGCACGAGCGCCCCTATGCTGAGCGCCACACCAGGAAAGGGACCAGTGGTGGCGGGTGCCACTGGGCTTGGCGGGGCAGAGGCCCAGCGCAAACCGGAGTTGGAGCGGGAGAGCTGCAGTCTGCGTCCTGCCGTCCAGCAGCTGCTGAGTGCGCCACGCAGGAACGTCGACTGGGAGCAGATCGTCGAGGTGCTCAGCAAGCGGAGGCAGGCGAAGGGACTGCCCAGGTAAGAGACCGCACAAGCGAAGAGGCAGTCGGGTCGCGCAGTGCACTGAATTCAGCCACCCCACTTGCGTTGAGAGTCTGGCTTCAAGGCATGGCAGCCGCGTGTAATTAAACTGGCTTCTCAAGTGAAGCGAGTCCGATGGTCGTGGCCGATTCACCAGTGACTCCCCGCGAAAATTACGTCATCAGATTTGGTTATTTACTTAATTGGGGTGATCGCCATCTCCGAGAATTGCATACGTATCATTTGCAATGTGATGAAAATGTATTTCACTGCCACGGCAAGTGGGATAGCTTTGCCCCCTCTTTTGTAAATCACTTAGAGCAGCTTACAGCTACGTTGGTGATCTATGCTTCTGTGGGCTGTTCACTAAACATAAATAGTTGCACTTCTGTGTGAGAGCAATTGATGGATGCCTACATCATGATATGACACCAATAATATCGTCGGGGTGAAAATTGAGAATGTAAAGAAAGACAACCTAACAATCCAAAAATGCTCATGTCTAGGAGAGAGCTGGCTTACGCCTTCTCCGGAGTCAGCTGACGTTAATTGGAAAAAAAAACCCACATGATCCTTTGTCCATGCACTCTGCCATATGGACCTCTGCCCCTGCTAACATGTGTAGTGACAGTTTATTATTAACAAATCACGACATTGCCATCACTCAGTGATTCTGGCAGTGCTCCTGGCCGTGCATGTTTATGCATTCTTCTTTAAACAATTACAAAACTTACAACTTGTGGTGAACATGACGCACATATGATGAACCGTGAGACGAGTTTTTTTAATTATTATTGGAGTATTCTTCCTTTAAGACTATGATTAACATCTGTAAATGGATCACAAGAGTGTGTTCATATGCCAAGTGGTTTTGTATTGTCTATTCTGTACTAACCAGGTTCGGAATTGAAATGGGACCGGCCAACAAAGATGACCCATTAGACTCAGCCTTCCTCAACATTGACGAGCTGGGCGATTTTCCTGAGCTGTATGACCTCAATTTGGAAGACTTCTTCAATAAAGAGCAACTGCCTAGTGCCAAAGATCACTCCGATCACCCGGTAGAGCCAGTAAGCGAACCCAGCCTCACCTGCGCCACAGCCCGAGAAGCAGCGGCCAGTTGCTCCAGCTCTGCCGCCTCTGTCAGCGGTCGGGTATCTCAGCCCCCGGCCAGTGTCGCGCGCACGCCAACCAGCAACACAAGAGAGAAGCGCTCCTCCACGACGGAAAGTGGATTGAGTGCCAGCCACCCATTGCGAGCTGGCGCCGGCACCCCCACCGTCTCCGTGGGCGACCGTGGCTCAGGGGAACCGCCAGTTAACACTGGAGCGGCGTCGACCCCAAGAAGCTTCTCCAGTTTCCCGCTGGCCTGTGCTCCGGAGGTCGGCTCTCCCAGTGCCAGCCCGATGACCCCTCGACGCCTACTCGGTGCCCAGGTGGAAGGTGAAACAGACATCCTGACGGACAGCAGCATCACGTCCGGGGCCGAGCCTGGTGGGGGGAAGACCCGCAAGAAGCGCCGCGCTGCCGCTGTACGTACCGTAGCTGCGCGACATGAGCGCCATCCATCGTTGCTCGCTCGTGGCAATCACCCCAGCCTCACGTTGTCAAGGGATTGTGCACCTTATCTTGTCAGTCCATTAGTATCTGTACCCACTTAATCCTCTACAGGGTTGTGGGGGGCTGGAGCCTATCCCGGCAAACACAGGGCAAAAGGCAGGGCAATGAATGGGGGAATATGCCATCAGGACATCGTAGGGCACACTTTTTTGGGCTATTTACTCAGCATGTCCGTTAACTTAGCACTGTATTTTTGGACGGTGGGGGGAAACAGAAGTACCCGGCAAAACCCACGTGGACATGGCGAGAACACGCAAACTCCACACAGACACCTGAGCCGGGAACCAAACCCGGGACTTCTTGCTGTGAGACAGCAGCACCACTTGCTGTGCCACTGTGCCACACGCTTTGATTTATGTCATTAGAATTGTTCTCGAGTTACTGCTTAGGGTTATCCATATCAAGCGTTTCTACTTTGCTTGATATGTGGGAACGTTCGACACAGCTATCCTAAAAGAGCATCTCTTGAGAGCATTTCTATAACATTGTTATCGATATATTGTATAACTACATCAATATTTTGTATCGTGAGTTAAAGTAGGATTTGCGGCGCCTAAGCTGTGTTGGTGTTGGTGCCCGACCAAGCCATGTTGTTCCATTCATAGGAAGGGCCTTCACCGGAGGTGCCAGAAATCGAACGGAAAAACAAGAGGCTGAAAGTCAAGGGCTTAAAGAAAGGTACTGCTGAGTCCCACCCCTCCTGCTCATACAGCATACAGTAGCGATGTCGTTATTCACCAGCACTCGCGGTGATTCCATTGGTTGTTACAAACAAACATCAATGTGGTGAATGGAAGTGCCTTGAGTTGGTGCGGCGGTCATATACCGCATGACATTGGTTATTATATGCACATGGGAATCTGCGTGTATGGTGAGCTTGCAATAGGAGGTGATTGTCTCTGTCATTGTATACGATTTTACTGCCTATATAAGCATGTGCTGTTCTACAGCTCTAACAGGCAGCCTCATTTGTTTACGCTAATCCTCTGTAAATGCGTATGTCGTGCAGTGTGTAAACAGCAGCACAGGGGAACAAGGGCAGCCAGGTGTCGGATTAGCCACCCACATCCCTGAGTGCCCTGCCAGCATTCATCGGTGTTCGCGAACCTCATTTACCCCAAGAGTCCGTTAAAGGCTACACAGGGGATCTTTTGTCTTTGATTGTGAGTGTGGTGGTGCACACTGAACTACAATCTGGGTCACCTGGCTCCAGTTCTCAGCCAACTACATCTGTGAAGATAGAGGGGATCCTTGTCTTTCCTAATACATGTGGCACTATGTGTGCGTGCGCACGTGTGTGTTTCGCGCATGCGCGTTCCCCAGACCGGCAACACGTGGACGAGCTGCTGAGCGTGTCGCTTCGCGAGGAGGAGCTGAGCCGCGGCATGCAGGAGCTGGAGCCTGCTCTGGAGCGCGCCAAGGCCGACCTGCACAGCGCCTTCCTGCACGTGCAGGAGCTGCTGCTGCACAAGCAGCAGGTTGGCATATCTGCACCGTCAAAGTCGCATCCTGACGCGGCCGTTGTCGTGTAGCGTATCAGCTGATAATTCACAGAGTTGTGAGTCCTTGACAGCAAACAAAAATATGTGCGCATTATAAAGTGTAACGTGGCGTGGTCAGTTATCACAATCTTTTGCTCCGGCCCTTGTATTGCAAATGTGTGCGAGTTAGTGCAGGTGTGCGCATCTTAATTGACGGTGGCGTCTTCTGTGCTCTGGGTTGTGCTGCAGATTACCATGGAGATGGACAAATTGAGGTCATACCGTATCCAGATTCTCCAAGGAATGCAAGGTGCGCGATTGTACCATCGTCTCGGCATCTTCGCACCGTGCCGCGTGATATTATGATTTCCCTTCATTTGTGCTGACTGGTTTATGTTCAGTAGCCCTTGTCACACGAGATACTGTAATTTGGTTTAAATCGACTGTTTTAACCGAAACGTTCACAAACACAAATCCTCCGAGAGTTAGGTTGTAATGGGCAACTTTTTTAGTCTCGAGAAAAAATCACCTGTTGACAAGAAAGTGCGTCATTAAAGATCAGTGGTGTGTCTGTAAATGAATTGTATTGTACATGAAAATATCACTTTCACCTGACTTTACACAAACTTTTTATCCATTTTGAGTCCACTAAATCAGTTTTATTATATTTTACATAAAGAAGGCCGACGCATTGCACCATACCTCCGACTCGTTTAGATAAACCTGCAAGCCAGCAGCATTCTCCGTCTGCTTCGTTGCTTCCGTCAGCAGCTCCCACGTCCCATAGTCTCCCTGGCATCTCCAGCCTCTCCCATCCGCTGCTCATCAAGCAAGAGTCTGCCGGGGAGCTTGCCCCAGCCGCTGCCTGCACGCCTCCGACGCTGAGCACCGCCCTGCACCCGGCATCCTTCCTCTCGCCCTCGCCACTCCTGCAGCAGCGTCTCCCCACCGCCGGTCAGGTTGAGGCACGGGCACGGGAGCGGCAGTCGAAGCCGCACGAGACAACTGCACGTGTCGCAATGTACTCGACGCATGCCGCTGATTCGCGACGGTTTTTGGTGACTTGACCGGGTGTGCAGGTGAAGCCGGTGCGTCCAAAGCGACGGCGTCCCCGTCGGTCCTGCACTACTTCGTGCAGCCACAGGAACTGCCGTGGCGACGGCCACCCCTGCCCGACGGCAACCCCGAGTCGGCGCTGCTCGGGAGCTCTCGCCGGCCATCTCCCGCCCACTCCCACATGTGCACGCCTGTGAGCCAGTCGCTCGCCCCGTCTCCTCACGACTCCAGCGTGGAGGCGGCGGTGGCACCGGCTGACGCATCCGCCGGACCTGTGTCCGCCGGCAATGCCGGCGCTGGAACCAGGGATGGCTCGGTGAAGCGCGGCCCCCTGCGCGTAAGGACTCGTGCCGGCGCGGCGTCTGAGGGGAGCGCTGAAGCGGGGAGGGGCGCAGACGCGGCAGAGGAGCCCGGCGAGGACAACGACGGCGCCTTAACGCAAAAGCGCAAACGCCTGAAGAAGCGCAAGCCAGCACGGGCATGCGTGCCGGAGACCAGCGACACGGAGCAAGAGGCGCTGACGCGGCCCATGCGGCGCCTCAAGACTCGGCGCGGCAATCGTCAAGGGAAATCCACGTCGCAGGTGAGTTTGGGGGGGGGGGGTCATGGAGACCCGGGGTACTACGGTTAATGTGTTATAAATGGAACTCGTTGAGTTGAGAGGGAGAAGCAGAGCACCATTGCGGATCACAGTCTGCATCTTCACGCTTATAGCCAATGTCGTATAGTTGAACTATTTCTTTATCTTAAATTTAATAGCAGCATTATCTTCACGAGCTATTTCACTGATTTCGATGTGTGTATGTGTATGATTAGACTTGTTATTATTGGCAGTAATTCGTTATTATTGTGATTATGTTTAGTAAATGTGACTTTCAGTAAATCCATCTCGTAACATTGACGATGACAGTCATGTTTTTATAGGTTATATGCCAATGCCAGTTGTCTAATTAGCTTATTATATGTAAAATGGTGACGGTCTGGATCTGTAAGAGTTGTACACTTGTTTCTCAAAGTGATGCATGGTGTGACGATTCCCGTGCTCTGTAGGCCTCCGGCACCGTAAGCCCCTCTAGGGTTGCCGATGTTCCCGTGGCGCACAAGGAACCGTCCCTGGACCGACCTGCCTCCCCTGCCTCGCTCTGCAAGCTAGTGGAGGACGACGACAAGGGCATGGACAGCCCCGACGGGAACCACGTGGGCAGCAGGCAAAGCGAGCCGGACTCCAGCTTGGAGCTGGTGGAGCCTCCCACCCCGGAGATCTTGTCCATCGACGACAGCTCGGACAACGAGGCGAGGGAGCTGCCGCAGTGTTTGGCGGCGGCGGCAGCGGTGGTGGGGGGCCAGAGCGTGGCGGCGGCAGCGGCGGCGCTGGGCGAGGTGGGACGGGCGAGCAGCGTCGAGGTGTCATCAACGAGCGACTTGTGTCTGAAGGACAGCCCCTGCCCCTTGGCTAAGTGAGCAACGTCTTACCGAGACAATGGACGGTGGGGGGGACTCCGAAAGAGTTGACGGATGAGATGATGTGTCTGTTACATCACGCCTTATTGTAGCGCTAAGGGTTGGTGTACAGCCCTGCGTGTCAACACACTGCTGGATCAAGGCCATGTGGTCTCTATCCACATGCTCGTCAGTGTGGGTTGATGATGGGCGTAGAGTGGACGCATGCAAAGTATAGAAGTATAATGCAACACCTGCACAGCCTTATGCGTCAGAATACACCTTGGCAGTAAGTACACTCAGCCTAGGTGTATATATGCCAGGTAAGGTGCACATTCGCCATTCTAAACTGGTGGGTCGCGACCCACTAGTACTCCACCGAGAGTGCGCGAGCACTACCTAGTGGTCTGTGGAGACCATAACCAAGCGAGCCAAGTGGGCCTTAAGGTGCGGAAGGTTTAGTTCCCCTGGTGAGCGAGTTTAATTCTTCTCTCGTGCTGTTCGTTTCTCGGTTGTAGGTCGCTGAAAAAGCAAGGGAGCGAAGACCACAAGCAGAAGTCCTCGGACACTGGTAGGTTCACTTTTGGCAACGTCAGCTTGTGGTTGATGCAGATGGGGGCAGGGCAACATTTTGACTCACCGGCTCCGTTACCCATCTCCGTCAGACTCGCGGCCGAGTGAGCCCACCACCGGGGCATTCGTGGGCCACGAGGCAGCCGTAAGCGGCATTCAGATCTTCGACGGGATGCTCTACACCTGCTCCTCTGACAAGACCGTGCGTGCCTTTGACCTGAAGGTGAGAATCAGCTCTATTCGGTCGTTTCCCTTCAACTGACGAGGTCAGACACATTCCACGCGCCGTAACCTACTGGGCTAAGGCCCTTCCTGCATTCAGTGCTTTGCGACCCTTGGGTGAAAGGCGCTTTAAAAATATGACCTGAACCTTCTGGGTGAAGCGCGCCTCGTAAAAATAATGCTGCACGGATCTTGATCTCGTTCGCGCGTACGTTCGGTGTGGTGCAGAGCCGGCGGTGCGTTCGCACTTTCAACGGTCACACCAGCAAGGTGAACGCGCTGCTGGTGATGGCGGCCGGTAACGCCTCCCAGCCGCGCCTCTACACCGGATCCAGCGACCACACCGTCCGATGCTACAGCGTCACGGTAACTCGCGCACGGCACGCGCTGAGCCCCCGGCCCTAACACAAGCGGTGTGAGCGGTGACGTGGAGCTTCGTCTACCCAGTATCAATGAGAGGATGGCTACAAGCAAGTAGTTTATGAGATGACTCGTGAGGACAGGACCATATGTGGGACATATTCTAATAGGTTCACAGCTGGAGATTTGAAGAAGATGATTCTGCAAGGGAAACCAGGGAAATGGATCGCTTCGTGAGATAGTCTAAGCATCTGCCGATCGCGAAAAATGGGAATCATCTGTACTGGGCATCGACCGTCAGCTATGAGGATGATGCTAGGTAGATATAAATAGACCCATCAGTTGAGACTGCTCACAACAGCAGCCGAGAGATTCTCGTCTGCAATGCGAACTCAAACACACGCTTATGGTGGTGTCTTTGTGTGTCTAATGCGGTTAATGGGAGAGATGGCATAGGGGTTAGAGCACTTTGCTGCAAACCCAATTCCCAACCACGACTTACATCATTGCAACGATCTGAACCAGTTCTGGGCCACCCTTAGTTAGACTCAGCCTTAAATAACTACTGTGATCACATCAACTGGTGCTGGACACACCACCAATTCGATCCAATAACCCGTGCAGGCTATACGGTGGATCTGTGTCTAACGTGATTGTGCGGTGCTGAGCGTGCAGGAGGAGAAGTGTGTGGAAGAGTTCTCGGTGCTCGACCGCGTGCTGTGCCTGCACGAGCGCTGGGACGTGCTGTACGCCGGCCTGGCCAACGGCACCGTGGTGTCCATCAGTACACAGGTGCCGCCCCCAGGCCACGCATTATTTATGACCGCCTCACCGCTGCGACCATACTTTATGCTGGCCGGTGAAAGCCAGGAACACTTCAGAGATCACTTACAACCGGTGTTAGCCGTTACCTGGTATTGAATCCATATCGCCGAGCTCAAAGAGCAGCGCTCTCACCACTCTACCGCCACTCCATCCCATATCTGTTTAAACGGCTATTGTAAATGCAATACATTACAATATATTTTGGATTAATGACGCTCGTAAATACGACTGCATCTTACAACTTTACAAACGTAGGGGAGACCTGCACAGCGAGCGGTCTTTTCAGAGAGGGTGGATTTTTTTGTAGCTGTTGTTTTTCACGAGACAAGGTGTGCCCTGCTACTTCCGTCGTGTTCTCTCACGGCGTGTGTGCTGTTCTTGTTGCCGTGACGGACGACAGAGCAACAAGTTCCTGGACACGTTTGAGTGCCACGGGCCGCGTGCCGTGAGCTGCGTGGCGTCGAGCCAGGAGGGCAGCCGCCGCCTGCTGCTCGTCGGCTCCTACGACGCGACCATAAGCGTGCGCGACGCGCGCTCGGGCCTCTTCCTGCGCTCCCTCACCAGCCACACCAAGACGGTGCTGTGCATGCAGGTGGGGACCACTCGCCATCTCAGCAACCGCCATGTGCTTTGTAAGCAACGAGGATCTGTGTGCATCGTCCTTCACGGTTCACAGCCTTTTCTGGCAATAATACCGGTGTAAAAGTATTCAAACACGAAATACACTTTTTACAGGGCATCAAGTTTTCAGGAACCACACGTGCTCGTGATAAAAAAACATGCAAACAAATGTGCTTAGATAATATTTGCATCGTCCTTGAAATTGATTGGCAGCACCAGAGACAGCCTGCTTTGTTGCATTGTCTCACCAGTGTTAGAAAACATGTTGGGACGCAGCTGTCCCGAGAGAGCAGCTTTTCAAAGCAATCATCACGCGTCGAGCCATGAAAACCTTCATCATTGCCGTTTCTATTGTTTTAACGTCTGCGTACTGGCAAAATGATCCCTGCAGTTTCACAGCCCACTTTGTCAATTCTCTGCTGAGTAAAAGGTGAAATTTTGGTCATACGTCATCATATTGGTGAGTGCGGGTTAGTTAAGTTTGGAAGGGCCAGAACCGGTCTACGTATCGTTCACCAGAGAGTTATATTTCCGTAAAAGGGTGGCAAAGTCTTAACAGCTCTGCAAAATCCTGCCCAATGTATTTCGATTCCTGCCTCGGATGCCTTTCTGTGTGGATTTTTGTGAGTTTCCTCCAGGTTCTTCGAGTTCCTACCACAAATATAAAAAAACACTCATTAATTGGCCTATGCCATCATAATACAGAGTGTCTGGCAGGTTGGCACCGGCTGTCATCGTTGCTGCCTCCCCCATCTCTGTCCCCTGTATAAATGTAATAAATTGTTATGCTTGCACATGCACCAAACACTCCCCCTGAATGCCCCCCCACACCCCATCTCTGCACGCTCCCCCGCCCCCCCCCACATTCTCAGTGTGAGACTATTGTAAAATAAGTGGTGCACCAACAGGCTGTGGGCAGAGCTGGGGGGGGGGCCTTACCTGGGTTGAATCACTGTGCGATTCACCGTGCGTCCCTAGGTGGTGAATGACTTGGTGTTCAGCGGCTCCAGCGACCAGTCCGTCCACGCGCACAACATCCACGTGAGTGCACAACGCACCACTGCGTCGCAGCACCGAGACACCGCCGTCGGACTGTGTGTGTGACATCTAACAATTTGGAAAGAATCATCCATAGTCGTTAATTATTTAATGCTTTGCAACACGTGTTTGTCTTTAGAAGTGGTTTTTAACAAGTATTGTTGAATAATAATAATTGCATTTATAGAGCGCTTTTCACCCGAGGGTCACAAAGCGCTTCACAGAGCTGTGGAGAGAACGGCACGTCAACAACAACGGCACCAGAATGGAAGATCAACAGCAACAACTTTTTTTGGGTTTTTTTAAATTTACACAGCGTTGCAGAACAACAAGCAAAACATTATCAGACCTTCAACTACAGTCTTAAAAAGCAAAATGATCACTGAATATAATACATATATTGGCAATGGTTTAATTCAACATTTATCATATAATAATAAGAGATGGGTACCTCTCAGAGTTAAATGTTTTTGCATGTTTACACAATCAGTTTTACCCTGGTGGCTGATTGCAAATTCTCAGAAATGTTTTGGTCAGTGCCCGGTTTTCATTCAGATAAATCCCTAACAGGAACACAACTTTATACTGCAGTTTGAATAAAAAAAAATGAATGTATGCTAGCAGTGACCACCCACAGTGCTCCCACTGCCCCAGCCCTGGGTGCCTATCTTGGTTCCCCTCGCATCTGCACGATGGGTGGTGCATGGCTTCCAGTCAGTGAGAACTATTTGTATGACATAGTTGGAGCCACCTTACAAGCGTTACAGTGCCCCTGCAGCACAGTTGGAAAGCGTTCGATAAAACACTGATGCCAAGGCAGGCACTGAGCAGACTCTGCTGGGGCTATGCTGTCCACCCCCCCCCCCTTCTCTGGGTTTCTGCATAAGGGGAGTAACATCGGCGTATGTTTTCTCCCGCACGCGGCGCACACCGGCACCAGACGGGAGAGCTGTTGAGGATCTACAAGGGGCACACGCACGCCATCACGGCCATCAGCATCCTGGGCAAGGTGATGCTGACCGCCTGCCTGGACAAGTTGGTTCGTGTCTACGAGCTCGAGGTGAGCGTGGGACGTTCGTCGTGGACGCCGCCGGCGCACGACTTCTTTCCCGTCGGTGGGAATCCGGCGAGATATACTGACGAGTCGGGGTGATGTCGTTTCACGTCAACAGTAATGAGGAGGTCTGGTGCTGGAAAGCTGGGGTGATGTCATAGATACTGACGGAACCTGGTGTACCGTGTTCTCTTGCAGTCGCACGAACGCCTGCAGGTGTACGGAGGCCACAAGGACATGGTCATGTGCATGGCCGTTCACAAGAGCATGGTGAGTGCCTCTCGTACTCATGTAGCGTTTACGTCTGGTTATGTGCGTGCAGTGGTTATGCAGTGCTCAATTTGTGGATGATTAGGTTGAGTAGTGCATTTCACACAGGCTTTCGCTATCAATACTACACATAATTGTTTTTGGGTTGGATAAAGGTATGCTAAATTCACCTCCACCTGACAGCCAATCACGTTTTCTCAGGCGAACAGTAGATTTTCGTTTGTTACTATTTCAGCACACCAGTGTGTTTGAGAGCGAACCCACAACGCCAATGTTTCGCTAATAACGGCAACCTACTTCATCATTCATGAGCAGTACGAGTTGCCTCTTGTTGATTATCTAATTGCTTATGGCTCTTGTGAATATCTGCGCTGCATGTTTTAAGCTGTCGTCAATTCATTAAGCTTTAAAGTTAGACAAGTGCTCCATAAGCAACATGTTGAGGTACCAGGAGCATCCCGTACATTTTAATGCAAAAGTGTATGTACAAGATTAGAATGCTTGGCTTGTTTTGGGTTATGTTCCATTAATATGTTCATCCCACAGCTAGTAACGCATATCGCTTAGCACAGGACCAACGACTCAACGCCAGGCAGACATGAACAAACAGCACTGGTGAAGGTGTAATTAGTTAAGAGTTTATTGAGTGGCGATTGTGATCTGCATCCTGTATATGGTGCGGTCAGACGTCGGTTATGAGCGCTCGATTTTCTGTCTGCCGTAGCTAACGATGGTGCCTTTGCCATCCTCGACAGATTTACACCGGGTGCTACGATGGGTCCGTGCAGGCCGTGACACTCGACCTACTGTCCAACTTTCGATGCTGGGTGAGTACCGATGACTCTTTCAACCCCTCGTCACGGCAGCGCAACATAAATTTAGATTCAAATGGCGTCAGCATGTAATGGCATTTGAAGACCGATCACAAAAAATTACAACAAAAACTACGTTTCTGGTAGAGTAAACTGCATTTGGGCTGTAGAGTCGGCAGGGAATCATCAGAGAGAAGAATTGGATCAGCACTGTGGCACGGCCTAAGAAGCAGCAACTGGCACCCTGAAATAACAGCAATGAACCCCATGGGCAGCCAGAGCAGCCAAGGTACACCAAAGTGCCCCAGTGACAGCCAGGGCAGCACTCATGATCTCCTAAGACAGCTGGGACAGCACTTGGTAAGCTTCAGAAACAGCCAGGGCAGCTATGGCAGCCAGGGTGGCACCAAAGAGCACCAGAGATAATCGGGGCTACCAGGACAGCATCAAATAACCCCCAATGAACGTTCATGGTGAGGACGGGTGGTATCAGACAAATCCCTGGACACCAGCGTTGATGGGAAACATGCGGCCGGTGTGGTCTGCCGTGTGTGTGCAGTGGCACAGGTGCTCCCTGATGTTTGGAGTGATGGACCATCTGAAGGAGCACATCCGGAGCACGCACCTCAGTGCTGATGCTCAAAGCACGCTCTGCCGCTGGAAAGACTGTGACGCTTTCTTCACAGCCAAGAACAGCACCATCAATGTGAGCATTGCCCCTCCGCCACCACTACCCACAGCAAACGAACTGAGATCGATGGGATCAAAATGTATTTAAAACCATGCAGTCATGGATTCTATAACGCTGTCCAATAAGCGTTTGCCTTCGGAAATGTTTCATTAGCAGTGTGGAAAATGACTGGTCACTTTTGGGAAATAGTGCCATTTTAGATTTTCATGCTGGTTTATGTCTCCTAAGTATTGCAACCATTTGCTCCCTTTCTCACAATCAGTCCCGAATAGTGATGATGTTATTTTCAAATTTAGTTTAACATCGCCTTTGAGAGTATAAAAGAATGTAATCAAGTCACTTGCTCTGAAAAAGTGTATCTTTCCTTATTAAAGAGGACTGGAGCATTGAGCTCTTGTGGGTGTGGTGCTAACAAGTGCGTGCGCGTGCGTGCGCGTGCGTGTGCGCGTGTTACAGGAGCTGATTCCACATTTGTGCCGTCACGCCGAGCTCGACAGCCAGCCTCAGAGAGGATGAGAAGCGCCAGCGGCCACCGGTGCCCCGGGCGGTAGCAGCAGCAACTGGAGATAAATGAGACCTGCACCCGCCCACTCGTTTAGATAATCTATTCATGTGGCCGGCGACTTGAGTGAGCGGTCGTGCTCGAGGTTACGTGGCGAAACATTGACATGCGGCCATCGCCATGCCTTGTTGCTGCACATGCACGCATACATACAAACACACGCAAACACCACACACGAGGCACAATTTTAACTTGGAAGTGAAATTTTTTTCTGTTGCGTTGCGTGTAGTGTGTGGTTGAACCAGGAGGGCCGGTGCTTCTGTTGTTTTAGTTTACGTGAAGCGCAGCTATTTTGATTTCCATGCAGCCTTTTGCACTGTCACATCCATTTACTCGCCTGACCGGCTGTCAGGCCACCGCTCAGTGTGGTTTTTACACAGTAGGTGAATGTGGCAAAAACAAAGGCTTGCATTGATTAAATTTCGCTGGTCCTCCGGTGGAGTCTATGCATTTCTCCTTTGTACTCACTGTTGTTCGTACACTGTGTGAAAGACTTGTTTATTTTTAAATGGTTTTGCCATTTAACGTGTGTTGTTGTGCTTTTATCTTAAATGTCGACTGTGAAAATGCCCTTCTTGGTGTTAAAACGGCAAGCTCCACAGACTTGCTAAAGAGTTGAGGTAAAAAATCTACTCGTGACTGCTGCAGTGGTGGTGTAAAAACAATGCCAGATGCAGTGGTGTTGCAGAGCAAGGATGGTTCGGCCTGTGTTCCGTGTTGGAGAGGTTTCACTGCAATGGCCCAGAGCAAGAATTTGAATTCTGGTCCACGCAGGGGTGTAGGGAAGGTTTAGCCATGTTGCCCCGGGAAGGGGGTTACACTTGTCAACCAAAAAAAATCACAATATTTCGTTTTGGGGTGTGACGTGTGCAAGTGTAGAACCCTGATGCTGGCAAAAAGCCAAAGAGGGTGAAAGTGAAGTGATTAGTTTTGTTTGTTATGTTTTGAACTGCTTTGCCACACGTGACGTGGTGCCTCCCCATTACGATGTTGATGACCGCACACAATCCGAAGTTGACGGAGCAGTGAGCCAACGTGCGAGCACAGAAGCCAGTGTCCCGATCTACTTTCTGAGCAGGACACATGGAAGTATTTGCAGGTCGTCGCTGGCTGTGTTGATCTGAGCGTCACTAAACCCAAACATAACACAACTGTTCAAAGATTGCAGTCCCTACAGGTTGTGGCAGGTTTCCTAAATCTAAATCCAGCTGATTCAAAGATCTGGACCAGGTTTCCATGCTTGACCACCTTTATCATCCGTAGTTTTTCTTTTGTACCTTTTGTATTGAATGGGTTTTAATGCACTGCAGACAGTTGTATTAAAGCAAACATCTGACAATGTTAAGGAATGAAACGAGGGCTTGAAGTGCATCTAGGGTGAAGCACTATTGCTGGAGCAATTAAGTATCGGAATTTAAAATCGCATTTTGTGTAGGTTCACCCATTCCTTACACGAGGTGCGTGCTGTTCATCTGTTAATTGGTGCACCTTGCTCGTAATTGCTTCAAGCAACCAGTTCTGCACCCAAGTGCTGTCGTTCCCTCCAGCAGCCGAGACTTGTAGAAGTCTTAACCACATTCTGTGAAAGATGAGATTACAAAAGCAACGTTCATGTTCTCTGTAAAACCACATGGGCTCTGGTTGGACCACATCTTTTGGGGGTGTGTAGTGGGTTTAGTCAGTTGGGGAGAAGTGTTATAATGCAGGGGGTTATAGCCATAAAGGTTTTGGGGAGAGCACATTGAACGTTATGGCACTGTGTGGAGTGAAATACGTGCGTGGTATTATTTCCACTGCTTGAGTTGGATGTGACCGCATGTGTTTATTTTCCTTGAGATGGCTCGTGTGAAGGTGCTCCTACCCGACAGAATTGTCAACCACCGATGTTGCGCCTCGTCAGCATAAGTGCAGTTCTGCCCGTACGCAGTGGCGTTGCAATATTTTGCCCATGCAACGAGGACTACTTTACGGCGAACCTGAAAACACACCCGTTGTTTGCAAATGCCGCTGGGTTTCTTTACGATGCCGCTGAAGGGATTTGAGGAGCACCTCGCCGTGGTTGTGGCGATTGCGGAGGGGGTGATACGGAGCCGTCCAGCGTGGCGTGCTGTGGTGTAGCGTGAATATACTGCACGAGCGTGGCTGTGAATGGAACTTAGGCGCTCATGTCTTCCTCCGGATATGTCTGCCACCCCGCACACGCAAGAGACCCTTGGAGTGCTACCTCGACAGCGACAATGTGATTGGGATATCGGCAATTAAAACGTTTCTTTAGGCGAGCATCGGGAAGCGCATGGATTGATTGGGATCCATCACAAGCAGAACCTTTAAACAATATAATTGTCTGGGTTGTGGTTTCACAAAACAGTTGGACAGGTGTAATAATAATAATTTAATTTTTATAGCGCCTTAAACCCGACGGTCACAGCACCTAGCTGTGGAGAGAGCGACACATCAACAATAACGTTTTTTTGGAGGTTTTTATTTAATAAATCCTAGCTGCGGAAAGAACGGCATGTCTCAAAAGTTAGTTCAACAAAGTCAAACTAGCAACACATTTTAGGACCTAAAAGAAGCGATAAAAAAGGTTAATATCGAAGTACAGCACACTGACACGTAAACACATGGGTTACTGTAGAGGCAGTTTCTTAAATGTGGACTTTACGCATTTTCAACATAAAATGTATCCGATTACAGCTCAGTGAAAGACATTTACATACATATCGTGGCCTTGTGAAATGTGCGATGTTTCGCTTAAAAGTGCCGATGGGTTCACTGGTGGCTTGCGAAGAGGGATCGTGAGATTGAGGGAGTTTGCGGCTAATCGGAGGTGGCTTTATCTTCCACGCGCACCACAATGTCTAGTGCCGCTTGTTCTGGTTGGAGGCGGTGTGGATTTCGGAGTACCAAAGGAGGACGTGTGCGCCACGTTCTGAATTGTTTACTTTTTGTATTTACTTTTCTTCTAAGTTAAAACATTCAAAATTGTGCATCTTGGGCATCAGCTTGTGGGTTAGGTGTTAGAAAAACTGGAAAACACAGGTTGTCAAACAGGTACAAGTCACCTTTTTGTCATTCGTTGCTCATTATAGTCATGCATGTAGCATGAAGCTATTGAACGGATCCTTTACATGGCAATGAGAGATTAAGGTGTTATGTGGACACCATGAATTGATGTAGCTGAAACTTCAATTTTTGAGCTGCTCGACTAAAACCTGTGTAACTGTTGCACCTGACCCACAAACCAGGCCCAGGAGATTTGCACGTGCCTTGTGTGTGATTCAGGAAGCTTTACGTTGAAGTTGATGCATTGAAAAGCAACAAAGCACCGAAATTTAAGTTGAAAATAAAAAATAATTCTGATGTATCTTGTGTTTACCTGGAAGAGGGATGATGTATCTGTACACCAGCTCTGATGGAATATCGGCACGCCACGAAGGCAAAAAGTATGGATGTAATAACGTAAACATACTTCAATAACTCTTCAGAGATATTTTTGTGACGTGGGCCAAAAGCTTGTAAACGATGATTTACAAGTCACAAACAGATTCATGTACACGACATTCACGCACCAGTCATTACAGTTGTTTCGTAATCTACATGTGGGCACTACAGTACTTGAGGCTGCTATGTTGCGTCCAATGTCTTTGGCGTAACCACTGATGGGATAGTGGCTTGACTGTCGCTTTGGGATTCTGATGAGATTGAGGTCTTGCTTTAGGTTTAGGTGCTTGGCGAGGACTCAACATCCTAGCATAGTTGGGGTCTGCGTGAGGTTAGGGATAGGTTCTAGTCTGCTCCGGTACGTTAACGAGGTGAGTAGCTCTGCCGCCTTATCGAAAAGAACCCCGGTTCAATTCCCACTAGGCTCTCTCTGTGGAGCTTGCATATTCTCTCCTTGTCTGCGTGGATTATTGCCGAGTACTTTGGTTCCCTTCCACGTCCAAAGACACGCTGCCTCGGTTAATTGTCCTGATTAAATCGCCCCCGGTGCCCTGAGACGCTGCAACTTGCTTTACCCATCCCCGCTGGACAACTGTTAAAAAAAGCTACATAGCTCAATGGTCTATTCCAGCTTAAATTAAAATCGACTTACTGAAGTCGGGGTTGGATCTGGTTTGGGTTGTCCGCAAGGTTGGAGCGCCAGTCCAGGTTGTAACCGATCGGGCGGCCCGTGTCCAGTGGCGTCCTGTTGCCCCTGCCCCGTTTCTGTGCCGGGGCCGGGTCTGGCGAGGGGGCGGGATCGGCGGGGTTCCCCCGGGGGGCCCGAGTGACGTCGCGGCGCCATGGGGCGGCCCGTGGCTCAGCTCGCCGCGATCCTCTTCGGCTCGGTGGTCGTCGGTCGCTTCGCAGCCATGGCGTGGCGCTCCAGCGGCGCTTCCAACGCGGAGCTCGTCGGGAACCTGCGAAGTGAGTGCGCAGCACTGGAAGCCCCAGGGAGCGCCGCCGCTATACGCCCGGTGCTGCCGGAGAGGGCGAGGCTTGGCCGGTTGGGCTGCTAGGCGAGACCGAGGCGTTGGGTGTCTGTGAGGCCCGACTCCCCACCGCAGACCCCATCATCTTCGGTTATCGACAAATCTGCGAGGCGTCTTAAGCACAGTAACTAAGCGGGCGTTTAGATATGTAACAATAATTATTATTTAACTTACTCAGCTAATATGCGCGTAACGCAGCCTTTCGTGCAAAATGCAAGAATAGTTTTGCAAGCAGCCGTGCCACGAAAATGTTGCGTTTCCCCGCCAGCCCTCCTCCTGCCACTTGGACGTGTGGCTTGGTGGTGGTGGTGGTTGTTTGATCTCGCGTGTTGGCTAAGATAACCGAGCATCGAATAAAGCACAAAAACATCGTCGAACAGTTGGCGAATGCCCTGGACCTTCGCTTAGGGGTGGGGGACGGGGGACGCAGTGGCTTCTGCCGCAGAGACGTGCGCGCTCCGCAGTGGCGCTGGTGGTTGCTCGCGGAGACCCCGTGGTGGCGACGATCGTGGTTGTGAAAGTCGTGATGGTTGTGTGACGATGGTTGTGTGACGACAGCCGTGTTCGCGAGTCTAGTGGTGGTAGCACTCTGGGCGAGAGCCGTGGCGATGTTGGTTGGACGCGTGCCGGTAGCGCTGCGACACCGACGTGCTGTCGATGTGACTGCGTTGAGACGTCCGTGGTGGCGTGCGGCAACATTGAGCGGTCAGCACATCCACCTCATCCATGTTGGATGAGGCGCGGAGCGGCCCGCATTGCAGTGGCTGCACCCCCCCCCGCCGCTCGGCAGCCTCGTTACGCCTGCGTGAGGTGCTCGCGCCGCGCTCTATCTCGTTCTCGTCCCGTCGAGTCGTAGCGAATCCCGCGTCTATCCCGCGCTGCCGCAGAGAATGGAGTCATCAAGTCGGAGCGCGTCTACCAAGTGATGCTCGCCACGGACCGCAAACACTACGCCAAGCGCAACCCCTACGTGGACACCCCGCAGTCCATCGGTGAGCCCTGCCGGCACAGCAGGGCGGCAGGCTGGTGCCTCGCCGTGGCCGGTGCCTCGCCGTGGCCGGTGCCTCGCCGTGGCCGGTGCCTCGC
>JAZEWT010000010.1:7809799-7843117 GCA_036362905.1 Mordacia mordax
GGAGGGGGAGCAAAGGAAAGAGAGCAAAGGAGGGGGAACAAAGGAGGGGGAGAGGTATGAGGATTAGGAGTATCTGGGGGCATGCAGGGGATGGTGCCCTACCACTGGCGCAGACAGTCAGGCAGGCTGACTCCGTCAGGTGATTGTTGAGTCCGCCGGCACAGCCTCCGTACGTGAACTTGGTGCATAAGCCATCACTGTAGAACCAGCGATGGAAGTGGGCCCGGCACGGGCCGGTCTGGGGCTCCCCTTTGCAGACGTCTAGAGGTGGTGAAGGTGAGAGCACAAGCAGGCGTACGCACTGCACTGAGGTGGCTTTTCAGAGGCTCTCTAACGGCACCCTTCCAGCTCTTCCGTGCAGCGCTTTGTGACCCTTCGGTGAAGCGCGCAATTATTATTATTTTCACTTCTCAATGTTAGGAGAATTGCTCTCAAGCTCCACTTTTGAGGTAGCCGTGGTCGTGTCTTCCTCCTCTCTCCCTTGAGACATTTAGCGAGGTGTGCAGCTCAACTAAATACTGGACAAACAAACATCGAAAAGAGTCACAGCACTTGCAATGAGCACGTCTCGGCAATTGGCACAAAAAACGGGAACAATGCAGAATAATAAGAAACCCATAACAGCAAAATGAGGAAAATAAAAAATACCAAAATACGTGCCTCCTTGCCAAGTGTCAAATCACCACTACCTGAACCAGTGCTGTGTGCGTTATTTTATTATTTAAGTATTATTTTGATGATTGTTTCGAAAAGCTGCTCTCTCGGGGCAGCCTCGTCGATTGCTTCGAGAGAGAGAGGAAGCGATCGACGCGGCTGTCCCAAGAGAGCAGCTTTTCGAAGCAATCATGCATCGAGCCGTGAAAACCTACATCGTTACATAAGTATTATTTAAATTTTTTCAACCACTGAAAAAATTCGCAAGCTACCTCAGGAGACAAAACCTGAACAAAAACATCTTCAGAGCTCACTATAAAATGCAGGGCTTGAGAATTTCTTTCCATAGATGTTATTTCGGGACAGCCACGTCGACCGCCCCCTTCCCCTCTCCTTCGCGATGTTTTGCCTCCAACGCCGCGAAGGAGAGCGGAGGAACGTGTGACGCGGCTCTCACGGGGAGAGAAAAAAAAGCCAGCTATGGAAAGCAATTCTCATCACGCATGGCGCAATGAAAAAACCTACATCGGTACAATCACAACACGTGATCAAATTACCTGAAGACCAACGACCACTACGAACGGAAGTGGTCTACCTATGGCGTGTGTCAGCTTTGAGGACGTTTACATCAGCCCGCAGTACGTTTGTCGCACACGGAGACATCAGCAACAGCAGCTCACACCCGCAGCTAAACACCACTACATAACTAACAGAAGCTGTGCGTACTGGTCGCGATCTGCCATAAAGGCCCAAGGTTAGTACGCAAAGACAATAAAATTCAGAAGAGCGGGAAAACATAAATCGCAAGCAAGAAGTTTTAATGTTAGCAACACGTGCATACCAGCTTCACAATCCTAGTACAGGATAAAAGTTATTGACATGGAACACGAAAATTAATACAAAAAATACAGAAAACAAACATAGATATAGAGGACATATCAAAAGGACGACATTAAAACTTTGGACCATGTAATGACTAATACTAATCACTAACAATCCAAAGGAAACAATGGAGTGGCCAGGGCATGAAGTCGATTCAGAAGCCTGAGGCCTTCAGCGTGGGAGGTGAAACATCATGGAGGAAAAAATATTTGACACAGCTATCCTGAAAGAGCGGCACTGAGGAACAATTCTCAGATGTCTCCACAACCAGAAGAGCTATCACCACTAAGCAGCGGTGACATTATCACGGCAATTCTGCCAAGTTCGATGAACTTACGGTCAAGAGATGTGAGGAAGGCTCGGTGGCAGGTCACAAGATCGACCTAGGTGTTTCTGAGTTGACTGATAATAGCCTTAGATAATCCTTTAACAGTCTATTGTGGCAAGTATTTTTTTGCAAGTGCCTATGAGTCTGGGATTGATTTTTGATTCCTCACTCACCTTCGAGAAACACATCAATAGGTGATGAAGGCAGCTTTTTTCATCTCACAAATACAACCATACCGTGCAACATCCTGTCACCCTCTGACACTGAGAAGCTGTTCCACACCTTCATCTTGTCTTGAATCGATTATTGCAATCCATTACCTCCTGGCATCCCTGCCTAGCTCTTAAAAATCATCTCCAACGTGTGCAGAATGCGGCTTCTGGAGTTCTCACCCGCACTCCCATCCGCATCACATATCTCCAGTGCTGGCATCTCTCCACTGGCTACCGGTTAAATACCGTATTGAATTCAAGGCCATCCTTCTCATCTACAAGGCTATCATTGGCGCTGCTACGACATGCATTCATGCTGCATGTGCCCAGATCGCACCTCCATTCGATTGGTGACAGACTCCTCGTGCGCTGCTCCCAGTCTCTGAAACTCCCTTCCATTGCAAATTCCGTCAGCTGAGTTCCTGAGCATCTTCAAATCGCATCTCAAGACTCATTGGTTCTGTAAGGTCTTAAAGTCCCTCTGGCTAGTACAGTTGACGCTGCTCACTACTGTGTGCTTAGATGATGGCTCTCGCTGTTGACCTGGGCAGCTCAGCAACACTTCTTCATTCCTATTTTTTGCCTCAACAATCTCATCTCATCTCATTGTCAGAAACCGCTTAGTCCTGTACAGGGTCGCAGTGAGCCGAAGCCTGTCCTGGCAGACACAGGGTGCAAGGCAGGGATATACCCACGATGGGACGCCAGTCCATCACCGGGCACTGTGGGAAATTTAGTCTGCGAGCCAATTAACCTATGCAGCAGCATGTTTTCGGACTGTGGGAGGAAACCGGAGTGCCCGGCGAAAACCCACGCGGACACGGGGAGAGAACTCGCAAACCCCACACGGAAAGGCACCCGAGCCCTGATTCGAACCCGGGACCTTCTTGCTGTGAGGCAACAGCGCTACCCACTGGGCCACCGTGCCACCCTAGTTTCAACAATTGTTTTATTTATTACTAGATGTCCTTCATCGATTGTCATTATTTTACTCAATCTACTGTGATGTTGTTGACATTCTGTTCTCTCCACATCTCTGTGCAACGCTTTGTGACCCTCGGGTGAAAGGTGCTTTAGAAATACAAATATTATTAACTCAGGGCTGGCTTGGTCACTGAGATGCAAATACACGTTACAGACAAACGCTGTGCAGACAGCACGTCAACATAACGATAATGAACAATAATGATGTGGTGGCTTACACTTGCTGCTGGGACTTAAAAAAAAACTCTTGTTTCTAACCCAGAATAGGAACGCATTAGGTGCCAAGGTCCCTTTTGACAGTGTTCACCCGACTTTCGCTACCTGAGAAGAGATTCCTTCCTCAATGACAGTGAATGCAGTAGCGTTTGAGGATTGTGAAAAAGAACAGACCTTCGTAGGAGATCTCGGAGTCGAATAGCCTCGAATTCGAACCTGATGGGAGTGGGCAAACAAAAAGTGCCATTAATCACATCGCAGCACACGCTCTTAATCTACCAACACACACAAGAAAATCAATATGCTCTCCAAGGCAACCTCAACATAAAAGGCATGCGAGCAAAACAAAAAACAATGAAACGCAACAAATAAACCACACGCAGAATATTCACGAGCTAGTCACAGGAAACGGCGACTCTCCTGTCCAGTAACATAGCGCCGTACCTTTAGACGGCTCACACCGCCCCTTGCAGTCCAGCTCGTCCACGAAGTTGTTGTGATTCCCACGGCAGCCCCCATAGGTGAACTCTTTGCATTGGCCACTCTCAGCGTCGTAGGCCCAATGGGTGAAGGAGCCACGGCACGGGCCCACGACGGTTTGCAGCAGGCACACCTCTGTTGACAGCATTCAATGTGACCGCAGTGCTCCGGTCAGGATGCATTTGATAATCACATCCCGTCACGGTTCAGTCTTTCTCCTGAAAATGTATTCCTCCGCTATGCAAGTGGCCTGGGTAATGAGAGCATTGTGTGGAGGCGACGTTTGGTGGATGGTCGCGCAATAGCGAAACTCCTTTAACCGTGGGAGTCAAGGACGTGCCATGCCCTGTCTTTCCAGAAGGTGGCAAAGCAAATAGTGGATTAATAGCGGCTCCTTTTTATGGTATAAGTGATCATGTTTATATTTACACTTTAGACCCAGCTTTTTACCCTCATTTTTCCTGGATTTTAATTTGTGCTGCCCAGCTGATCTTAAACGTGTTCCATTTAATTGTTTGATACACATGAGAATTTGCACTTTTTACAAAAATATATATATTGAATTCCCCCCCAATGGCTTGTAACCTTATGGTGGTGGAGGGCTTATCGTGTCAATGAACCTCATAGCTTTGTTATCTAGCACTCTTGCTAGGGTCTCCCTTGGTGAACAGGTCTGAGAGCAGGTTCCAGACAAATGACCAATCTGATGGCCATCTCACAGCCCTCCACGAACAAGAGGTTGTCATACGTAAGGGCATCCGGCTGTAAAATCCTACTCCAATACCTCCACCAGTGCGTGGAACCAGCCAACCTGGGTCAATCTGAATACCGACCATTTAAACCAGCAACAACAGCAACAACCCCCAGTGAACCACACATGGTGGGTCCGGCACTGGTGCCGTAGCGGTGCGGTACCTGCGTCGAACTTGTGCACCATCATCTGCAGCTGGGTCTCTCCTTCGTCGATTTCCACTATATCACCGGACGACAATGAGCAGCGTGTTAACTCTTCACCGTGGCGACACAGCGACTGTCCGCGTGCGAGCGACGCACGTATCTTCCGTGGGTTTGTCAGCTTTTTTTTGTTGTTGGTGTAAATTACTCCCCCCCCCCCCAATTTTATACGGATAGTGCAAGGACATAAAAACTGATGTCTTCATTGTCAGTGGTAATTTAACCAAATTGGCGACAAGACTACCGAGGCAATTCAACTTCACACACTTGGTAATATTGATTCATCACAAATAACTGAAACTGGGTTTCGAATACAGGATCCTAGTAGTGGCGGCTCAGTACTCAGACCTTGGAACCACCGGACCATCCTATTTGTCTGCCTTGTTAACCATATAGGCCAGCCTATGTGTCTCCCCACTCACACGAGCTGGGCGGACACACTGATCTACACCTGTGGCTGTGAGTTGAAGTAGAAATTTCACATTCTCATGCAGTGACAGGTCTCACAAAGTGAGACCCAGTTGACAAAACACCAGCGGGGATGTAAACTCGAAACTGCACTTCCTGACAGATTAACTACAATGCCACCAGCTCTAAAACAACACAGGCCACTTGGTCCATGTGCTTTGATCCCTGGTTCATGGTGGCCTCACTGTGTGTACGTGCACACAGTGGTGGTTCAGCGGTTAATGTGCTACACTACAAAAACAGCATCCCGAGTTTGAGTTTTGCCTGCAACTAATGGCAGTGGAAAATTACGTCAGAACCAGTCCTGGGATTCTGGCAATTCACCTCAACCTTAACTGGTGTAGCCTTTAAATATCAGCACTCTGGAAATAAAGACTTCAGGCATTACGCTGGCTACACCACCCCATCAATTATTCTTATTGTTTATTATATTTACATAACGACTTTTACGCAAAGGCTCCAAGGCTCTGCAGAGAATCTGAGGTGTAGGAAGGAGGAATGCCATGCTGTCAGCTGGCACCAGGCCACCGTACACTGTGTCCTATATGTTAGGATGCTATCTGACAATAAAAAGTGTTTTTTTACTTCTGGAAGGAACCTGGAGCACTCAGAGAAAAGCTATGCAGAACTGGGGAGAGCACACGCAAACTGCACAAAGAGGCACCGGAAGCAGTAATCGAACCACCTCGGGCAAGACATTCTTTTCTGTGAAGTACGGAAGGTACCAGTGCATAGACACAATGTTGTGACAGTCCAAGCGGGTGTTCACCAACGGCACTTGCCCCAACAGCCTGTTAAAAGCTACACGGGGGAGCTTTGTCTGTGTCCCGAGCCCAGTCTCCGAGCTCCTCACCGTTTTCATCCTGCAGACCACACGTGGCCTCGCACTCGGCCATCTCCAGGAAGTTGTTGTAGTTTCCGCCGCAGCCCCCGTAGGTGAACTCCTTGCAGGTGCTTGTCACGGCGTCGTAGGTCCAACGCGTGAAGGAGCCGCGGCACGGGCCCGTGACGGCCTCCAGCAGGCAGACATCTGGCGTGGAGGCCCGGACAAGTCATCAAACACGAGGAGGAAATAAACACAAGTTGTGAGAAATCATTTCAACACCTGGATGAATGTGGCACTTTCCAACATGCGATTGTATTTCACACTAGTCAGCATATTAAGTGTGTGTGCATTAACTCCATAGTGCCTTTATCTTAAGCTTGTGTCAACATGTGATCGGTTTTAAGCAGGACACATCCCAAATGGCAAAACAACTTAAACTGGTTTTGTTCGTTTTGGATCATCTTGACGAGCATTTTAGTTGCACCTAGTTATGCGCAATTACTTCCATTTCACTCTGTATGTACGTGAATGTTTACCTATTAAAAAATAGTCACCCATAATAAGTTTACTTTTTTGCATCTTCATTACGTTATTGTTCTATGATCAGGGGATGAATAATTAACAATTTGTGTTTGTGCAATATTTTTTTGTCATGTGACCATTGTTTTTGCCCTAATTTCCATTTGCTTCATTACTGTTCTCCGTTTTATTTGCTTTGTTATTTTGATAATCCACGTTCATCTTGAAAATTACACTACCTGGTCTCTTGAATTTCCCACCTGGTAAAAAAAACACTTGACGCTATGGGTACTTTTTGCCAGTATACATATTTAAGAGGAGGACAGGTTTTACCGTTTCTGGCGATTATGCAGGTGTCAGGCAATTATGCAGGTGTTAAGATCTTGACACCTGCATAATCGCCAGAAACGGTAAAACCTGTCCTATTCTTATACTAACACTTGAACTTAAACCCTAGTAGTAAGCATTAATTATGAGCATTGTAATTACTGTGTATGTCATTGTGACATCAAATAAACATTAAGCCGCCTACTCATTTGTAAAAGACTAAAAAAGGTTTTTTTACCATTTCTGGCAATTATACAGGTGTTGAGATCTTAAAACACCAAAATAGACACCTTTCATTTGCGACGGGATTGAGTCACGAAAGAGACGTCTCAAATTCCATAGAAAAGTTCCACCAAATCCCCCTCGCCGAACGCCACATGAGCTCATTTATTCACCTCTGCACTAACTTACCGGGAGGGATAGCTGTACCGACCAAGCGAAATTTAACACCACCTTCCTCTGCAAGAGAAGGTTTGGTGTCAGCGTTACGTCGCCAGCCAAGGAACGGTTCTTGCAGGAAAACACGTCTCGATAAATACACGTGCGATGGGTGTCTGGACAATTACAGGTTACCCAGCAATTGCCCGCACGTGGCCATGCACTCCGTCTCCTCCAGGAAGTTGTTGAAGTTTCCGCTGCAGCCTCCGTATATGAACTCGCTGCACGTGCCATTCTCGGCGTCGTAGGTCCAGCGCGTGAAGGAGCCTCGACAAGGCCCCACGTCCTTTTCCAGCAGGCAGATGTCTGACCGCACACACGGTCGTGCTCACGATGAGAAACCGTACCACAGACCGCTGCCCCTATCAACGGGCGGCGGAGGAAGCAAGGCGATAAACGCACACATGGGACCTTGTGAACCTCACCTTCCAGGGGAGTCGTGGTCCGCAAGAACAGGTCGTGGTCAGCACCTGTGAGCAAAGAAGATATTTCTATTGAGACCCCAGTTGGTGACCTTTGAAATGCAGTGTTGCCGCTAGCATGCGCTTATTTCGTGCAGCCTTTGCACTCGCTTATTGCCGGTAATCTCTCGCAAGCTTGCGCGTGGCACACTCTCAAACAGCCAGCAGTAAACCGCCTCCGTTTCATAAACAACAGCGTAGCTGTTTGGGTTTACAATCTAAAGAGGATGATCGCTTTGATGTAATTATTATACGACGCTCATCCTTTAACTGCTCACAATTTCCTCCCACACGTCCCGGGACGCACAGTCGGTTGTTGACCCGTGTCGCCGAGTGCACGGCCCCGAAAATGCCAAGGTTACCGGGAAATCGCGCGGCGGACGTAGCAATAATCCGCGGAAAAACAAACACAGAATTCATCACCACCCAGCAACAATGCCGCGCCCATCTGTACCCACCAGCGCTCGGACCGCAGACCTGCAGGCACTCCTCCTCCTCAAAGAAGTTGTTGTAGTTACCGCGGCAACCACCGTAGATGAACTCCTTGCAGGTGCTAGTCGCGGCGTCGTAGGTCCAGTGTGTGAAAGAGCCGCGGCACGAGCCGACCCTGGGCCCCAGCAGGCAGATGTCTACCCGGGGAGACGAAGGAATCGAGGGTGAGAGTGAGCGGCAACAGGCGGACGAGGAAACGGGCGGACGAGGGAACGGGCGGACGAGGGAACGGGCGGACGAGGGAACGGGCGGACGAGGGAACGGGCGGACGAACGAACGGGCAGATGAGGGAATGGGCGGACAAGGGAATGGGCGGACGAGGGAACGGGCGGACGAGGGACAGGGCGGACGAGCAAACGGGTGGACGAGGGAACAAGCGCGGAGGAAATGGACGTGTGCGTGACAAGGATGACAGTCTTACCGGTGGGATTTAACTCTGTCGGCATTGTCCGGGTCTTCCCCACTGCAAAAACGTCAACAACACATGAGATTAGTGCTCTTCAGAACATAGACCTCACAGAGCACTTCTCAATCCAACCTCAATACGGTGACAACAAACACAACATGAATAGAACATTTAGAAAATGAACAAAAAATAAAAGCACATTTTTTCCACTAATTGCACGTTAATGAAAGCAGAACCTGCGAGTACGGTGAAGAGCCGCAAATGTTTGGAGATGTTTTCTTCCTGTGTACGCACTGCTAAGCAATGCAGTCCTAGGATCGCTGCATCTTGTTGAACAGAGCAAATGATTTGGAACAAAGAGACAGGGGTTCTGCCTGATGAGAGGCAGCAGGAAATTGCATCCACCACTTTGTTTAGCTGATGTCTTATGTTACCATGTATACTCAATGTCGCCACATCTCTGAAACTAAGCGTGACAGAGCCTAGATAATCGTGAAACGACCAAGATGCTACCCAAGAACTATGTTGACAATGTGGGTCAGCAATGGCAAAATCCAATGTTGTGCTGTTCAACAACAGTTCAAGCCAAGCAGTAGTGGTACGCGCGTGTCATCGAGCACTGTGGAAGCGACAGATGGAGGACCCCGTGTTGCACAACTCCCTTCCCAAAGGACAGCACAGCAAAAATGTAGATTTCACCTGTTCTGTTTGTATGGAATACAGTGTTTCCCCTTCAAACGTGAGGGGTTTCTCCCATGTCAACGCTCATGAATGGGCCAGCAACAACTTAGCATAGCGGATCGTGGAGCTTGAGGCAACTGTTGGCGCCGGCTCATCATGAGACTACCTTCCTGCTTATCTGTGGGTTTTTCTCATACTTTAGAGTCGTGTTCTCTCTGTATGAGAGTGAGCTCATTAAAATTTAAAATTATTATCTATGCTCCCCGCCTTCACCAACCTGCAATATCCAAGTATTCTGAAGTACGGTCAAACAAATGCGATAGCAAGGCAGCAATGTGGTGCAGCGGTAACATCTGCGCCTTCTAACAGAAATAAGGTCATGCCCAAGGAGGTTTGATCCGTACGTCAGCCGACTTTCTACGTGGCGTTTGTGTGTTCTCCCTTGTTCTGAATGGGGTCCTCCAGGTTCTCCGGTTTCCTTCAACAACTAAAAAAAGTCATTAATTAATTGCCCGATATCATAATATATAGGACGCAGTGTTTGGCGAGTTGGTGCCGGCTGACCCCCCCCCTACCGCGGTTTCTTCGCAACACCTCCATATCCATGTGTCATCCATAGCCAGCATGGAATAGCGTGGCATGTTAGAAATTACGTTATTGTTAAGTGAATGGTGTGTACAGCCCAATCGTTAATCCAGCAGTCGGTTGATGATAAAGCTGTAAGTGTAAACAACCTTTCAAAAACACAATACCCAGCGTGTGACGCTGATTTTTCTTATTTACAAGACGAGGAGGGCGGCACGGTGGCCCAGTGGGTAGCGCTGTCGCCTCACAGCATGTTCTCTCCCCGTGTCCGCGTGGGTTTTCGCCGGGCACTCCGGTTTCCTCCCACAGTCCAAAAAACATGCTGCTGCATAGGTTAATTGGTTCGCAGACTAAATTGCCCACGGTGCCCGGTGATGGACTGGCGTCCCGTCGAGGGTGTATCCCTGCCTTGCGCCCTGTCTCTGCCGGGATAGGCTCTGGCTCACTGCAACCCTGTAGAGGACTAAGCGGTTTCTGACAATGAGATGAGACAAGATGGGGATGCTGGACGACAGGGCCCTACCGGTGCGGTTCTGCAGGCCGCAGGTCGCCAGGCACTCAACTTCCAGCAGGAAGTTGTTCTCGTTTCCACGGCAGCCGCCGTAGGTGAACTCGGAGCAGGAGCCGTTGATCGGGGTGTAAACCCAACGGGTGAAGTAGCCGCGGCAACCGCCCGTCGACGCCTCCAGCCTGCAAAACTCTGGACGGGGACACGGGAGACGCACGACGTGAGACGCGGGAGACGTACGGCCGAGGCTGGGGGAAGCGCGAGGATGCGACGCGTAAAATGGTGCCGGCAGGTGCAGCGGCAATGCGGATTACCGTAACTGTGCACCATTCTTCCTATTCCTGACCTCGTTTCTGCACGGGAAATGAAAAGGGAGAGAAGTTACTTCGACGGGTTCTGCAGACAGGCTTCACGATCGGCAGCTGAAGCCTTTTAACATTTAAAAGTTTTTTTCTATGTAACCAGCCAGGTACTCAAGATAACCATGATGAGTTTCACTTACAAGAGCGACCTGCGTCACTAAATTGACACAAACTAAAACAAATTAAAAGTTTAGCAAAGGTCGTAACATGCCTTAATAGTGGTGAAACTCTAAAAAATATTTTTCAATGCATTTGCAGATGCTGTACAGACAGTGCGGATATGTTAATTATATAGAGTCACTAACACTTAGAGCCCAGACTTCAACAAGACAGCGGGTATCGAATTAAGGCCCGTTATGATACGTTACCTTTCTCGGGCCCACAGCTGAAGCGGCACTGCTGAATGCTGCGGAAGTTGTTGCTGTTGCCTTGGCAGCCGCCGTACATGAATTGCTTGCAATGCCCAGTTTCAGCTGAATAGAACCAGCGCGAATGGTTACCCCTGCATGGGCCCTTGTCGGGGTCGGAGAGGCAATCATCTGCCAGAAGGGCAAGCATGAAACTCGGTTAAGCACGCATGTTCCCAACGCCAAGATCACTTGGTCAGCTGCGGCCTGACTCGCACGTAGTCAAATGCCACGACCAAAACACCCTTATCATTGTGGAAGGGTTTGCGTATTCCAAGGAACCCCCAGAGCTCTGCTGTCTGGAGTCCAGGACTCTTAATTGGGTATTCCTTGGTAAACAGGTCTGGAGTCTAGCGCTCCTACTAGGGTCTCCCTTGGTGAACAGGTCTGAGTCTAGCGCTCCTGCTAGCGTCTGCTTTGGTGACCGGTCTGAGTCTAGCGCTCCTGCTAGCGTCTCCTTTGGTGACCGGTCTGAGTCTAGCGCTCCTGCTAACGTCTGCTTTGGTGACCGGTCTGAGTCTAGCGCTCCTGCTAGTATCTCACGTCGTGAATTGGTCTCAAATCTAGCACTCCTGCTGGTGTCTCCCTTGGTGAACAGATTTCGGGGGGGGGGGGAGGAGAATCCAGATAAATAGCAACCCGAAGGCCCTTCAACCAAAGGAACCGTGCACCAAGAAGGGCATTCAGCCGTGAAATTATGCTCCAATATCTCAACCATTGGTGGGCAATCAGCCAACGGTGGTCAACGTGGACACCATTTAAACCGGCACCGACGAAACACTGGGGTGTGGTGGATATTAACGGTGGAGGGCTGTGAGACTGCGATGGCGCCTTCGGTTACCGATGGAGAATGACGGGGGCGGCTCGGTGGAGTGCAAATCATCGACTTGGTGCTGCGGTGAGGCCGTGGTGGAGTGCCGTTCTCCCTCATCCTCACTTTCATGCATTCGCATGACCTTCTGGGGCTCCGGCACCTTCGGAGCTGCACCTGCACAGGAGAGCAATGTCAGACAGCGCCCGCCCGCCCATCTGCACGTGCGAGAGCATCACATTGAAAACACTTAAATATTTCCCATGTCACTGTTACAATGCTGCTCTTCTAGGTCCGCTATTAATTCACTGTGTTGTGCAACGTTGAGTGCTGTTGTTTACATCATGATTATTACAGTTGGGCTTTCATATTTGTACAAGTTGGTGTTATGACTTTAATTGTGTAATCTTGCGTTTAACATTTTACTTAATGATTACTGTTAGAGTTTCATTCACTTAGACATTGTTGCTATAAGTCTATTCGCCCTTTGGTTGTATGCGTTGTTACGTTGGTCACTGCGGACGTTTGTTGTGTTGCAGGAATCCTTCACCCAGAGCGTGCAAGCTCACTGGGTACTTTCAACCGTAATAATCAACGCCCATGTGGCGAAATGAGAGGCAATGCATCGCGACAACTCCGACTACAAACACCAAACCCTGCAAGCAGGCTGCAGTCTGCTTAGCCCCATGGACCGCACGAGGAATGAGATGTAATGCGATGCTATCGCCGCAGTTACAGATCGGGGTAACGACACTCGAACCCAGATCCTACGATCAGCGCAGGCAGTCGAGTTATCACGACTTGTGCAGGTCTCTCCCGGAATAACGTCATACAGACCATGGCCACATGAAGTCTACCATTTCAATTGGCCATCTAATTCCATTCTTCTGTCACTGAAAGCACATTAACCAGGCTAATTGGGTACTGGAGGGGAATATTTCCATTCCTGGCAATATCCTGTCGACCCTACAATAGTACAATAGTAGGACTGAAAACTCTTATCAGTCTGAAAACTCTTTTCAGTCTGAAAACGCTTTTCAGTCCTCGACAAGATGAAAAGTGGTCGCCACCGCCAATTTTAAGTACATGCTGCGCGGTTGGCGAACTGACCTCCCATGCAGCGCTGGATGCACTCTTCCTCCAGCTCAAAGTTGTTGCCGTTCGTGTCGCAGCCCCCGTAGTAGAAGGTTTCGCAGGAGTGGCTCTCTTGGTCGTAAAACCATCGCGCGATGCGGGCGCGACAACGCCCAATTTTCTTGGGCAGCCTGCACACGTCTGCTCGACGGCGTGCACGGGGAAGAAACCGTTGCCCAGCGGCGCCAGCACGATTCTTACCGCTGCAGGACTGTCCAGCATTAACTGTCCATTTCAATTATTAGCCTCACAATAGTAGTGAGCAATGTCCAAGTTAATCGTCCGAAGAGAGAAAGACACAGAGGCGCGAGGAAAACCTCTGTGTCTTGGCCCCTGCCAATATTTGCCAGACACCGCGTCATATCGATCATGATGTTATCAGCCAATTATTAATGAGTGGGGTGTTTTTTCGTGTGGGAGAAAAAAAAACTGGAGAACCTGGATGATAACCATGCAGAACAAGGAGAGAATACACCAACTCCACACAGAAAGGCACCCAATGCAGTTCGATTTCTGCCTCGGATAGAACCTTCTGTACGGGCGGTGTGGATGTTACTACCGCACTACCTACGTTGAATCGACAATGGTATAAGACATATACGATACACGCAAACAGCACTGTTCGACCGACACGGCTTGTAGAGGCCTTCATCCAGCAGTGGGCTGAGAAAAGGATGAAATGTATACAAATTACACGTTAATGTTACGCTACACAAACACAGACGTGACACACAAAAATGCAAGAAGCAATCCACGGTCATAATCGATTCTTGAACAATGACCTAAAATTGTGATAAACTTACAGAGAGGTGGAGACGCAGCAGTGCGTCACCATATCGTTAATTACGAAAGCCTTCAGGTCCTGCGTAATAAACACCGGGAGAAGGCCCGTCCATTCACCAACACCTTTCGAAATGAAACGCGCGAGGATTCAACAACTGGTCCTAAAGTTGATGCTAATCTTCGTACACGTGCGTTTAATTCACAGCACAAAGTGTCGGCCTCACAAGGGAACTGCAGCGTCGCATCTCCCACGCGTCGCCCGCTTTGCACCAGGCCAGACGGGCACGCACAGGAGGGCCCGTACCAGGGGTGTACCGGCACCGCACCGCGCCTCTGCAAACCCGTATTTATAACCGGTGCTAATAAACGGAGTCACGACAACCGCACCCTACACTTGTAGAGGTGCGGTGCGTCCAAAATAAAATTGGCAGAGACAGCAGTTTAGGTTCAATTTGTTAAACAATAATAATTGCATATCTAGAGCGTTTTTCACCCGAGGGTCACAAAGCGCTGCACAGAGCCGCGGAGAGAACGTCAATAAAGACATCTCATCTCATCTCATTATCTGAAACCGCTTAATCCTATATAGGGTCACGGTGAGCCAGAGCCTATCCCGGAAACACAGGGCGTAAGGCAGGAATATACCCGACGACAGGACGCCAGTCCATCGCGGGGCATTGCGGGACAATTTTAGTCTGCGAGCCAATCAACCTATCCAGGAGCATGCTTTTGGACTGTGGAAGGAAACCGGAGTACCCGGCGAAAACCCACGCGGACACAGGGAGAGCATGCAAACTCCACACAGAAAGGCACCCGAGCCGAGAGATTCGAACCCGGGACCTTCTTGCTGTGAGGCGTCAGCGCTAACCACTGGGCCACCGCGCCACCCTCAATAGAGACATTAGAACAGCAAATCAGCAACAACATTTTTTGGGGGGGATTTTTTTTTTAAAGCCTTAACAAGGTGAGAATACAAAAGCGCCGGATAATTCTCATTTGAAAGTGATCGGAGCCACTCTTGTAAATGACAAGCAATGCAATTAAATAAAAACAATCCGGCAATTAAGTAAACAGCAATAAGACGACAACAGAAACATTAAACAACTGCTATCACGCGAGGAACTAAAAATGTTGCAACACTGGGAACATCTCCATGTTTGGGAATTGCTCAAAAGAGCTTCTCTTTGATGATAACCAACCGTGTTGGGAATTCCTCCCCTCTCGTTCGCCACGTTCCGCCTCCCACGTTCGCAGCGCCATCAGACTTCTGACGCCTCCACCGTGGGAGTCCATTTACTTCAATGCTGGACTCTTATTTTGGTTATTTTCGTGCTGTCGTTTGCAAGAGTGACCCAAACTGCTCTGCCAAACGAGACCAATCATGGCATTGAAGCCTGATGTCTCAAACGCGGGAGGGAGAAAGGAGAAACATTGAACATTGTCATGTCTATAAAGCAGCTCTTACGAGCAATTCTCAAACATTGCTAAATAACAATCTAATTATCTCTTCAAAGTTCGAGCCTGCCGACCAGACATGGATTCCAGGGCATGGCTTGCTTGTATCGATGGCGAGTGATATCTGAACCAGTCCAAGCTCCTGCCCCGGGCTTTCACCAACCTGCACGGGCCAGAGAGTTATACGGGTGGCACAGAAGCAACATCCGTGCCTCAAATACATAACGTCCTGACCAATGCAGTTAGATTCTCACCTAAGGCACCTTTGTGTGCTGAGTTTGTGTTCTCCCCCTTATTCTGCATGGGTTTCCTCCTGGTTCTCCGGTTTCTTTCCACAACAATATCACAGTAAATAGGGCACAGTGTCTGGCGGGTTGGCGCCGGCCGATCGTGTGGCCTCCGAGTGAAAGGCTCTATGCAAATGTGATTATTACAAATTACGAGCGGGAGGGCACAGGGATGCCTTTATCCATGGGTGAGATTAAAACAACAGGTTGCATATATTCCATTTCAAGCAAAGTATGTTAAAAGACAACCGCTAACAATATTTGGAATCAATTACCGATTCTGAAAGTCAGGAACGGGTAATCGTTTCGAGATTCACAAACGTACAAACGCGCTATGGGCCACAGCACAGGGTACACCTGCCCTCGCTTCACAGTAATCGTTAAAGGTGTAGTAATAACAATAGCTCACTCCCACCACTGCTGACGAAAGAGCCTCCGCTTGGGGAAGCTCTTCAAGGTATTCGGCCTACTCTTCCACGATGACCCAGACCTCTTGGACAGAGGTCGGTGTAGTCAAACTTTACCCCATCACACGGGTTTGACTAAGGTGAACCTATTTACACTGTGGGGTGGGGGAGAGCGGGTAGCGGAGATGTAAGAAACTTTCCCCACTGACTCACCTCTCAGGATGAGAAGTGATATCCAACAGCTAATCTAGATTATAAGCCCAGTGTGCTTATCATAACGACTGCTGTGACAGATACCTTCGTTTCCTAGTCAAAAATGTATACATGTTGAGTTCATTTCCCTTGGCATTTCTACACGTGTAACAAACCGGTAACCGTTCTTTAACCGGTTTTGACTTCATTATTGGGAGTTGTGGGGGGTTATGGTGGTCCCCCGTAATCTCCTCACTTACGTCAAAACACCTCCATCTGGCGCGTCGTTGTCAGTCAGGTCTTTCTGGGCTGGTGACCCAGAAGATATTTCCACACCATGCATACATCAAAGATACCCAGAAGATATTTCCACACCATGCATACATCAAAGATACCTTTAGCTACAGCTGCGGCTACTACTGGTCACACGCCTCCGACAACAGTCTACCAGCAACATAAAAACAGTGAGAAATTAAGCCGTTTCCACCCCCCCCATTCCACCGAGTACCGCAGGTGTTTACCACTGGGTTGGCGACCACAGGAGCAGTCCCGGTGATGTGATTTGTGCGTCTATTTCTCTCTCTCTCTCTTGGAATGTCTGTGGCCGCTCGGGGCGAGTTACCGGACCACGGATTCGAGTTTAACGAGGGAAACCTCTAATTAGTAAAACATCTTGAGCACAGGTTCGAATCTCTCGGCTCGGGTGCCTTTCTGTGTGGGAGTTTGCATGCTCTCCCCGTGTCCGCGTGGGTTTTCGCCGGGCACTCCGGTTTCCTCCCACAGTCCAAAAAAGCATGCTGCTGCTGCATAGGTTAATTGGCTCGCAGGCTAAATTGCCCCGCAGTGCCCGGCGATGGACTGGCGTCCCATCGTCGGTATATCCTTGCCTTGCGCCCTGTGTCTGCCGGGATAGGCCCCGGCTTCACCGTGACCCTGTATAGGACTAAGCGGTTTCAGACAATGAGATGAGATGAGATCTTGAGCACAGCGCGTGGAAACGATAAGACCCGACACTGCTGAACGTGCACGTAACTGCGCATACGCAAGATGCCCGATGGGTTAATGTCTCTGGCCCATAACCGATAAACAAGCGATAGATGGGAGAGGTAAGCGACAAAATCTAGCGCAGCAGCACCAGCGCCACCACATACACTGGCCGGCCTGACTGTGCGGCTACGTTTGAGAAAAGTTAACCACAAGTGAACCACAAGTGTTAAACACAGCTACGAAAACATAGAACTAATGACGATGTGTAGGGGCATGGGTGACCGGCAGTGACTCCGAGCTGCGATAAGGGTAGCAGTGGTCTCGTTCTCTTTTCACAGCGACGGGATGTGGACTGATTGAGGTGGTGACGCACACGTGTAGGAAGCCAGAGCCAAGCTGCACATAGAGGGCACAGCCGCTCAGCAACCTCGTGTTTATATTTCACGTGTGTGCGGCGTATTCTCCGGATTGATACGAAGACATTTTTCCTCTATTTTAAAACGAAGGTTGGGAGCGCATCTTATAATTCTGTAGCTGCGTTCGACGGATCTTATATCTGGAGAATACGGTAACATTAAGTTTGAATCTATGAAATGAATTTTTTTTCGTACATTAATTGGGAACGTAGCCTCAATCTGCCAACATCCTGAAATTTAAAATCACAACGATGAATGTGACGGTGGGGGGGAGCAGAAAAGCTGAATGGGAGGGGGGGGTGGTGAACTCATCACATGTCACGCTGCCTCCTACTAATTCCACGCTGCCTCCTACTAATTTCACGTACCCTCTAAGCGTCTACACCCCCCACACCCACAATTTATGAAAGCCACAGCGTCACCCCAGGACAGCTCTGTCCATACCCAATCCAAGAGCCAAAGATGAAGATTTAAGTGATCTGAAAACATCTGCTCGTTACCTCTGACGCGACTTCCCATCATATGGCACCCACCTGCGCCTTAAAGGGCATCGGTCTTATATGTACGGCGTGGTGATAAGTGGAATGGTCGGCGAGCGGGTCATCGGAGAGCATCCAGAAGGGGACATTTAAAACAGCTTACATGCTACTGACATGTACTCTATGTATATTCATGTGGGGAGAGGTGGCCCAGCGGTTAGCGCGCTGGGCTATAAACTCGGCGACCCGAGTTCGAAGACGGCTCACGGCCAACACCAGTGACGATTTTCTGAACCGGTCCTGGGCCTCCCCTAGGTAGACTCAGCCTCAAATGAGTACCTACTGCAGTGTGTAAACATTGCCAGTAGGGAGACAAAGGCGGCCGAGCGTGGTGCTGGTCACCCATCGTGCCGTGTCGACCTTATGGTGGATCTTTGTCTTTATGTATATTCATAAACATAGCAACGCCTGACACCGCTGTTGTTATTAATAATACACAGCCATGCTTTTGAAATAGATTCATTCTCACAATGCTTTGACTGGCCTTTGTGGAAAGGTTGCCAATGGAGGCTGGCTCTTGCAAGCTGGCAGGGCTTTAAGAGACTTGAGACGCATGCATTTGCTGCAGGATGCCAGCGATAGCACTCGTCCACTGGGAGCCCGAAGCAGATACGATTTCTGTAGTACTCCCCTCACAATCTATAACCTTTTCAAGGCTGGGGTTTACAAACTTACGAACTTCAAGGCCCATTCGGCCCACTTGAGTCTGGTCTCCACGGACTACAAGGTGGCACTTGCGGCCCACTGGTTCGGAATGGCGTCTCTAAGTTGAGACTACAGTAGAGCTATAGGCAAGCGCAGATAGCAAAGTGAGATTAGACAAGAGTTGTAATGATGTAGGTAGACAAGAGTTGTCGATGAGACAGCAATTTACTGATACGCAGACAAAACAGATGTGTGGTGAGATGAGTGCCACAGACGAGACTAATGTGACATCAGTTCACTTGTTTAATGTGAATCGGCTCGTCATGCGTATTAGAACCTCAGCTGATATTACAACATCTATAGTTTGCTCATGAGTCCAGTGAGCTGCTTGGAGCTCCACGTTTTTACTGGGTTTATGTTAATCACTGCCAATGCATGGCAACAATTATGTAAGGAGTAATACAAGCGAGTGAAGAGTCCCAGGTTCACTGCTCACGCGTTTTGGTAATTCTGGTAATTCCGGTTGAAGCCGCTAAGAACACGTGTGTTTATGAAGCAAGACTAATAAAGATGCGGGCAATAGCGGTGAGAAAGAATAAAAGCTATAATTTCTCACGAACCGATTGGAAATTATCGATTTAACATTGTGGTGAATGTTAGTGGCCACAAGTGGCTGAAAAAGCTAAAGCCGTTGCACTTGAATACAAACTGGAAGACATTTATTCTTAAAAGGGGTTTACGTTTAAATGCCAACATTTAAAATAAATATTGGGCGGAACGGTGGCCCAGTGGGTAGTGCTGTCGCCTCGCAGCAAGAAGGTCCCGGGTTCCGATGTCGGCTCGGGTGCCTTTCTGTGGTGAAGTTTGCATGTTCTCTCCCCGTGTCCGCGTTTCCTCCCACAGTCCAAAAACATGCTGCTGCATTGGTTAATTGACTTGCAGACTAAATTGCCCTCAGTGCCCGGTGATGGACTGGCATCCCATCGTCGGTATATCCTTGCCTTGCGCCCTGTGTCTGCCGGGATAGGCTCCGGCTGACCGCGACCCTGTATAGGACTAAGCGGTTTCTGACAATGAGATGAGATGAGAATTAAGATGGAACCACTTATCTGGCCACATGCATTCAGAATGTTTTCTTTTAGCGCAGTAATACCATTTGGCTTCGGGCTACACACTTACTATTTGTACAGATTTCTGATGCACAGTGTATATAGCATACATACAAGGAAGCAGTCTCTTTACATATTTACGTTTGCATTGAGAGTAGAGGGTTCAAATCTTTCACATGCGCAAAATTTAACGGCCCAAATCAAGGTTTTTATATTTTGTTTCAGTACCACTTCCCTCTTATTGATTATACATCTGAAAATTGAAAGGACCAAGAATATTCCCAAAATGCCATTAGTAAGACATCCAGGACCACGCAGTCATGTCAGCAGACGTCATCACCAAAAGATTGTAGAGGAAGCGTGGCCCTAATCACTGCTACCTCTCTCATTTACACGTCTAATGCACATGTGCAGGCAGCCTCATTGCCAATCATTGCCTCGTTGTTGGATGACGGCCTACGACACCATGTGGGACTCGTGGAGATTATTCGTCCATACTTCACCACGCTGGTCAATGCGGGTTAAAGGTGGTTAAAGGTGGTGAAAGTGGGTGCACATAAAATATTACTCTGCTGTACTGCCCCTTGTTTTAAAACGTTATAATATAATTATTATGTTTCCTACATCATAGTCCGTGCAAATTGCATCTCACTATCGATGAGGCACTACAGACAAGCTAAAATGCTTCTAAGATGGTCTGCTCACACCAACAATTGCTCTGCAGTTCTACAAATCCTATACATTTTGCTGGTAACGCGAGGATATGACATCTGGATGCCCACGGGAATCGCCACATTTTGTTAGTGTCCGATCCACCGACCTAGGCCTCCACAGTGCTGGATTACTGGAGTGTTGCTCAACACCGCTCAGGCACCATGATGCCTTGCAAGCGCTATGGAAACATGTTTACACACGGTGGTCTCCCATCCAAGCTCCATTCAGGCTCAACTTGGCTTAGGTTCCTAGCCCCTGACGTTATTGGGTGCACTCCAGCCGATTTGGTCACAGGCCCGAAATTAAAGGTCTGCCATGACAACACATACACCAGTGATTTCCTGCTGGAGGATAGAAAGACCGTACACGTTTAGCCTCCTGTGTAGTTCACGTTCAATATTTACACACAAACGGCCATCTCTACCAAGCACCAAGTGCGTGAATGCCTAGAACCCATGCCCCGTTAAACCTAGCGCCAGGGTGCGGCTCAGACATGGGCATAAAGGACACACATCTCAAACGTTGAAATCTCGTCAAACTCTCAAAACTGGGGCTCCGCTCAACGCGTGAGTTAAGGGCACTGCGCGGCACATCAGTTCATGAGATCAGCATCAAATGTATCTCTCCATGAGATCACAATCGCTTCCTGTAATTTAGACATTACCAAACGCGCCTTTTTTTATCACACCATGTGTAATGGGCACCTGCAGAGCGTGGGGTTTACTTGTGAAATCTGAGTACGATTAAAATTAGGCGTGGTGCCTATTATACTGGGAGAGAATCGGTGATGGGCGCTTGGTAAGGATTAGTGATCATGCTATGTAATGGGCAAATATTCGTGATTGTTCATGAGGAGTGATGGCGAGGTATCGTGGTGGATGTGGATTAGACTGTCATCGTATTGGCTATGGCCCTGCTTATGACACCGCTCATCAAGATTAACGTAGCCATAGTCGCTCCCCCGGGGAGGACAATTAGAAAATGGTACCCACAGGACTCTTGGCAGACTCATACAGTGATAGACCCCAAGCAATGCAATTCATTACTAGTACTATGCGCTAGCCTAGGCATAGACTTTGGGTTAAACAAGCCATTATTTGGTCTTATTTATTCACCTCATTATGCATACTGTTCAACCACAAAGATGTTCCACCATAATCACAAACACACTCATCTCCATGATCATGCACCCAAGTAGTCCACCAAGGTCTTTCACTACGACCACACACTTAACTGCTTAAACCACCAGACCCACACTCCATTTGCCTGCTCAAACTGTCAACAACACCTCCCTAGCCACCAGGGATCAGCCGCCATGAGTGGGCCCCCTTGGCTAAAAAACATCTACTGATTATTGAAATACCTATGATGGTGAGATGTTATGCAGGTAGCATTGGGTTGCCGATGAATGTAAGCGCCATATACGTACATATAAGCACATAGCTTTACCATCACTAACCTCCTCACTAAACCGCAATGAAGTCACAACGAAACCTGATCACCATCCTGACCCAAACGAATCAAGCTCACCCACCAAGTCAACCACACGAATCACCACCGCGAACATCCACCTCGATCGGTCAACCTGCCACCCTACACCGTGTACGCCCCTCGCTAACTTTCCATCCCGTGCCAGGTGAGGCTCTAAGGTCCAGAAGAGGAGGGGGGGGGTCCACATACCCGCTTCGCTCTCCGGTACCTCGCCGGTCTTCTCCGCGGTCGCCGGTTGGACCTGGTACTCCACGAATCGAACCTTTGTGTCCTCCTGGTAAACGAAGGTACACGAGGCGTCCTTGCAGGCGAGCAGCTCGCAGGCCCCGCTAGGCCCCAGCACGGCCGTGTCACAGCGCTCCATACCGCAGCACTTGGCCACGCAGGCGTCATCATCCAGGTCCCAGGAGCCCAGGACCTCGCCGTTCGTCACGGCCGTGACCTCCATCGCTGACGGTAGACACTCGGTCCCGTGCGAGGTCTCATCCGTGGCCGCGACCACAGCCGAAAGAAGCAGCAGCAGCGCGGACAAATGGATTCTCTCGCTCGTACCCCTCATACTCCTTCCTCCCGCTCCTCCTCCTCCTTCAATTTTCCTTCTCTCTCGCTCTTCTTCCTCCTCCTCGGCGCCTCGGTTGAAGATGGAGGCCGCGGTGAACGGGAGAAGAGCCCCGATTACCTGCGTAGAAATCCGAGGAGACAACAAGACGGCGGATGAGGGGGCAGCAGATAGGCAGGAAACAACCACCACCCCTGTGGCTAATCGTGACGCCGCTGGGGCGGACCTGCTCAGACGAACATTCACGTACACAGACGCCTTCCTCGCCATGGCCCCTCCTTCCCTTTACCCCCCCTCCCTCGCACAACAGCCCTGCCCATCCACCTTGCCTTAGCGATGCTCACCTGGCGGTGGGCGGCGAGCGATGCCGCGGTGCCGTCACCGGTGACGCCAGGCTTCACCTGCGCACTACGGCTCAGAGGCCGATCCGCCCGGTTGTTCTCCGTTACACGCGAGATGGGGACCCCCGCCTTCCCCGATCCCTCGGCAAAGGGAGCCCCCTGAACCCCGTGGAGGGAGGTCGCCGTGGCTCCCCCCCCACCCCCCGTCTCGAACGCGGTCCGGACAACGAAACTCTCATCGACAACGACGGCACCCGCGGTTCTTTGCCAAGCAGCCACACGAAATGGCGGAGGCAGGTCGCTAGATGTCGCTATAGACAAACCGACAACCACTCCCGTCTCATTGTCAGACACAGCTGAGTCCTGTGCAGGGTCGCGGTGAGCCGGAGCCTATCCCGGCAGACACGGCGCGCGAGGCAGGGATATACCCACGATTGGACGCCAGTGCATCACCGAGCACTGCGGACAATTTAGTCTGAAAGCCAATGAGCCTATGCAGCAGCATGTTTTTTGGACTGTGGGAGGAAACCGGAGTGCCCGGCGAAAACCCACGCGGACACGGGGAGAGAACTCGCAAACTCCACACAGAAAGACACCCGATCCGAGATTCGAACCCGGGATCTTCTTGCTAAGGCGACAGCGCGACCCACTGGGCCACCGTGCCGCCCGCATGAGTACCTCTGTGCTTGATTAATCCGGTACAGGGACACGCAGGGCGCACGGCAAAGCAGCAATACTCTGAATGGGACGCCAGTCCATTGCAGGGCATCTGAGATAATTGAATCAGCTGGCTAATTCAATCAGTCTGCAGCATATTTTTGCGATAGTCTCCAGGTCATCGCGATCCTGTACAGGACTATGCGGTTTCTGACAATGAGATGAGATGAGAACTTTATACTCCACGTCTTTACTAACCCGAGTTGAGCTGAATGGTGAAGTATGCCGGTCAAATTCCAGGCACCGGCATATCTCATCACTGTGAATGCATGGGGAGTTTACCCGCCATTGTTCGGCAATTTCAGCTTAAACGAGAAGCGCCGAATGCAGACGTAGTGCAGAGGTAACATTATTTGTACTGTAGCTATGGGTGTTGACTCACCGAGTGGGAATGTGACCCAGGGAGGGCATAAAGGTTCTCCGCCACTCCGGCAGTGACTCACGAGAGGGTGAGAGTCGCCTTTCTGGTTGGTCATCACCCGCATTCTGGTTTGATGCAATGACAATCTTAGAAATCGCTCATCTGCGTGCCAGACAGCTCAAGAGACTCCTGATTCATAACAAATAGGAATGACCCAAAAAAATCTGATCCAACTTTAATCTCCCCATTAAACCATCAAAAAGATAATCAGAACACTTTATAAAGATTATTAATCTCTCATCCCCATCTTGGCTGTATATCTCTTGCCGTATCTCACTGCAGCTATGTGTCTCGTCTACATCTCTTATTTCACTACATCTCTATCATCTCTCGACTCACTACAGCCTCAGCCTTTGACTACATTTCTCTCATCTCGCTCCCATCTCCCCCTAACATATGTATCTCTTGTCACCTCACATACGTCAATTGATACATTGTAAGAGCGTGAGAAATGGCGACGGCTTAGGGCAGTGAATAGATCGTAGCTAGTCACCCTGGGCACCTTGCAAACGAGATTTTCCGTCTCAGATTTTCCAGATGCAATATAGAAACAAATGAAAACCGAAAATCTCAGCTTGTCTTTGGACTGCGGAAGGAAACCGTAGTACCCGAAAAAAAATCCCATGCGGACACGGGGAGGATATACAAACGTCACACAAAGGCACCCGAGCTGGGAATTGAACTCAGAACTTCTTGCTGTCAGCTCCCAGAGCGATCATGCGCCACCGTGCTGCCTGATGAACAGACATCTACAATTTACAATGTGGAGCATTCATCAGTATCAAGCTGGAGAAATTTAGTCACAGCAATTTATTTAACTGAGGCATAGCAGTGAATAATTTTATAACACACTCATTTGAAATGTTTATGTTAGCCAGGTAACATTAAAACCACTAAGACTGGACTAAAGTATATACACATGTTCACGGCTATTGACTGTCATTAAATGAACCATAAGCATTTATGGCGAGCTAATGAATTAATTGTCTTGCTTGCGTTCAAGATCGGTTACAGTAATGTTCAGTTTTAGAGTGTATTTAGCGGCCTCTAGTGGTAAATACAATCGTACTTTATTCCACTTCTGCACAGTTCAAAAAAATATTGACACCCACAAATAAGATCCACAACGATAAATGTTGCATTTATTTGTAAACTCTCACCTGCTATGACACATATACAATATCAGAACATGGGTTGCGTATTACTCTCCAGAGCGTCTTATAATCCCGAGAGTATGTTCATTCATTCATTATAAATACCCGGTAATCCTGTACAGGGTCAAGTGGAACCGGAGTCTATCCAGGCCGACAGAGGGCTCAAGGCGGGGGAATACTCAAGGATGCGAAACCGACGTACCCTGCGAAAACCCACGCGGGAATAGGGAGAATACACAAGCTCCACACAGAGGCACCCGAGCTGGGAATCGAACGCAGGTGCTCTTACCACCCACTGCGCCACCCACGAGTAGGGTCTTAGCGAATAGTATACGAGTGGATGGGTGGATGCTGGCTGATGAGTCATCGCTGCATCTATGATGACGCGCATTCCACAGGAGCCACCTGCGTTTCATCACAGATCAGAAACCAGGTGTGTGAACATAACAGCAGCCTGAACGCACAATCACAATAGACAAGAACGCGCACCATTAAGCAATCATTAATTAGTTGATTGCGTAATTAGCACTTAACCAGGGTGCCGGCATTATATAAGGAGGCAGTGGTGTGGTGGAACGGAATGGAGCGTATTTCCCCTCTCTGCTCCTTTCGGCGGGTTCTCAGATCCCATAATTGTAAAGGTGATCGACATCCTTCAAGAACTGCACTTTTGTGCCCTCAAGTGATCCCGATAGAGCGGCCCCCCGATGGCTGAGCCGGCGAGGTGGCCCCCGGCGACCCTGGAGGTGGTGCTGGGAGTTACCGCGGGCCCTGCGTCCTTCATGTGCGATCCCACAACGGGGATTGTGGCCTACGCAGCCGGGTGAGGCCCCCGGCCCCAACCCCCGCCCCCCCATCCTCCAAACTCGATGAGGCGAGTAGTCTTGAGCAGCAGATGTGATTTATTCACTGCTGGATGAAGGTCTAAAGCCGTCGCGATCTTTCGGGATGTTGCGCTATTACAAGTCGCCTAACGCCTTTAACAATCGGATTGGTAAGTCTCATTCGTAACTAGAAAACTAAAAACAAGGCCGTGTGGTTATGGCCCTGCAACCCCAACTATGGACCATCGAGTAAACCACTGTAGTCTGTGCTCCTTCAACCGAGGATCAGCAAAACCATCCTCTCTCCTTAAGCCTTAAAGTAGTCGACAGACCTTTTGATATTGAGCTCTTGACCATAGTGCGGTACTGGAAGCAGAATCGAATGTAGCGTCTGTAGGAGTTGCCTTAATCGTTCCATCTCCCCGACCAACTTACCCTCTGTATTTGGCGACTGTGCTCCTTTTGGCTGCCACTGGGCCGTTAAATCTAGATCGATGTCTTTCTTTTATTCTCTAATCCGTGTGAGCCTCTCGGCGTACATCTGTGTAGCATTTGAATGTTCTTGCCCAGTTTTTCATTGGGTTTTTGTTTCCCATAGCTGACCTTTTTTTACTTGTTTTGGATTTTGGACAAATATCTCAAAATGTTGTAAGACTTTACTTGCTTGGGATAACCCAGCGACATCGCCCCCTAAAGTACTTCAAAATCTTGATGGGCTCCTTTTTGAAAGCGAGTCTTGAGACTGAGGCTCGTTTGAGTAAAGAATGGTCATAAATGACCCGTCATAAATGACCCGAAATAAATGACCCGTCATAAATGACCCGTCACAAACCCCGACAATCAGACAGTACACAAACGCCAACGCTTCACGCAATCTCTGACTCAAACCCATAGGCAATATCAACCACAACAAAATGGCAAACCTCACACCGGCTCAAGTCGCATCTGCCCAGCACTTCCACCAGCCTCTACCCACATACTGTGCGTGTGATCTCAGTTCTACGACAAAATAAACCTCATCATGAATGCCGCATACTATCCCCCAGGCTTAATTCCAAATTCAGCCCATATAAAAACATCCATTCTTTTTCTAATCCACTGACCGATGGTCTCCTCACACTGTGTCGGTATTTAGGGTTGTCTGACAATACTTCACTACACTGGTCATTGTGACCTACATAATAGCTCTATTGGGGTCTCCCCATCTGAAAGTTGCTGAAGCGTGGCCTGGCCATGATCGGTTCGGGTATCACCTGCCTGTATTGTTAGCCGTGGCTGGGTACCGAACTTCAGGTCATTCCCCTAAGCGTTCACCTCAAACGCCAACACTGTCATTTCCTCAATACGAGCGCTAACCCCGTTGCTATTCGGCAAAAGTTGCAGCCGTGAACAATGGTAATGATTAACCGGTGCTTGTAACCAGAGTGTCCTTACACGAAGATGTGCCTGACCGCTCCGATAAGAGCTGTTGGGTAGGGTGCGCGTTCATGGACAGATCTCTTGGAGGAGAGTCATTCATATTTAAACTTTCTATAAATAAAAAAACCGTCAAAGTCGGTGGACTGCGGTTTACAAGAAAAAACACAAACACACGCTTGTGTGAATACACAGGCTGTTGGGGAAGGGGGGGGGACGCGTACCCAACTATAGGGTAGACTTAAAAGTGCGTGACCTGTTACCTAACCACTACGAAATGGCTGCCTTGCCCCCGCCCAGCTGAGGCGGTGACGACAATAACTCTTGCTGCCCTGCGTCTCCTTACTGCAGGTGCGTGGTGGTGCTGCTTGACCCCAGCACTGGCGAACAGAAGCACATCATCAATCCAGCAAGGTGTGACGGCTCCATTCCCGACGCCCAGTTACTTGGAGGGTGACCCTACTTTTGGCTCCATTCATTCGTTCATTATCAATGCCTGCTGAAGCCTGTTTCGGGTCATGAGGAACCAGGGCCTATGCTGGCACGACGGGGGAATACCCAGGATGTGACGCCAGTACATCGCAGGGCACACTTTTTAGGGGCAATTTGCTCAGCAGGCCAATTAACCTATGCAGCAGCGTGTCTTTTGGACGGTGGGGAGAAACTGGTCTCGAGTGGCCTGAGCCACTTCATACTGGACCCGGTTTTTGGGATCAGCATTTTGTCAACTCCAGTTAATCGAGACCCCACCATGGGTTTATTTATTTCTACTTAACAGTATATATTTTTTCACACGTAACCCAAGCCACTGCACACAATGTCGCACCTGATGGTTGGTAACTGTGCGCGGAACGTAAGGACCACACATTGATGCAGACGGTTTCAAGTTTGTGCTGATTGTCTTTTGTCACACACGTGGCTTATGGAGGGGTCATCACGGCGAATGCGATTTCACCCCAACATGAGGGCGGCACGGTGGCCCAGTGGGTAGCGCTGTCGCCTTACAGCAAGAAGGTCCCGGGTTCGAATCTCGGCTCGGATGCCTTTCTGTGTGGAGTTTGCATGCTCTGCTCATGTGCGCTTGGGTTTTCGCCGGGCACTCCGGTTTCCTCCCACACTCCAAAAAACATGCTGCTGCAAAGGTTAATTGGCTTGCAGACTAAATTGCCTGCAGTGCTCGGTGATGGACTGGCGTCCCATCGTGGTTATATCCTTGCCTTGCGCCCCTTGTCTGCCGGGATAGGCTCTGGCTCACCGCGACCGTGTAGAGGATTAAGCGGTTCTGACGATGAGATGAGATGTATGTCTTTCAAGGGCCACTGATACAGCAGTGTGCGGGGCGATGTCCCTTGGCTTAGGTTCCTACAAACCTGGCGACCCGATTTCGAATCCCGCTCACGGCCAACACCAGTGACGATTTTCTAAATAGGTCCTGGGCCTCCCCCCTCGGTCGACTCAGCCTCAAATGAGTACATAGTGCAATGTGAAAATATTGCTACTAGGGAGACAAATGCGGCCGGGCGTGGCGTTGGTAACCCACCCCCTCGTGTGCTGTGTCGACCTTCATAGGTGCTCCCTTAAACGAAACTTGACCCTACAGTCTGTTAAACCTATATGGGGGATCTTTGTCTTTGTCTTAGGGTTTTCATCTTGCCGCTTCACTGCCTGTCTCGAACCTAGCCGTCTTCACGTTGCAAAACCTTGTCTACTGATCACATCTGCAGAGCTACTCATCACATCGAGCCACGTCTGCTTTTGTTCGTCCGAGTTGCTTACACTTATAATTAATAATTTAGCAGACGCCCTCATCCAGAGCCCTCGCTAAATTAATTCTCCAAGATGTTTAGAATCCTTCGCATGCATGCGTTTTCAGAGGGCCCGATTAAGCGCATCTCGTATTGTTGTTGCCCAGGCAGGATATGATGGCTAAGATGCGTTAAGTGCACTAGCAAAATACCCGCCCTGCGGGCGAATTTTGTTCCAAGCATGTAACACATTCTTCTGACGTCAGGATTAAGACAGACGAGTGCTTAAGAGAGTTGATGGTATCTTGCCACTGTGGCCACTGGAATCACCGTTGCACCCTTTTGGACCCTCAGGAAAGCCATCACTGCCTTGGCGTTTTCTGCAGATGGCGCCTACTTGGCCGCAGGGGAGGTGAGCTCAATGCAGGACCGATGAACGTTTTTTGGAAGCCTGGAGCAGATGAAGTCTGCCTTCAGGCCTTTTCTGAGCATCTGAGGCCCAAGGAAAACTGCCTCCCATGGCCCTTGTCCACAGCCCTTGCTCAGGGACTGATAGATGTGAATCATTCCCTTAGGCAACAGAGACCACAGTACTGTTTGGACCATGTCACGGCCCCGGCTAACAGGACCTGATGGGATGAGCAAGCCTAAGCTTGAGAATGTCTCACAATCTGCTCTTTCGGGATAGTCGTGTTGGGCGTTCTTCCATTCTCCATCGTGACATTTTACCTCCCACAGAGGCATCATCGTGAAGGTGAGGAGGGACGCTCTATACAGCTATGCCAAAATAGCAGCTCTTGAGAGCAATTCTCATGTGTAGAGCCACTGAAACCTACATCACTACCAGCCTAAGACCACAACAGCTGCCTATCGTTATTTCTACTGAGTGACCATGAGCGGCCGGTGTGGCCTCTACCGTCGACTGTGCATGCAGGCCGGCGCAGCCCCGTGCGTCTGCGTGTGGCAGCTGCTGCAGGGCGAGTGGAGCATCGCTATGGTGCTGGCCGGCGGCCACCAGCACGGTGTGGCTTGCGTCGCCTTCTCGCCGGACGGCCGCCTGATCGTGTCCGTGGGCCGGCGCCATGACCAGGCCGTGAATCTATGGGACTGGAAGGTGAATCGGGACCCACCTCGAGGGGGGGGGGGTGGAGAAGTTATCGACCACACATGCCTCTCCATCCATTGTCATGCCGTTTATCCGGCTCCAGGTCGCGAAGGAAACTGGTTTAACAAAACGGCCTAGACGTCCTTTTCCCAAATAACTTCTTCCAGCTTATGTTGGGGGATTCCAAGGCGTTCCCAGGTCAGCTGAGAGATGTAATCACGCCGACAGGTCCTGGGTCTGCCTCGGGGTCTGCTACCAGGTGGCCGTGCCCAGTACGCCTCCAGAGGAAGGTGCCCAGGCTGTGTGCACTTCTCCGATAGTCCAAACATCATCTGCTGGGCAGGCAATGGAGCAAATATTTGTATTTCTCTTTGTGCCGAGAGTAACGGGTTTGACTGCTTCAAAAGCACAAATTTTGTATGCAAAACACCAATGCTTTTATGTCTGATTTCAGCTTTACTTCCCACTTACAGGTTACTCTTTTGAACATTCACAGAGCCACAAATATTCCAAAAGAGAGACATTGAGGAGGGGGGGGGGGGAATGCCAGGTTAAAGCAGTCATGTCAGCAGAAAAAAACATCGATAAGACGTCAGAAGAACGTGTTACACACTTAAAACAAGATCACCAATAGGGCAGGTACTCTGCTATTAATAGTAATGATTAACGTACACTAGTTTTGCACCATCTGGGTTACTTGTGCATACAATAAAATGTAGCCTTGAGTGAGAAATAAAGCTGCAAGCCTTGTGCATATAAAGTCCGCACTTGCAGTATATACAGGAGTTGAACCCACTCCAATGCAAGCACTTGCTCCATTGCGTAGAGATTACACTAATTAAATCATTACGTCACTGGTTCCCCCCCCCTCCCAACAGTCTGTGAGGCTACCTATGCACCTGTGTCTTGTGTGTGCCTCCCGGTACAGAGTAGCCACCTCGTGGCCACCAACAACGTGTCAAGTCACCTGCTGGCCGTCGCGTTCTCCTCGTGCGGCTCGCGCCTGGTCACTGCCGGCGTGCGTCACGTCAAGTTCTGGTACCGGGCTCCCACACCCACTGCCACCCCTCCGGTCACACGGTCCCTAGCGCGACCGCCTTGCGCGCAGGTGGACCGCACGTCACCGGCTACTTCATTACATACGGCCGGTCACACGGTCCCTAGCGCGACCGTCTTGCGCACAGGTGGACCGCACGTCACCGGCTACGTCATTACATACGGCCCGTGGTGAAGGCCACCGCTTGGAAACGGTCCGTAAACAATGTGTAGGGTCGTGATGTAGGCTTTCACGGCTCGATGCGTGATGATTGCTTCGAAAAGCTGCTCTCTCAGGACAGCCGTGTCGATCGCTTCCTCTCTCCACCTCGCGACGTTTCGCCTTACACGTTAGAAGCATCCTCGGGCGCAGTGCGCGCGTGTCGAGTGTGTGACTCCTATTTATATGTAGGTACTATGTATGTGTTGAGTCACCTCCACAGAGTTGCTGCATTCCAGGATCAATGGACGAACGTCGGGGTCCACTTGAAAGGGTTCCATTGTCCTGCTCACACCTCAGATTCACGTTAACCCCATCCTGTTCCACCTGCGACTAATATCCTACTTTGTGAACTTCTTTCATGAGATGCATTTTTGAGTGGTACCCCACAGTACAACACTTTCGTCAAGCCGCTGCCAGATGAGAGCATCCCCATGATGTGTGGGTCATTTGACTATTTGTCACAAACCATACCTCACCATGCTGGTGGAGTTTGGTTGGTAAAGGCAATCCTGGCAGAAGTTAAAGGGAAGCATTACACAGGAACAAGGGAGTTGCACTGCCCTTTGCTGACATTGTAATCCTCATGTGGAAATGTTTACATTTTCAATTTCAGTATTCCACGTCGGGTGGTAAGGTTCCCAGTTCTGGTGCCTTTCTCTGTGGGGTTTGCGTGTTCTCCCAGTGTCCGCGTGGGTTTACAGCAGTTATTCCAGTTAAATCCCATCGTCCAACCACATGTTACCAAGGTTAATTCGTCTATTAACTAAATTTCCCCTAGTACCCAGCGACGAACTGGCGTCCCATCAAAGGCATAGCCCTGCCTTTCACCCTGTGTCGTCTGAGAGAGGCTCGGCACCCTATACAGGATAAAGCTATTACTGATGATGATAATAAAATTCCACGTTAATTTATTGCTGCCCCGCTTGTTTGTGAGATAGGTGGCCCCCCAAAGGAGATCAGGCGGCCATCAATGGGGCCCCCCTGTTGGGCCGTGCGGCGCTGCTGGGCCCACAGCGGGAGGCTGTGTTTTGCGCGGTGGCCTGTGGGCAGGGGCCGTCCTGCCAGAGCCTCCTCACCTACTGCCTCACTGCCTCCGGGCGCCTGTGCATTTTTGACGAGCAGAGGGCCCTGTGCCACTGTCTTGACCTGCAGGTCAGGCGTCTTCCCACACATCCTCCTATCCTTTGTGTTTGGCCATTTGAGATGAATTGGGGAATGACCAGGGAGTGACCTCCACCAGTATCTTCTTGCAGCCCTCTTTCCCCTGCCCTCTGTCGCTGTATTTGTTTATTGATGTCTGACATCGGTCAGATTTTGGTCTTTGCTCAACACACCTTTGGTTATAGCCCCCCCAATCACCATCCATTATTGCAGCTGGTCACATGCATCCTGGTCACCTGCCCCAGATATTGCGGTTTCCTGCACTTGACCTGTCTCGGTGGCCTGGACTCTTTCTCGGAAGGATTTCTCATTCGCAGACGGTGATTCCACTTTCTGAAGTTGCACGCCCAGACATCGCTATAGAAAACGCCAAGGAGCTCAAACGTCACGTCTATGACGCTACCGACATTTTCCCACTGCACCGCTACTGATCCGAGTCGTCGGGCGTCGCGTGCCC
>JAZEWT010000010.1:7846052-7861144 GCA_036362905.1 Mordacia mordax
GGGGGGGGGGGGGGGGGGGGGGGGGTCTCCTCCTGCGGGATGGGTTATGGGTTAGCCAAGCTGGGGTTCAGCTAAGAGCAGCGAGAAAACTCTGCCCGTGCATTGCTTTCACAATTTCGCCACTAAAAAGGATCACTCCGTCAGACTTCCATTGACTTCTGCTGTCGAGTTAATCAGCCCAGGGGTGAAAGGGGCTACGATTTGGTTGCATCGTACCCCCCCTCCCCCTCCCCACCTGTGCTTTGGCCGCTTTCTTACCAGGAGACCCCACCGGACTGTGCTGGCTTCCTTTCCTGAGTCTTAGATGCATCATCATATACTGACATTAACATCTAAATCATTATTATCATCAGCAGCAGTTTTATTATCATCATCATACCAATTAACTTCAGCAGCATTATTCAGATCGGCATTAGCATCAAAATTGCCAAGTTGAAACTAGTTACGGGCTTGCTGGAGCAGGAAGTTTAACTGCTGAAGTTCCTGACATTGAGTCTCTCGGTTAAAACATCTGCTAGGCTAGCACTTGGCATGGGAGCATTTGAATGAATTAAAGGAGCGAGCTGGCACGCGGTTCAGTTGAGGGTAAGGTGACCGACATCTGGCTTGTGGCACGGTGATGGTGGTGGTGGTGGACGTGTGGTTGTCGGGGGCATTGCCGGTGGCGTGGTGCGTGCGCTCACAGGGAGCGGTGACGCTCTGCGCTTGGTGAGCTGTGGCACCGACAAGTCCCTGTACTTCCGCACGGCGCACGAGGTGAGCCCTGCGCGTGGCACGCCGTGAAGGCCGGGCGGAGGCGCGCGCACGGCTGGGCGGTGTGCGTGGCGCGGCGCATGGTGCGGGCATCGGACAGCGACAAACAACGATCGCTCGACTGATGAGGTCTGACGAGAATGAAGTCCGTCGACGAGGGTCTTTGTTTAACTGCTGCTTGTTGGGATGGCCTCAACTCCTTGAGTTGTGGGTCTCAACAACAAAGTGGTCACACATTTCTTGTAAGCTAGTGGTCTGGATAAGGCCGACAGCGTTGTTGCATGTGATGCGCATCTTAGTGTGTTTGTTAAATGTAAGTGTGGGGTGGTGCAGTGTGTCCGATGGGGAGCAGTAATGCGTGCTGCGCCATGAACCCAATGACCCGTGTCGTGTGCGCTGTAAACATCAGCACTGGGGCAGGCAGCTGGGCATGCCTCCGGCCACCCACGTGTGCAATCCCAGCCCTAAATGGTGCTCGCTAAAGAGCATTTGCAGTCGCAGTGCGTTAACGGCTACACAGGGGGATCTTTGTACAACGCGCGTGGCGTATGCGGCGCGCGCGTGGCAGCAGAGCGAGGACGGGCTGCGGTGTGTGGTGACGCGCCACGTGGTCGTGAAGGAGACGGCGGCCGACATGGACGTGGACGTGACGGGGCGCGTCGTCGTGCTCGGCTGCCTGGACCGCACGCTGCGGTGGGGGAGTGTGTGTGACGGCGGACCCACTACCCCCCCCACCTCACCATCGTCGCCCAGCGGGCGTCTGTGCAGTTGCGCTGCCTGCGTGCTTGCGAGCTACCTCACCGGTCACGCTGCTCTCCACGGCGCTCGTGGTCACGATCGCTCGCCTGTTTCCCTCGACTGCTCGATAGGGTCTCTCCAGTTAGCCCGCTCGCCGTTATAACGAAGCAGGAGCACGCGGAGAGCAGAAGCCGCTGATGCGTCGTTGGGAAAGAAAACATCCCGTGAACGTGCATTGCATTCAAACCGATTCAACAATTGCTCTGCAAATGGCTTTCGAGAGATATTCTTTTGAGATAGACGTGTCGGGTGTTCCTCGTTTCACCTTCGCGACGTTTCACCTCCCACATTGGAGGCATCATCAGACGTCCGAATTATTTAATGATAGAAATTGTTTTATATATCTCGAGCACCACGCATGTTTTTTTGGTGATGTTTCTTTAAAAGTCAGACGAATAGTCGGATGACTATTTTACCACCACAAAAATAAAATTTCTCATCATTCCATGAAAACCTAGACAAATAGCATTATATTGCAGCAATGAAATAACATGTCAAACATGACTGAACAAGAGAAGCCATGGTGAGCCACTCTCCCCTGTGTGATATATAGCTAAATTATTTGCCCGTGAGTGTGATTCCGCTGTTTATTGTCTTTAAATCATTTTCTGCGGTAGCGGTGAAATGGTTCAACCTCATGCCCTTGTGATTCGATAATTTTTTTTGCCATTCTCGGTCAAAGTCCTGGCTAAGCATCTGGTCGAGGATACGGCGAACGCAGCAGCAGCCGTGGCTGGGTAGTGCAAACCCATTTACCCACAGCGTGCACCGTCGACCAACTTCGCTCCTCGCGCGCGATCCGACGCGGGCAGTGTTTGATTTCTCACCGAGGCACATGACCAGTGGCCAGCGACGGCGAGACGGATGATTGATGTGGTGTGCTCAGTGCAGAGATATTTTCCAGAGCACCCAACGCGGACGGTCTCGAATGCAATGAAAACCCTGGGTGTTCTTGTATTGCGAGCTTGAGAATCGGTCGTAATCGATGAATATTTGCCCATCCCCCCCCCCCCGACTCGGTGGGACTTTGCGGTCGTTTTAGTTGTTGGCCTCACGTGGCTTTACCTGTTGTCGAGTTTAGGGGGGTGGGGGGGTGGAGGGGCAGAGCTCGTCAAATTTTAAGCGAGCCGGAGGGGAGGGAGCCGTAGCGTGGCGTCTGAAACTGTGGGTGTTTGTGCGCTGCAGGGTGTTCAGTGCCATTGATGGCCGGCAGCGCCAGTGCGTGAAGGGCTCCAGTGCAGACGAGGGGACGGTGCTCAAGGTGCCTGAACTTGCCGGTGCCACCCGCTCGTGACGCTGCACCCTCTAAATCTGCAGCTGCCGTTGCCCGCAAGCGGAGGCGGCTGGGGTCTTGGGAGGTCACGTCCCGTTTAATCACAAACTACTTTCTAAAGTCCAGCTTGCAGTCCCGAGATTGTTGGCTGTTGGAGAAAGGGTCGCTGTTGTAAGGGGGTGGCCGCTAGAATCTAAGGCACGCCTGGCTGTTGCCAACAAGAGCCACGGATCTTTTGGCGCCTAGGATAAGGTGCCATGTTTGTGCCCCACCTCCTGCTGCTGTGGCGCCGGCACAGCCTCACCAAAAATGTGAGCCACCGGCTTTGTTTCCAACTGTTTCACTGCACATTTGGGACAGCACTCCCTTTTGGATGCACCCGCTCCACGCCGCGGCCCACCCGCACATGGCAACCAGCGTGACGACACTGGTTGCCACGGAGGAGAAGCTGTTGTTTGAGAAGCGGGAGACTTGTTTGATAAGGTGGCCTCCCTGCTGCAGGTTTGCATAGCTCGAAACGTATTGAGCATTGCTACTCAAGCCGCTCTTCGAGATAGCCGTGTTGAGCGTTCCCTCTGCCTTCACAATGTTTAATCTCCCACGTTGGAGGCATCATCAGACGTCTGACATCGGGCATCATTCGGCTTTTTGAGTCCGAAGCCTGACGATGCCGCCCACGTGTCGGGGGGAAAAACGTCGAGAAGGAGAGAGGAAGGACGCTCAACATGTTTATCCTGAAAGCGCAGCGCTTATGAGTGGGTGCTGCACAACGTGACTGCGCGCAGGTACACGTGGACCCGACGGGCACACTGGCAGCGAGCAGCTCCTCTGACAAATCAACATCCGTTGTGGATCTCGCCAGCGGCGCCTGCTTGGCCACCTTCCATGGCCACTCCGGTGAGTGGCGTCTCGGCCAGTGAGACGTGGATGGTGGCAGTGAGTAGTCGGAGATGGGGGGGGGTACATCCCACACTTGCCTTGTAACGAGAGTCGCAAAGTCTTGGTCACATGACCCTGTACCGGTCATTGCCCAGTCATTTTCTTGAAAACTGGAAATATTTTTATTTATCCTCCCCCCCCCCCATACAAAGAATTCGCTTAGATCTTTCGCTTAGCAGCTCAACCGTTAATAATAATAATTGTATTTTTATAGAGCGCTTTTCACCCGAGGGTCACAAAGCGCTGCACAGTGTCTTACATAAGCAGATATCACAGAGCTACCTTTGACATCCCTTACACTGACCTCTGCCGCACACCGTAGATGACAGCACCTCCCCCACACCCACACTGCTTTCTCAGCTGAAACCTATCCCAGTTACATGCAGAATCGAACTTAATGTGGGTATTGTTTTTTCAGCAGGGTGACGCAGTGGGAGGCGATTTGATTCCCACTACGGGAGCCTTTCTGTGTGGAGTCGGTGTGTTCTCCGCCTGGTCTGCGTGGGTCTCCTCCAGTTTCCTCCCACAATAAAAAATACTCATTAAATAATTCGCCAATACCGTTGTAATATAGAGGATGCAGTGTCTGGCTGGTTGGTGCCGACTGTTGACGTGGCTGCCTCCTCTCTCACCCCCCCTTCCACCTCTTTTCTGCCTTTAGACGTTTGTGTGAAAGTGGCTGTATCTATAATAAATTATAATGGTTATGGTGACTGGGCTGAGCCAGTCGCTTGAGAACGCAGTCTAATCAGACGTCGACCTGGACTTGATGCCAGCCCTGCTGGCTCAGTGCTCTGACCTTCGAGCCACCTGGCCAGCTCCAGAAATGTTTCGCGTTAAGTTCCGCGGGCCGCGTGCTAACGCACGGTGGTGGAGTTGGAAGGGGCGTCCTAGACCTCGCCTCGGTGCCGGTTGCACGGAAATCTGGTACAACCCGGACATGGCATGCCCGTCGCAAAGCGGGCTTGCGACACGGCGGAGCGCACGGCCACCACCGCTGCGATTAACACACAATGCTGGCACCCTGCCAGACTGCTGCTAGTTTATAAATCCTCGCTTATCTTAATAATGGCTTCTTGGTTTTGCATCTCCTACAACAGCTCGCCGGGTGTGCATGTGATTTATCGCTGGCGTGTGCTGCAGAGGTGGTGACCAGCATGAAGTTCAGCAGTGATTGCCAGCGCCTGATGACAGCGGCCGGAGACAGGTGCGTAAGGAGTGTCCCCGGCTTTGCTTAGAGCGCCACGGTGAGTTGCCACTGGCGATTAATTTGATTTCGTCTTGGTTGTGTCCTGCAGCTGTGTGTTCGTCTGGCGCCTGGGCCCCGAAATAGTGGCGCGGCTGAGTCAAAGGTCACCCTGCATGCAGGAGGAGCAGGCGTCTGGCCCGGTGCCACACGCTTTGCATGCTCGGTATTATTTCGCACACGGTGAAATGTTCCAAAAGAAATCTCAGTGGGCTGTGTTAGATATTATTTTACTTTTTTGACATTGAAAGACGTTTATAAGTGAGACACATTATCCGGGATTTGATGCATGGATTGAGAGCTGGAGAATCAACATTGATTAATTGCTAAACTTCTGATAAAGCACCCGTAATGGTTTGCCGAATCAGAACAAAATCGCTGATTTTGAGATTAAGTTGAGAGGCACTCTTAGTTTGAGCAGTCGGGTAAATTTTGTGACCTGCAGTCGTGGTGGTGGAAAGCAGAGTGGGTAGACCATCTGGTGAAAAGCACTCTATAATGGCTATTATTATTATTGTAGGACACAACCTGGTACAACGGGTATCAAGTTCATAAACAATAACCACCAGTCGCAATAACACCGTGGAGACGAGCTACTACAATGTTGCTTCTGTAATGAGAGAACATCGACTCACAAAGTGTCTCATTAAACGATGGTGAGGTTTTTTTGTGCATGTTTCTGTCCGACCCAGAAGCTCTGTCCATTGCAGTGTCACTGGCGTACAGAGGATGCGTGGCTCTGACGTTGTAGCGGCGACGCACGGAGATCCGGAGGAGACTCCCTCCTGCCTACGCCCCGTCGGCCTGGGATCGGCCTGCCAGGGTCTGTTTCACCGTTCACGCGAACACCCCCTCCATGCCTCCACAGTCACCGTATTGATTATCCTCACCGCACCCCAACCCCCCCTCACCATACCTCGCCACACCCGCCCCCCACCACCACCCGTTCCTTCCACCGTCACTGCCCGCGTGCAAGGAGGAGCCAGCTGCATGCCGTGCTCTGCGATCCCCACGCATTCCAATCGGCTGACCTGGCTGTGAAATGGAAGCGAGAGATCTTCAAGCATAAATAGGCTGCCAGCTCCCGTTATCAACTAGAATGCCTTCAGGCAGTGGCTGGAGAATCTCCTGCGCTGGAAAACCGAGAGGGCATTTCATGAGCTGAATGCTGCGGTCTGTCCAATGCAGGCGAGCAATGTGGATAAGATTCGTGTCTTCTCTGTGACTCAGCAGCCACACGACAGCTGTGATTGAACCGCTCCCAGTTTTGCGCTCCGGAGCCGCATAAGTGGGTGACCTTACGGTATGTTGACAGTGAGGCCCTGCCCCAGCCTTCGATAGGATATCGTTCTGTAAGATAATGTGCAGAGGCTGCTATTGGTGCTTGCCCCAGCAGTCTATTAACACGATGGGAAATCTTTGTTTTTTTTGGTGCAGGATCCACGGGGCTGGGTGAGAGTGGTGCGAGTGTGCGCCACCATGCCGACACGCCCTCCGCTTGGTGAGTGTGATTCGTTCGCTTGGGCGTTCACAGGCATCCACTGGCATACTGCATCGGCTGCAAAGATGAAGAAGAGTCAATGGGGATAGTTTGTGGCTGGAAAAGAATGATCCGTGGTAATGGCATACACCTCTGAAAATTGTGAAAGCACACCTTGATGGCGATGATGACGATAATGATAATTACAGTTTGTGGCCATGTTCGAGGGCTGGTGGGTCGGACAAATTACAAGTTTTGCGGAACTCCGTTCACATGAGCATCGCGATGCAATGCCATGTTTGGGTGACCGAACGTGGGCTGATATCCATTCGTCCCTTCTCTGTAGGACATCGTTGCCCTCTATCATGCCCAGGATGTTTCCGGGTACTCTCGTTTCCTTCCACACGTCTCGGTTGTAATTGGCAGAAAGACTTCTGTATATCGGCGATGGACTGGCGTCCCGTCGTCGGGTGCATTCCTGCCTTACGCCCTGTGTGTCCGGGATAGGCTCCGGCTCACCGTGACCCTATATAGGATTAAGCGGTTTCAGATAATGAGATGAGATGAGACTTCTGTATATATAAGAAGTGCAGAGCAATTGTTGTTGATGCCAGCTCGCTGCCAGGCAGCCTTCCAGCTTGTCTGTGCTTGCTCGGTGATTGTGAGAGGCACTTTGCATTAACGACGACGCGATATAAAACTCATCGTTGGCTTTATGTGTTAAGTTCATCTCATCTCATTGTCAGAAACCGCTCAATCCTGTACAGGGTCGCGGTGAGCCGGAGCCTATCCCGGCAGATACAGCGCGCAAGGCAGAGATATACCCACGATGGGACGCCAGTCCATCACCAGGCACTGAGGGCAATTTAGTCTGCAAGCCAATTAACCTACGTAGCAGCATGTTTTTTGGACTGTGGGAGGAAACTGGAGTGCCCGGCGAAACCCCCGCAGACACGGGGAGAACATGCAAGCTCCACACAGAAAGGCACCCGAGCCGAGATTCGAACCCGGGAACTTGTTGCTGTGAGGCGACAGCGCTACCCACTGGGCCACCGTGTTTTAAGTTAATACATGTAATTTTTACTCAAACCCCAAGTCGCCTGAAGTGTGAACGCCTGTCAGAGGAACATTACCCAGGGTTCCGCGGCGGTAGTGTGGTGTTTGAGGTGGGCTGACCTGCGAGCGTGCATGTGCAGGATCCTTTCAGGATGAGGGACTTGTCGCGCCGTGCGGGTAACGGTTGATATTTCACCGTGCAGTTCCGCAGCATCGGTCTGGTCGGCGGAGGTTTGAACGTGTGGAGGATGGATGTGGTGGCTTCGAATTACAGTACAACAATCTATTTCGCTTCACCGTCAGTAATGTAGCTCTGCAGTCAACAACATATTTTGCATTGTGGTCACCCATCCAAGCACGATCCAGGCAGGCCCGTGATTAGAACCCTTGTTTAATCTGATAGCTTTGTCCATGTGAGAAGCAGGAGGAGGAGGAGGACGCTGGAGACCATGGGGACCCAGATCTCGACCCGGATGGTGGCGGAACTCCCACCGTGCAGCCCAAGTGTGACCCCCGTACGTCGGCACCATCTCGCCCAATACACCATCATCACCGCCACTACCACCACCACTGCTGCTCCTTGAGCCCCCAGTTTGTGAACCGCGCCGCTTGTGCGCTGGCGTTGTATGCCTTGCGCGCATGCTGGTGCGGCTGTCTTCATGCAGGTCCGGCGGTTGCGTGATGGCCTGCAGGTGGAAGCACCTCGCAGTCACGTGAAGTCGGCTTCCTTGAACGATCTCCGCCCAAGAGGTGTGGGGTTTGGATCTTGATTGGACTCCATGGGCAAGACCTATAATGGGGCATAATGGCCAGTCCTCGTCCCTTCTGTTTGTGGCCTTTGTCTGTTTCGACTGTTTAATGGGTTTCTTGTATTTCTAATTTCAAATGCTTTTCACAATCATAAGCTAATACCTAATACTGTCATTATACCACTGTGTAAACAACGTGGCTTTATTGCCGAAATCTGAAACGTTGTAAGACTAACACCAGCACTTTGTGATGGTGGATTGTCATCTTTTTTAATTACGTACAATTTCAAACAACATACCGATTTCAGGCGGGTGGTATCTTTGTATGTCCTTGACAGGTGAGCCTCAAAAGCGCAAGAGCTTTGTGTCTGTAGCTAAAGACAGGATGGAGAGTGACATTCTGATTGCTCGAAGCCAGTCCGAGGTGATCCTGGCCAGCAGCGGAGAGGAACGAACGCACAAACATCACTCCTACATGGTGGGCACTGCCAGCTCGCATTCCAAGGCGATGGACAAGACCCACCAGGTCGACAGGAAGCACACGGACGCTGAGCTTGAGAGAAACCAGCCTGAACCGGAGCATCTCGTGAGACTCGCGGAGGGTGGCCAGCAAGATCATGTACAGGGGAAGCACATGGCTGTGCACACAGGCTTCTGGAGCTGTGGTGCAGCAGGGCAGTATGACACCCCCCCTCAAGGTAATGACAAGGCACCTGCCGACACGGCTCTGGGTTTAAACTCTAAGACCCCTTCCACGCAGTGGACACCAAGCAGAGATGCTTTTTTTTTCCATTATGTTTTTAAAATTAAACCCCACGGTTTTAACCTGATTTATGATATCAATGTCATTTCGTGAGACAAAGTAAGCATTCGGATCTCTCGCAGAGCTATATAACCCTTCATGGGGCACATGTATGCCTCCCACAACGTTCAGCCAGAATTGGTTCGATTCCTACCTCGGGTGCCTTGCTGTACGAAGTCAGGTTTGTTCTCCCCTTGTTCTTCATGGGCTCCCTCTGGCTTCTCCAGTGTCCTCCCATATCTAAAAACCACTCAATAATTGGCTGATAACAGCGTGTGTGGAATTGCTGGCGCTGGCTAACCACGTGGTTGCCTTTCTCTTGTACACCTGCGTTCTCGACATTGAAAGAACAAACAAATTACTGTGCACATTATACATTTTAACCTTGTTTTGAAACGTGGGAGAACCGACTCATGTAAACGATGCATCTGTGATCCCTACAAGTGTCTTCTGATCCACATGGCAGGGGGTGCCACTGCCGCTTTTTCTGCCACAGAGTAGTGCTTGCTACTTAGCGCTCAGATCTATAGTAATTACAGCTGGCATTGAGCCAAATTAGGTGCTGATATCCACTGAATGTGATGATTGCTTTATAGTTATTAATGACTGGACCGAGACCTCTCAACTGCTTCTAGCTGTGGCGGAGACCTGAATTTTAACTGGACACTGCATCTCAGTGGTGTTACTTTAGTATTCGGACCTTTGAACCACCAGGCCACATGTGCACATGTCTAGTCTCTGTGCCTGTATTTGACCTGCCCCTCTAATCAGCGTCAAGCACACCGACGGAGACTACGAGTGGAAAGGCGTTGAGTGGTTCCATGCCTGCGGCACCCGAGGACCTCGGCCATCTTGACGACGAGTGCAGGCGGCTGACGGAGGAGTTGTTTTCAAAGGCGCAAGCCGCCATGCGCCTGTACCAGCAAGTGTGTTTGTGTGTGCGCGTGAGCAGCGCGCTTGCTCGTTGCATTATTTACACGCTTGCCACGCGGTAATTTTCGACGCTTCATAAATTGCGCCTATTACACGCTGGCATGAAAAGATGTGTGTGTGTGCGTGGCGCTTGCACAGCAATTAATATGTAAACGCCTAATGTTGATGTATTGTTTGAGTAGGCTGATGACCTATATGTGCAGCCGACATTCTATTCATGTCAAACCTAGCTGAGCGCTACCATTATTCTTGTACATTTTGGCTTGTGTGCCGCTCAAACAAAACGTAAAAGAAAAAACTCCCCCTGCAGACGCTGTTACCGGGAAACGAGACTGAGGAGCGCCGCTGTTTGTCCGCACTGCTCCGCGAGGGCCTGCGAGAGGTGGCTGCAGACCTCTATGCAACTGGGTTCCCTCCCCAGTCACAGGGCAACTTGGAGCAGAACGTGTGTGTGGAGTCGCCGCCGCCCCCCCCTCGGACGAGCGGCGACCTTCCGGCCCGTGACCCTAACGGCGCCATCGCGATAATCATCCAGCAGCAATTTGAGCTCCTCCTTCAGCTGACACAAGAAAAGTTGCATTTGATGCATTAATTGTACGCCTCTAGATGCGAGTGGCATACTTGCCAACTCTACCGAATTTAGCAGTGGGCTGCCAAATGTGTTTTTACACTTTAAAAAAAAAATGTTATAAAGTCGTAGTCAGGGATAGCTATGAAAATCGGTATGCACTAAAGAAAGGTTTTGATACCAGCAGCCCATTGCTTTTGTCAGTGAGATGGCAAGTGCGCTTAATATAGATGTTGAATTCCCATCTCATCTTTAACACAATGCCAATGAAGAAAATTCTAAGTAAAAAAAATTCTGCATTTGTTTCATATTTGTGTGGATTATCAGCTTACTGCAGAGCAAGGGCCGTTAATAGAGTGCCCCTGTAGTTTTATGAGAGTGATGGCTCTGCTGCTCTGAGTGTGCATTAGCACTTATCGTTGTAGGTGGTGGCGGCGTTCAATTGGCAATGGAAATTACCAATTGGTAAAGTGAGATGGCCAGCTTCTCACAGGACCGTTGCCTTCCCACAGTGGCGTTCATTTGACAAAGTCCCAGGGAAAAACTGCGTAAGACCCTCTTCCCCAATCCAGGAATTTGAACCCGAGATGTTCTCATATTGTTGGTCTTGTCTATGGATCGCAAGCAGCAATTTTGCAATCTTTTGTGGGCCACGGGTTGCTCAGTGTCGGTGGCATGATCCGAGATGACCGCTGTTGTCCCGGGTTGGGGTTTATTTGTGAGGTGGGGTGGTGGGGAATGTAGACTTTGTACACTCTCTTCTTGCGCGTGATTTGCTGCACAGCTTTTGTAAAAGGGAGAAAACAAACATGAATTTCAGCTGTGAAAGGAGCAGCGTTGTATTCATTTTCATTTCCTTGGTGCGTGTGCACTGCGTCCTCTCTGCTAATAGTGATTACTTCCCTGTGTGCTTGGAGTACAGTATGATTGACCGAGCGCGTTGACGAGGCTACAAAGGCTGCATGTTGTATGTAATATAGGTACGCCTCGCAGTCTCTCGAATACGCCTCCGCAAGAGGCTCCTAAATTGATGGTTGGGCAATTCCGTAAATGTGTGTGTGTGTGGCTTGTGGGAACACGGATGAAAGCTATCCATATGAGGGGGATAGTACTCGAAGTTCCACTGATAGATTCAATTAACTAATGTCGGACATACCTGACTGCACAACAATACGAGTCACCGACTGAGTAGCAGAATTCTAATGAAGGAGTCCACACACCTTCTGCGTAGTGACGCAAAGATCCATTAACACTGTCAAGCATGTAGGGTGTGTACAGAAAAATCACCCGGAATATGCCAGATCTCGCAGGCTAAACACAGTTGAACCTGGATAATGCATAGACGTGTAACCACGAACTTGCGGTTTGTTGTCTTGTGGCAGTGCTAAGATTTGAACAGCAGAATTTATAAAAGTACACTGCATACTGTCGGCTTCCAAATCTTTGCTCTACTACCTTCAACCCGCTCTCATCTGACTGAAGTATGGTCAATAACCGCGCATGACCAGCACGGCATAAGGGTTTGATTCAGCAGTAGGTTGAAAATTAATGGCTATTTCCCAAAGGATCGTATGTTTTTATTTTTTTAAGGCCCCGGTGTTATCGAGGAATGTTATTTTTCCATTAAGTCGGTCATCCAGCAGTGGACAGCCCATTCCATTGCTTCATTCTCACAGCTGGTTCGCGACCCATCTGAGCCAACTAGTGTTCCATGAAGACCAGACCCAAGTGGACCTTAAGGTGCAATAGTTTGGGAGCACCTATTCGATTCCGTGATACTGTTACACACTAGCTTAAGATCGACCGAGCTTGACCTGTGGTGCTTGGGCCTACAGACCTGTACAATTGCACTGCACAAAAGGAAAAATATATATTAATATTGCTTTATATATTTAGACGCGCGTATTAAAAGGCAATAGATAAAACATAAATCGCCAGGGAAGAGATGGAGCAGAAAAGCAATTAAGGTCTGTAGAGTTACGTCTGTCAGTCGTTCTCAGTTGATTGTCCATTATATTTTTAAACTACTCCGTTAAATATTTCACAAAACAAAACTCTGTTTTGAAATCAATTTTTCATTTAAGCAATTCTTATTCGAACTTAAACCTACACTGTAAAGTCCGTTTTGTCACAATTGACTTAAAGAACTATCCTTAAGTATTGTGTAAATCACCCTCATGATATAAGCTACTGCGTGCAAACCCCCCGACCACTCCCCCCCCCCCATCTTGATCCACTCTTGGATCCGGGATATGGATAAAACCAATGTCGCCACACACTGACAGATATACGGATAATTAGACAGGAAACGCTAATCTAAAGCAACATATATAATATCCCAACACCACTGAACAGTTTTAATACTGGCAGCTCAGGATAATGATTTTATCAAACATCGACACGTGTATTTTAAGTGGTGTTTATTTGAAGTTGGAAATGCCGGTTTAAAGTTATCTTTCAGTCGATCTCTGTTGAATGAGCGCATCGTTGTGTACGTGCACCTTTGAGTTTAAGGCAAGGTTGCAATCGTTCTACAGACAGATTTCTCACCTACCACAGCAGGGTGGATAGCCAAGGGGGGATTCAAGAAAATCATTGTTGCAACTCTCACGCTGGAAGTTTGAATTGAACCGCCGACCTTTGGATTGCAATCTCATTGTGCGCGCATTTACACCACAACAGCTAAAAAGCGATAGCTATAAACGTGACTGTTGCACCGGGCAGCAAATGTTCGGCTTTAAAATGCACTTAAAAGCTGTTTTTTCGAGATAGCCATATCGAACATCCCTCTTTGTGATGCTTCACCTCCCACGTTGAAGGCATAATACAATTGTTTAGCTGAAAAATCATGAATCGTTATCGATTCCCCCTTAATCATATCTATGGTTGAGGAGGGGGCGGGGGACTGAAGCCTATCCTGGCAGGTGGAGCGCAAGGTTGGGCTACACCCATGATTTGACGCCAGACCATCGCAGGCTCCTTCATTTAGTCAGGACGACAAACCTAGGCATCATTGTCTTTTGATTGGGAGCTAACCAGGGTATTTAACTGGCTAAAACCCATGCGGAGATGGGGAGAATATGGAAACTCTACATAAAGACACCGTAGCCGGGAATCGAACTTGGATATCTTCCTGGGATACGGTAGTGCTACCTCCTGCGCCACCATGCCGCCCTTGTTATTATTTATTAGATTTGTTGCGAATTACTTTTTGAATAAGACGGGCAAATAATATCCAGGTTGTGCATTCAAAAGCAGGTTTAGCCATAAAAACAAGGGGTTAAATGATCAGATGTTATGGGATGTTTCAGATTGCGCCAGCTGGTTAGATCGGTAGTTTTCAAAGTATGGTTCTCGATCTAATACTGGGTCGCCGAACGTCAAGCCATGTGTCGCCTTGTTGGCTCAAATTTAAATCTGGTATAATTTACTGTAATGAAAGCTCTTGCCAAAAGACTTTGTTGGGTCGCGGACACGGAATATTTGTTTTCAACTGGGTCGCAAGAAAAAGGATTGAAAAGCACTGGGTTAGATCATAATTCTCAATTTAAGTCTTTTTTAATGATGCATACGCATGTAAATGTTGCTTTAATTTCCCTTGTTTTGGTGTGTGTAATGCCTGGCAAGCTTGGCAATCTCTCCACAACGCTGCTGTGCTGATGGAGGTCGATGCTTGGAGGCTAATCTTTGGAATGTGAGCTGTGAACATTGAGTTGTAGATTTCCCACTTAAGCCAGACTTCACGCTTCGCAGCATTGCCTTAACCTCAACACGCTTTATCTTCACTTCAGTCTCACCACTTGCCCCTTAATCAGCGTTTGCCCTCGTACGAGACTACGTATCCCCTACAAATCACTATGCGCCACACATCTACCCTATAAACGGGACGAGATATTATATCACACCTGGAGTTGCCATTTCCGAAGGACAATAAACCGGGACGTATCCTGGGGGTAAGTCGAACGAGGGAGAACTGTATGGTGCATGTGACTGGAAAATAAACCCTGGCTTTAAAAGATTTGTACAGTACCTTCAAACAAAAAACTAATTCCAGGACAGCTGCCTCAAAACAGACGAGACTGGGAAATACAGAACAGGTGGCAACCGTGAGCTCCTCATCATCTTGTACCGCGTCAGCCCATCTCGATCGTCGGCGGTGCTCCACCTGTTAACGTCCACCTATCCTACCAAACGCAAGCTGTTTGAAATGTTAACATTGAGGCCTTATTATATATAAGCCGTTGGGTCCAATGCGGTGGCTCGGCATGCGGGCCACATTCCCCAGCCAATACCACCTCGCCTGCCCGAATTGTGACTCTGTATGGTCTATTTTGATGTTGTTGTTGTTGTTGTTGTTGTTTACACGCCACTCTCGCCACAGCTCTCTGCGGCGCTTTGTGACCCTCGGGTAAAAGGTGCTTTAGAAATGCAAATATTGTTATGTACTGTGATATAATGCCGATTTCTCATCTCATCTCATTATCTGAAACCGCTT
>JAZEWT010000010.1:7998977-8011557 GCA_036362905.1 Mordacia mordax
CCCATAATGCACCACTCACACATTGTGGCCAGGCTGCACTGAGCCGAACTGCTCAGTGCCTGCACCCAGCTCTCCCTGCTCCTTCTCTGACCCCTCTGACCCCTGCTTCTCTTGATCACTCAGCTTCCCCGGCTCACCCTGCTGCTCCCGCTCCCGCCGTGCTCCCTGCATCCCATTTTCCTCCTTTTCGTGCTCCCTCTGTTCCCTCTGCTCCCCCTCCGAGCCAGGTTCCTCTGGCAGCCCCTGCGACCCCCGCGACCCCCGCGACCCGCGGTTTCCCAGGGGGGCGGCGGGTCCCGCACCGTGCGGCGAGGGCCACAGGGAGGCGTTGTTGTTGTTGACATTGCTCCCTCGGCTGCCCTCTTGCTCCACGCTGTCGGCACGGGACACTGCGACCACAACAACAGCACAGACGGTGGGGAGCGCCGGCGCAGCGGTTAGCGTGCTGGGCCGCAAACCCGGCGAACCGAGTTCGAATCCCGCTCGCGCCAAACACCGGTGACGATTTTCTGAACCGGTCCTGGGTCTGCCCTAGGTCAACTCAATCTCAAATGAGTACCTAGTGCATTGTGTAAACATTGCCACTCGGGAGACAAAGGCGGCCGAGTGTGGTGCTGGTCACCCACCTGCTCGTATGCCGTGTCAACCTTCATAGGCGCTCGCTAATGGCACTTGACCCTACAAGTCTACTAAGGCTATGCGGGGGATCTTTGGCGAGCACAGACATCACACACACATACACACCAAGGATGGGTGTCCAGAGGATGTGCGGGTGTGTGCGTCATGTCGGCGTGTGCAGTCAGGTGTCAGGCTTTGTGGGTGAGATGAGTGAGTGTAGGCGGTATAGGTGAGTATCGGTGTGCCAGCTTGGGCGTGGTGAGCGGTGGCTCAGCGGTTAGCGCGCTGGGCTGCAAACCCGGCGACCCGAGTTCGAATCCCGCTCACGGTCAACACCAGTGACGATTTTCTGAACCGGTCCTTGGCTACCCCTAGGACGACTCAGCCTTAATTGAGTTACCAGTGCTGGGGGTAAATATTGCCCCAAGGAAGACAAAGGCGGCGTGAAGCCGGGTATATGGGGGATCTTTGTATTCGTATATGATGAGTATGTGTATGGAGTTATGATTATGCGTCTTTTATTCCTAGTCTGTTAGTGTGGGGTGATGTCTGGGTGTGTGTGTGGGTATGACTGAAGGGTGTGTGTGTGTGATGAGTTTCAGTGTGTGTAGATCCATACAGGGGGATCGTTGTATTTGTGAGCGAATGTGGGCGAGTGTCAGCAAGTATAATAATAATAATAATTGCATATACAGAGCGCTTTTCACCCGAGGGTAACAAAGCGCTGCACAGAGCTGCGGAGAGAACGGTATGTCAACGACGACACTTGAATGGAAAATGAGCAACAATAACGTGTTTTTTTGTATGGACGAGTGTGGGTGAGTGTGGGCCAGTGTGGGCCAGTGTGGGCCAGTGTGGGCCAGTGTGGGCAAGTGTGGGCGAGTGTGGGCGAGTGTGGGCCAGTGTGGGCGAGTCTGGGCGAGTGTGGGCGAGTCTGGGCGAGTGTGGGCCAGTGTGGGCGAGTGTGGTACCCGAGGTGGCCGAGGTGGTCGAGGTGCGGTTCGACGTTCCGGACGTCTCACTGGGCGCCTGCTCTCCCAGCGAAATGCGCAGATCTGTGCGATTGGAGGCATCGCCGTGGCAACCACGTTAAACACAGCGCCACATCACACAGATAACAAGGGGCCGAACATCGCCATGGCAACCGTGTCAGCGCCACGGTAACCTCGCTCCCCAGAGCACAGACGCGTCGCATGCCGGCAGCGCACACCATCACCGGCGGTGTCGGCGGCGCTCGTTTTGATTCCGGCAGGCGACTCGGCCACGTGCCCATGGCCGCCTGCCAGTGTCACCGTTGCCACGACGGCGCTGTCGCTGCGACGCCATTTAGGGGTCACTTGCCTTCGATGAAGTGCAGGAAGTCGGGGTCTTCCTGCTCGCCGACCCACGCAATGCCATGCGGCCGCCGCGGCCTGATCCGGACGCCCTGGCTCTCCGCCCCCTGCTCGCATTCCTTGGCCTCTTCGGCGGCCTCCTCTGCCGGCGGAAGCGCGTCCCGGACACCGGCGGAACGGTGTGAGGAGGCGGCGCCGCCGCCGCCGCCGCCGGCCACGGTGTTGAGGGAGACGGTGGAGTAGGAAAAGTGAGACGAAGCCTCGACGGAGCGGCCACCCCTGCCCGCGCGGGCCTCGGGGCCTGGCGCGAGGGCCCCGTCGTTCAGGCCCTTCTGGCTGAACTCGTCCAGGAGATTCCCGACGGCTGCGGCGCACGGCGAGGAGGCAACGGAGAGGGACGGGCCTCAACGACCGCGGTCGTGACAACCGCGACTTCAACCACCACCACAGCACCCACAACAACCGCAACCACAACCAACGGGAGGCGCGCTATCTCTCCTGGCAGCCCACGGGCCTCCCACGTGATGGAGACACTACCACCTCCGTGACATTCATCTCACAATCGACAACGATCAATAACCTCAACAACAACAACAACAAAAGTTGTTGATCAACAATGCGTAATGAACAATCGGTCCAATAGCAAATCAATAACCAAGACCAATGAAGACTGCGGAATCAACACTCAGCGGGCGAAAGCTGCAGCTGCAAAAGAAAAGCGAGAGGAGACGACAGGCGGAGCGTTTGTAAGCGCAAGCGGTTGTTCAGTTGGAGACGGGTCAGAGTTCGCTGGGGCGGGCGGGGGTGCGAGGGCCCCAACTGCCTTACACTGTGAGCGCCGGTATGTGACCTTCGTCCCATCGTTGGGGCCACGGCGCTGGGTCCTCCGCATCGGCACACGGCGCTGCCAGCCAGCTTGGGAGCCACACATTCACATGCGTCAGACGCACCTTGTAACCCAACAGCCACGTCACCCGCACGCCTCATCACCCTCGCACCTCGTCTCCCATCCGCTTCATAACCCACTTGCCACGTCACCCACCCGTCTCGTCACCCACTTGCCTCGTCACCCATCCGCCTCGTCACCCACTTGCCTCGTCACCCACACATCTCGTCTCCCACACGCCTCATCACCCATCCGCCTCGTCACCCACTTGCCTCGTCACCCACACATCTCGTCTCCCACTTGCCTCCTCTCCCACCTGCCTCGTCTCCACTCGTCTCGTCACCCACACGCCTCCTCTCCTACCCGCCTCCTCTCCCACCCGCCTCGTCTCCCACATGCCTCATCACCCACACGCCTCGTCACCCACATGCCTCCTCTCCCACCCGCCCTGTCACCTACTTGCCTCGTCACCCACACGCCTCGTCACCCACACGCCTCCTCTCCCACCCGCCTCGTCACCCACTTGCCTCATCACTCACTCGCCTCGTCACCCACTCGTCACCCACCGTGTGTGTGCCCACGTACGCGCGTGTGCGTGTGCGTGCGCGTGCGCCGCGGCTCCGCTCACCGCTCAGCCGCTCGCCGCCGGAATCGTCGTCCACGGTGATCCGGGGCAGGGAGTGACTTCCGTCCACGGATTCCCCCGACAGCACCGACAGCTCCAGCTGGGACCGCACCTGCGCGCCGTGCCCACCAAGAATAAACAGAGACCCCCCCGTGCAGCCTCAACAGACTACAGGGTCAAGTGCTGTTAGCCAGCTCCTGTGAAGGTCGACACGGCACACAAAGAGGCGGGTGACCACACCATGCCCGGCCGCCTATTGGCGATGTTTACACACCGCGCTCGGTACACCTTTATGAGAGACTCATAAAGGTGTTGGCGGCCGTGAGCGGGATTCGAACTCGAGTCGCCGAGTTTGTAGCGCGGCGCTGACCGCTGAGCTGCCGCCGCGTCACTCGGCGGGGCGCAGCCCCGCGCACACCCCCGCGCACGCCCCCGCGCACACCCCCGCGCACAACCCCGCAGCGATGCCCGGCGGCGTCGCAACGGCGGGACGGAGCGGCCGCGCCCGTCTCACCTTCTCCTTCATCCCCTCCTTCTTGTGCTTGATGAGCTTCTTCATCTTGTCGATCCAGTTCCCTTTGCTGCGGCGCAAACGCAAAGAGCGGCGCGCACGGCTCGCGTCGTAACAAGCAACACGCAGTCTTCGTAGCAAGCAACGATACTCTCACGACACACATCACGTGTGTAACACAACACACAGCGCACACGACAAACATAAAGCACACGATGGTGCACACCCAACGTACTATACTAACGCACGAACGCACCTAGAACACGACAAAAAAATATAACAAAGCACAGACACACACTACCATGGAGTATAATTCAATATAACACAGACATACATCGTGCACTTACGATTCACAATACAACAAAGACAAATACCCTCTAAAGCCTTAGCAGACTGTTGGCGCACTGATGTTAGCAAGCACTTATTAAGGCTGGCATGACACAGCAGGGGGTGGATAGCCAGCACCACATCGGGACGTTTACACACCGCACGAGGTACTCGTTTCAGGCTGAGTCAACTTAGGTGAGGGCACAGGAATCGTTCAAATTATCATCACTGTTATTGGTGGTGAAGGAGAATCAACCTCTGTTCAATGGGTTTCCAGCGCAGTGCACTAACCACTGCCATTCACCACTAAGTAATGGAGACGGCACCACCGCGCCTGTGCCAGGCCATATGCTCTTTTAGGCCACGTGAAGTAATAATAATAACAATTGTATTCATAGAAATGTTGAAGGCTCACTGACAGGAGGTCACAGTACAGACCCAGGTATCATGGTTTCCCTGACTGTAATGACTGCAGATGTACTGCTTGTGCTCCCTACTCTACCAATCGCACACACATGTACAGAGACAGGCACACAGGCACAGACACCACCATGCGACCCCCTGCCCCATCTCCCCACCCTCCACCCCCCCGCCCCCCCCCTCCGGGTGGACTCACCGTTTTGGAGAGGGGTCCGGCAGTCTGTTCTGATTCATGATCTTCTCTTCCAGCCGGTCCTTCTGCCAGCGCAGCTCGTTCAGCTTGTCCCTGGGGAGAGAACGACCTGGGTTCAGCTCGCTCAGACTTTCGCTCCGTTCAGTCGAACCGCACGCGGTAAACGGGGCTCTCGTTCCGAGGGTGGCGAGGCTATCGCGAGCAATGCCGCTGCTGTGTTTCACAGTCACTCGTGCATACAGAGAGCCTCCCACCCGCAGTTAGGATCGGTTGCCCACACAGGCGTTTGCACAACTGCTAACCGCACAGAGCTACTCACGCAAACCGATAATTAGCCACACACTCATTCATTCGTCTGATCGCACACAGGGGTACACAGTTACGAACGCGTCAATAGGTATTCACAAAAGTAATAAAAGTATGTTTGCCGGCACTCGCAATTGTATGCAGGGACTGACATAACATTGTTCACCCTGGGAGTCAGTCACGCCCAGTGACTTGCACACAAGTGGACTCACAGGTACTGCTTCTGCTCCTCTATGTACTGCTCCTTGCTCTCCATCGTCTGGTCCATGAGCTCCTTGTTGCGCGTCATCATGGTCTGGACCTGGGCTAGGAGGTGCCGGTTCTCCTCCTCAAGGTTCCCCTTGAGCTGAGACAGCAGCTGGGGTGGGGGGGGGGCAGACGGCACCGGGGTCGGACTCGCGCTCCACTAGGGGCCCCCGGCCGGGGACGTTACAGCTTCGCAGGAACTCACTGCGGGGGTACCTGCTCCCGCCCCCACCCCCACCACCCCGAGTACTGTCGCTGGGCGACATCACCTGGCGCGACTCCCGCGTTCCAGCGGCCCCGACCACACCAGCAGGCCCGCTCGCCGGGCGGCGTCATCTCGGGTTATTGGTGCTGTAAACGCCTAACAGCCGCGTGGGTCGCCGCTCCACGCACGCTGGTGCACCGCAAGCAAGGGCCATTGACCGAAATGTCGCCGGCTTTATACGTTTCCTTAAACGGCCGTAGCCTCGTTGACGAGCGTTACCAAACGCTGCCAGCAAGCGAAGCTTTTCGTTTGACTTTTGAGCCAAGTCAGAATGTCACCGACATCCGGAAGAGGCGTTTTAAAAACAAGTAACCCTAGGAGGGTCGCGGGAACGCGCTCGCCCGCATCGCGTCGCCCGGCGCCACCGGGCTCCGTGGCGTCTCGCCGGGCCGCCGGCGCACGGGGGCGGCGGCGTCGCTCGTGCGCGCGCGGTGGTCGCCGCACCTCGCAGTGGTTGGAGAGCTTGGCCATGCCGATGTCGAGCTGCTGGTGCTGCTCCTTGAGCTCGGCGTGCGCCGACTGCAGTTTGGCGTGCTCCAGCTGGGCGCCATGCAGGGTGCTCGTGCTGGCGCGCAGCTCGCCCTGCAGCTCCTCGCGCTCCTTGCCCAGCTGCGCTTGCTCCGAGCAAAGCCTGCCGGCGCGCAGAGACGCCCCCCCCCACCACCACCGCCCACCGCGAGCCTCGTTAGCGGCGGCGCGCGCGCACGCACACACACGACACCGCAGTCTCACCACTCTCCGCATGACCGCCGTGCACAAGCGGCTCTTTATTAAACACAAACTCGCCCAAACAGCCAACATGAACGTTATCATTAGTCACAATTGTTATCTAAGAAGGATTCGCTTAGCTGCCAGAGCCATCGTTGGGAGGGTCCTGCACCGAGACGCCGGGCTAATCCTTGAACGAGTAAATTAGACGATTCCTCAGTCGAGGATAAAAGCTGACGGGCAGCACCCGCCGCTCCGACCGTAGTGATGAGCGCGGGACACACAAATCCGAGAAAAATACAAACGCAAGTGCTTTCCCACAGGCTGGGCGTGAGGAGATGGCGTTTGGGGGGGTGACGACGGGGGTGCTCAAAAGATGAGGTTGAGGATCTGTGAGAGGGTGTGCTGGCCCCCCCGTGGTGCGGGGGCGCACTTGTCGTGCTCGAGGCGGAGCGTGCGGTGCTCGAGCAGCAGCGCGGCGTGGCGGCTCGCCTCCTCCTGCATGTGCTCGCGCTCCGCGTGCAGGCTGCTCTGCAGCTCCTCCAGCTGCCCCCGCTGGCTCTCCAGCTGGTTGTACCTGCGACGGGGCGGACACGGCGCAACGGCGACGCGGGTCTCACGGCGACGGCCGGCGCTGGGCCCCGCGCGGCTCGCGACGCCGGTCGCTGGCGCCGCGCGTCCCGCCACCCGGGGATTGACGCGAGTCGCGAGTCCACATCCTGGGTATTCCCCCCCGCCTTGCGCCCTGTGTCGGTCGGGATAGGCTCCGGCCCCCCCGCGACCCTGTACAGGATTAAGCGGGTATCGATAACGAATGAATGAGTCTACCCCAAGGGGAGGTGGACCGACACCCCAGCGATGATTGTTCCTATTCTCGGACCGAGTTTATAACGGTGCGAGTTTGGCAGACATTTCACTGTGCTCGGTCTCGCTGTACGAATCCATTGTGTGCTTCCTGCAACAAGGCGTGTGGAGCACGGAGGTGCGAGTGATTTATAATATTTGCACTCCTCTGAGAGGACCATGGTATGAAAGACGCTTGAAAAATGTTAGTAATTATTCTTATTAGGTTTACACAGACCCACATAAACAAACGTAGAGACTCATAAAGAGACAATCGCACAAAGACTCGTTCACGGCTCCATATATTTACTCAGACCCATAAACTCACCGAGACCCATAAGCTCGCGTAGATTAACGCTCACAGAGAGATTCACAGACTCGCGCGCTCGTGCAACGCAAAATCGACGATCGATCTCACGGCGCTTCGACCGCCATCGCCGCTGCGTCTCCTTTCGCTCCCCACTCGCGGAGGCGGCAGCCGCGCCTCCCGCACGTGGCACTCGGCGCGGCCCCCGGCGCCGGCGCGACGCGGAGGCGACGGCGGGGTTTCCCTTCGCCGCCAGCAGCGCCGTACCTGTCCTGGAGCTCCCTGTGAGCCAGCTCGAGGGTGCGGTGCGCGCCCTTGAAGCCGCCGTGCTTGGCGATGAGCGCCTCGTACTCGGAGGCCTGGCGCTCGTGCAGGACGCTCAGCCGCTCGTGGTCGCGCAGCAGCGCCTCGTAGTTGCGCCGGAGCTCGTCACGCGCGCGCCCCCGCGCCTCCAGCTCGCTCTCCAGGCTCGAGCGCACGCCCTGCAGCTGCGCGTTCTGCGCCAGCAGCGCGGATGACTGCGTGTTCAGGGCCGAGCCCTCAACCTGCGCCGGACGGGGACGGTCGGCGCCGCGGGTCAGCGCGATGGCGTTGCGGGCGGCGCAAGCTCGCGCGGGGCGCCGCCGCCGCCGCCGCCGCCGCCACACATCTCCCGGAAGGGGACGCGGGAGGGGGTGGCGACACACCTGCAGCTTGGCGTTTTGCGCCTGCAGGGCAGCGTTGTGCTCGTGCAGGGCGGCGGCCTGCTGCTGCAGGGCAGTGATCTGCGTCTGCAGGCGATCGTTCTGCGTCTCCAGCTGGCGGAACTGCGCTGACTGCGCCTGCCGTTCGGCCTGCAGCGTCGCGTTCTGCGCGGCCGGACGGGGCGGGCGCAAACGCGCAAGCTCAGCCGGGCACGTGCGGTACACGTTCGTGCGCGTCCGTGCACGTCCGTGTACGTCTGTGCGTGTCCTCGCGTGTCCGTACACATCCGTGCATGTACGTGTGTCCGTGTACGTCTGTGTGTGTCCATCTGTGTCCGTGTAAATCTGTGCATATTCATCTGCCCGTGCGTGTCCATGCATGTCTGTGTGTGTCTGTGTGTCCGCATAAGCCCGTGCAGGTCAGTGTGTGTCCGTGCGTGTCCGTCTGTGTCCGTGTACGTATGTGTCCGTGCATGTCCGTGCGTGGCCGTGTAAATCCGTGTACATTTGTGCGTGTCCGTGCGTGTCCGTGCGTGTCCGCGCGTGTCTGTGCGTGTCCGCGCGTGTCCACACATGTTCGTGTAAAGCCGTGTTCATCTGTGCGTATCCGTGTACATCTGCGTGCGTCCGTGCGTGTTCGTGCCCCTGTGCGTGCGCGTGTCCGTGCGTGTCCGCGCGTGTCTGTGCGCGTGTCCATATGTGTCCGTGCGCGTGTCCGTGTCCGTGCGCGTGCGTCCGTGCGCGTGTCCGTGTCCGTGCGCGTGCGTCCGTGCGCGTGCGTCCGTGCGCGTGTCCATGTCCGTGCGCGTGCGTCCGTGCGCGTGCGTCCGTGCACGTGTCCATGTCCGTGCGCGTGCGTCCGTGCGCGTGTCCGTCGAGTCCTGGAGACAGAAAGAGAGAGAGAGAGAAAGGGCGCTGCTGGGGAGATGGCGCCGTACGGTTCGCTCTACGTCGATGAGCCGGTCCTTGACTCGCAGCAGCTCCCGCGTGGCCTCCTGCCCCTCCCAGCCACCCGAGGGGCCGCTCTCCGTGTGCCGCTCATCCTCACGGCGGTTCCTCAGCTCGTCGTAGCTCCGCCTCACCTTGCGTGGACAGACACTCGCGTCATTCGAGTTGTCGGGCGCAAAGCGTCACTCGCAAACAATTCACAGCGTCGCGCGGGCCAACGTACGGACAGGAGCTCCTCCCGGAGCTGCGCGTTGGTGTCGGACAGCGCCCGCAGCCGTGGCTCCAGCGACGAGCCCTCGCTGCCCTCGCTGCCCTCGCGGCCCTCGCTGCCCTCGCTGCCCTCGCTGCCCGCGTCGCCGAGTACCGGCAGCCCATCCGCAGGCTCAGTTTCTCTGCAACCGCAAAGTAACGACGGCGACAACGGCAAATCGGCGCGGTCCCGGGCGAGCGGCGGCGCGGCGCTCCGGAAAAACCGCGACCGCGTGCCGCGCAACCGTCCGCACCGTGAACGACGGCGCTCCGCCTCCCTGACGCGCCGGCCCTGCCGGCACCCCTGGGAGTTGGGTGCAATCTCCCCGCACTGCCGCTGCAGCGTCTCCAAGTCGGCGCTCAGCTGCCGGGACCGCAGCTTTTCGCACACCAGCTCCTGCAGCAGCACAGCAGCAGCAGCAGGGTAAGGAACGCGGTTTCTTTCCCGTGCGCTGCCGCGTTTGAACGAGCGAGTGTCCCTGGCAGGCAGGGCGCCCACCTCCTGCAGGGCGGCGAGGGTCGTGCTGTCGAGGGAGGCCTGTTTGGCGGCGTCGCGGGCCTCTCGCTCGGCCTCCTGGAGCCGGGCGCAGGCCTCGCGCAGCCGCGCGGCCTCCAGTGACGCCTCGCTCGCCTCTCGCTCTGACCGAGCCGCCAGTGCCGCGCGTTCCTCCAGGGCGCCCTCCCGCTCCTCCAGTAGCTGCCGCAGTCGCCGGCTCTCCTTGCCGGACTCGTGCGCCTCCCTTTCCGCCCGCGCCAGCTCGGCCTCCAGGCCCGCACGCGCAAGCTCCAGTCGCTCGGCACGCTCCCTCTCCTGGCCAGGTCACGAGTGTGGGGAGAGGGGGGGGTGGTGACGGAAGTCACTCAGCGGCGCTCGTTCGTTGCCATCCCCGCCGCCCAACCGAAGCAACGTCCGCGCAGCGGGCGACCGCAACGCCGAGCCGCACGTACGCCGACTCACGTCGGCGCTGTCCAGCAGCCGGCGCTCCAGCTCGCCGACCTTGTGTCCGGACTCCTCCAGCGCCGTTCGCAGTTCCTGCGCCTCGGCCCGCAGGCCGTGCACACTGGCGTCGAGCCTCTCGGCCCGGCGCCCCGCCACCCGCGCCGCCTCCAGGCTCTGCAGCAGCACCTCCCGGCTCTGCTCCAGCTCGAGCTTCTCCAGTTCCACGAGCGACAGCCGGGCCTTGGCCGCGCGCAGCTCCTCCGCCTCCCGCCGCAGCTGCAGGTTCTCCTCCTCGAGCTGCTCGCGCTCGGCGCGCAGCGCCTCCAGTTCGGCGCCGCGATCGCGCAGCGCGTCGAGCACCTTCTTCAGGCGGCGCACCTCGGCTGCGAGCGCCGCGTTCTCCTGCTCCATGGCGTGGGCGCGTTCGCTCGACACCAGCAGCGTGGCGGCGCGCCGCTGCAGCTGCTCAGTGTCCTTGCGCGTCTGGCGCGACTCGGCCTCCAGTTCCCCGACGCGCTCCTGCTGGCGCTCGAGATCCGACAGCGCTCGTCGGCGCTCAGCCTCCGCTTGGCCCAGGCGCAAGCTCGTCTCCGCCAGCGTCTCCTGCGCACGGAGGCATCGGCGATGGGCAAGGAGCTTGCGCTGCGATCCCCAGCAGCACAATAAAAACCCACGCCCAAGAACTCGCCATCGCTGCCCGGCTCTAGCCCTGGCGTTACAAGATAACCATGGCGCTACCACTCACAATAACCTTAGCCGACTCGCCCCGGCACAATACACCCACCGGTGGAGGTACCTGCAGCAGGCGAGTCGCGGTGGCGCCGTCATCCCTGGCCCGTGCCTCGGCACCGGCCTGCATGGCGTCTCGCAAAGTCGCCACTGTCCCGCGCAGGTGAGTGTTCTCATCCTCCAGGTGCTGCACCTGCAGGGGTCGTGAACCGGGGGGGGGGGGAGTGTGGGGGGGTGGGGGGGAGGTGAGCTGCAGTACAACAGTCACTCCTGTTCTGCCAAGACACCGTCTACAGGCTCACTGATCATCTTGTGAAGCGATGAAGCCACATGTGTCACTGCTCCTAATTCGATTCGGGATCAATTATAAGATTCTCCGTGGACTCGCACATGCCTATCTCCGCAGGAATCCCATGAAGAGCTTGCAAGCTCACTGGGTATTTTTATGCTGTAATAATAAGCCTCTATCTATCCATCTAACCCTCTCACCTCACTCTACTCCCATCAACTCACTCCCCTACTTTTCCCAGGTCTAGCAGCTCAGGCTTTCTGCGATAACCTCGGGTCAACCTTGGCTCCATGGGAGGTCCCCCAATCTTGGAATTTCATCGCAGTCGTCCGTGCTCTCGACTCCACATCAATGTTCAAGTGCCGACTCGAGACTTTCCCTTTACCTTGCTCCCCATCCAATAAATATTCCCGTTGTTTCCAGAGGGCGCGGTCACATATATAAGTTAGCCTGACTAAATTGGCCCGAGTACCACACAATGGACTGGCGTCCCTTCATGAGCATACCCCTGCCTTGCACCCCGTGTCTGTCTGAATAGGCTTCAGCCCCGACGAACCTGTACACATTTAAACGGGTACTGATGATGGGAAATCCAAATTGCAATTAGTGTGAAGCGTCCAAATGATTCGGACTGTGCTACCCATCGGCCGTCAGAAGCGGGCACCTGGCAATTTACGCGGCGCCCACCAGCGGTGCTGGTGCCAGGGAGGGCTCGCGCGACACGAACACACACGGGGCGGCGAGACGGCCCAGTGGCAGCGCCTTCGCCGCGTGTGGCTGAGATTCACGTCTAAGAGGCCGTGCTGTACAAGCGGCGGACGACGACCATGCAGACACTACGCGCCGTCTGCTCCACCGCGGACGTTAAAGATCCCGGAACGGCATTTGCAAGAGTAGGTCGTGGGTGTTCTTGTTATCATGCAACGCTGCCAATTTTTTTTTTTAAGATTTACGCCGCAAACTATTCAATGACAAGATATATTTACGTTTTCACCGCTTACGGCTAAAATTCTGAAGCATTGCAGGTCACTCCTGAGAAAGAATCAAGAGACTCAGTGAGGCTTTCCCGGACAAAACAAACTGAATGCTCATTGTCCCGCAGCGTCTTAACAGCTGCAGGCTCGGGGCCTCCCGACCACGTGACTGCAGCCAC
>JAZEWT010000010.1:8165793-8178266 GCA_036362905.1 Mordacia mordax
AACTCCACACAGAAAGGCACCGGAGCCGAGAGACTCGAACCCGGGACCTTCTTGCTGTGAGGCGTCAGCGCTAACCACTGCGCCACCGCGCCACCCCGGTTAAAACACGTGCGGTGTAAATATATAAACGCGCGGTATAGTGTTTACTGAGTTGTAGGGTTCCCGTGCTATGAGAGAGCCTCTAGAAAGGCTCTCGAACAGCACACGACGATTGTGAGTTAGAAGCACCACAACCGGCCGTCTTTGTCTCCCTAATGGCGATGAGTCGACCTAGGGGAGGCCAAGGACCGGTTCAGAAAATGGTCACTGGTGTTGGCCATGAACGGGGGTTATAGTCCAGCGCGCCAACCGCTGGGCCATCGCTCCCCACACACATGCACACGTGCACAGACGCGTGCCCAGCTCCTACCGGTGATGTTGAAGAGACACTTGGACGACCCGGCCTTGTTGCTCACGGTGCACGTCCAGATGCCGTAGTCCGCGGTCGAGAGGCTCGTGATGTTCTGCGACTCGAGCTGCCCCGAGCCGAGCAAGCGCTCCCCGCGGCGCCACTGGTACTCGAGGGGCCGCGCGGGCAGCGCGTGGAGCACCGCGCAGCGCATCGACACGGGGCGGCCCAGTGCCTGGCGGATCTCGCTCACCGCCGGCTCCACCTGCGGGGGGTCTGTGTGGGGGCAGCGCGGGGTGGAGCGGCGGGGGTCCTGGGTGAGGCTCGAGGTTCGAGTGAGGAGAGTAGAATTGAAGGGGGGGGGGGGTCGTTGTATTTAGGCTGGGGCCTTAGAATCACTTAGACTGCCATTTGTCGTTGCTGGGGACAGAGGCAGCGGCAGGGCAGAACGACAGGAGAGACCAGGGTGCGGTTTATGGTCCCCCTATGGCTCCATCACTGGGGAAGCACATCTGAATATGCTGTGTGTGAGATATCTGAGGAGTATCTGTGATGCCCTATTACAGGCTTGTTTTGTATCTGCGTGTATTGAATTTCTCTTGTTCCTCTGATGCACTCTGGGTCTTTGAGCCACCCTGGTTTTTTGAGCCACCCTGAACCTAGGCCACTCTGTGTTTCCGAGTCAGCCTTGGCCTTTGTGGTACTCGAATTTTCTGAATAAGGTTTGGCCTTTGAACCACTCTGGGAAATTGAGCCACCTTCGGTTGTCGAGTCACCCTGGTTCTAAGCTGCCCTGAGTTTCTGAGCCACCCTGGTGCTAGGCCACCCTGAGTTTATGAGCTAGCCTTTCCTCTGATCCACCTCGGGTGTTTGTGCCACCCGAGTTCTAGGCCACCCTTGGTTTTTGTTCCACCCTAGTTTTAGGCCACCATTGGTTTTGGTGCCACCCTGATCCCCGTGCCACCACGTGCCCGAGTGCCACTGCTCACACTGCACGACGAGCTGCACGTTGGCCTCGCGAGGGTTTACATTGAAGCCGTTGAACCTTTGCGTCTGGCAGCGGTAGGTGCCGGTCACGTTGCGGTTGGCGTTGGCGATTCGCAGGATGCCGTCGTGACTCTCGGTGTACGGGGAGCCGTCCGGCATCGGCGCGTCGCGCTCGACGCGGAACCACCGCAGCACCGGCTTGGGCTTCCCGCTCACCACGCACTGCAGCTCCGCCACGCCGCCCTCCCGCACCGTCACCACAGAGCGGTCCTTGGGCACTGTTACCGTGGGGGCCACTGGGACACGCGCCGTGCAGCGCGGGAGCAACGGGGTATGGGAAGGAACGGGGGTCACAAACACGGGACTCCCGCAGGACACGCGGCGGGCCGCGTTAGGTTTCAGTGGCAGCCCGGGGTTGAGAAAGTTGTTTGGGGACTCCACCGCATTTGTTATTTTTTTCCGTCCCGTTACTCCATGGATTTGCGTGACCAGACCAGGCCCGGCTCCATAGGGGGGTCAAGGGGGGCCTGGCCCAACCAATCACAGGTCTATTGCCCCTTAAATCTACTGCATGGCTCTCCTTCTATCTTTCAAGTCTGAGAATTAAAAGACTTCAACACGAGCTGCCGCTGTGCCCTCAATACAACTTAACATCATGATAAAAAATATCGCTGCATTTAAGTGAATCCTAATATTACATTTCAAATTGCAGGTCCTGAGCTGCAGAGTAATTACATATTTGGATCGCCAAAAGCAATAGTTTCGATCTTCTTGGTCTGGATACAACACAGTCATCACGTGCATTCGGATAACCAATCAAACATCACCGCTGCAACCGAATGAACCTCGCCTGCAATGAACTGACTTCTCTCGCAAGCAATGGAGCGGTGGTGGATGAGCTCAGAGGAATGCTCCGGTCCTGTACGAGCAGACGATGGTTCACCACCAGATTCTGCGTCGCCCGCAATCCCCCCTGCGCCTAGCGTGTGTGGGATACAGCTGCTTGTGGATCATTCTACACTGCCCTGTTCACGGAATGGCCCCAGCGATGTCTGAGCGCGACAGCGCTTGAGTGACTCTCGCCTCTGACCTGTGTTCGCGAGTCTCCCGCACGAATTCCATGTGAGTGCCGTAAATCAGGACCTCTTACTATTAATTTTGTTCAATATCCAGTTAATTCTGTTTATCCAAGTGAGAACGCTATAGGTCAGGGTTAGAGTCTCATTTTCAAGAGTGACCTCGGGGCATCTGTTCGATTATCGCTGCTGCCGTGTGTAATCCCAATTGAGTGATTTATTATGCAAGTGGTGACCGGTCCATCCTTTCCTCCTCAATAAGCACATTCGCTGGCACTCTCGGGTGGCAGCACGCCAAAAAAACACAAATAAACAATCATTTACAATTCTAAGTGGCTTTCACTCAGAGGTGAGCTCACACCAGCCTTGCAAACAGGGGTCCAAGTTCAGGCGCGGCGACTGTCTGGGGCTGAGCTCTCGTCGTTCGCAGAGGTCACGCACCAGTGCTGCTCGAGATGTTCACGTCGATGCTGATGTTGTGGAAGGCGTAATTGTTGAGCGACGCCACGCACGTGTAGGTGCCGAAGTCCGTGAACTTGAGATTGACGATGGAGAGGTTGGAGGTGCCCAGGTGGCCATCCACGCCGCTCGATGTGATCAGTACGTTGCCCGACACGGACAGCTGGCGCTGGTTCTTTAACCAGGTAAACGTGAGCTCCTCCAGGGGCACGGCTTTCACCTGGCACGTGATGTTCACTCCGTGACCGATTGTGATGTTTCCATCCTCGAGGTACGGGTTCGGCGTGATCCAAAAGCGACCCTGGCACAGAGCTGGGTGGAGGAGGGTGTGTGTAAGGAGATCCCGTCAACGAAGCAGTTAAAGCGAACCCGGCGACCCCAGTTCGCGTCCTTCTCATTGCAAACACCAGTGACGATTTTCTGAATATGTCCTGGGCACATCTCGGGTCGAAACGGTCCCAATGAGTGCCTGGTTCAGTGTGCGAACAACGTCACTTAGGTGACAGAGGAGGCCAGGCGTAGCGCCTGCCACCCACTCCTTCGTGTGCCGTGCTGACCTTTATGAGTTCAACTCGCTAACAGCAGTTGACCCTAGAGTCTGTATAGGGGTTCGTTGTAATTGCTTTTAGAGGTCCCGGTCAGTGTATGATGGGGCCTGACAGGGCGTGCCTGGGCGTGATAGGGTGTGACTATACCTGATGGTGTCGTGATAATAATTGCATTTATAGAGCACTTTCCACCCGAAGGTCGCAAATCGCTGCACACAGCTGCGGAGAGAACGGCGCGTCAACAACAACGGATTTGATGATAGACTCCCACCCCCCTCCCGCCCCCAATACGCCGGCGCGAGACTCACTTCGCACCACGATGGTCACGGCCCGGCGGTACGAATTCCCCACTCCGTTCGACGCCTCGCAGTAATAGGTCCCCGCGTCCTCCTGCCGCGCCCGCGCCAGGCTGAAGTTCCCACCCGAGGTGTAGCTGCTGACGGGCAGGGGCCCCCCGTCCAGGCGTGACCAGGTGAGAGAGGGGCGCGGGTAGCCAGCCACGAGGTGGCACTGCAGGAAGACCCTGTCGCCCGGGTTTATCACGAGACTCTCCTCGTGGAGGCGGATCTGCGGGGCGGCTGCGGGAGCCGACGGGTTGTGGGGTCAGAGGGGGTGGGGGGTAGGGGCGGGGTCAGAGCACGTACACGTGTGTGTGCGCGAGGAGCGGTGGCTCAGCGGTTAGCGCGATGGGACGCAAACCTGGCAACCCGAGTTCGAGTCCCGCTCAGGGCGTGCCAGTATCCACGCTAACACCAGTGATGACTTTCCGAAGGGGTCCTGGGCTTCTGTTAGGTCGACTCGGCTTCAAACAAACACCTGGTGCCGTATTTAATCATTGCCGCTGGCGATACACTCGGGAGACAAAGGCAGCCGGGCGTGGTGCTGGCCACCCAACCCATGTGCTGTCTCAGTAGGACATTAGTGCTCGCCAACGGCACTTGACCCTACAGCCTGTGAAAGCTATATGGAGGATCTTTGTCTTTGAGTGTGCGCGTTGATATGTGGGAGGAGTTAACGCTATGGGTACTTTTGTGCCAGTATACATATATAAGATTACAACAGGTTTTACCGTATCTGGCGATTATGCAGGTGTTAAGATCTTAACACCTGCATAATCTTATATATGTGGGAGGAGGTTCAATTTCTCGATTATTTCCGTAACGCTGCTACAGCTGTTTTTGCTGTAAGCAGGCTTCATCAGTGTAAGGCACTACCACTTGAGTTCAGGATACGCCTTTCCGCTGTGATCATAAGATTTTAACACCTGCATAATCGCCAGATACGGTAAAACCTCTCTAATCTTATAAATGTATTCTGGCAAAAAAGTACCCATAGCGTTAACAGCTCCACCTGTACATTATTAACCTGGCGTGCCAATATCCGCGCTATGTCGGCAGGAGGCGTCACAGTTGTAACATCTGCACCTCACAGAGAAGGTCCCGCCTGAGGTGGTTCGATTCCCGCTTTGGGCGTCTTTCTGTGTGGAGTTTGTGGGCTTTCCCCCTGTTCTGAGTGGGTTCACTGCAGGTTCTCCTGTTTCCTCCCGTAAATAAAAAAAATCACTCGTGCATGAAATGGCCGCTAACATCATAAGATTTGTAGGATGCAGTGTACGGCAAATGTTGGCGCTGGCTTCTTCTTATTCTACTTCATTGCTCTACGTCCACATGGTATCGACGTGGACCCCTAGTGGGGTTTTCATGGCTGTGGTCGCCGAGGTGACCGACTACTGCACGGTTTGCCAGGCCACGTGCAGGCCCCACGATACGCAATCGCAGGAGGGACACTGGGGGACGGTTTAACCAGCTGTCAATCGACCTGGGCGTGTTTTTGTTACGGTGGGAGGAAACCGGAATACCCGGCGAAAACCCACACGCAAACGCCACACAGAAAGGCACCTGGGCCGGGGAATCGAACCCCGGGCCTTCTTGCTGTGAGGCAACAGCGCTACTCACTGCGCCACCGCGCCGCCCTGCTGGCGCTGGCTAACCGTGTGGCTCCCTTCCCCCTACCCCGCCTCAATGCGGTTTCCCCACATCTCTGAGTCGGTCTCCCCCTCGTCGACATTTAACGAACGCATTGCAACTATTATTATTATTATTACTGTGCATATGTGACGGCCTTGTGTGTGTGAAGGGATAAACACATTTTCCATGTTGTTCAGCATAGATGTGTATATGTAAAAAAAAAACCCAAAAAAATTATTGTTCCTGATTTTCCGTTCTTGTGCCGTTGTTGTTGGCGCGCCGTTCTCTCCGCAGCTCTGTGTAGCGCTTTGTGACCTTCGGTTGAAAAGCGCTCCATAAATGCGATTATTATTATTTCACGCGATACAAACCTTCGGCCTTAGTGCGAGTCCTGGCAACGGCGAACACCAGTGGCAAGTGATATGCAATCCTGTCTCGGGCGTCCCCTACGTAGACTCAGCATTAAATGTGTTGCCAGCACCTGGGACACAAACGCGGGCCTTGTGAACCGGTCGGAGGCCACGACCCCACCTCGTGCGGGGCGCAGGCCTTATGAGGTGCCCGCTAACCGCCCTTGCCGCGGCAGTCAGTTGGAGGAGGCTCTACGCCGTTGTGTTTGTGTGTCAGCGTGCGCGCGAGCTGCACCGCGCACCCGTCCTGTTCGTGAGCTGGAAGCTGACCGTGCGGTTTGCGATGCCGCACACGCTGCGAACGGACGCCACGCAGGTGTAGTTCCCGTAGTCCTTGTCCCGCATGTTCATCAACTTCAGCACCATGGCCATGGCCCCGAACTGCGCACAGAGCCCCGCAGAATCAACGCCACGCGGCGGCCCCACGCGTCCCCACAACCACGTCCTGCCACGTGGCTCCCGTGTTTCCACGTGCCTGGCATTCTCGTTCACGCACATTCCGTACCGCCGCCCACCATGGCTCCAAATTGGAGATGTCCAGGGTAGAAAGAGACAAACGTGACGATTTTTGTTTCCTAGCAACCTTATACAAAATTGTTGACATGTATTAGAGAGGGGGGCAGGGAGGGGGGGCCAGCCAAGGGGACCTCTTAACCGCCCTGATCACGCACCCCCAAGACCCCCCGTATCCCCGTTTCTGTGGATCCCCGCATCTCTGCAACCTCTCACCTCCGTGAGCCAACCGTCGTGCGCTCAGCAGAGCGAGAGGAAAATATCGATCTCGTGCGACGAGGAAATCAGATCATTGCCCTCCCCCCCCCTCCTCACATTGCTCCCGGACTAGTATTGACTCCCCTCTGCGGCGGTGTTGTTGCCAATCGCTGACACGGCAACTGTGGGACTCCAGGGAACGCTGGCGCGGAAGGAAACGGCCGCGTAGATCGTGACGGCGACGCGGCCCGGCCGTGACGATTCCGTTAACGCGAGCCACGTGAACACGCTCACAGCGAGGTAACGCTCAGACACTCAGCGGCGGGCTGGACTTGCAAGCAGGGTTCGCCGGTTCGATTCCATCTCCCGGCACGCGGGAATTGAAACAACGCCAATGTGGATGTGTTCGACCACAGCCGGTCGATGGGCAGGAGGCTATTTAAGGGTCGGGTGCTCCCGCCTCTTTCAAGGCGTCCGTCCAATTTGTACGACGAGACTAAAATACGGGCGGCGCGGTGGCCCAGTGGTTAGCGCTGTCGCCTCACAGCAAGAAGGTCCCGGGTTCGAATCTCTCGGCTCGGGTGCCTTTCTGTGTGGAGTTTGCATGCTCTCCCCGTGTCCGCGTGGGTTTTCGCCGGGCACTCCGGTTTCCTCCCACAGTCCAAAAGCATGCTGCTGCATAGGTTAATTGGCTCGCAGGCTAAATTGCCCCGCAGTGCCCGGCGATGGACTGGCGTCCCATCGTCGGTATATCCTTGCCTTGCGCCCTGTGTCTGCCGGGATAGGCTCCGGCTCACCGCGACCCTGTATAGGACTAAGCGGTTTCAGATAATGAGATGAGACTAAAATACTTGCTTGGCGGGATGGCTGCCTCGAGCATCCCTCTGACGGATCCCCCTACCACTGGCAGTGGAGTGAGCGAGCCATTACTGCGCTGCGCCTTTATCTGCTGAGAGCGCACGCACGGCCGTGGCTGCAGAGAGGCGAGGCGGACCGCGCGTGGCGCGGCGCGCCGACGCGGCTGCCGCGGCCCCCACCCACCTCGACGTACAGCGGCTTGTAGATCGTGATGCCGTCGTCTCGCTCCTGCTGCACCACCCGGCCGTCGTGCAGCCAGGTGATGTGCGAGGGAGGGCTCGAGTTGCTGTAACAGCGGAGCAGCGTGGTTCGCTCCATGTAGTACTCCTTCGCCTCCCCTACGTTCTGTTGGATCATGAGCACGGGTGGGTCCAGGTCTGGGGGGACACCGGGGCGTGGGGGACAAGCGTGGGTGGAGGGTGGAGGCCCAGAGAGTCTCACACACACACACATTGTCTGAAACCGCTTAATCCTATACAGGGTCACGTTGAGCCGGAGCCTATCCCGGCAGACACAGGGCGCAAGGCAGGGATACACCCAACGATGGGACGCCAGTCCATCGCCGGGCACTGCGGGGCAATTTAGCCTGCGAGCCAATTAACCTATGCAGCAGCATGCTTTTGTACTGTGGCAGGAAACCGGAGTACCCGGCGAAAACCCACGCGGACACGGGGAAAGCATGCAAACTCCACACAGAAAGGCACCCGAGCCGAGAGATTCGAACCCGGGACCTTCTTGCTGTGAGGCGACAGCGCTAACCACTGGGCCACCGCGCCGCCCCACCCAGAGAGTCCCTTCACTCAATATTAACCCCTGAACTCAATGTTAACCCCGTCACTCACAGTGCCTCTTAACTCATGATTAACCCCTTCACTCACAGTGCCTCCCTACCCCCTTCACTCAATGTTAAACCCTTCACTCACAGTTACTCTTAACTTATGATTAACCCCTTCATTCACAGTTTGCTCTTAACTCATGATTAACCCCTTCACTCACAGGGCCCCCCTCCCCCGCCTTCACTCACTCAATGTTAACCCCTTCACTCACAGTGGACGTCCACCCGGATGGAGGTCACGGCCGCCTTTTTGAGCAGGTTGTTGGCGCGGCAGCAGTAGCGACCCGCATGCTGCCGCGTCACGCTCTCGATGCGCAGCGTCTCGTTGGACAGATTCATCTCGTGGATCCTGTCTGAGTTCGTGTTCGGTGTCTTGCTCCAGCGAACCTGTGGCGCGCAGGCGACCCACGGGCAGGCGGAGTGAGTCTGGTGTAGGTGGCGTTAGTGCCGGGAAAGGTCGTGGCAAGGGTTATTCAACATCGCCCTGCCAGGCACACTCAGAGGAGACTCGCGGAACACAAATGTGTTTTCAGGCCTGGGTGGTTCTGCACAGATGCCATATTCCATGTCCAGCTGCTACAGCAGAGGTGTAGGGAATTCCAACAGGACCTGCATTCTGATTTATTGACCTGATTAAGGCTTACGATACCATCAGCAGGCCAGTGTTGTGGGTTGTTGTTCGTACTCTAAGGATTCCAGACTCAAGGACTTTCATGAGGGTGGGCAAGCCCGGGCAATGCTACGTGATCGGGTTAGAGCCATTCCCTGTTCACCTTGGGGTGAGACAGAGATGCCCTCTGACTCCTATATTATTTAACATCTTTTTGAACACGTAGTTAGAGAGGCTTTCCATGGATGTACCAGTAGACTTTCCATTTGGTAAATGTACAATGGGAGGCCGCTTAATGCCCGTGTGCGGTCAAAGGATGGCTCTTTACTGACCAACATTGTTATGTATGCCGACGATTTGGTGATTGCCGCTCATTTTGAGGAGTTGGGGCCTTTGCTGTTGAACTTGGGGCCTGCCACCATCAGCCTCATCAAAACCAAGCGCTTGCCTGGGTATTTAGCGCCACCAAACACTCCACTCCCTCAGCTCTCCAAGAGTGATGGGCGCCGGTGTGGAGAGAGTGCAGAAGATTCCATACCTATGTCGTGTGCTTTTGGCCGGCTCCGGTTTGAGAGCAAAGGTCTCGCTCCGAATCAGTCGGGCGGCGTTATATTTTCATCGGCTACGTAATGCTGTGTGGAAGCTGTCTGGCCTGTCGCTCCACACGAAGCTTTGGCTCTTCTCAGCTGCAATCATGTGTTCTCTTCTCCATGCTGGCGAAGTGTTGACCCATCTGGTAGAACATCTGCGCCGATTGAAAACTTTCTGGCTTGCTTGCCTACGATTTATCTTGGATTTGACCACATTGTATTGTGTGAGGAGCTCACAATTCTAGAAACATCTGGACAGGGTCCCATAGGTGGGCTCCTCTGGCTGGTGAAGTTGCGGTGGCTAGCTAATGTAGTCCGCATGCTCAGCCACCACATACTCAAGCAGCTTCTGTTTGGCCGACTAGAAGGGGATAAACGGACTCGAGAAGAGAAGGACTGATGTGGCACAGGAGGACCTGTATTTGGGTGGACTTTGCTGAAGAATGGTACGAGTGGTGTCAAGATCGACCTCTATGGAGGAGAGTCGTAAATACATCTGCCAGTAATCTGAGTCAGGCAACCCCTAACACCTGGGTCTGTTCCGTGACCTCCTGTCCGCGAGCCTTCAACATTTCACATGGCCTCAAGGTGTATCTGGCCTGGCACATGCGCCGTGGTGACATCACCGCCACCTAGTGGCGAAATGGCGGTTGTTGTTGATGTTGTGGTGTGTGGTGCTGGTAGAGTGAAAGTGGTGCAAGCGCAGTGAGCCAGGTGCACGTGGAGTGAGTCTGGTGCAGGCGGAGCGAGCCAGCTGCAGGCAGAGTGAGCCATGTGCAGGCAGCGTGAGCCATGTGCAGGCGGGGTCAGCCAGGCGGAGTGAGCCATGTGCAGGCAGCGTGAGCCATGTGCAGGCGGGGTCAGCCAGGCGGAGCGAGCCAGCTGCAGGCAGAGTGAGCCATGTGCAGGCAGCGTGAGCCATGTGCAGGCGGGGTCAGCCAGGCGGAGTGAGCCAGCTGCAGGCGCAGCAGTGAAATCAGGAGTCGGGTGCAGGCAGCGTGAGCCCTGCGGCCGCACCTGTGGGTGGGGGTGTCCCCTGATGAGGCACGTGAGCTCCAGGCTGTCCCCCTCCCGCACGGCGAACACGCGCTCGCTCTGCCCATCGTCCTGCCCGTTGCACGAGCGCCCCGTGGGCACGATCCTTGCCTCAGCGTAGGCTGAAGGTAAGGAGGTGAGGGGGGTGAGGGGGGTGATGGAGGGAGGTGAGGGAGTGGGAGCGTCTCGTGACTAAGAGGAGCAACGCAACCATCAAAGCGGTGCGATTCGTGCGGTTGTCAATCAACGGCATGAGCGGGGGGGGAGTGTTCAGGCGTGATTAATAATAATAATAATTGCATTTATCGAGCGTTTTTCACCCGAGGGTCACAAAGCGCTGCACAGAGCTGCGGGAAGAACAGCGCGTCAACGAGATAAGAACGGCAAATCAGCAACAATAACGTTTTTGTATTTTTTCTTTCACAAATTAAGACACTGATGATGACGATAATGCAAAGTCCATCGCGTAAATTCAAGATGACGATGGTGATTATGATGGCAGATTGTTCCGATACTAGACAAATAGATGGTTGCTATTACAGCAGAAAGAAATTTGCGGGATGTTTTTTTAATGATAATGATATTAGTTTTTTTTTAGCAAAAAACTAATATTGAATTAAATCGGAGGGAGTTCTCACCTCTGGGGCGACCCCTCGATACCCAATTAAACAAACGCCCTCTCCACTGAGTGACACGAGCAGCGTATAGCCCAGCGACTGAAACTCTCAAGGGAACGTCTTCTATTTATTAAAATCCAGGAGTCATTCAGCACCCCCATTACACATACTCTTATATATGTACAACTCAGACATGCCATGCGGCATCATCGGTATGAACGCCGATCAGAGTCTCCGATTAGAATTTCCGAATATCCGTGCACGGCTACAACCCCCTACTGATCTCAACCGCATCCATGCCCAGACCCTCTATCGAGAGATTATATAGGAGACCCTCTCAGGGGAACCGGTACCCCACCTCGGGGATGGTATAACCGCCTTTACTACCTTGTTCCCCTTACGGGATATTCAAAAGACAAAGATCCCCCACATAGCCTTCAACGACTGCAGGGTCAAGTGCCGTTAGCGAGCACCTATGAAAGTCGACGCGGCATACCAGGGAGTGGGGTGACCAATACCACGCCCGGCCGCCTTTGTCTCCATCGTGGCAATGTTTTCACATTGCACTAGGTACTTATTTGAGGCTCAGTCGATCTAGGGGAGGCCCAAGACCGGCGCGCTGACCGTTGAGCCGCCGCTCCCCAATACCCAATTCGCATCTTTACACGCGTGATCTTATCGAGCAAAGGGGATCATAATTCAAACACGACACATTGGAAAACCGCCCCCAATGTGCTCCAGGTAGAACTCAAACGTAGACTCGTGCCTTTTGCGACTGCCCACACATAGCTGTCTTATCTTCTCCAACATCGCCTCGTACTTTTAGAAAATCACCGGAATAAACGAAAGTGCAGTTTCCAGAGAACTACACGTTCGAGCTTACAGCCTCCTCCAACTCCTCAACACAGTCCTCAACGTGTTTGATGCGCTCATCTCATCTCATTGTCAGAAACCGCTTAGTCCTCTACAGGATCGCGGTGAAGCCGGAGCCTATCCCGGCAGACACAGGGTGCAAGGCAGGGATATATCCACGATGGAACGCCAGTCCATCACGAGGTACTGCGGGCAATTTAGTCTGCAAGCCAATTAACCTATGCAACAGCATGTTTTTTGGACTGTGGGAGGAAACCGGAGTGCCCGGCAAAAACCCACGCGGACACGGGGAGAGAACTCGCAAACTCCACACAGAAAGGCACCCGAGCCGAGATTCGAAACCGGGCCCTTCTGGCTGTGAGGCGACAGCGCTACCCACTGGGCCACCGTGCCGCCCTGTATGATGCGCTGTGATTGGCAGATAACTGCCCTGGATCACCTCAGCGTGAGACTGAGACGGAAAGTGGCGACTTTCGCGGAAATCTGAGACCCAAATGTGAACAGCTCAC
>JAZEWT010000010.1:8183625-8193985 GCA_036362905.1 Mordacia mordax
GGGGGGGGGGGGTGGCGCGGTGCGAGAGAGTGGGAGATCTTTGTTGATGTGGTAGTGGTGGTGATGATTGGTTTGTTTTGTGACAACTGTGGCGTTAAACCTCTATTTTTAACATTGTCCAGATTTTAAAACTGTCGTAAAAAGAACGGCATTTTCGCCCGGCGTTAATGTATGAGGCGCTTAGGCGTTCGAACACTAAGTAGACCTCAATAGCGATAAGTAATTGGCGTCGTGTTAACCTTAGTGGTTATCCCGTTCTCTCTGCAGCTCCGTGCAGCGCTTTGTGACCCTCGGGTGAAAAGCGCTCTATAAATGTAATTATTATTACTGATCCTCTGGTAGGTGACAATGTTCATGGTACTCGTTCCGCTGCCCGAAGGCCTTGTTCTAGGCCTATCTGAGGATCGGAGGGCTTCTTGTGGTCCAGACCCAGCCGTTCCAAGGAGGTTGCATGATTAGAGCCGCGGTTGCGCAACCAATATGAATTAACCTTAGTTAAAGAATGGGTTAGCCATTCTTTAGCTTGTTTTATACGTGGCTGTGTGATGTGTCTTGCTGCTGTGCGTTGTGTCTTGTTGGATTGATGCGTTGATGTTTGGTATCCGGATCCGCGGGGTATCGGAGCCTGTCCCGGCAGGCCGAGGTCGCAAGGCCGAATTATACCCAGGATGTGAAGCCAGGACATCGCAGGGCATTAGGGGGAAATGTACTCAGCATAACACTTAAACAAGACAGCAAAGTTTCTTTGCACGGTGGGAGGAAACCGGAGTACGCGGTGGAAACCCCACGCGGATACGGGGAGAGAATTCGCGAACTCCACACAGGAAGGCACCTGAGACAGTGCGAGCTGTAATCTGAGTCGGTGTTGCTTTTGGTTGGCGAGAGTTTATACCACAGGCACGTGATTGTGAGCACTGACGCAATTTATCTCTGGCCTTGGTTGCGAGATCAAATTTTAGCCAATGTTGCATTCAACATGTTACCTGCTTAGATGCCGGTAAATCGTGTGACGATTAGCGCAGAAAAGTTGCCCCTTTTTATCTGTTTTTATCGAATTGTTTGACTTTTGTAACTTTTGCAAGTAATTCATAGAGGGCAACGCAATTTCCATAGCAGGACATGGACGAGTGACGGATAAGAAGGTGGGGGGGGTGGGGGGAGGGAGTCAGGCGGTGAACCAACGCCAACTCGTCCGTCACTGCTTTCCAATGTGTTATAATTGATTCGTGTATATTTTTTTGCTGGCGGAAACCGGAAAACTAGGAAGAAAACTAGGAAGAAAACCAGGCAGAACATGGAGAGAACACGCAAACTCCAGAGAGAAAGGTGCCCAAGGCGGACATCGTACCGCCTCGGGCAGGACTTGCTGTGCGGCGCAGATGTCCCCACTGCGCCCACCCACTGATGCTGTCACCACACGCCAGAGCTATTCCAACAGAGCAGCTCTGAAGAGCAACACTCATACTTAACTCTTTGATGAAACTCTATTTCAACTTGGTTTCGTTGGTGCAGTTGCCTGCAAGTCTCGCGCGCACGTGATGTGTCACTTCGTTAAGCTGTCATGTGGTCAGGTCGCCCTTGAAAAAGAGATGTGGGCGTTATCGGGTAAATACAATATTTGTTATTCCGTTTCAATTGAGTTTTTAGATGCGTATGTGGACGCTTGCTTAAGCACGTGGAAACCGCTAACGAGTGAAGGAGAGTGATTGTGAGGGAATATCAAGAAGGGTGACGATGTAGTGGAGGTATGTTTGGTGGACGAGTGGTCAAGTGTAATGTAGTGAGAGTATGATGATGTGAGGGTTTGTGGTGATGGTGTGTTTTGGTGAGGGTGTCCGATACTGTGTCGGGTTTGGTTTTTGCAATGGCGTGTAGGTTGTGAATGAGCGCGTGATGACGGTTGTAGAAGCGCTGCAACAGTCTGCTTTGGTGACGGTCTGTGTGGCGGTGGTGGCGGCGGCGTGTGGCAGCGAGCATCTCCACAAGGCCTCATGCTCCAGTGGAGGCAACCGCATGCGGAGGACGTGGGCAATGGGGAGCCCGAGGCCAACGATGCGGGCCAGCTACGCTCCGAGCCCGAAGAGAGGAGTGGTCACATAGCCGTGCTGTGCGGAACCCGCATGTACGTGTGGGGCGGGTACCTGGTAAGCAAGCGCACCAGCGGCGCCCATCTCCATGCAATGGGGCATTTGAACGCTGCCGAATTGAAGTGCCACTTTGTTGGTGTTGTGAAGTCTGAATTGTAACCTGGTCTTCTTGCTTTATATTCAGGCGGACAACTCTGTGGACCTTTATCTTCCGTCGGATGAGATGTGGATTTACGATACTGAAACGCAAGTGTGGTAAGAATTGGAGATCGCGTGTTTACGGTGTGGGAATTGGGGTTGCACAGCCGCTGTTTTTGGAATGGACGTTAGTGTGTTTAATGAGCCTGATCAAAAATAACTCGTGTGAGGTTGCTTTTGTGGCCTGCTGATCAGCCAAATTAATCGTAGGTTCATTACTGTCTCCCTCATGCATTCTCACCGTTTACCATTTAGCTTATCTGTAGTAACTCCAAAACTCCAATGTTAAAAAATATGTTCAATTCTCCACATGGAATTGAATATTGAGGGTTTGGTGGCATGTTTGGCAATGTCACAGTGCGTTCAACTGTCATCAGTGGAACAGTGTTACATATACTGTGAGTAACATATTTTTGGTTGTGGTTTAGTGTGCTTTTTAGTGCAATTTAATTTGCCTCTAAGACCCCTTTATTTGGGCACAGGTTTGATTGCAGGTGGCGTTTTGTACCAGCTGTGTATATTGCTGGTATGCCTTGCATGTGGCACATGTCCATATGGTGTCTCAGGACATGTAGTGTCACATCATTGTCACAGCTTCGACATGATGGACCGCATGTGTCGCGGTTGGTGTGTGTTAAGAGGAGTGTGTGCCCTACCTGTTTGTGGCTGGCGTGTGTAAGGGTGCGCGGTGCGTCACTAGTGGTATGTCACAGCATGATACGTTTCGGAAGCTTGCGTCAATGGTATGCGTAATAGATAGATACTCATTATTACATCAGAAAATGCTCCGTGATCTTGCAAGCTCTTGATGCGGGATTCCTGCGATACAACAAACGTTCGAAATGACCAACGCAACATGCAAAGTTAGATGGTAAATAAATAAACTCATAACATCAATTTGTGCAAAGACGAAACCCGACTCATTGTCATAAAGTAAACGGTAACACAAAATAGCACAGCAGAAAAATGAGCGATAATTCCAATAATGAATGAAGCAAAGTATAACGGTGCGATGAGAATGGTAGTGTCAGTGTTTGAACATAATAGTATGTGTCTCAGCAGTTTGTGTCAGTTGTGTGTGTGTGTGTGATAGCAAATGGTGTGCCACGCTTTCTGTATTAGTAGTTTGTGTCACGGCATACAGAGCGCATAACGGCGGATGGTGTGTGTGTGTGTGCGCGTCATGGCAGGCAGTGGCGAGAGCTGGGAGGAGAGCTTCCTCCCCCAATGTCCGGCAGCTGTGCAGTGTGTGTTGATGGAAATTTATACATGTTTGGGGGCCATCACAACCGCGGCAACAGCAATGAGGTGAACTGCCTTTGGCCTATCACACCGCACTGCCTCTGGAGTGCACCATAAACTAGGTAACACGGTGTCATTGATTGACATATGTCCATTATGAAACCCCACGGTTTCCTGTTATGTTTTTGATTTGCTTATGTTGTGTTCTACTAGAATGGTAAAATGAAAAACCATGATTGGAATGAATTGAATTAGGGTCTACACCTGATCGTCTTGTTAAGTGACACGTTAAACATTTCGTCTTATGAAATGTGAACCATTTGCTATTTATATTCAATATCAACACTCTTGCCTGCTCAATGTTTCAACATGATCTTCACCATCTGGCTACATAAAAAGTAGTTGGGAGTTACCGTGGTGTAAGGTGCCCGGTCTGGCAGTGGGATCATATTTTATCTCTGCGGCCCTCTGTATTAGAGCGGCAGGGCGGTGCAGTCGTAACATCTGCACCTGACAGCAAGAAGGTTCTGCCCGAGGTGGTTCGATCCCCACCTCGAGCACCTTTCTATGTGGCGTTTATGTATTCTCCCCCTGTTAGGAGTGGGTGTCCTCCCGGTTTCTCCAGTTTCCTCCCACAGCTAAAAAAAAACCACACTCATTAATTGGCCGATAACATTGCAATGATTGCTTCGAAAAGCGGAGGGAGAGGGAACCAGCGACGCGGCTGTCCCGAGAGAGCAGCTTTTCGAAGCCATCATGCATCGAGCCGTGAAAACCTACATCATTACATTGATAACAATATATAGGAAGCAGTGTCTGGTGGAATGGCACTGGCTTACTACCTGGATAACTACCCCCCCCCCCCCGTGGTTTCCTCATACCTTCGCATCCTTGCCTCCTCCATCATAAGGCATGGACTTTACACGACGTGTTTTAAATTGTGTTACTATTGTATTATAACAAGGTGTACTTAAATATAGCACGTTATTGGTGGCATTGGAAAATTTACAAAAAGAAGGACATTACACTGCAGTGAGTGCCTGCGTGCACCACGGTTAAGTCTGTATAGTTTTTCAGCATACCTTTTGTGAGCCATAGTTGGCAAAGGAATTGTATTCATAGGAAACCCAACTTAATTTAGTTATTGTATTTTAATGCCCAGAAGTATGGCAGGGTGGGACCACTTGGTAAAATAAACTGGTTCTGTAGTTATTATTTGCAAGGGGGAGACGTGTGACTCAAAAGTCAGCAACTGAGCTGGCCCCACAGATCTTGGGTTTGAATGCAGGTAACTACTTTTGATTAAACCAGATCTTTAACTGTAGTGAGTTGATGGTCTTAGCCTAGCCACCTATGACTGAACAAAAATCGCATCACGTTAATATTTGGTTCCAAACTTGTAGAATTAAAATCTGTCAAACTTCACTTTTATACAGAGTGGGAAGTCTCATCTCATTGTCAGAAACCGCTTAGTCCTGTACGGGTTGCGGTGAGTCGGAGCCTATCCCGCAGACACAGGGCGCAAGGCAAGGATATACTTACGATGGGACGCCAGTCCATCACTGGGGCAATTTATTCTGCAAGCCACTTAACCTATGCAGCAGCATGTTTTTTGGGCTGTGGGAGGAAACCGGAGTGCCCGGCGAAAACCCACGCGGACATGGGGAGAGCATACAAACTCCACACAGAAAGGCACCCAAGCCGAGATTCGAACTCGGGACCTTCTTGCTGTGAGGCGACAGCGCTACCCACAGAGTGGGAAGTCATGTCCTCTATTCTGGATCGCAGGCCACTTGATGGGATGTCAGAGGGTGCTTTGTCATATCCGCTTCTGCGGGCCCTCCTGTGAGGTGAAGGGGTTGAACTGCACTGCGAGACATCCGAGATGAGACATCCTCGAGAATGTCTCATGACCTGATGTTGGTACCAAGGTCGGGATTAAAAAAATTGGGGAAAGAGACACAAAGTTATATTTTGCAGTTTTACACAATGGATCTGTGTCCCCGTGGAGATTCTTACAAGTGGGAAAGGATATCAAATTACACGGGCCAGCCACCCTCTCCCAAGGACAAGCTGGGCTGCTGGACACATGGCAACAAGTGAGCATCATACAATACACCAGGCTTAGGCAGCAGAAGACCGACCAGCAGCTTCAACAAATTTAAAAATATCTGCTTGCGTTAGCTTTTGCTTGAGCTGGATTTATTGCCAGTGCCTTTTATTGTTGTCACAGTTATTTTTTTATGCTATGCAGTATACAACATAACATGTGTATAATTGCCAGAAATGGTAAAAACCTGTTCTTCTGTTACATATATACACTGGCAAAAAAGTACCCATAGCTTTAACAGCTCCACCAGCGCTGCTAAGCATTGATATTGCATTGTTCTGAGTTGACTGCCTTTTGGCAACATCTGGCAAACACTGACAATCAGGCTCAAAAGAAAGCCATGTCTGGTGTAGGCCAATCAGTTTGAAGGACAATGCATATGTTATCAAAGCTTCCTGTTTGCACATTTTGCCACAAGTATGTGTGGCTTTTGCAAACTAGACACATTGCGAAATGTGTCTATTTTGGTGTTTTAAGATCTCAACACATGTATAACTGCTGGAAATGGTAAAAACCTGTTCTACTATTACAGTATACAACATAGTTTTGGCGTTCTAGTCTGGTTTGGTCTTAGGACTCTTTTTGCCCTCGTTGATTGATGAACAGCATCGGATACTGATGGTTGCTTGCTTACCAAAGTTGTTCTCTTGTGATAGCTGTGTCGAGCGCGTCTCCGCATCATATATCCTGCCACATTGGGGGCGTCTTCAGGCGTGCTGTGATTGAGAGAGGAGGAGCGCTCGACACGGCTGTCCCAAAAGAGCAGCTTTGATATGCAATTATGTTTCAAGCCGTAAAAACCCATGTCAGTATGGGAAATTCACAGAGGTGTTTGTGCTTTTTAAAAATAAGTATCATTCCAATTCCGACTGTGATGTGCCGGCGTGATGTCAGGAGATGAAAAATGGAACCCAATTCTGGCCCAGTATGTGGCAACAGGGTGGCGTGGTGTTAGCCTCTGCACCACATCGAAAAGGTCCTGCCCAAGGCAGTTTGAGTTCCACTTCTGTCATTTTTCTGTCTACAGTTTGTGTTCTCTCCCCGTTCGGCGTGGCTTTCCTCTGGGTTTTCTATTTTCCTCTCCTAAATAACAACGCTCATTAATGAATTAGCCGATAACATCGTAATACATAGGACACAGTATCTGGCAAATGTTGAAGTGCACGCCATAGCTCTCAGGAGCTATTGTTTCGGGATAGTCAAGTAGAGCATTGATCCTCTCTTCTTCACAACATTTCAGCTCCCCCAGTGGGGGGTGTTATATCGGGCTGTTGATGACTCGGAAAGCTTGATGATGCCTTCAACGTTGAAAGCTGCCGATGACTCAGCCTGAGAGGCTGGGAGATAAAACATTGCAAAGGAGTGAGCAGTTAACGCTTGATACAGCTGAAAGAGCATCTCTTAAGAGCAACGCTCACACGTCAAGCTGTGAATATCGACATTAATGCTCTGAAAGCCATCTCTGACTTCCAGCATTATGCGTGTGCCCACCAGAGAATCGTGGCCATGACTTTGTTGGTGTGTGCGTCGTCTTCACCAGACTCGTATTTTTTGGAGGCTATGGCTACCAGCCCCGCGAGGCCCACCGAGGGACGTTCGAGTTTGACGAGACCTCCTTGTGGGTGCGTGTCTCGATGGTGCGGCCCAGTGCCTTCAGCAGCAAGGGCCCTTTGGTTTGCACCAAGTCGCATCCTCGGACAAATCAAGCTGCAAACTACAGCCACCACGGAGTTTCCTGTTAATGTGAACTGTTGTTTGGGCATTACATTCGTATTATGTTGTCTTCTTACCACGAAACTTTGCAGGGCCCAAATATTTCCAGAGGCTGGAATAATCATGTACACGTTTTCGACCTGGAAACGTGCAGTTGGAGTCAACCTCTCACAACTGTAAGTCAGCAGCACATCATTTCACGGTATTTTCGATTTCATTACACATGAAAACACTCGTTAATGGGCCTATAACACTTTATATATAGAGGAACCCAGAGTTTGGGAGGGTGAGGAGTTTACCAACAGCTCACTGCTTGTCTACTGCATCTCCTGCTCATCTGTGGTTTCTTATCACGCCTCGGAGTCGTTCTCTGCGCTCGTGATTGAGCAAATCAATGATGCACACTTTTCCATGCAGGGCACGCCGCCACTTCCCCGTGCCGCACACGCCTGTGCTACCCATGGCAACCGGGGCTATGTCTTTGGAGGCCGCTATCTGGTAGGTTCCAGGATCTTGATCGCATTACTCCGGCAAAGCCCCTTTTGGGACATTAGAGTTGGTATCACCCCTGCGGTGTGTGGGGGGTATCATGGTTCACGGACGAGAAATACCAGTGTGTGTGAGAACACTGTTATGTGACGATTTCTTCGAAAAGCCGCTCGGGACAGCCGCGTCGGTCGCTCCCTCTCTCCACCTCGCGACGTTTCGCCTCACACGTTGGAGACATCCTCAGGCGCAGATGTCGTGAGGTGGCGAGAGGGAGAGCGATCGACACGGCTGTCCCGAGAGAGCAAGCTTTTCGAAGCAATCGTCATGCATCGAGCCGTGAAAACCGACATCATTACAATATTGCTCTGTTGTTGTTAAGGTATACAAACGCACGTGTGTGTGCGTGCTTCTGCTTAACTAGGGAGCTCGGATGAATGACTTGCACTACCTGAACTTGGACAGCTGGGCATGGAGCGGCACGTACGTTCTCTGAACACTCGCTAGCATCCTTGCGCGCGTTGTAATTGGCGCACGGTGATCGAAGCGGCTTGGTCGCCTGCCGCCACCGCGCAAGCGGCTGTGGTGGATTTTGCGTGCTGCGGTCGCGTGAATGTGGCATGGACGTTGCTCCCGTTGTGCGATCGGTGCAGGATAACAGTGAGAGGAGCAGTGCCGTTGGGTCGGTCCTGGCACACGCTCACCGCTGCTTCGGATGATCAGCTCTTCCTCTACGGAGGCTTCACAACGGAGCGTCAACCTCTTGGTACCCCCATAAACAGTTAAATACTGTCCGTATAGGCTTTAGACTGCTGGGATAAATGCTGTTAGCGAGGCACATCATGGAGTGGGTAACCAGCACCATGCTTTTGTCTCTCTAATAGTGATGCTTTTACACAACACCAGGTATTCACTTAAAGCTGTTGACATGGTGGAGATCCAGAACGGTTTCAGATCTTTGTGACTGATGATGACCGTAATCATCCGTGCTGTTGAAGAGTGTGCCTCTGATTTGACCTATTTTGTTTTGCTCCAGAACTTGACAATCTTTTTGTCTGACTGGGAAAGACAGTCTGCATCTGATTTCTCAAAATAACAATTTTAGTAACGTGTATATACACTTGCCTCTTGTTTTGTACAATATTAGTATCTATGGTTCAGCTACTTTTGCTATCCTAATTGACTGGCCAGTCACATTGGTTCCAGGTTGAAGAAACTATTTGTTTTTTCGAAGATTGAAAGTAAAAATAAGTCATTGAAAGAAATGTGATACAAATAAAAATGTGAATCATTGCTTTCAAAACACACTTTGCCATTTTACATGCGTGGTTAGGATCAATCACAAGTACGGTCATTGCCGTGAACTAACAGTGCAGTCATACCATGTTGATTAATAGTTTAGCTTTTTTGTGGTGTTGGTTACAGGGGACGGCTGGATTTACAGCGTGAAGAGCAACGAATGGCGAAAGCTCTCCCACATCCCTCCCGACAGACCGAGGTCCACATTCCCATGGCCGTGCACGCGCTGCATCCAGGCATTGCCTTATGTGATATGTGCGAGGCTCCTTGCGAGGGATAAACACCGGGCGCTGTCTGCGTGGGTTGCAGGCTGTGGCACACAGCGACCCTGAGCGAGGAAGGAGAGGTGCTGGTGTTTGGGGGCTGCTCCAACAACCTGCTTGCGGGAGAGATGTCTGTAAGATCGCAAGCTGCTTCGTAGACTCACAAATCTGCTCGCTCAGCTAATTACCCATTCATATCGTGAAACATAAAAAAAAATATTCAAAAAAGAAATTGCATAACCTGGCCCCCTAGTGTACAGTGCAGTCTCCCAGTCATGTCTACTGTATGTACTCTGGCAGCATTTCTATTTATATTGTATTGAAGAAGGGCCAATTTGTAAAATGTCACCAATATGTATTTTCTTTTAAGACTACAAAGTGTATTTGATAAATGCATTAAGTTCACTAATCACTCACATTTTCATTAGCCTAGCCATATAATTACAAATATACTCATCCTTACCTTCCTCACAAAGTTATGTACCAACACACCTACTAATTTAAAGTTATCGTCTGACAAATTTGCAGAGTTAGGGGTGTGTGGTTGAGCGATCATTGGAGGTCTAGAGGGAGAATGGTGCCATGTGAGATCACACCATGGCCTAGGAGCATGTTACTTGTTAAGGGCACACTCGAATTGTAACAAAATTCAAGCAAGTCTTTTCACAATTATTTAATTAAATGCTAGCTCTTAGTGTTTATTTAGGGCCCAAAAAAGCTTGGATGACTGCGTTTCCACCGAGTTATTGACCTTTTTTTTCCAGTTTTAAAATGCTAGGCATAAAGATGTTTTACATTATGATATATGATATAGTCACGGCTGGCTGGATGAAGGCCTCCTCAACTCATTGCCATTCTTTGTAGTCTTGCGGTGCAACAATTCATCAAGCTCTTACCTGCATATGAGCTGATCTCATTTTCCCAATACATCTAGAGTATTGTCCCTCTGGGCATGTTTCCTT
>JAZEWT010000010.1:8201571-8213028 GCA_036362905.1 Mordacia mordax
AGGTGTAATAATGTCTTCTGGGAAGCACAGGCCGTAACATGGATGCTGTGCAGGAGATTGGAATGTGAACGAGAAACATTTGCGCCATGTTACAGCAGAACAGAAACAACCATAGACAATATTCAAGAAATGTCCTACTAAACGTGTTGATTAGAGGCGTACGCATATGACGTTACTTTGCAGCCTTAGTAACTTTCAGAGGGGAGAACCAGTTTGTATTATTGGGGGAGGGGGGGTGTCACCTAACCAAAAAGTGGGAGCCACTGGTTAATAGTTGATAATTGAACTCCCCTTTGCCAAGCAGTGGGATATTACAGGCTCACAACAATGCCAAACAACAGTTTTTTTAATCGGCTACTTTCTGCGTATGCTCTTCTGGAACTCATTACAAAGATTCACAATATTCGTCTTTACAGTTGCCTTTATTTTCACAGATATATTAGAAGCCGGATTTACTGTGTTGCAGAGAGAATGTTTTCAACATCATCAGTGCCTTTGACATCCCGAGGTTCATCTACAACAACGAAAGGAAAAAAATGATACCGTGAGTGGATTAAATTATTCTTTAGTACAAGACTGTTCAGATATAAACCTTCCATGCAGATTCCGCTGTCCTTCCCTTTAAGACATAGACTTAAAATATTGTGGATTTGAAGTGTACCTAGTGTATTTAATTGGATGATTACCAACCCTTCACCACCTACTAGAGAGTAGAGCTTTAACATTCGGATTTGTGTAAATCGTTCAAGGGACGTTTTTTGCGAAGAGAAAATAACATCCCACGCACCTCATTTGGCATTCAGATTTTCAAGCCCCTTTGCGTTTTGGCTCTACCCTCCGTTCAAATCACACAGAGTGTATCTACGGACAAGTCTGACACCATATTATGACAAAACAATGTTAATTTATTTAACGTTTGTTATAATTAAAAAAACAATAATTTTGATTACAATTATTAACCTTTTGACCTTATACAACATTTTATCCATTTCTGTTTTCATGCCTGCTGGAATTTAATTGCTCCGAAAAGCTGCTGTCTCCGGACAGCCGTGTCGATCGCTCTCTCTCACGACGTTTCACTTCACACGTTGGAGGCATCCTCAGGCGCTTTGTGCGTGTGTCATGTGTGATTCCTACTTTTATGTAGGCACTATCATTACTGCTGGAATTTAGTAATTTATTTCTGCAGTTTCTATTGTGCTGGATATAAAGTGGCTACTTGCTTTAGAAATCAATTTTTTCCTCACTTTACATCAAAGCCAAAGCTTTTTATCTATCGAGAATGCCAATTGCATTTCTGCATGGTGGTAGAATGGTAAACATCGCAGTGGAATGTAATGATTCAAATTGCGGCTGGAATTAAGCCTTTCATGTAGAAGAGACATTAAGCAGTGTCCTGTGATTTTCACGGGTGTCCCGCGTATATGTGCGCTCCCACAGTCTGGCCATGACGAACCACCCTCCGCCACGCCTCATAGCCTCCGCTCGGGACAAAGCTGCGGTTTTCCGGGAGCGATACGCCATTCTGCAGCAGGTGACCTCAGTGGCCGATGCGCGGTGTTGCATAATTAATCATCTACGGCTCTAGTTTCTATAAAACTGCAGTTGTGGTTAGCACGCGTATTTCTGTGCACTGGATGGAATTGGTGATCAAAGTCATTACTTGGGTCTGCGTCACTGTCGCATAACTCGAGGCGCTGTGTTGCCCGATATTGCAGCGGACCCACCGGCATGACCTCTTTACCCCTCCTGTGATCGGATCGGTCACAGAGGAAGGACGCAACAAGTTTCAGGTGAACTGTTTGAATGCCACTTTTGTACATATTTTCACGAGATCTGCTTGTGTAACTGCAGTGAAGCACAACGCACAACCGTACCAGTATTGCAAAACACCAGAAGCCAGTATCCTTGTGTTGTTGATGGTTTAACGATCGATATCCAAGTTTTTCTGGGTTGGCCAGTTGCCCCCCCCCCCCATTTGGTGGAGGTATTGGATCATAATTTCATGGCCGCATGCCTCGCTTTGTGCCAGCCTCTTTTAATCAGAGGGTCTTCGGATCGCTATTTGTCTGGAACCTCTCCCCAGGCCTGTTCACCAAGGGATACCTCAGTGGAAGTGCTGGATGCCGGGTAACAATATGATAAGGAGTAATTGCAATGATTTATGTGTGTAGCCGTTTAATGCATTGGTGGCTTTGTGCATGCGTTGCAGACACGCACCTCTGCGAATGAATGATGTCGCTTCTGACGTGCGCTTGTACTATGCTTGCGTGTGTTATAGCTGAAAACAGTGGAATTCCTTCAGGGCAGCACTGCTCGGTTGGGAGAGGTCATCGTGCTGGGCATGCTGACCCAGCTCAAAGAGGTTAGCAGTCAAAGGTTGACATCACAGCTGTATCGATTCCCTTGTTATTCCTTGCCTCAGAGTTACCGGTCATTGATGTATAAGAAATGTTTCAGTATTATTAATATTGCTTGGAATTATACAAAAAAACATCCCTGCGCCTTTCTGCTGTCTTCATTTTACAGGGGAAGTATTACCTAGAAGACCTCACTGGGACTGTGCAGCTTGATCTTAAAGATGCCATATCCTTTTAAAAATGCTACAAGTTACATCCCATAACTATTATTGCACAGTTACCCGTGTTTTTTTTAAGCATTGAGCTCTGATGATGAATGCAGTTTGATGCCAATTACTACAAAGTGTATGTGAACATTGAGTTTGCTGGCAAAAGCAGCAGACATATGATATCATAGTTTTGTAACTGCAATGACTTGACGTATCACACCAGTTCCACAGTGGACTCTACACGGAGTCCTGCTTCGTTCTGGCGGAGGGTACGTTCCTTATTCCTGCCAATCTATTGCAAGCTACTACATTACTGTGATGTGTACTTTTTATTGGAACATTGTCAGTTGTTATTAAATCACTGGTGCTTGTATATTGCACAGTGGCGCAGATAGTAGCGCTGTTGCCTCACAGTCCTTAGTTCGAATCTCGGCCTGGGTGCCCTTCTGCATGGCGTTTGCATGTTCTCCCAGTGTCCATATCAGTTTTCACCGGGTACTTCGATTTTCTCCCAGTGCAAGGACATGCTGCCTAGGTTAATTGTCTTGCTGACTTAATTTGCGCCTGGTACCCTGCGATGGACTGGCGTCTCATCTTGGATATTTGTATATCGCCTCCCTTTTGCCCTGCGTCTGCCTGGATAGTTTCCAGCCTACCCCATGACCCTGTGTCAGAATACATGAATGAATGCATGTGCATGCATTTTTAATGTGTGTGCCCCTCAGGTTGGTACGAGGATGAGATATTTCACGTCAACGCAGTTGGCTTCCCTCCCACGGAAGCGGCAAAGATTTCCAGGTGTGGAATTCGTCGATGCCAGTGGATGGATAGATGTTTATTATTACAGCAGAAAGTAGCCAGGGAGCTTGCAAGCTCTAGATGCAGGAGTCCTGCGACACAACACATGTCTGAACAGACGAACGCAACGCTACGTTTGTGTGTTACAGTCTTGATCACACGCTGCTCGGGATTCATTTTCACCGCCTGGTGTGTGTGTGTGTGCGTGTGTGCCCAGCGGTTGGTGCGCTGGGCTACATACCAGGCGACCCGAGTTCAAATCCCGCTCATGGCTAACACCAGGTCATAGGCCTCACATAGGTCAACTCAGCCTCAATTTAGTACCCAGTGCAATGTGAAAATATTGCCACTAGGGAGACAAAGGCGGCCGCGCGTGGTGTTGGTCACCCACCCCCTCGTGTGCCGTGTCGACCTTCATAGGTGCTCGCTAACTGCACTTGACCCTGCAGTCTGTAAAGGCTATACGGGGGATCTCTTTGTCTTGTCCCTGCAGGACGTACTTTGGAGACGTGAATCTGTTTGGGGGGCCGTCGGCCACGAGTGTGAAAGCCTCGGCAGTGCTGGCCAACATCGAGCAGCGCAACGTTGACGACATGTTCGTGTTCGTCTCGGATGCGTGGCTCGACCGCTCAGACGTCCTTGATCGGCTAAGGCTCATGTTTACTGGTGGGAATGCACTCATCATCGTCAGAAACCGCTTAGTCCTGTACAGGGTCGCGGTGAGCCGGAGCCTATCCCGGCAGGCACAGGGTGCAAGGCAGGGCTATACCTACGATAGGACGCCAGTCTATCACCGGGCACTGCGGGCGATTTAGTCTGCAAGCCAGTTAATCTATGCAGCAGCATGTGTTTTGGACTGTGGGAGGAAACCGGAGTGCCCGGCGAAAACCCACGCGGACACGGGGAGAACATGCAAACGCCACACAGAATTGCACCCGAGCCGAGATTCGAACCCGGGACCTTCTTGCTGTGAGGCGGCAGCGCTACCCACTGGGCCACCGTGCCACCCGGGGATGCACTCGCACAAGCAAAGCAATCATAATTTGTTGAGCCAGGTAGACAGTTTTCTTGGTCATTATATTTGTCCAGGATGTTTGGCTGTTTTTTTGTGTTTGTACATTTATTTGAAAGTAGATCTAAATGTGAAGTGTCAGCAATGTGAAAATGGTATGAAAGGACAAAATATGTTGTTTCAAATCATTCCAGAGTTTGGATCAATCTAGGATGATATTAATGGTAGCTTACAAATCACAAAGAAATCAAATCCACTCCTGGTGCATTACTGATCCAAGTACACAAATGTCGAGTCTCATTTTCTTTTGTTGCATTGATATAGCTAGCGTCTTACACCCAAAGGTTCCAATGCGCTGCAGAAAATAGGTGAATTTGAGTTTCCTCCAGGAGGAAATCCACTCAGAACAAGGGGGAGATGACACAATTTCCACACAAAAAGGCACCCGAGGCAGGGATCGAACTGCCTTGGGCAGAGCGTTTGTTTTGAGGTGCAGATGTTACTGCTGTCCCACACTACCACTCTGCCACTCCAATGTGGCGGAGTGGGGGTGCAGACTGCACTTACAATATTCGCCATAGTACAAGACGCCCCAAAAAGTAAGGTGCATCCCAAATCTCAGGAAAATATGGCACTGTGGAGAGGTATTATCCAGAAGACGCTTATGAATGTGAAATGAGATGCAGGCAGTGTGCAGTAGCTTTGAATAATAATAAAACATTGGTTGTCACAAAGAGTAGCTATTGAAGGGTATGCTCAAGTGACAGTTGTTTTTTGCAAATTTTTGAACGACTGGTGGTTTACTGTGCTTTGGGTGGTAATGTTTTGCTACATAGAACCGTATAACTTTCTGAATCAGATGAAAGAAATTTTTGGGAAGATGCAACATGTTCAGCGAATTGCAAGATGCACACTCCTAACTCTAAATATATATATATATATTTCCAGAGAGTGCAATCCACTTCATAGTCTGATTTTTATTTGTATAAATCTAGTCACTTATGTAGTACCTCTGCTAAGGCTTAAATTCACATTATTGCTCAGAGTTACTGCACATTAATGACTGTTTTATACCTAAAATTATTATCTGCAAAGATGTAATGTGACAATGAAAATGGATGAATGTGCACGTTTAGCGTATCGTAGCGTTGGGTATTACTGCTTTAGGTTGTCATTATTGTTATTAGAACCCATTAAATCTTATACAGGGTCATGGGGAGGCCGGAACCTATCCCGGCAGACACAGGGCATAAGGCAGGGTTATTCCCAGGATAGGACGCTAGTCATCGCAAGGCTCTCAGGGCCTTTTAGTCAGGCATCTTAACCTAGGCAGCATGTCTTTGAACTGTCAGAGAAAACTGGAGTACCTGGTAGAAACACATATACATGTGGTAAACACACAAGCTCACAAGCTTCACACAGAAAAGTACCAGGGCCAGGAATCGAACCCGGGGGGTTCTTGCTGTGTTGTGGCTGTGCTGCCTTAGAGTAGGTTGTATTTTTGCCAAAGTATATTAGCATCATTATCATCGTTGTGTCATGGTGCATTACATCAGTGACTGGGGAGTGGCGCCAAGTGATGCATGTAATGTTATATTGCTCACTCGTCTTGCTGCCTAGACATGCAGGTAATGTTTAATTCACTCTCCTTGTGTCTTGACATGAATGCAGGTTACTCAGGCGCTCCACCCACTTGCTTCATATTTTGTGGAAACTTCAGTTCGGCTCCTTATGGCCGCAACCATACATTTGTGCTCATAGGTAGTGCACACGTGTTCAGCTATGAGTCCAATACACTTCCAACAGCACACATTCATAAAGCACACACGCATCCAATACCACATTAGCAGGTCGTGTATACATGTCCACTGTCATGTCCATAAGTAGTGCAAATTAGTCGTATTAACAGCCCTTATTTATACCAGCATGAGTGACACTGCCCAATATATATTTTTATGTTGAGCCGCACAAAGCCCTTCACTTTGTATTGGCATTCCACGTGAACACACAACACGTGCGTAGACACTAAAAACTAAAGTACACATATACACCTGCAGAGCAATACAACTTGATTTATAACTCACTGTTGCCACGCTCTTCAAGTGACGTTATTTCTTCGCAGATTCGCTGAAATGTTTAGCGGACGTAATTTGCGACTTTCCCTCCATTCTTGAAAGGTAAAACAGCTTTTGTCCTGCAGAAAAATTATTTTAAGTGGCCCGAGAGCCGATGTTTGCTTGTCTTGTGGAAGGTCCATGTGAACAGCGTTAACAGAAGAGTGGCGCTTGTATCTTGTGCCCGTTATGTGTATGCATATTAATGCTTATGTATTAAATTACGCACGCTTATAAATGTACATACAAGCAAGAGTATATATTTACATATATTCTGTGTGTGTGTGGGTGGCTGCAGCAGCCGATTCGTGTTTGTTCCAGGACCAGAGGATCCAGGACCTGGAGCTATTTTGCCCAGGTACAATACATCGCACAGACAACAATCTTACAGTCTTGTACAGTATGCGAGGACTGTAAAATGGTGTGTTTCCTGGTGTAAGGTTTCAAAGAAAGATGGAGATAAGGTTTAGGATTGAGCGTTAGAGTTAAAGGTTTAAGATTGAGCATTGGCATGTAAGTCAAAGAATTAGGTTAAACTACAGTGCATGGCTTATTTGGGAAAACCATAAGAGTTATGGATGGGATTGTAAATACATATATTACTGCATATGGATGTTTCACAAATTTGTTTCTGAAGGCCCCCACTTGCGGATTACATTACGGCAGAGTTCAGAAGACGCGTGCCCTCAACCATCTTTGCCACGAACCCTTGCAGGTGACGGCAAGTCACACCACCAACGCTTGCCAAAATCACCACACTGGCGTGTCCTCACCCATGGCATGCGTACTGCTAGCAGGTTTTCAGCTCAACTGGGTATGCATGTGTGGTCCCACAGGCTGCAATACTGCACACAGGAGGTGGTGATATTTCGAGAGGACCTGGTAAACAAAATGTGCCGGAACTGCGTGCGATTTCCAAATCCTGGCACAGATATCCCCACCCATGTGCGTATCTGACTTTCACCAAAAAAATATTGTTGTTTATTTGCCGTTGATGTCGTTGTTGCTGACATGTTTTTTTCCACAGCTTTGCACAGCACTCTGTGACCCCTCGGGTGAAAAGCACTCCAGAAGTGCAATTATTACTACTACCTGTCAGTCCAATGTTCTGCAATCCCTGATTATAATCTTTTCCTCTCATTTTGTTTCACTCTCTCTTACACTGGCACGTTTTATACGTCTGCTGTATCACTTTGAAAGTTAATGTTACTGATTTTTCATAGGCTGACGTAGCGGGTAGCATTGCTGCCTCACAGCAAGGTACCCGGTTTGAGCCCTGGCTCGGGTGTCTGTGTGGAGTTTTAAGTCTCTCCCTCTGGCCATGTGGGTTTTTGCTGGGCACTCAGTTTTCCTCCCACAGTCCAAAGAAGACATGTCTAGGCTAACTTGCTTTAATACATTTCTGCTGGTGCCCTGGGATGGACTGATATCCTATCCTGGGTATAGCCCTGCCTTGTGCCCTATGTTTGTCGATATAAGCTCAGCCCCACACACAACCCTGTACAAGATTAAGCAGGTACTGACATTTAATTCTAGATTGTAACGTCACTATTTTATAGTGTATGCACGCTTCCTCTTGCATTGTCTTGCAGTATCGTTGCATTATCTTTACAATGCCATAGGTCGTCTCCCTTCTAAAGGAAATGTTCTCTTTGTGGGCCCTCTCCTGAGTTCAGCATGGGTTTTTTTTTGCACGGGTGTGTTTGCGCTGTAGTTTGTCAAGACACTGGTGAGCCAGGGCCACCTGTCACCATTGCCACTGTTTGTCAGCCCCGTGTATTGGGGCTACGACTACACGCTCTCCCTGTACCCGCTTCCTGACCTGCTCGTGTGTGCCGACAAGTACGACCCCTTCAGCATCACCAACACGGAGTGCGTGTGCATCAACCCGGTATGCCATCCCCATCCACAGCCACAGCCACGTGATTTTGCTTTGACGAAATATTATTTCCCCTTCACAACCCGTATGTGATGTACATTTCCATTTCAGGGGTCCTTCCCTCGGAGTGAATTCAGCTTTAAAGTTTACTACCCATCCAGCCGGACTGTAGAGGATAGGTGAGCTACAAAAATAAAATACCTGCGACCGTGCATGCATTATTGATCGACATTCCACAGGCAGCTGTAGTGCTGGCCCATTGGGAGTCTCAATTTGAAATAATATTGCCCCTTTCCACCACCCTTTAATACCATCCTAGATAGGATGTCACGAGACGTGTGGATGCCCTAATAGAAATATATACAAAAATAATGGTATATTAAGATCAGCAGATAGACAAGACCGACAAGATTAATTGCCCTTTGTTATGTGTCTCTGTATGTGACGTATCCGTTTTCATAAATCTAGGACCTACTTGTTTATGCATAGCACCGCCACTGCATGTTGGGAAATGAAAATTGACGCTTGTGCTGTAAATAATGCATGAACTGATGCTGTATTGTGTGCTCCCCTGGTTTCTGCAGTAAACTGCAAGACATTTAGATGGAGCAAAAGCAAGCCAGGGAACGCCATGATGTCGACTCCGAGCCCCGAATGGCATTGCAGCTGTGTGGACCCGAGCCGTCCCTTGTTCCTGAAGAAGTGGCAGCCACTCACTTTTGCATAGCCATACACGTTACTGATGCCACACGTTAAGGGGAGACACTTAAATTTACATTTCCTGGATGTGGAATAATCCATATAAAATAAACCCTTACTCCACGCTGCCAAACGTCAGATTTTGGCAATTTATTTAATATGTGATATGTTTTGTGTGCAGTGTAAGTACATATATTAATGTATAATAAATAAATAAATACATCGAACCCGCTCAAGCGTCAAATGCTGTTAGGAATTTCATGTCCAATACCTGTCCTTTGTGCAGTTGCTATCCTGTATTGTGGTTGTTTTAGCTCTAAATTGCTTTATATTTTTTTAATGCTGTTGCCGTATTGGTGCCCCAGTTGCTTGCAAATTAGAATTATGCTGGTCTGATGCTTTCTCACCTTAAATAAAATTCTACATGGATTTCGCATATTGCCGCTGAATTGTGGAAATGCGCAGTGTGTCTTCTGAAGACACCAGGCCCTGCTTGTTGAAACTGTTTACAGTAAACCCTTAACCTTCGTATGGGATACGTTTACGAGAATCGCGAACACCACGTTTACGTTTCTCTGGATGCACTCACCATATTACGAGGCTACACGATGGAAATACGTATGATCAAGAATGCAATTCCAACAATGGCTGATCAAAGACCAGGAGATGGGGAATACAGCTCACACTAGTAATGTTGTGCCGCAGCAACGTAGCTAACTCACCAAAAACCACAACCGCGAGCCCAAATACTTGCAGGTTCAGGGTTTACTGCACTCGTATGCAGAGCCCAGTTTGAATGCCGTCTGCCCTTATTGGCCGACTCAATTCCCCCAACGTGTATTTCAGGTTGACTTAGTTGGCACTTCACTCAGTTACACTGAATTTCACATGTTAACTTGGCTCGGCACACAGCCTCTAGAAAATCATCTGTACTACGGGATCCCTGTGCTGGCTCGGCTCATGTGCCAGTGGAAAAGTCCCGGGGACATTACTAAGGGGCCACTGTCTCGCCAGCGGGGAGAAGTGAATCGCGTTCAGCCGACGAGGTGGTGCGATTCTCTTGGCTCAGGCAGAGCTCCCAGTCGCGTGGATCTGCCCAACCCCCATTGAGCCGGGGCCTTAGTGCGGCCGCTTCGTTCCTCAATCGTATGGAGAGTGCGGCGGGGAAGAGCGCCCCCTTCAGCTGCTGGGCGACACGCTCCGCATGGGCCCGCTCCTGCGGCACCCCGCACAAGTTCCGGTGGTGGTGCATCCCGCAGCCGCCACCCGTGTGCAGGACGCGCGGCAGCCTCGCCGCCAGCACCAGCAGGGCCCCGCCTGGGGCGCACTCGGCGCTGGCGAGCTGCACACTCCAGTCCCAGTTGTAGTCGTCACAGGTGCAGAAGGAGCGGGCGCAGCGCGCCAGCTTCTCGTAGCCGCTGCGCATCATGGCCATACCCGTGTTGTGGCGGCTCGAATGCCACGGAACCACATCAATTGCCTCCGTCTCCGCCGCCACAGCGGCCGCCGCTCCGGCCCCGGTCGCGGGCCCGAGGGCGCCCAGGCTCAGTAGGTCGCAATGCGCGCACTCGCGGCGCCGCACGTCGCCCATGGCGGCGAGCAGGACCAGGGTGTCGGGCAGCACAAAGTGGTCCTCCTCCAACAGCAGTACGGGCCCCGGGTGTCCGTGCAGCATTCGCAAGCCGCGCCACACGAAGTGCAGCTTCCACCACCAGTGGTGCTTCGCCTGCGTGAAGGCCGCCTCGCGGTAGTGGCCGTAGCGGTCCGGCGTCGCGGCGTTCACGCAGCCGAGACGCTCGGCGTCGCGGGGACTCGCGTTCCGGGGGCAGTCGCGCGGGTCCTGGCCCGGGAAGGAGGTGGCGTGGAGCTGCGCGCTGAACGGGTAGAAGATCTGCAGCGCCTGGCAGAAGCGCACCCCGCGCACCACCGCGTCCACCTCCTCGGACACCTCGTCGTGACTGAAGATCAGCAGCGCCGACTCGATTCCCTTGACGGCGCCCAGCGACTCGACGAGCAGTCTCAGGTGCGCGGCGCGGGAGTGGACCTGCACGACTATTACGGGCCCGCCGGGCCGCCACGCCGCGGCGAGGCCCACGTTCCGCGGCCTCTGCTCCGCGTTCATCCGCTGCACCAGGCGACGAAGAGAGGCCACATGGTCCGGGCTACGGGGAGCTTCTCCGGGCGCCACCAGGGCCACGGGGCCTGGCGGGGACGCGGGGCTTTCGGGGCCTCTGGTCTCGGGTCGGGGCCGCGCCTTCAGCAGCAACAGTAGTAGCAGCAGCACCAGCAGCGAGGCCGCAGAGGCCACACGGGCCCAGAGCACGGACACACGCATGACTACATGAGGCTACGCGTGCGCTCCCTCCGACACAAAGCCCCGCGTGGT
>JAZEWT010000010.1:8242740-8259221 GCA_036362905.1 Mordacia mordax
GTCAGTCATCTCAGCCCAGCATGACGCCTGGGTCTGTCCCCAGCGCCTCAATGATGACCACATCCATTGTTGTACTGCACTTTGCAGTGGATTGACCATGGCCGTTGATGAAAGTTTTTTTTTAATCTTATATATGATTGATGGAAAGTATAACCGTGTTCTGCAAGTGCAATCCAGTGCCGTTAAGTTGTACATAGACTGTCAACACAAGTGTGAGCACGTTTGCTATTGTACAGGAAGTAAAGTTATGTTGTTAACTTTAACGGTGAGTGAACCGGATCTCGCTTAACCGCGTGGTGACTTACGGTCCAGAGAGACTTGCAGATGACAACTGCACGGTCGGGTGGCACAGTGCTGATGCCTGCATCTCACAGAAAGTCCTGTCCGAGGCGGTTCGAGTCCCTGCTTGCGCGCCGTGACACTCTCCCTCCTCTCCCTCCTCTCCCCCCTCCCTCTCATGTTATCTCTCACGGTGCAAATTGTAATTGTTGTTTTGCAATATTTACCGGGCGGTGATGGCTGGACTCCCGTGGCCCGTGATCCAGCGCTGTGGAGGCAGCAGTAATAGAGGTTGATCACGGACCTTTTGCACACCAGGGTCTCCGCCTACCACTAGGTAGCGCTCGCGGCCCACTGATGGGTTGAGAATGGCGGGTGTACAGTGCAGAAACAATGCGAACTCCACCTGTAGCCACCTGTACTGGGATACAGTGTCGGCCCCCCTCTCACGCGTGGGTTTCCGCCAGTGAAACTTCTCCGGTTAATAACAATGTCCTTGTCACTGCCGCGCAGTCGTGATGCTACGCAGTAAGTGCAGACTCAGGAGTGCAGGAGAGAAGCGTGGGGGAAACCTTGGTTCACCATTGAGTTTTCGATCTGTGTTGTTTCCAGCTCAGCAATTGTAGGACCATTAAATTGATTGTTCTGGTGTAGGCTTTCGCGGCTACATGTAATAGAATTGCCTGATCGTGACTCCAGTGTCGGAGGCGATACATTGCAAAAGAGAGCAACACTCGACACGGATATCTCGCAAAGCAGCCACGAAGAGCAATCGCAATTTAAATTCTGATCAGGCCCCATGCTGTAAAGTTCAGTCTGCCTGACATGGGTGCTATGAAGGAGGGTCATAGGCTGAAACATATATATATCATTTTCAGGGAGTGTTATTGACGAATGTATTATCATATATATTATGTTCAGTGCTGATTGACACTGAACAATGGTCCATTGTAGACGTAATGAATAACCCAATTACATTGTTACAATAGTCATGCTGCTGTGCCATTATCCTCACCGAAAATGTTTACTTGATAAATATTTCACTGAGACAATCCCTTGTTTACAAAGGTGTCCAAAATCGTGTTCAACCGGTCTTTATTAATTGGATTGACTGTTATTGCATCGCCTCGTGTAAAAGTTCGTATAGGCCATGTGTGTGACAGTGATGATGATGATGTGCAGGTGAGAGTGAGCTGGACGACGCCTATATCCACAGGCGTGACATGGACTGGCTGGAACAGGCAGACGGTAAGCTGGAGGCAGCGGTTCTGCAGTTAGTGGGACTGGAATCAATGGCACTGCCAACTGTAATCACACGCAGATCCACAACAATGCTGATGGTGGGATACGGACATCCAAAATAAGCACCTAATTTGAGAACCAAACATCGCACCTCCTGGCTTCGCCCGCAGTCACTCATTTCATCTTAGGTGGTGCTTAAATGATCTAACTTTGCAAACGCTGCCTCTTTGTTAAAATCACATTGGTTCACGTTGCTGTTTTGTAGTACACTACAGTCAATGCATAATAAAGATTTAAGGCTAGGGTAGCACGGTGGCCCAGTGGGTAGTGCTGTAGCCTCACAGCAAGAAGTCCCGGTTCGAATCTTGGCTGGGGTGCCTTTCTGTGTGGAGTTTGCATGTTCTCCCTGTGTCCGCGTGGGTTTTTGCCGGGCACTCCGGTTTCCTCCCAGTCCAAAAAACATGCATAGGTTAATTGGCTTGCAGACTAAATTGCCCGCAGTGCCCGGTGATGGACTGGCGTCCCATCGTGGGTATATCCCTGCCTTGCACCCTGTGTCTGCCGGGATAGGCTCTGGCCCACCACGACCCTGTACAGGAGTAAGCGGTTTCTGACAATGAGATGAGATTTAAGGCTAATTTTGAATATTCAGAATGTCACATGTGCTTTTGTTAAATATCATTGCAATAAAATGTCGCCATATGAAACCTCCTTTTTGGTATGAAATGTGCAGAAATGATATTGTTGGTTGAAACGGGGTTGACTCGGGTTGACCAAATTACCCCCCCTCCCAATTGTGGGAGTATAATAGCAGAATTTTCAGGCTGAATAGCCTTCCTGACACCAACCTCATTTAATCGTGAGGGTCTGCATATCGCTATTTATTTGCAACCTCCGAGCAGTCATGTTGACCAAGGGAGACCCGACTAAGGAGTGTTAAGACTCTAGGTGACAGCTTTGCGTAAATAATAATAATAATTGCATTTAGAGCGCTTTTCACCCGAGGGTCACAAAGCGCTTCACAGAGCTGCGGAGAGAATGGCACGCCAATAACGACACTAGAACAGAAAATCAGCAGTAATAACATTTTTTTGTTTTTTTTTATACATACACAACGTTGTAGAACAAGTAAAATAATCAGACTTTAAACTAGAAATTTAAAATGCAAAAGTATCAGTGTATATAATACATATAATTGGAAATGGTTTAATTTCACATTTATCATATAATAGCATTTCTATAGCGCTTATCACCCAAGGGCCACAAAGCGCTACACAGAGTCGCTGAGAGGACGGCACATCAACGAGATAAGAACGGCAAATCAGCAACGTTTTTTTGGAGTTTTTTGGAGTATTTGCATTGGAACACAGAAACTCCTCCCCCACACGATCAGGTTATAATAATGATCCGTGGGAGGAGGGGGGGCGCAGTGATGTTATAGAAGTAAACATTTAATTGGAATAATCTAATATATCAGATCGGATTTTTTATTATTGGATTAATCAGTAAATCGGGACCGTATCCATATTGGACTTTAATGCAATATTTAATCCACGATGTTTAATTAGTGACTGATGCTTGGTCGTGTGGCATTCGTAGTTGTTATTGCAGAAGTGACACAGCCATCCCTCGGAGTTGGCTACGAGATTGGCCGTGCTGTCGCCATGGGGAAGAGAATTCTCTGCCTGTTCCGACCATCTTGCGGATGGGGTAAGACGCTTCATTTTCTGTTTCCACAAGGCATTAGCTCCCCCCTCCGTTTGAGGAATTTCTCAAATCTCACCACTGTTCTATAATTGTGATAATGCCATGCCTCCAGGGTGGCACAGCGGTAGAGCATCTGCGGCTCACGGAAAGAAAGCTCTGCTCGAGGCGGTCCGATTCCCGCCTATGGTGCCTTTCTGTGTGGCGTTTGTGTGTTCTCCCCCTGTTCTGCGTGGGCTTTATCGGGGTTCTCCGGTTTCCTCCGACATCTACAAAAAATACTCATTAATTGGCCGATATCATCATAATATAACGCAGTGTCTGGCAAATGTTGGCGCCGGCTGACTGCTGTGGTTTCCTCACACCTCGTTAATGATGTAAGTTGCCCTGGATAAGGGCGTCTGCTGAGTAATAATAATGTTAGTCCTGTAATTGGTTAATGTTTAATTTTGCATCCGTTGCTTAATATTTGACTTCTTTAGATAAGCCTTGTACCATAGTCACTACATGTCATCCAGTATTTCTCAAATATATTGTTCATCGCCCATTGTACACTAAATTGGGAGGGAGCTCAGTTCAACACTTTTAATCCCAATGGCACGAGCTGGGCTCCAGTAAATATGCACCCTACTTGCCACTCACCCATTAGCCCCTCACGTGCAGTGACCGGACCCTACTCACCAACACATGTGCACCTACACTGACCGGACACCACACGCTCAGTGTTGAGTGTGCAGTGTCTAAACAGTGAACTCTGTACGACACTAATTACGCAATTAAAAGCTGACAGTCTGTCCTGTGGATGGATATGCATGTGGGAGTGGGGGAGAGTGGAAGAGTGGGAGTGGGGGAGAGTGGAAGAGTGGGAGAGTGGGAGTGGGGAGAATGGGAGAGTGGGCAGTGGGAGAGTAGGAGAGTGGTGGAGCGGGGAGAGTCTCTCATCTCATCTCATTATCTGAAACCGCTTAATCCTATATAGGGTCACGGTGAGCCGGAGCCTATCCCGGAAACACAGGGCGTAAGGCAGGAATACACCCGACGACGGGACGCCAGTCCATCGCCGGCGGGGAGAGTATAAAGTGCATTTATAAAGCGCCTTTCACCCGAGGGTCACAAATACCTCATTTGCATCGTCCTTGCAACTTTGGCCCGGCCTCTCTGCTCATTGCTCCCGCACTCACGGCTTCTCCCCATTGCGATCACTCGCTGGAGGCATGGTTTTTGAACTTTGCTAGAAGACTTTAGCTCAAACACGAGAGTTCCAGAGGTACATGGATTTTGGTTTAAACGCTAAGTTAAACCATTTATATATAAATGATATAAGATTGACAAGACAACCATATTTTGTAGCTGTATAATAATACGGAATTGTGCATGTTGCCCCATTATTAGCAAACTCACTTTACCCCTAATATTAACTATCCGGAAGACGTGGGAATGTAATGGCACATATCGTCAACTATGGTCAATCCACTGCTGGATGACAGCCTCTTAAAACGACACCACATCAAATGAGCCTGCGGTTGTTTGATCCAACCGTGGTCGCACTGTGAATGTGGCACTGTAAACAAATCACCCTGTGGTGTGAAGCGTGACGAACCATCTTGCAAAAGGTGGCCGCATTTAATTTTGTGCGTGATCAGCATTATTTATTGTCTTGCAGAGTTGTCAGCCATCATCCGAGGAGCACAGGGAAATGAGCGCGTGCTGGTGAAAGACTACTCGGAGGAGAAAGACGCGTGTGATATTATCACGCAGTTTTTAAACACCCTAATACAGTCCACGAGCCAACCTTAGCTTCACCTGCAATGCATGTCCTGGAATATCTACACATCAAGACAATCTATATATTTGTATGAGGTCTATGGTTGTAAAAGATTAACCAATTAGCTGCGAGGAACTTGTGATCACTTTGGTTGAAGTTTACTTTAAAGTGATTTCTCACAATTGCTGTCACGCAGTCGAATTAGTGGGAACTCACATCATTTCACTTGTTGAATTTACACACAGGTAAAGTGTAAGGTTGAAGCTTTATCAATAATGCAATAGGGCGGCACGGTGGCCCAGTGTGTAGCGCTGTCGCCTCACAGCAAGAAGGTCCCGGGTTCGAATCTCGGCTCGGGTGCCTTTCTGTGTGGAGTTTGCATGTTCTCTCCCCGAGTCCGCGTGGATTATCACCGGGCACGCCGGTTTCCTCCCACAGTCCAAAAATCATGTTGCTGCATAGGTTAATTGGCTTCCAGACAATTGCCAGCAGTGCCAAGTGATGGACTGGCGTCCCATCGTGGGTATCTCCCTGCCTTGCGCCTTGTGTCTGCTGGGATAGGCTCCGGCTCACCGTGACCCTGTACAGGACTAGCGGTTTCTGACAATGAGATGAGATGAATAATGCAATACAATAAAGCTACTTTTTAAAACTCTGTCGTTTGAGCCAAATTGTTTTATGTATGTTGACTCTACAGCTCCTTTCATTCTCCTCACCTAATACTTTGCGATAAATGTTCCACCCCGTATTGTCTTGATCTCACCTCTTCACCTAATCCTCATCTCATTGTCAGAAACCGCTTAGTCCTGTACAGGGTCGTGGTGAGCCGGAGCCTATCCTGGCAGACACAGGGTGCAAGGCAAGGATATACCTACCATGGGACGCCAGTCCATCACCGGGGCAATTTAGTCTGCAAGCCAATTAACCTACGCAGCAGCATGTTTTTGGACTGTGGGAGGAAACCGGAGTGCTTGGCGAAAACCCACGCGGACACGGGGAGAACATGCAAACTCCACACAGAAAGGTACTCGAGCCGAGATTCTAACCCGGGACTTTCTTGCTGAGGCGACAGCGCTAACCACTGGGCCACCGTGCCACCCTCTCCACCTAATCCTTCCTCATTAAATTCTGAACCTCCATGACTTCCATTGTCACATTTTATAACATCTCACCGCCACTCAACAGCTCGTTTGTAAGTGGAGGTGTTTTGCTTCATGTACATTTTACAGTCGACGTCATAATAATGTCTTGCCACTGTTACCGGGAACATAGGCGACACCCTGTGCACAAATGGTGGAGTGGGTTCACCGCTGTCAATCACAACCCGTGAACGCCCAACAGTGGAACATCTTAAAAAAAATACTCTGCTGCAAAAAAAAAGGCCATCAACTGATTAAATATCCTGAATATAAATATTGAAATTACTCTGACACAAGATTGACATGATCGCTAAAATAATTGTTAGCATCTTTCATGCAATCTTAGCTGGAGTACACGTGTGTTTTTCTCAAGATCGTGTAATTGACATTGGTTTGCCTTGAAAGTTTTGCAGATGAATTTTATTAAAAAATGTACACACATAATTCCAGGTAGTCAATGGTTTGCACAAAGATAGCATTGCATGCAGCCATGTGCCATAATTGTATCCATGTTTGTAGCATGCAATGTAATCTTACTTGTACATTATGTACATTGTGTGCATATATACATATATAAAAATCCATTATCCTATCAAGGTTTTAAATGCCAGATCATACAAAAGCAATATTTATTATTGTATAGAGAACGGTTAAAAGAATGCACAAAACACATCGCTAAGCATCTGCCAAAGTGGGAAAACAGGTAAACACCAATGTTCATCTCTTGACAGTCATCGGATAACAGCACCCGTAAATAGTCGTGGGCCACCACTGCAGCCGTTTGCAGATGTTCACTCCCTGTTGTTCAGGTGCCGAGTCCTGTGTTCAACAGATCCTCAGGCATGATGGCACGTAGGTCTGGCTGGAGTTGTGCAGCAGGGTCACCCACGTGTTCCGGTCATTCTCCTCCACTGGACTTCCCTTCGGCTGGGTTTGCCAATGAAGCAGTTTGTGATTGGCTGAGCGTGGACAGCTGGACATCGGGCACAAAGACAGAAAGGTCCCCAATTATAGTGTCGACTGTTGAAAGTGTTGTTAGCGAGCGCCTATGAAGGCCGGCATGACACGATGGAGTGGGTGACCATCCCCAAGCCTGGCTACTATGTTTCAATAGTAGTGATATACATCAGGGCGGCGCGGTGGCCCAGTAGGTAGCGCTGTCGCCTCAAAAACAAGGAGGTCCCGGGTTCGATCTCGGCTCGGGTGCCTTTCTGTCTGGAGTTTGCATGTTCTCCCCATGTCCGTGTGGGTTTTCGCCGGGCACTCCTGTTTCCTCCCACAGTCCAAAAAACATGCTGCTGCATAGGTTAATTGATATGCAGACTAAATTGCCTGCAGTGCCCGGTGATGGACTGGCGTCGCATCGTGGGTATATCCCTGCCTTGCGCCCTGTGTCTGCCGGGATAGGCTCCGGCTCACCGCGACCCCCTACAGGACTAAGCGATTCCTGACTTGAGATGAGATGATACACATCAGACACGCTACTGATTTGACACCGAATCAGCCTAGGAGAAGTTCAGGGTCGTTAAGGTAATCGTACAATTCATAACGCACGCAAATTCCATGCCTGGTTCGGAACGAGACGCGGAGATTAAAGTGCGGAGCCAAGCACAGCGTGAGAGCCGAATCAAAGAGGTGTCGTGTTTTGAATGTCGAGGTTGGTGGTGGTGGTGGTCCCTGGAAGGTGCAGGGAAAGGCTGCTGCTCCAACTTGTGGGCGCAGATATGGGGAGGCACCGCCCTACGGTTTTTTGTTTCTTACGGAGTAAGTGTTGTGAGGAGCTGCGGAGAGTGCGTGAGTGCGTTGTGACGAGTGGTGCGAGCGCGTTGATGAGGTGATGGGGGACGTCCTGAGTGTAACTCTCGCTGGCAGAATAATGCGATTTTGTAATTGATTCTCTGTTTTCGAGCCAGCATGAAGTGTGCATGTAGTCGCTAGTCAGTGAATGGGGCGAGGCTGCGTTGAAAGCGGATGAGTTTGCTGCAGTGTGGTTTTGTGAATCCCCCGTTTAGTCTGGCGCTGTAGTCGAGTGTTGATTATGCAGCAAGCTAGGGTGTGTGCTGTTGTGGTGTAAAGAATGGAGCGCATCTGCCGTAGTGCGCAGAGGTGTAAGTTACATCCCCCAAATGTGCGGCGGATGAGCGTGTCAAAGGAACGGTTGGGGTGGAAGGTGATTCCGAGAAGGTTGTAAAAAGGCGAGACGTTGACACAGTGCCAGCGATTCCTAGGTTGGTTGGAAGTGTGGTGGTGGCAAGGCAGAGATTGGTTCCTGGGTAGATTAGGGCTCATGTGTCAGGGTTAAGTAGTAATTTGTTGTGAAGCAGACATACCTGAAATGCAGTGGCGCAGGTTGAGAGGTTGACTGTTTGTCTAGTGCTGTCGAGGTGTTGCAAAGCTGAATGTAATTGGCGCAGACGTGGTAGTTGATGTGAATTGCAATGAGACAATCAAGTGGGGATATGTATGTAGTGAAGAGGAGTGGTGCGAGGGCAGACCTTGAGGTGCACCATACGCGGTGTTTGATGTGGGGCTATTAGTGGGGATACTGGTGTTGGCTCTGAGAGGGAACAGAACTCAGGTCGTTGTGGGTCGTAGTGCGGCTCTCTAACCCCTGCACTGCCGCTCCCCAACAACGCGCACACAAACATTTACACAAGCACGAAGGTACGCCAGAATGGCAACGTAACTTTAAACAAAAATAACAATCTATGAATCGAAAGACACAAGTCACCCTCAGGGCAAATAGAATACAGCAGCAGCAGCGTTCCGTTATCGGCACGCTGCGGTGAGCTCACCTGCTGGAGCTGCAGAGAGTTCACTGGGATCTGCAGTGCTGTGCCAGAGCTGGTGAGCACCACCTGAGAAATGCCTGTGGCGCAGACGGCAGCATCACAAAGCAACACCTTAGCATGTTGTAGCACCCGACAACACTAGCAACACGACTGTGTAGTTATCCACCCGAGTCGGTCAAAAGCGCCACCTCTCGAGATTTTAAAGTCCAAGCTCAAGACTTATTTTTATAACTTGGCATTTTTATCGTTGTGAAATCTGTAATTGTCTGTTTAGCATTTTGAACCAGGGTGTTTGGCAGATGCTAGCGGGCACAGATATGGGGATATATAGTCAGAGACTGGTATACATATATTCTTCACATTTCAATGCAAAATTATTGCAGCGTGAGCATTTGGAGAAAAAAAAGCCGATTATCATTTGTAGGTAAAATTTAATTCACAGATGTAAAAGATGCTGAAATGTTTGCCTGAATTGACACGAGTGCAACACAACATTATTTTAAATATGAGACACGGGCACATCAAGCGCCCTTGGCTTGTACCCCAGACTGTAATTGTAATGCGTGCAATTGAAGTAAATGTTATAGTGGTGGCGCAGTGGTAACATCTGCGCCTCAAAGAATGGTCTTGCCCGAGCAGGTTCGATCCCGGCCCTGGGCACCTTTCTGTGTGGGGTTTGTGTATTCTCCCCCTGTTCTGCGTGAGTTTCCTCCAGGCTCTCCGGTTTCCTCCCACAACTTAAAAAAAAAAAACTCATTAATGAATTGACCGATGACATCCTAATATATAGGAAGCAGTGTGTGGCAATGTGGCGCCGGCAAACTGCCTGGCTGCCTCCTCCTCCTCCGCCTCTCTGTGCTCTCCTCGTGCCTCTGAGTCGTTCTCTTGTTGAATGAATACCTTCGACAGTGACTGAATATGTGAGCGTTATAAATGTAAAATTATTATTATTTATTATTATAAGCTACAATGTAAAATAGGTAAATATGGAGCATTTTTAAATAGTGATTGTTGGTATAGGGCAGCACGGTGGCCCAGTGGGTAGCACTGTCACCTCACAGCAAGAAAGTTCCAGGTTCGAATCTCGGCTCAGGTGCCTTTCTGTGTGGAGTTTGCATGTTCTCCCTGTGTCCGCGTGGGTTTTTGCCGGGCACTCCGATTTCCTCCCACAGTCCAAAAATCATGCTGCTGCATAGGTTAATTGGTTTGCAGACTAACTTGCCCTCAGTGCCCGGTGATGGTTTGGCGTCCCATCGTGGGTGTATCCCTGCCTTGTGCCTTGTGTCTGCCGGGATAGGCTCCGGCTCACTGCGACCCTGTACAAGACTTAGCGGGTTCTGACAATGAAATGAGAGATGAGATTGTTGGTATAAGGTGGGACCTGATGAGCTTTTATAACAATCCTTCACTCACATAAACCCGGTGACAGACAACATTCTGTTGCCATCGTGTAAATCCTCTCCCGATTCGTCAACACGTCGTAATTCACGAGAATCCCACGTCTGACGACACGCATCTCGTCACACGGTTATGCAGCTCGCCGACGCTGCCATCGGGCGCGCCGTCGGAACACCGCCGCGCACGCCGGTGCCGCGCACGCCGGTGCCGCGCACGCCGGTGCCGCGCACGCCGGTGCCGCGCCCGCTGGGAGGCGCCGCGGCCAAGGATGCGATGGGGGCTACCTTGCTCGTGGGTGCTGGCGGGATGTGCGTTGAACGCGTTGAGCAGGGCGAGCCCTTCTGACGAGGTGGCGTACATCACGCCGTGGGGATAGAGCACCTGGCCCCCCATTGTCGTGGCAGACGTGGTTGGCATCAATGTTGCCATGGACACTAAACAGTGAGACAAGTCCGGCGTGAGCAACGCTCTTATTGTCGTGACGTTTCATATTCCGCTAGAAGTTAAAAAATGTGACAGAACCAGCAAACATATGCAAAGTGCTTAATGAATTCTGCCCTAAAGAGCCATACATATTTGACAGGTGATAGATTGGGCAATGGTTTTTATTAATTTTGCCTCTATTCTAAAGGGCCGTCGCCATTATTGCTAAGTCTGTTTTGTTATTTATACTTACGCACCATTGCCAATGCAGAATCACTTTCATTTTAATATTCCACGCAACACAATTCGAAGTTTTTTTGTAACACAGCAGCACACCAGATTCTATAACAATGTCAACACACGACTGGAGACAATACTGTGCAAGGCCCTTTTCAGCAGAGGCTGAACAAGAGTGTCCCAGGCCTCCCCATGCTCCCCGATACACACCTGTGGGCGAAGACTCCACGACTGTGAGGGTACTGCTTGATGATGCTACGGTCTGGGTGCTCGTTTGGAGATTGACATGTCCATTGGTTGGCTGAAGGGTCATATGACTCGGCTGGATCTGAATGGTCTGGAGCGGCACCTGCTGGGTAACTCCATTTGCCTCTGGAGGAGTAAACCAATCACTTGTTACGCGGCACATTTACACAGTTCACCCCAAAACATGGCGTTTTATTATATATGTGTGTCACCGCATATCAACTCAATAAGCTATACACATGAAGACAAGTAGGCAGCACGGTGGCCCAGTGGGTGGCCCTGTCTCCTCACAGATTCTTGGCTCGGGTGCCTTTCTGTGTGTCGTTTGCATGTTCTCCCCATGGCCACTCCGGTTTCCTCCCACAGCTCAAAAAATATGCTGCTGCATAGGTTAATTGGCTTGCAGACTAAAGTGTCCGCAGCGCCTGGTGGTGGACTGGCGTCCTATCATGGGTGTGTCCCTGCCTTGCGCCCTGTGTCTACCAGGATAGGCTCCGGCTCACCGTGACGCTGTACAGGATTAAACAGTTCTGACAATGAGACGAGATGAGATGAAGACATGTCAGCTCAAAGTGTGTCACTTCACGGCCATTGGGAGACTATACATTTTGCACGATTAACATTCAGATGTTGGTGTTTTGTCAAGATTATCATTTAAAGGATTTAATTTTGAAACAGCCAATACACTCATTCTTTGAGGAAAAATGTGGAAAGTTTTGTATTTTTTGTTGCAACACAACAACCTTACCAAGAAGCGTTACCTTTGCATTCTTACAGATTTTTATATTTCTCTGTGCGGCATTTTACCATGTGCTTTTGTTATTTATTAAAACATTTTATCTTGGGATAATCTCTTGGGAAGGAACACCTCGTTTTGTAAGGATGTACAGTGTCATGTGACAGTTAAGAACACAATTTTGTTACTTCCATTGCATTTCAAGTAATATAACACTATAGAGTCTCATCTTATCTATTTATCAGAAACCGCTTAGTCCTGTACAGGGTCGCAGTGAGCCGGAGCCTATCCCGGCAGACACAGGACGCAAGGCAGGTATATACCCACGATCGGACGCCAGTCCATCGCCAGGCACTGCGGGCAATTTCGTCTGCAAGCCACTTAACCTATGCAGCAGCATGTTTTTTCGACTGTGGGATGAAACCGGAGTGCCTGGCGAAAACCCACGCGCTATTCGTCACAGCGACGCAGTGCTGATCACTACCGGTCGGTGAAGGTGTCATCACGCACGTGTGGATTAAACATCATGCCAAATGGAACCTCATCTCATCTCATTGTCCGAAACCGTTTAGTCCTTTACAGGGTCGCGGTGAGCCGGAGCCTATCCCGGCAGACACAGGGTGCAAGGCAAGGATATACCCACGATGGGACGCCAGGCCATCACCAGGCATGGAGGGAAATTTAGCCTGCGAGCCAATTAACCCATGCAGCAGCATGTTTTTTGAACTGTGGGAGGACACCGAAGTGCCCGGCGAAAACCCACACGGACACGGGGAGAACATGCAAACTCCACACTGAAAAGCACCCGAGCCCAGATTCCAACCCGGGTGCTTCTTGCTGTGAGGCGACAGCGCTACCTACCCACTGGGCCACCGTGCCACCAACACCGTAGTGCGATACCATATAATCAGTGTTAATGTAATTCGTCCGTGTGGATGTAAAGCACACCTATGGAAAGAATCTGTGGCGTAGAAGTTGGAAATCGGAAGACAGTGTGCTGTCCTGCAGTTGATGGAGGACCAGGCAAGGTCAGCTGCTGTGAAATGGATCCAAATGGTGTTCCTGGTGGCAGGATAGTTCCTAAAAAGAGAAAAAATTAAATGATTAATGGAGCTGGTATCTGTGCCATGCTTTGAGCGCAAGTCTATCTGGAAAGGCACTACGCTTCACATACAGTTAGTCTGCAGCAGTTTCACAGTTGATGGGTGATGCTACGTGGCTTTACCCAATTGGTGAACGTGCAAGTAGTTTAAGAAATATCGACCCCCAAGTTGGTACATATAGCCTACTCTTTGGAACAACACCACAGGACCTCTAGCATCCATGGTGAAGGGAAAGGTGTACATTTTTGCTTAGTACACCTGCAGTACTTATCTGGGCAGCCACCGGAATCAAACTGCGATCTCTCCAATATGCAGCAATCTTATGCTGCCGCCATGCCTCTCTGTGGAGCGCTTTGTGACCCTCGGGTGAAAAGCGCTCAATAAATGCAATTATTATTATCACGAACAGAACGGTGCATCCATGTGAGGTGCAGCCTTTTTAAGCTCAGTGTGGTTTGCCGAAGTCAGAATGGGGTGACACCCTTGTTCTTCAGAGGTGAGAACAGGTGCGTCACTTGGCCTTTATGTACAGGCCATACACAATCGACTTATATACATAACGCTACATCGGGGTAGAGGCGAGGGCCTTCATCCTTCTTCAAAGCCACTAGAGCTGCTGTTGGTGAAACCCTGTTGGGGATACAGTGCAGGTGGACAGCCTAGTAGTAGATACTGACCGGGCATGAGTGTGATGGCATTGGGTAGGACACTGGAGCTTTGGCAAACTCCTTGATTGCCTCCTTTGATGCTGCTGATGCTGCTGGTAACGCTGGCACTGCTGCTGGTATGGGTGCCGAGCACAGGCGTCATGTAGCTGGTGATGGGGAAGGCAGTGCTGCTGCTGCTGCCGAATTGCACGTTGGTGGCGGGCGTCCCTGCCACCTGTCCACTGCTCACCGCTCCCGGGATGCTTGAGATAGTGACCAGCGAGGGCTTCACTGATGTGTCCTGCAGGAGCACGCATGCATTGTGAAATTGACAAAGCGTTCGAGGCATTATTTATAAAAAAAAATTGTCATGAATACTGCCATTAAATGAAGTATATAACAGGTAACATTTCAGTCAGTGGGATTTTTTCATTGCATAAGGACCATTGCCTGTTATATTTTCTTTTGGAGGCTACAGTATTATTGATGGAGGTGCTGGATTTAATTTGTCCGTTGTGCTTTTGCACCATAGCCGCTTAACGCAGCAGGATCACCACCACTTAATTTACTCATCGACGATTTTGGCAAGGGCGGCACGGTGGCCCAGTGGGTAGCGCTGTCACCTCACAGCAAGAAGGTCCCGGCTCGAGTGCCTTTCTGTGTGGAGTTTGCATGTTCTCCCCATGTTCGCGTGGGTTTTCGCCGGGCCCTCCGGTTTCCTCCCACAGTCCAAAAAACATGCTGCTGCATAGGTTAATTGGCTTGCAGATTAAATTTCCCGCAGTGCCTGGTGATGGACTGGCGTCCCATCATGGGTGTATCCCTGCCTTGCGCCCTGTGTTTGCCGGGATAGGCTCCGGATCACCGCGATCCTGTACAGGCCTAAGCGGTTTCTGACAATGAGATGAGACGATTTTGACAAACGAAGCCACCATCCCATTTCCAGCACCCAACACATCAACAAATGTTCACATATGCCATTCTTATGACCATCATCACTGTACCTTGACGTCACCCAAGGAAGCTTCTCCGTCCGGGACCTGGTAGATGAGTTCGGTCTCCTCGAAGCCTGTGGCACTCATACGCTGTTGGGTTCCCGAGTCGGTCCGCGGTGGTGAGTCGGGGGAGTTGAGGCAGGTCTGGATGAGCGCCTTGCCACTCTCGCTGGTTATCATGGGCTGCAGCTTACGGGTGGCAAACGTGTACACGTGTCCTGTCTCACTTGCCACCAGCAGCAGCACCTGCGTGCCTGTCAACGTGGACAGCTCGTATGCCTGAGGGGGTGGGGGAGGGAGCAGCAGAGCCATACGGCTTAAAACAATGTCAGGGCCCCCTTGATGATTTTAATTCCGCAACCCAACGAGCATGCCTTGCAACACCTGTTAGGTGTGTCTGCAGTACACAGCGACATGACGGGGAGACCAATACCGCAGCGCGGGGCGGTGCTTAGCCACCCACGACCGTCGTGTGCCGTTCCCGGCCTTCGTGGGAGCTTGCGAACAGCAGCACTTGTCCCTTGCAGTCTCTTACCGGCTACACGCGGCGCTCTTGGTGGTGGTCACATGTTGCACGAAGCACACCTGTGTTGGCAGTCCGCTCGCGTTGTCTCGCATGACCGTGCGTCGCGTGCTGTGCCGTGTTACGTGCGTCGCGTGCTGTGCCGTGTTACGTGCGTCGCGTGCTGTGCCGTGTTACGTGCGTCGCGTGCTGTGCCGTGTTACGTGCGTCGCGTGCTGTGCCGTGCTGCGCGCTGTGCTGCAGCAGTCCGCCTCGCTTGCTGTACCAGCGAGTAGCGAGTGCTGTGCTCTGCCTTGTGCACTGCGCGTATCGTGGTGCTGCGCGCCCGGCGTTTGTGTGCGGCTGCGCACGGTGTGCAGGTGTGCGTACCGTGTTGCGCACTGTGTGCTGTTAACTTGCGTACTGAGCCGTCTGCCTCGTGTCCCGTGTGCCCCGCGTGTACTGCGTGGTGCTGAGCTGCAGGACGCGTACCTTCTTCATGATGCCCGTCTTCCGCTTGCTGAAAGTGGTGTAGCGCCTCAGCTTGTTGTCTATGAAAGCCATCTTGATCTTCACCCGCCCGCGGGTCTTCTTGCCCGGCTTGAGGGCGACGTCGCCGGCCTGGCTCGACCCCGCAACGACGCCGCTGCCCTCGTTCTCCGCATCGCTGTCACCCGACATGTCTTGGTTGGCGCCGTCCTGCATCGCGGTCTCCTCCCCGCCTCCCGTGGGGGCCTCGTTTGTTGGGATTCCCCTCGCTGGGCCTCGGGGCCTCGCCTGATTGAGTTGGGTCACGGAGTCTTGGGGGTGAGGGGGGGGGGGTTCCTTGTTGACGGTTGAGTGGTTGAGCGGGGTTCCAGTGGATCGGGGATCCCTGGTTGAGCTTGGGTTCCGTGTCTCGGGGTTCCTGTGTCTCCGGGTCGCGGATTGAGTTGGGTCCTTTGTTGATCAAGGTTCTCAGGGTTCCTAAATTAATCGGGGTCGCTGGCTGAGTGGGACCTTTGCTTGAGCGCGGGGCTTCTGGATGATCCCGGTCCCTGGTTGAGCAAGGTCCTTGGGGTCCCTGATTGATCGGAGTCCTTGGTTAAGCGCGGGGTCCCTGGTCGAGCGCGCGAGGCACCTGGTTGAGTGGAGTCTGGTTGCTGAGCAGGGTCCCTGGAAACCGGGGTCCCTGCGTCTCCGGGGGTCCCTGCGTCTCGCCCAGGGTCCCTAGGTCTCGCCTGGGGTCCCTGCGTCTCGCCCGGGGTCCCTGCGTCTCGCCCGGGGTCCCTGC
>JAZEWT010000010.1:8275712-8285982 GCA_036362905.1 Mordacia mordax
GGGGGGGGGGGGGTACAAGAGTCGATCTGCGGTGCTACCACCGGTCATTATGTGGTGTTCGACAATAAAGTATCGAAAACCCCAGATGTCTCTGCTCATCTGTCGCTGGCTGGGTGAGTGCGCCGCGGAGTGAGTGCTGGGGTCGCCGTGGTGGTGCCGCTGAAGCCGCCAGGAGCCCGCGCCACCTGGCTGCACGCGTACGTCGGAACCCGGGTGTCTGGCGGAGATATGACGTCCTCGACTCTGTTGCGAGAGGGTTATCGGTCGGGCACCATAACACATTTCCTCTATTATAAATCGATTGTGACTTTGCTCCCCAACAATCATAACGCATTTTCTACATTTGGTCACGTAATGGCTTAGCTGTGTCGGGTGGATGAGGTTTTACGACACTGACCTGATATAAGCAGCAACGATGAATCAGTCCATAAAATATTCCAGGTGTTCTCTTATCGCTGCGTTGTGGGCCGGGTGTTGTGTCACTCAGAAGGTGCGGCTCAACAGGACCAAGGACGTGTATCGTCACATAACTCGAAATTCATGGACGACGATGGCAAGTTACCCCCCCCCCCACGCACGAGAACCCACACCTCAACGAGCGCGTCTCCTGCAAAGGGCCACTGGCTCGACGCGTCGAAGCTCACAGCTGAGAGCCTCGTAGACCGCCGACGGCTTCGAGAAAGGTCACGGCGCTTAGAGGGGGGGGGGGTTGATGGTGACTATGATACGGTGAACCCTTGACTATCGCGAGGAAATTGAACTTTGCTTTAAAAAAACGAAGAAAGTGTACATATCCTGCATGTCAATTTATTTCGGGAGAAACGTGTTTTGAGAATGTTTAGAGATTGTGTCTGAGTCGCGGGATTACCTATTGCGGTTGGTGATAATGAGAGCTTTGTGTAGTATGCCAGCTCGCGTTCAGGGAAGGTATTGCACCTGATTGGAGGAGGCGGCATCTGTGGAAAGCCAAACATATCTGCTGTACAGGGCTGTATAAGCTTCAAGTTTTAAACATCGAGGTTTTGACATTTGCAGTACTTTTCTGGAACGTATTCGAGGGTATAATTCTACTTTTGCGAATGCATTAACCCCGCTTTTGATGCTGACAATGATCTCTCTGCGTGATGGCCATGACAAGCCGCCGCACCGGCATCGCATTATACCAAAATAGGCGTTCGCTGACATCTCTTACTCCCGACAGTCACGGCGGAGTACGATCAGTACGCGCTGTGTCTCGCCAAGGCGCTCTGCTACGTCGCCACCCCGGTCACCGTGGGCCTCTACGCGCCCTGGGGCAGCGGCGGAGGGATCCTGCTCAAGAAGATTAAACGTGAGTGTGGAGCGGACGAGTGTTGATGAATGGTTGACGACACAGATTCTAGCTGTGTTCGCGATGATGTTCATTCTGCCGAGGTTAATTATTAATTGGTATGACTCAAGTGCCCCCCAGTGCCCTGAGATGTTGTAGCTTGAGCACTACACTCCGTTTAACAACCGTTGAAATTAAATATTTCGCTCAAAGATTCTTCATTCATTCATTCATTGTCAGAGCTGCGGGGAGAACGGCACGCTAACAATGACGACACCATCACGAAAAATCAGCAACAGATTCTTTTGGGTTTTTTTTTTAATACACATCGTTGCAGAACAATATGTAAAATATGCTCTGATTTTCATACCCGCTTCATCCTGTACAGGGTCGCGGGGGGCCAGAGCCTATCCCGGTCGACAGAGGGCGTAGGGCGGGGGAATGCCCAGGATATGACGCCAGTACAGCGCAGGGAACACTTTTTAAGGAAATTTAATTAGCAGGTCAATTAACCTACGCTGCTGCGTAGGTTATTATGAGTTGTGTTTAAAGTAAACACGCGAAGTCATAGCGAGAAGGCCATTCTCTGTCACCTGATAGAGAATTAAATACAATCCGCAGCACGACTGCGGCAATGTGACCAAAGCTATGGACGGTGTTATAAGCCACTGTGGTTTATTATACCACTGTATGGTAGCATTGCAGAAAACCATCTAGAGTTCAGGTTAATCGATACCCCGTAAGCAAGGAATAGAAAAGGTTTTTACCATTTCTGGCAATTATGCACGTGTTAAGATGTTAGAACACCAAAATAGACGCTTTTAACAAAGTGTTTTGTTGTTGTTGCAAAAGTCACACATACTTGTGGCAAAATCTGCAAAACAAAAAGCTTTTAAAATATATGCATTGTCCTTCATGTATTATTAATGCTTTTTGTTTGTATATATTATGAAAAGCTTTTTTGTTTGTATATATTATAAAAGCTTGTTTGTATATATTACCACAAGTATGAGTGGCTTAGGCAAACTAGACACTTTGTGAAAAGTGTCTGTTTTGGTGTTCTAACATCTTAACACCTGTATAATTGCCAGAAATGGTAAATATCTTTTATATTCCTTACATATATACACTGGCAAAAGTACCAATGGCTCGATACCCGGCAAATTGCATAAATACTCATCGAGATCATCCATGGCCCGAAAGAAAATATCGCTCTCATCGCGTTGGAATTTGAGGGTAATTTAACGAAATAGATTATCTGTAGGGCGGCACGGTGGCCAAGTGAGTAGCGCTGTCGCCTCACAGCAAAATGTCCCGGGTTCGAATCTCGGCTCGGGTGCCTTTCTGTGTGGAGTTTGCATAGTCTCCCCGTCTCCCCGTGTCCGCGTGGTCTTTCGTCGGGCACTCCGGTTTCCTCCCACAGTCCAAAAAACACGCTGCCGCATAGGTTAATTAGCTTGTGGACTAAATTGCCCGCAGTGCTCGGCGATGGACTGGCGTCCCATCGTGGATATATCCCTGCCTTGCGCCCTGTGTGTGCCGGGATAGGCTCCGGCTCACCGCAACCCTGTACAGGACTAAGCGGTTTCTGAAAATGAGATGAGATGAGACTATCTGTAGCACCGCAAGCACCTCATGCTAACGATATTAACCACAATGCTTGCGGGCTCTTCACAACCCTCGCTCAGAATGCCTGATACAGGGCTCCCAACGGATCGAGGAGAAGGAATTCCGACGGACACAGACGCGGCCGCGCTCTTCAGACGGGCCGTGCGGCTTCATCGCCCTCGTCTTCCGCCTGGTCTTCTTCCTTCCCGTCATCAGCCGGCGCCAACGGGAGCAGCTCAACGTGCGCTTCGTTTTTGTGTCCTTCAACGCGTGGGAGTTCGCCGGGAGCAAGCGGCTGTGGGCCGGCCTGGTGACGACGCTGTGCGAGCAGGTGCGATGCCAATTTCGCCCGCTGCCGACGAGCATCTACCGGGCCCTCGGCAAGAATGTGGTGCCGAGATCGGACGACAAGGACAAAGAATGGGAACCCAAAATGATCCTGTGCCTCCCTCTGTGGGCGGCCATGATCATCTTCGTGTTTCTGCTCGTGGCGTTGATCGTCATCATCGTGGCCATTGGGTTTCCCAGCCAGTACGGGGGCGACGTGGTGTCAGCCATCGAGGGGTTGGGTGCAAGCGTGATGGGCATCTCCACGTTCTTCATCCTCAAGAGCTCCACGATGGTGATGTGCAACCTATTCCAGACGCAGAAATCTAAAGTGGAGAAGCTCATGGACAAGAAGGATTTCAGTGCCGAGCTGGGCTTCATGAACAACGTGAAGCAGGAGGTGAAGATTATCACCAACTTCCTCCGCTTCATGGAGGTGTTTGAAGGCCGTAAAATCCGCGTGGTACTGAACGTCCAGGACCTGGACCGCTGCGACCCGGAGAAGATCGTCGAGGTGCTGGAGGCCATGAGCCTCCTGTTGTCCGACAAGGAGGCTCGTTTCATTTCCATCCTGTCCGTAGACTCCACCGTCATTGTCGAATCCGTGGAGCAAATCCGCAGCAAGGATGGCGCCAAGAATTGCAATGGCTACGAGCTGCTGAATCGCTTCGTGGACCAGCCGTTCAGCATGCCATCCATGGACGCGGTGATGAAGTGCAACCTCCTGGCGCATCTGGTGAAGCATACCAGCGCGAGCGTGATGATGAGGAGCCCGGAGACTGTCGTTTGCCACGATGATGTGAAGGATTCGGGAATGAATCCGGAAGAGATGACGCCTCTCAAACGCAAAGATGGCAGCATGGGCAGCACCTTCACACAGTTCCGAAGCCAGACTAAAGAAACCATTGAAGAGGCGCACAATTCCCTCAAGCTGCCAGGGGGTAGGCTTTGCAAGTACGTGGAGGAGAACGTGTACACGATGCGCCGCATCATTAACACGGTCCCCGTGACTATTAACCTTCTACTGGCCAAGCAAGGTAACATCGGACCTAGCATGACTCCTGAGAAATTGGCGGCTTGGACTGTTCTATCCACCCAGTGGCCAGGGAGGTTGAGTTGGCTACTACAATGTTTGGATGATAAACTCGACAGGCAGGTGCTGGATGAGCAGACAGTCGACGAGAAGCCGCAAACTTCAGCCAGAAAGGCGCTGCAACCTCTGGACAAAATCACAGACGCGACCCTTCTTTGGGACATTTTCTACGATTCTATAGACGTGATGTGCGAGCTCCTGAACCCGATGGAAAGACTTCTGAAGTTGGACGGTGACCCCGAGCAGTTTGAGGAATTCCTGAGCAAGGACTATCCCTTCACGGTGGGCGAGGCTAGCAATATGAAGCCAGTGACCGTAAATCTGGACAGATCCATTCAGAGGGAAATGGAGTTGCTGCGTGCAAATTACAGCATCCAAACGCAGGGAAAGACGAAGGGAGCAGAGTCCAGGCAGAAGGAACGCTTTGTCCCAGCCTCTCAATTCACGATGATCTACGGATTGAGCCCTGAGGATGTGAGCAAGGAGGTGAGTTGGTACAGCTAAAACGGCACTCCATGGTCAGTGTAGTGAGTCTGATGACACGTTCACTTGACTATTTGGGAGCAAGATGGCTTGATACGGGCACGTTAGCTCGCCGTGGATTCCTGCGATATCCGAATCAGGCCGATCCGGCTCGGCTGCTCTTAGAGATGGTTTGACTCAAGCTGTGGATACCATAGTATGATGGCTCGCAACAAGAAATGTTAACGACACAATCAACACACGTTAGCAGTGTTGGATTGCTGGCCAGCACAGTCATTGTCACCCAGCTAACATCTCAGATGTCTCCAAGGTTGTGTACTGAGTGTTGCAGCCTCATTAACGGGAAACAAGAACAATTGCCATATGCATGAATTCTGTAATGCTTTATAATATGTGCTAGTCCTTCGAAGTCTCTAAGTAATGGAGCACATGTGTTTTTAAGTATGTATATATCGGTTCGAATCTTTCATAAAATCACATTTTAATCACACAATGTTAAAAATTCTGCATTTTATTTCAGCTTTGCTTACCACTTATTGATTAATTTTCTGCAACTTCAGTCAGTGATATTCCCAAAAGGAAGTCAGAAATAAATCCAGGTCAAAGCAGTCATGTCAGCAGAAAACGTCATCAACAAGAGACTTCAGAATATCTCGTTATTCACTCGGCATAAGATTGCTCGTAGGGCGGGTATTCTGCTAGTTTTTACATTGTCCGTGATGATTTAACAGCGCGTGGCTTCGCCTGCAGATGGAAGCGATGAATCTGAGCCCGGAGCGGCTGGGCAACTACCAGGCCCGGGCGGTGGAGCAAGGGGTGAGCGGCCGCACTCTGCTCAACCGCACTGAGGAGGAGATCAGGAAGGCACTGGGGATGGAGCTAATGGGCGACTGGGCTCTCTTCCGCGACCACTTCAAGCGTCTCTTGGCCGGGCAGCAGGGGGCCTCCCAAGACCCTCTGCACCGTGAGCTGTGCAAGGTGTGGGTGGCGGAGTGGCTGAAGTGAGCAGCGGCAAGCATGAGCTGTAACTGAGCTACCGCTCTGCATCTTTGTATCCCTCCACTGGGAGCTCTGTAGTTCATAGGGTGTGGGGTGTCCACATAAGCTTGTTGCTGTATCTTATTAATATATACTAGTAAAGGTGTTCTAAATATATACGCACCATATACTGGTTATCGGTTTTATATATTTGACAAATATTGATGCCCCCCCCCCCCAATTGTAACTGGTTACTGGGTCAAAAACATACAAATGGTTACCTGGAAATTACTCATTTGGGATTACACGTTGCAATATCGTCATCTACTGTGACATCTTGGGAGGGCCTTCCTGAACAAGTCTTGCCACTTAGAGAGGCCTTCCTGTGTTAATAATACCAATATTTGTACTTCTAGAAATCGCTCCAGTCGACACGTGGAATAGCAAATTATTATATTAATCAAATCATAATCAAAACACGACTTTTGTCTACGTGCACAAACGTGTATAATTTAAGTTAGATTGGCATTTTTGCAAAAAAACCCTTATAAATAAGCATCTCAAAATAGAGCAACACTGTAGAGGTGTATTCACGCATACGCATAAAAACTGCGCATATGGTATTTATCCTGACGACAATAATTACACTGTACTAGTCATAACAGTCGTGTGCTGCCGAGCACTGACAAATGGTTCAAATGTGTTTATAAACCTACAGTTAACACTGATTACGCATAAAGCAGGGATCTTCAACCAGTCGATGGTGATTGACAGGTCAATCCCAGTTTTGAACAATGTTAACATTTAAAATAAATATCTAAAGTGGGCAATGCCGAGATTCTGTATGGTGGTTGTATTCAACACTGTGGTAGCCGTGGATCGCAAATTCAAGTGTGCACTGCTCAGAGAAAATGTGCGGTACTCACAGATAGTGGGTGACAAGCAGAGATAGCGTGCAGCACTCACAGCGTGCAGCAAGAACAGGTGTCACTGACAGTGAGTGATACGCATAGCGTACATTTTTGAGGTTTTAGTCAAGAAGAATGTTTAAGGATGGACCTTGTGTTGCATTTACATTCTAAAGTGATGTTGCGTTTAAAAATGTTTTGAGTCCACTGGCCTAAAGTGTACCCCACCGTTTTAATATTAACTGCATTAAATTTCCTTCGTATAAACGCGCGGCTATGAACGCTATTCGTCACAGCGACGCAGTGCTGATCACTACCGGTCGGTGAAGGTGTCATCACGCACGTGTGGATTAAACATCATGCCAAATGGAACCTCATCTCATCTCATTGTCCGAAACCGTTTAGTTCTTTACAGGGTCGCGGTGAGCTGGAGCCTATCCCGGCAGACACAGGGCGCAAGGCAAGGATATACCCACGATGGGACGCCAGGCCATCACCAGGCACGGAGGGAAATTTAGCCTGCGAGCCAATTAACCCATGCAGCAGCATGTTTTTTTGGACTGTGGGAGGAAACCGGAGTGCCTGGCGAAAACCCACACGGACACGGGGAGAGCATGCAAACTCCACACAGAAAGCAGCCGAGATTCGAACCCGGGACCTTCTTGCTGTGAGGCAACAGCGCTACTCACTGGGCCACCGTGCCACCCGCTAAATGGAACCGTCGATCATAAATTACCAAGGCTAGCTTTAGAAGGGACCACGTCGGGTTCGACAATCGTTTGGACCCCGAGGGGGAGGACACTTTGCAAGGATGTTCACGTTTGACGAAAATATCGGGGCTTGAACATTCTCCAGCTCGCTGGTAGAAGGCTGGGGTGGGTGGCACGTGAGTGAAGAGTAGTCACAGCCCGAGACAGAGGAGAACAGGTCGTCAGTAGAATGAAGTAATCGTGGGATTAGTAGAATGTTGGGTGTGGTGTGCTGGGTGCGGAAGTCTTGTTTTCCGTGTCGCTGACAACATAGGACATTAATGTATCGATGTAGGTTTTTATGTTCCGACGTATACGAATTGCTCTCAAGAGCTGCTCTTTCGGGATAGCCGTGTGGAGCGTTCCTCTCCTCGGTGGCGTTTAGCCTCCCGCGCTGGAGGCATCGTCAGGCTTCTGACGAGTTGCAACGAGAGGCGAAGCGTCGCGAAGGAACGCTCGACGCGGCTGAACTGAAGCCCCGGGCCCGAGTGGAACTCGTGCGGTGGAGAGGTCAGGGGTCTGCGTGAAGGACATAGCGGAGGAGCCTCTGGGGCAGGGGCAGCCCGCGTGTCTGGCGCAGGCGCCGGGAGCCGATGGAGGCACGGATCCTCACGCGGCACAGGTGAGCGAGGGTGCGCGGGTGGCCTGAAAGGTGAGGTGGTTCAGTTGATTGTGATCGTCATTATCATCAGCAGCAGCAGCATCAGCATCAGCAACAAAAGCGTTGTGGGCAGGACAAGCAGCATCGTCATCATAATCATCAATAGCATCAGGTAGCAGCAGATCAGCAGCACAATCAACCACGAGTATCATCGGTATATGTTTTTCACCAGTGTCAAACAACCAAGACGGATTGAGGAGGGCTTCATCTAGCTGTAGATAGGTCGTGGTTAACGACGGTGATAACGATGATGGTGACCGGTGTGTTATAGAGCGGCATGGCAGTGTGTTACAGAGCAGCACGCCGCTGTGTTAGAGAGCGGCACGCCGGTGTGTTAGAGAGCAGCACGCCAGTGTGTTACACACACCGGCACGCCGGTGTGTGAGAGAGCGGCACGCCGGTGTGTTAGAGCGGCACGCCGGTTTGTTAGAGAGCGGCGCCCCAGTGTGTTAGAGAGTGGCACACCGGTATGTAAGAGAGGAACACGCCGGTGTGTTAGCAGCACACCGGTGTGTTAGCAGCACACCAGTGTGTTAGGGAGCAGCACGCCGGTGCGTTAGAGAGCAGCACGCCGGTGTATTAGAGAGTGGCATACCGGTTGTAATGGAGCAGCACGCCAGTGCGTTTTAGAGCAAAACCACAACATTTATTACGTTTCGCTGATAATTGCAACCAGCTTGATCAGACTCCTTGCCCGCAGTATCAGAGGTCTACAGCCTGATGAAGCGATATTGTTGACGGTAATATTATTACTAATTACTATTTCGTAAGGAATTTTCACGTTCTGTTCACATGAATAAATCTTACTGATTGGCCGTGTCAGGTGGAGGTGGGTTTACGACACGCTTACTTTCACGTATTCCAACCCAAAGGTGCTTCATTATGCATAGGCCTTCATCTCGCAGTGGCGAGAGCACACCCAATGGAAACACAGGCGGGGGGCCTCACCCGTAGCCTGGCAGATGTTCGCCCACTCCGGTTGGTCGCTCAGCGCCTTACGGAGATGGCGGCAGAGGCGCACGCTGCCCACGTACTCGAGCAGAGCGACCACGAGCGCGGCGCCCTCCCTCCCGGCCTCGCCATCCCCGGAGAACATCTCGCAGAACTGGTGGCGACAGCGGAGGCGGCGACAGCGAGGGGTCGGCGCGGACGGCACACCGGTGCGCGCAGCACGCGCTTTGCGGACGATGGCTGGTGTCGGAAAACTATGGCGAGGACCGCGACGTAAGAAACCGACACCGGTGCATTGGAAATGGTGATTTTGAATGGTGTGGACCAACGAATATCCAATGATGAGCGGGAGAGGCATCAGAATTGCGGTGAGCCAAACGGTGAACCGAGCGATGAACTGAGCGGTGAGCTGGCTCCAAATGCCACCCCCACCCCCACCCTCCCCCCTCCCCCCCCGTAAGTTCATGTAGGAGGAAACGGGAGCACGAGAGCAGTATTATCCCATACAGAAGGAAAAGGTGGAGTCTGTAGTACAGGGTCGGGATGGGCTGAAGCCTCTCCCAGCAGACACAGGGCGCAAGGCAGCGTGGGACATCCGTCCGTTTCAGGGCACAGAGGGCAACTTAGTCAGCAGGTCAATCAGCCTCGGCATATTGTCTTTGGGCTATGGGAGGAAACCGAAGTAATCGGCGAAAAACATTGCGGACAAGAGAACATATAAACTCCGCACAGAAAAACACAAGAGCTGGGAATCAAACCCGGGTCCTGGCTGAGAGGCGGCATCACTGCCCCATATGTAACAGTGCCGCTCTCCAATATGAAATGCTCACTATGATACACACAGCTCGGCAGGCTCAACGGATTGACGGCGTCGCTTGACCGAGTTAACAGGGTCTCGTGATTGGGTTAACGGGGTCACCTGTCGGGGGGGCCACGGGCCGCTCGCCTCTCCACACGCGGTCCCTCCCGGCTCCAGGCGACAGCTGAAGCACGCGGTGGCGTCACATCCCGCATCGAGGAACATCTGCGAGGAGGCACGCGGTGCGGATGACGCGACGACGCGAGAGACAGTGCCCGGAGAGCATCCATGCAGTGGCGGCGATATCGAGAGTTGGCGCAGGGCGTTGCGGTGGCGCCGATGCCGGGGGAGGAGGGGGAGGGGATCCTCTGTCGACCGGTTCTCGAACCGGGGTTGTGGGGAGG
>JAZEWT010000010.1:8319192-8335106 GCA_036362905.1 Mordacia mordax
GCTGTGAGGCGTCAGCGCTAACCACTGGGCCACCGCGCCTCCCAATAATTGCATATCTAGAGCGCTTTTCACCCGAGGGTTACAGAGCGCCGCACAAAGCTGCGTAGAGAACGGTATACACGGCGACCAAGTGGAAACCTCTTGGTGCTCACATACGAGGGGAGCTGCCACGGGAGAGCGTCGCATTGACCGGACACGTTGCCAAGTGCCCGTTGCGCCGGCGGAGCAGCTGATGTTGACTCTGCGGTTCAACGGCGACAGCCGGGGTAACGTGACGTTTGATGGCGGGGATGTCGCCGCGTGTTATCAATTACAACTCCGGGACACTGCTTGTACTGCCAAGCTTCGCAGTGCCTTTCCAAGCGTTCCGTCGCTGCTCCCATTGCTTGCGTCTTCTTTCATATGGCGTTTGAACAAAAGCAATGGGTTGCAACTCTATTTATAATTCCAAGCCTTCCCGTAGCACCCACAGTATCTGCTCGCTTGAGAGCGCACATTGTTCTGGGCACGTGTCTGTGACGTGCGCCTGATGGTTTGCACCTCGCGCCATTCACAGTTTGGCGGAGTCCTTGATCTTGCGTTTGTGAAGGAAATAGCCGCACGTTACCGGTGTTGTTCGGACAGGACTTTAGAACGGTTCACACTGGCACCGCGTGAGCAAAAGTGGATGGTTTGAATTTACGGTCGTCCGTATGTCATGTATGGTGCTGCGAGCAGTGCCAAAGGGTTGTTGCAGTGGTGCCGTCTGCGCGTGTGATTTTATTAGCCGCTCGACAAATACTGTGGTCTCCAATGTTAACTTGTCGGGGTGTGTATCAACTAGGGCCTTGTGTTTTAACAGCAGCGTAGTTTTAAATACAGCACGGAAACCTGACTGCCAGTACAAGGAGCTAGTCTTACCAACCTGAGAAAATTAATCAAATATTAAATTTTCCTTCCAAAATAAATAAAACCTTTACACTTGGGTTTAGCGGGCACACATTAGCGAACGCCCCCTGATGGCACCCAGCGATCTCATGACCGTCCCATAACCACGTATGTATTCCATCTTCTTTATCCGTCATGCCAACTCAAACTATGCAGCCAAGTCGCTACGTGCGACAAAGCAATCGGAGGTCGCCCGACTACTTAGTTTGGAAGCTGATGGATCTGGCGCACGATCGAAGGCGTTGGGTGGGTGCGGCGGCATCCGCAGTTTCGACCACGATGGCATCTTGATTTCGATCATCATCATCATTATCATCATCATCTTGTCTTATTTCTGCCGCTCCATGACCAGGTGTCCAGCTGCATTCGCGACGCGCGGGGAAGAACGGCCTCATGCGGCCGCAGAGCCTCGGGCAGCGGCGGTAACGGCCATGAGGCGACCGACGTCAGCGGGTGCATGACGATTGGTGGTGCCACCGCGAGCCTCATCGCGCCATGGCCGGCCTGCAGCTGCTCACGCCGGGGCCCTCGGCGGGGCCCCTGCTGGGCCTGCCCTGGCAGCAGGACACGGTCCACGACAACATCTTCACTCCGAGGAAGTACCAGGTGATGACGTCCTTAGGCTAAAGTTGTCAAGCAAGGAGATAGGTCCCATGCTAATTGGTGAGGGGAGAGGTAGCGACCAATGTGGTGTGTACCCGGGGGATAACGTGTCCCAAGGCAGTTTTCAGGAGTGCCGTAGCACTTGTCTGATGGGTTCCAAGGACAACCGGAGCAACATCCAGCGCAGTTCTTACCGATAACGTCCAGTCTGACCCCTGTATTGACACTCATCGAGAATGTAATGATGTAGGTTTTCACGGCTCGATGCATGATGATTGCTTCGAAAAGCTGCTCTCTCGGGACGGCCTCACACGTTGGAGGCGGCGAAGCCACGCACGAACACTTCGCTTGAGGATGCCTCCAACGTGTGAGGCGAAACGTCGCGAGGAGAGGAGAGAGAGAGCCATCGACGCGGCTGTCCCGAGAGAGCAGCTTTTCGAAGCAATCATCACTCATCGAGAAGTTCAGGGCCAAGACAAGAGAGCGGCGCCGCCGTTGCTATGCGTGACCGTCCCGTTGTTTTCTCGGGCCGCTCGCTGCACTACAGGTGGAGCTTCTGGAGGCCGCTCTTGAGCGCAACACGGTCGTGTGCCTCAACACGGGCTCGGGGAAGACCTTCATCGCGGTGCTGCTCATCAAGGAGCTCGCGCACGCAACCAGGAACGAGCACGGCTCGCAGGCCAAGCGCACGGTTTTCCTTGTCAACACGGGTACGATGGGCCGATGCTTGCGGCTTATTTTGTTACGTTTCATGATCGCTCGTGCTTTTAATATGGCCGCTTAAGAGGAACTATTTTAGATGAGATCTGAAATAAGTTAGCCGCTCGCTTGGATTGTCTGAGAGTTGGTGAAATTTCGATACGCCGCGATCAAATTTACATTTGGGGATGGTCGTGAAATTACGCGAGTCCTCGGTTTGGTGGCGCGACGTTACATTTCTCCGCACGCCGCCCATCTTCAGAAGCGTGCATGTCGGAGCAAGCGGCGGCCATCCGGACGCACTCAGACCTGACCGTGGGGGAGTGCGCGAGCAGCGAGCACGTGGAGCCCTGGGGCGCCTCCAGGTGGCGCAAGGAGCTGGCGCTGCACCAGGTTTGTTGCAGCCGTCGTCGCACGCACCCGGGACGAGGTGAATCGAGACCGACCCCCTCACCTGTTGGTCGCCGAGACGTGGAATTTGGCGAAGGCGTTCGCAGCACGGTTGCGCGGTGGTGTTACCGACCACGGGCGTCTTGGCGGTTTAATGAGTTGGCAGTGTTCTATCCACTGCTGGATGAATGCTTGTCAAGCCGTCACCGTCGTGATCTCGCGATGCGACAAGCCGTGCGAGTCGTTCACCGATTTGTCGCGCCAATCTTTGCGGTGGATGCCCCGCCGAGCAAGTTTCCTACTTGGGCTGTCTCCTCTCGTGGCTATGAAGCCTAGGCATAGTGATATATTGAACGCATTTATTGTTGAACGTGATAAAAATCGTACGTGCCTCAATCTTAAATGAATCTTGAATGTAGATCAAAAAATATATCCGTTCGATGTTCAGGGTGGCATGGTGGCCCAGTGAGTAGCGTTGTCGCCTCACAGCAAGAAGGTCCCGGGTTCAAATCCTGGCTCGGGTGCCTTTCTGTGTGGAGTTTGCATGTTCTATACCCGTGTCCGCATTGATTTTCGCCGGGCACTCCGGTTTCCTCCCACAGTCCACAAAACATGCTGCTGCGTAGGTAAATTGGCTCGCAGACTAAATTGCCATCCTGGGTATATCCCTACCTTGCGTCCTGTGTCTGCCCGGATAGGCTCCGGCTCACCGCGACCCTGTACAGGGTTAAGCGGCTTCTGACAATGAGATGAGTTCGATGTTCATTGAAGCTGCCTCCGTTCATTGCCCCCAGAGAGTGGTCTCTCACAGAGTCGGAAACGTGACGACGCCGCGTCCTTCCCTCGCCGCAGGTTCTGGTGATGACGTGCACCGTGTTTCTGGAGGCACTCCGCTGCCAGCTGGTGCCGCTGGCCCGCATCAACCTGCTGGTGATCGACGAGTGCCACCACGCTCTCACGGAGCACCCCTACAGGCACATCATGCAGGTGCGCGGAGCCTTTCGTCATCATCGGCATCTTCGTCATCATCGTCTTGGCCGTCATCATCATCATCATTAACCGTGATCAGTCCATTGCTTGATTTAGAGTGCCTCTAGATATGACTGACTGACAATATTATATAAATGTATTGCCGGTCAGTCATATCTGGAGGCAAAGAGGGATGTTCTTGAACTTGAACGTGACTGGTGAGTTGACAGCATAGTGTGAGCAGCTGCAGTAATAGATTTCCAGGCCTGGTGCAGCGGACTGTGATAAGCGTAACCAGGCTGTAGGATCAGATGCTGCAAGTGAGAGCCTGTAAAGGCCTGCACGGTACAGGAGGGGGGGTGTGGCCAGCAGCACGCTCTTAGTGGTTGGGTTTAAACACCATGACATGTTTTCATTGACAAATCTCCAGTTTGACAATTGCCTCACACGTTTGGGATGCCTCTAAAGTGTGAGTCGAAACGTCGCGGTGGAGGCAGGGGGAGCGATCGACGCGGCCGTCCCGAGAGAGCAACTTTTTCGAAGCGATCGTCGTGCATCGCGCTGCGAAGACCTGCATCGTTACAAATCTCCAGCGTGCGCGTGTGGTTTTTTTTCTCCCTCACACTGCCGCCGACAGCTGTACTGCGCGGAGCCCGAGTCGGAGCGGCCCCGCATCCTGGGCCTCACGGCCGCCATTCTGGATGGCGAGTGCCGCCCCGGCAGCCTCCAGCGGCGCATCCAGCAGCTTGAGCGGACCCTGCAGAGTAGCGCCGAGACGGCCACCGACCTGGTGGTGCTTGATCGGTGAGCGCCGCCGCAACCACCGCCAAAACCGTAACCACCAAAACCGCACCCCAACACCACCCCTGCCACCACTACCTGGGAACGAACTTTGCCCACCGCACCTTAGAGAGTCCCTGTACTTAGTGCTGCACCTCTATCTGCTCACTCTTGTTCCACATGTACGCACCCCTCCCTTCAGAAGAGGTGGTTATGCGGTTATGCTACTTACTGCCCATGCCGCCTTTGATTTATTTGGCCGATTTTCCGTGTGGCAGAGTTGTGGTGCAGTGAGTTGCCTTGCCACCTCACGGCAAGATAGAACAGAGTTGAATTCCCTGCTCGGGTGTCTTTCTGCGTGGAGTTTTCGTTATCCTCCCCCTGTCCACGTGGGGTTTTCTCTTGGTACTGCGGAATCTTCTTGGTACTCCCATAGCCTAAAGTGCCCTGTGATGGACTTGCATTGCCCTATCACGCAACCCTATATCTGCTGGATAAGCTGCGGCCTACCGTGACCCTGTGCAGGGTGGCGCAGTGGTTAGCGCTGACGCCTCACAGCAAGAAGGTCCCGGGTTCGAGTCTCTCGGCTCCGGTGCCTTTCTGTGTGGAGTTTGCATGCTCTCCCCGTGTCACAGTCCAAAAGCATGCTCCTGGATAGGTTGATTGGCTCGCAGACTGAAATTGTCCCGCAATGCCCGGCGATGGACCGGCGTCCCGTCGTCGGGTGTATTCCTGCCTTACGCCCTATGTTTGCGGGATAGGCTCCGGCTTCACCGTGACCCTATATAGGATTAAGCGGTTTCAGATAATGAGATGAGATGAGAACTAAGGGGGTACGGGTAATAAACTAATGTAGAGCAGTAGAACTTTTTAGAGCTCTATCAGTACGCCATGTTATAGGCACAACAGACGAGCACATGCACCGCGCCACCGCATTGACTTCACCTGAGCCGGCGGAGCGTCGAAGGAAAATACTTGAAAAGAGTTATCGTCGAGCGCGCAGGCCGTAGCACCGCCGCGGCGCCGTGACGCGCTTCACCGTCCCAGGTACTCGTCGCAGCCCCACGAGGTGGTGCTGGAGTGCGAGGAGTATACGGACGCCATCGGGCTGTACGCGGACCTCCGCCGCCAGCTGGAGGACGCCATCGCCTTCATCGCAGACTGCGCCACCACCGAACAAGGCGAGCGGGACCCGCGGGCGCTGCCGCTGCAGGTGGGGGCCGTTGGGCGTCGCCCCGTTGTAGGGGGGCGGGGCGGTGAGCTGCGGTGGTCAGCTTTCCGGAATGCGGATTCTATCCCTGCAGCCCGTGTCTGCCGGGATATAGATACTGTCACAGTTGAAAGTGCCAGTAAGGTTGAAATGTCTAGATGTGAGATTCCTACAACACAACAAATGTGGGAAATCAGTCGGATGAGGTACTGAGCGGTAGTGTAGCGGGTCGATATATAGATATATAAACTTCATTGTGGCCCAGTGGGTAGCGCTGTCGCCTCACAGCACGAAGGTCCCGGGTTCGAATCTCAGCTCGGGTGCCTTTCTGTGTGGAGTTTGCATGTTCTCTCCTCGTGTCCGCGTGGGTTTTCGCCGGGCACTCCGGTTTCCTCCCACAGTCCAAAAAATATCTGCTGCATAGGTTAATTGGCTTGCAGACTAAATTGCCCGCAGTGCCCGGTGATGGTCTGGCGTCCCATCGTGGGTATATCCCCGCCTTGCGCCCTGTGTCTGCCGAGATATGTTCCGGCTCACCCCTGTACAGGACAAAGCGGTTTCTGACAATGAGATGAGATAAACTTCATTGTCATTCCATCCCTATACAATTACAGTATATAGGGCAACTAAATTATGTTTTTTAAGGTCTCCGGTGCAAAAAGAAAACAAGGCTGAATTGACATTCAACAGGGCAGGGCAAAACACGCACACAATATAGACTCCATATAGTAGAGTGAAGTGGCCAGTGCAGGCATGTATCAGTGTGTTTGGGGGTGGAGCGTCTTGTCCTGCTTGTTATGATGAAGAGGAGTGGGATAGCATGGTATTGAGGAGCCTGATGGCTTGGGGGAAGAAGCTATTGCAGGGTCTGGTAGATCTGGCCAGGATGCTGCGTTTCCTTTTGCCAGACGGCAGAGGTTCAAGAGTTCATAGGAGGGGTGGGAGGAGTCCTTTGCAGTGCTGGAGGCCTTGTTTGTGCAGCGTATGAAGTAGATGTTCTGGATGGAGGGGACAGGGGTCCCAGTGACCTCCGCTGTCTTCGGCAGAGAACATCATTGTAAATAATACATTTGTATCTAACGCCATGCACATCCATATCCTCCTTCCCCTCCCTGCACCGTCGCGATCACAGCTTTGAACACTCGGTCATGCAGCGCGATAATGTTTTGTAGTCGATTGATTGAAGCATTGGTATTGGCCAGTAATTAACATTGGTCAATACAGTACAGTTAGCAATACAATGGCAGATTTGTCTACAATCTAAGTGTGCGGATATTTGTTTCATAAAGAAAGAGTGGGAGACAGTCGTAGGTAGCGGACAAAAAGGAATGGGGTGGTGCAGTGGCGAAGTGAGTAGCCCTGTCGCCTCACAGCAAAAGTACCTGGGTTCGATTCCCGGTTCGGGTGCCTTGATGTGTTGAGTTTGCATGTTCTCTCCCCGTGCCCACGTGGGTGTCATCGGGTACTCAGCTTTCCGTCCACCGTTCAACGACACGCTGCTGCGTAGGTTAATTGTCCTGCTGTTAAATTTCCCCCAGCGCCCTGCGATGTATTAGCGACACATCTTGGGTATATCTCCACCTTGCGCCCTCTGTCTGCTGTGATAGACTCTGGCCCCTCACAACCCTCTACAGGATGAACCGGGTATTGATAATGTTGATGACGAAATAGGAATGATCTTGAGCCTGGAATTGGACAGGGGAAGGGAGTTAACAGCATGGGCAGTTGGGGGGAAGGGCGTTCCAGACTCGGGGTGGCAGAGGCGAATCAGCAGCCTCACTGCTGACCTAAGATTGACTCGTGGCTTCATGGGAAAGCTTTGTTCGCTGCTGGAGTGGAGCGAGTGTGGAGGATGCTAAACTGGCTCATTGGCGATCTGTGTCACGCTCATTCGGCAAACCTCCTCCCCGCCTCCCTCCGTGCATACAGATCCTGTCCGAGTGCCACACGGTGCTCACCCTGCTGGGCCCCTGGTGCGCCGACAAGGCTGCCGGCCTCATGGTGCGCGAGCTGCAGCGGCAGGCACGGCACGACGCCGTCTCCGCCGCCCCCGCCTCTCCCGACGGCCCCGCGCCGGAGGCCTTGCCCGCACAACCGACTCTGCCCGCGCCGGCCACCCAGCAGCTCCGGCGCCGCCTCATCCTGCTCGCCGACACGCAGCTGCGCCGGTTGCACGCCACGTGCGAGGGACGCCTGCCCGCCGCCGCTGGCGGGGCGGGCTCTCTGCCGGCGCCGCTGGGGCCGCCGTACGTCACGCCAAAGGTGGTGCGGCTCTTGGAAGTGCTGCGCGAGTACCGGCCGCTGGAGAGGCCCCAGACCGTTGGGGTACGGAGGCGCACGGCCACACGCGTTGGGTTGTGTCGATGGAGCGAGCGACGGGAATGTTCGTTGTCCCTCCCTCGGCACGTGATGGTGACCACGACTGTCGCCTAGCGGAGACCAGTGCATTGATGATTGATCTACGAGTACCTTTTTTTTGCCAATAAAAAGATGTAAAATAACAAAAAAGAGAAGTGGTTTTACTGTTTCTGGCAATTATACAGGTGTTGAGATCTTTAAACACCAAATAGACCCTTTTAAAAAGCGTCCACTTTTTAAAAACCACATATTTGTGGCAAGATAAACAAACAAAAATGCTTTGATAATGTATACATTGTAATGATGTAGGTTTTAACGGCTCGATGCATGATGATTGCTTCGAAAAGCTGCTTTTTCGGGACAGCCGCGTCGATCGCTTCCTCTCTCCACCTCTGCGCCTTAGGATGCCTCTAACGTGTGAGGCGAAACGTCGCGAGGTGGAGAGAGGAATCGATCGATGCGGCTGTCCCGCGAGAGCAACTTTTCGAAGCAATCATCAATGTATCCATTGTGCTTCAAACGGATTGGCCCTCACTGGAGAATGGTTTTCTGTAAACCCGAGATCTCAGTGTCAGCCAGATGTTGCCAAAAGGAAATTCAGCTCAGGACGACGCAATATTTTTTTTGCACTGAGGTTTCCAGACGTATATTGACTACACCTATGTTGTTTTGACGTAGGTCTTCACAGCTCGGTGTGTGCAAATTGTTGGGGGGGAAGGGAATATGCTTGATCCTCGCACCAAGTCTATCATTTTTACAGGTCCACTAAGGGAACGAGAAGACGACTACGTATACTTTCAAGGCGACTAATTTTCCACGTGGTAGTCGACCAGGCAGAATATTATTTGTTCAGTTTACGGTCGGGATCAGAATTTATAAATATGGCGCTCGCAAGGTTTTGTCACCGCCAGTTGTGAGTTTAAATGTGGGAATTCTTCTTTCGCTCAGGCCCAGGGCTACTGCTACCAGAGCGACGAGTGGTACAACAACCGCGGTCAGGCCACCTACGTGTCGTGGAGTGACTCGTCGGAGGACGAGGAAGAGGAAGAAGAAGAGGAGGAGGAGGAAGAGGAAACGGGGCGGCCGGACGAGGACGCGGGCGGTGCCGACGAACGCGACGCCAGCGACTCGAACTTTCCCTCGCCGTTCACCAACATCCTGTGCGGCATCGTGTTCGTGGAGCGGCGGTACATGGCGGTGGTGCTCAACCGGTAAGCCATCGCGAGCGGCACCGGATCGCCGACTTAGGACATCGATCTCGGTCGGTCACCTTTCGGTCGAGCAGCGGTTCACTCACTTGACTCGGAGGAGGACGAGAAAATGATTCGGAAGGAAACGATCGCGCTTCCATTTGCGCGTCTGCCGCTGGACGGGAGGCGGTGAACGTTGCTCGTTGACATCGACGGCATCTTTTTTGGTCCCGCTATGCCGGGCGTGGGGTGCGGAGGGAGGGTCTCCTGCGTTCGGGGAGCCGGGTGTCACGGCAGCCGACATTTTAAAAGGGGCTCAAGTAAGCGGCAACAAACAACAAACCTGCAGCAGATAAATGAATAAGGGCCCTTGCCTGAAACGTTGCCTTGTTTATTTTTCCGTTAAGGCCCGTGTTATTATGTGTTATATTTAGTTATTTGTTCTTTTGCACCGCTGCCAGGGTAACTAGGAGCTTCACTAAATAACTAGTTTAATTTGAAGATAAATAAAAGCAGCAACTAATTTTTGGTCGTTTAATTGACTTCATTGACTTATTATCCCAGCTCGACTGTAATCTGCCTGCAACCTGTGACTGCCGACGCTTGGCGCAGGCTGATCAAGGAGGCGGGGAAGCAGGACCCCGAGCTGGCGTACATCAGCAGCAACTTCATCACGGGCCACGGCATCGGCAAGAACCAGCCTCGTAGCCGACACAACGAGGCCGAGTTCCGCAAGCAGGAGGAGGTGACTGCAGGGGATGCAGGGGAGGGGGCAGGGGGGGCATGGAGGGCAGGGAGGGCATCGCCGACACGCGGCCACACGACGGCACTGTCTCATCGGTTATGATCAGTGCGCTTCTGCATGAAGGCCTTCTCAAACTATCATCGTCTTCCACGGTCCTGTGATGCAGCGATTCACTGAGCACCTACACGCAAGCTTATTTAATTTCGTTTCTCCCAGCTTGGTTGTCACTCTGACGTTAGTCTCGATCACTGCTTTTTACCCGGGGGTCACAAAGCGCTGCACAGAGCTGTGGAGAGAACGGTATGTCATCAGCTGGTCGTTGTGTGTGTTATAAGATCTGTTCCCTGCCCAAGTCCACTTACATGGCTTAAGTCAAAAGTGTTTTATTGATAATCGGGATGTATTTTTAAATCCATATGCTCCTCTCTCTGATGGATTTTGGAGGGAGGCTTTCATCTGCTGGTACATAGCTCGATCGGTGTTGCTGATCATCATGATGGATTCTTTACATTCTGCCCTAAGCGCGGTCAGCTTAGCGATTTGGGCAGCGTTTGCATCGCCGTGTTGGTTTGGGGGATCGGCTTCCGACGTCCTTCGCAAGCGTTCACCGCGCCGCCCCGCCTACCCACCCTCCTCCGTCGCCGCGAGGCAGGTGCTGCGCAAGTTCCGCGCGCACGAGACGAACCTGCTGGTGGCGACGAGCGCGGTGGAGGAGGGCGTGGACCTGCCCAAGTGCAACCTGGTGGTGCGCTTCGACCCGCCCGCCGACTACCGCTCCTACGTACAGTCCAAGGGCCGCGCGCAGGCGCCTGTCTCCAACTACGTGATGCTGGCCGACGCGCAGAGGATGCCCGCCTTTCACCGCGAGCTGTGCACCTACAAGGCTATCGAGAAGGTCTGCGTGCGCCGATGCGAGGCCCCTCACGAGCCCATCGCCGGCACAACGGAATCGCCGGCGGCGGTTCGCGCAATCCTCGTCGCGAGCGACGAGGATGTGGTGTTTGGCCTGGTGGAAAACTCTGCCCTGCTGTTCTCATGACTGGCACGGCACCTTTTGAAGTCTCATTAAGTGCTCCGTGAATGACTGTTGCCCCAACAGTTTAACCAACTGTATCTGTTAGCATGCTGATGTGTGCCCAATCAATCTGTTTTAAGGCTATTTGAGTTTATATTTTTAATTGTTAATATTCATGTTTGTCATGATGTAGGTTTTCACAGCTCGATGCATGATGAGTGCTTTGAAAAGCTGCTGTCTCGGGGACAGCGCGTCGATCGCTTCCTCGCTCAACCTCGCGACGTTTCGCCTCACACGTTAGAGTCGTCCTCAGCCGCAGTGTGTCGTGTGTGTGCCTTTCAAGTGGACCCCAATGGTCGTCCATTGATTCTGGAATGCAGCAACTCTGTGGAGGGGACTCAACACATGCATAGTACCTACATATAAATAGGAGTCGCACACACGACACCCACACTGCGTCTGAGGATGCCTCTTAACGTGTGAGGAGGCGAAACGTCGCGAGGTGGAGAGAGGAAGCTATCGACGCGGCTGACCCAAGAGAGCAGCTTTTCGAAGCAATCGTCAGTATTCATGTTTGCTACTTGCGCTTTATTTGTGCCTGCAGCTCTGTGACGCCTTCTGTTACCACACGTCTCTCCGTACAGTTCACTCTGATAATGTTCTTGTTCTGTGCTGCTGGTACCACTGCAAACTAGTTGGGTAACTGGCTCAACGGTATTTTGTGTTACAAATGCTTGCTTACACACAATTGCTTTCGTCTCCACAGATCCTGCGCAGCAAGTGTTCCAAGTGCCCCGAGGCAGCGGAATGCGGCGGCGGAGGCAGCGGCGAAGTTGGCGAGGTCTCGGTGGCTGGCGGCCAGGAGGACCTGCTGCCCCCGTACGCTCCCCGGCAGGACGAGAGCGGTGCCTCCGTGACTCTCAACTCGGCCATCGGACTCGTCAACCGGTGGGCGACTGCACCGCTCGCCCGCCGAGTCACCCGCCGTGGCATCCACCACTGTACGGGCCGATGCCGCCACCGGGTCGTGGCCGTGTCACGCTTAGCCGGGTCCACACCCGGGTGGTTGGAGAAGCCGCAGTCGTGCCATTTTCTTTATACTCTCTTAACTGTGATCTGTATAGTAAACTCCTAGAGATGTATGGACGTTCATCGAGATACAGAGACTCATAGATGTATATAGAGATACATTTAAAATAAATGAAGTTGGGCAATTGTGGTCGTGCAGGCCAAGCTATGTGTTGTGTTGTAAACCCACTGTGGTATGTGCTGCCTGAATGGAGGAAGTGAAACGGCAAAAATTCACAAAGTATCTTCTGAAGCCTTCTCAACGTGGCTTGCCATGCCCTCCATGTTGACAACTAGGTTCGGAGCGTATTGCCGTTCACCGGTGAGCTAAGGGCTTGAATCGCCCGTGTCTTGCTGCCGATTCCAGCTACTGTGCCAAACTGCCCAGCGACCCCTTCACCCACCTGGCACCCAAGTGCAAGACTGTGGAGCTGCTGGATGGAACGTTCTGCTCCATGCTGCACCTGCCAATCAACTGCCCGCTCAGGGACCCCGTGGTGGTGTGTGGCTCCCCTTTCCCTGCTCCTCATCTTAATCCTCTCAACCCCCCCTCCCACCCCTAGGTTTCACCGTCCTCACTTAGAGCAGAGCGTAAGGCTCTTCTGTGAACAGTGGTTTGAGTGAGAAATTGCAGGGCTGCTCCTTGACTTTACTTACAGGCCAAATAAACGTAGCCTTCCAACTTAAAAAAAAAATGATACGGCTATTATGCTTGAGTGTGTAGTTTGTGATGCGTGCGTGCGTGCAAGTGTCTGTGCGACAGCCTTCATCGGTACTCGCTAACAACACTTGCCCCAACAGTCTGTTAAGATTACACGGGCGGGTTGGGGATCTTTGTCTTTGTGTAGGGCCCCCACATGGCCACCCGGAGGCTGGCGGAGAAGGCTGTGGCGTTGCTGTGTTGCGAGCGGCTGCACAAAGCAGGTATCTGCATCACGCGTGTCGCGTCTGCTGCTCGTGTTTACATCGTTTATTGTAGCCTCTGCCGTCGACCGCCTTCTTGAGGAGGGCCTCCCTCTTTCCGTGTCTGTTGTTGAGGTCGTTTGGCTGAACTTCACCATGCTTGTCGGTGTTGGTCAGTGAAGGATGGGTGATGCCCGTAGCCTGCTTGATGTTAGCCGTGGCTTTGAATTAAATTCATTTCGCCAGGTTCGTAGCTCACTGTGTTAACCATTCCCGCGCTTCTGTGGATTATACCAAGAATAAATCATCGTTCAACAGGTGGTGTAACCTGCACCGGGGGGGGGTTCTGAAACCTCGAGGGGTCCAAGCACTAGAGTAATAGACGAGGCACATACTTGTTTCAGGTTTAACACCAGAACTCATGGCAATAGTGTTCCGGGATTGACCCAGGTGCAATAGAACATTCAGTAGCAGTATGGCGCATGGTCATGTGAGTTGCTCTCAAATGCTTCTCTTTCAAGATAGCCCTGCCGAGTGTTCTGACTCTTTCGTGACGTTTTGCCGAACACCTCGAAGGCCTCTAAGAAAGCTCTTTGAGAGAGAGAGAGAGCTTCATTAAAACGTTTGTGGTGGTTTTGGCAGCAGTGTACCCTGTGCGTCTGCCTGCCCGTGCGTACGTCTCAGGCGAATTGGACGACCACCTGCTGCCCGTCGGCAAGGAGACGGTGAAGTACGAGGAGGAGCTGGACCTGCACGACGAGGAGGAGACGGGCGTCCCGGGCCGGCCCGGCTCCACCAAGCGCCGCCAGTGCTACACCAAGACGGTACATGCGGCGCCAGCGTAACTGCGTGCGTGAGGAGTCGCGGCGGCGTGCCTGCGCACTGCCGGTTCTAAAGCGCAATCGATTTAGACAAGATACGTGTACTGGCTGCGATCTGTTGATGTGGCTCACTGTTGTCGTGCTGGGATGATGGCTCGTAGCCGACCTTTGCCTACACGGTAACACTTATGTCTTCCTTCGTTTGTTGAACAATAATTTGGAAACAAAAAAACTTGGAAGAATTCTCTTGATAAAGAGTCTTGTAGTTCTCCTGGGTAATCGAGTGTAACAGTGTGCACTCCACATACATGTTAAATATATATATTGGAGCAAATATTTGAATGGTGTCTGCCTGCACTGGGGGTACCGAGATATATCACGTCGTAATTTTATATTTTATGCCTAATCTCGGCTTTTACTTCCAACTTTTTTATTTGTTACTCTTGTGAAACTTTAAAACTGTTTTCACTTTAAAGTCCCACTAATACCATCAATTCCCCAAAGCAATCTTTCGCTTTTATCCCATTATCAGTCGAACCTGCGACTTGCTTGGGACAATGTCGCCCGTAGGACGGGTACTCTGCTGGCACTAATAATAATACTATTGTGCGGCCGCCTGTAGATCCCGGAGTGCCTGCACAGCAGCTATCCACGTCCCGGCAGCCCCTGCTTCCTGTACGTGGTGGGCATGGTGCTGAGCACGCCGCTGCCGGACGAGCTGAACTTCCGTCGCCGGCGGCTGTACCCACCCGAGGACACGGCGCGCTGCTTTGGCATCCTCACCGCCAAGCGCATTCCGCAGGTAGCGCCGCGCTGGGTGTGCGCACGCACACGCGTGCGCCCCCTGCTCACGTGGGCCCCCCCCCCGTGGATTCGGCCCTGTTGACTGTTAAGCGCTGAATGTTACCCGCCGTGAGTGATGCTCGTGGGAGCCGCTCTGCCCGACTTAGCTGCTACGAGTGTTCCCGGTGTCTTCACGACACTTCATCTTCTACGTTGAAGGCGTTTTTAGTCCGAAGCCTTTCAAGAAGTTTCAATGCCTCCGCCTCGAAGAATCTGTGCGTATAATAATCAGTCATAACTCCGATGACGGTTCAAATAGACAAAACATTTAATTTTTTTAAAGAAACGGCGAGTCACAAATGTCGCTAAGCTTTTCTCGCGCTGCCCGACCTCGGCCCAGATCCCGTGCTTCCCCGTGTACACGCGCTCGGGAGAGGTGACGGTGGACATCCGCCTCTGCCGCTCGTGCTTCCAGCTGACGGAGGAGCAGCTGGCGCTGGTGACTCGCTTCCACCAGTACATATTCTCGCACATCCTGCGTCTCGAGAAGCCCGACCTGGAGTTTCAGCCGGCGCTCGCGGAGGCGGCTTACTGCGTGCTGCCCCTCGACACCGGTAGCGTCTACGCTCGCTGCTGCCGCCGTCATCGCCGTCGCCATGCGGTTCGCCGCGGCGGTCATCCTCGTGCTTTGTTATCGGCGTCGTCGACATCGTCACCGTCGCTGCGCTAACATTGTCATCGTGATGATTGTCGTCATCGTCACTACCTTTTGCATATTAATCGTCGTCTGTCACCATCGTGTGTTCACGTGCTCGTCGCGTGTTCACGTACTCGTCGCGTGTTCACGTACTCGTCGCGTGTTCACGTGCTCGTCGTGTGTTCACGTGCTCGTCGTGTGTTCACGTGCTCGTTGTTTGTTCACGTGCTCGTCGCGTGCGATCGAACGGTCTGGCATAAAAGACATTCCGGGGAGATGCGTGCCCAGTGTCAGTAAAGTTATACGGATCTCGTCTCCCACACACACATCCACTTACTCAGATGGACGACTTGTTGGGCCTGACACTCGGCCTTATTATGTAGCAGAAGTTATAACTTATTGTTGCCCACTTGCTATCAGCGTATGATTAGGCATGAGTAGTCAATGTGTAAAAGAGCAAACTAGTGACATTGACCTGCGACCTTGACACAACTCGGTGTTTGTGAGCTCTCTGGCCTTGGAAGTATAGCGGTTGGCGCGCTGCGCTACAAATCGGGCAACCGGAATTGGATTATTTCTGCTCGTGGCCAACACTAGTGATTTATTATCCGTACCAGTGCCGGACTTCCCGAAAGGTCGATTCAGCCTCAAACGTGTGCCTGATGTGACGCGTAAACATTGGCGAGACGGGCGGCCGAGTGTGGTGCTGACCCACGAGTGCTGTGCCGCCCTTCGTAGGCGCTCGCTGTAACAACA
>JAZEWT010000010.1:8335605-8345694 GCA_036362905.1 Mordacia mordax
CCCACTGCCTTGTCATGTGCTGTTAGAGTTACTGTATAGAGCTTAATAATTCTTTTTAATCTTTCTGATATGTGTTGTGGTGGAAATGTCTTGAAGATTCCTACAATAAACCGAGAGACACCTGACTGAGGTAATCGCCTTACGTTGAGTTTAAGTCTGATTTCCTTACCGCGTGTTTGTATTTTGTCGTTGCGGCAGATACCGGAACTTCGACCAACCGCATCGCTTTTACGTCGCCGACGTCTACACGGACCTGACGCCGCTCAGCAAGTTCCCCTCGCCTGAGTACCAGACCTTTGCCGAGTATTACAAGACCAAGTACAACCTGGACCTAACCAACCTGAATCAGCCGCTGCTGGATGTCGACCACACGTCCTCCAGGTGCCCTCGAGTGCTTCTAGCTCGATTGGTTATTGGTTACGTAGTTTTAGCCCCAATATTCCCACAGCTGGGGACAACTGGCCAACCTTGGTTACCTTAGCAGACATTTCATCCGGCAAAAAAATGTCAGCACCTTGCAAATGAAAGTTCTTGTTATTGCCTGTGGCTCATGTGTAATAATGTTGGAGATGGCTGGGTAGCGTTCGCCGTTTCTCGTGCTTACCGATGACACGTTCAGATAGCCGGTGCATCTGCTTGCTGTTTTGTCCAGGCTGAACCTTCTCACGCCCCGACACTTGAACCAGAAGGGCAAGGCTTTGCCCTTGAGCAGCGCGGAGAAACGCAAGGCCAAGTGGGAGAGCCTGCAGAACAAGCAGGTATGCTGGCCGTAGCAACGCGCACTGCAGCCAACGTCAACGTCTCGTTTGTCTTGGCTACGCGATGGCGATGACTAGGTGATGAAATGCCGTTTGACATCAGTTAACATGCTGGCTGCAGTGTCCATTGCATTAATGAATGAGCGAATGACCGTGACTTATTTCCTCCGTGCCAGCAGAGGGCAAGCTATGGGAAGCTATAGACCGTGCACGCGGTTTGACATCAGTTAACATGCTGGCTGCAGTATCCATTGCATTAATGAATGAGCGAATGACCGTGACTTATTTCCTCCGTGCCAGCAGAGGGCAAGCTATGGGAAGCTATACACCGTGCATGCGGCCTACAACCGTGTATACCTTATATATATTTTTTTGTTATCGGTCATCGCAAACATCTGCGCCGCACTTAGTGTGTTGTGAAATAGCTCTCGTGCAGTCTCCCAGCATGCACCACGTGTGCGACGACGTCATCATATTGGACCGCGAGCGGCCAACTGCGCAACAGCAGCCCGCGCCCCCTGAGCCATCTTGGGTGCGTGCTTCGCGTTCCCCAGATCCTGGTGCCTGAGCTGTGCGCCATCCACCCGATCCCGGCGTCCATGTGGCGCAAGGCGGTGTGCCTGCCGAGCATCCTGTACCGCCTGCACTGCCTGCTGACCGCCGAAGAGCTGCGCGCTCTCATCGCCAGCGAGACGGGCGTGGGGCTGCATGCGTTGCCCGTCTCCTTCAGGTGGCGCCACTCAATTATTGTTCACTCCCACCTCCCGTGTAAGGCCCGAGGAGGGTAACGATTTGTGTTTATTCGCAGAGTAGCCACCCTATGGCTGATCTCATTCCAAGTGTGTAACGTTTTTTTCTGGTGTCTCTTGTTGGTGACCTTTTCTGCTGACACACGTCAGCTTTGACCTGGATTTGTTTCCTGATCCCCTTTTGATTATATTGCTGCTGACTTGTTGAAGTTTCAGAAGTGTAATCAATCAGTGGGAAGTAAAGCTGAAATAAGACGTCAATGATTTAATTTGCCCTTTTGAAAGATTTGCACCCAGTACCCTTGGTGCGGGCATACGCAAAAAACACTTTTCCCATTATTTATTTCGTTTGTAACGGCCTTTTAGTGACGAGGACACATCAATCCAAATGAGCAGGATGCATGAACCCATTACCCGTGACATAGCCTCCTGATTGTCATTGTGGTTATCGTAATTTTTGTTTTGTTTTAACCCAGGTATGTTGAAGTATTTTTACAGTGACGAAGGACACATCATCACCCGTCTTTCCTGCCGCAGTTCCTGTCTGTTTCCTTTCCGTTCGCGCAATGCCCGCCGCACCGTTGAGCGGTGTCGCCGAGCCTTGACCCCGCTGCGGAGTTCACCGTCGTGCTGCCCGCCCCGTGCCGCGCAGGTATCCCAACCTGGACTTCGGGTGGCGCAAATCCATCGACGTGAAAAAGCCAAACGCCGCCGCCGTCGCCGCCACCCGGGACGAATCGGACAGCGACGACGACGACGACGCGGAACGTGACCCGCAACGCGACCTTTGCACTTCGCCGGCGGCGGGAGCCGGGCTCGAAGCGGGCGACGCGACTAGCGCGCCCGCAGGGGAACTTGCACTAAACGTAACGGATCGCGAACGGGGGTCTGCGGGAAACTGTAATTGCCAGCAAATGTCACTGCCAGCGCTCGATGCCAATACGAATGCAGTACGGATATCTACCTCAGCGTCACCTCCCTCCCATCCTCACAATGTGACCGCCGACTCTCCGCCTAGTGCCGCGCCAGAGATTGATCGGTTGGAATGCTCGTCAGAGAGTGCCGGTCGTACGGTCGGAACAAATGATCATCTAGCTACCTCTCAACCCACGCCCTCGTTCGGCATTTGCGTCCCGAAGAGCCCGGACGCGGCTCTTGGGGAACCAGGAGATGTTGAACGCGCGGAGGGCGACCGTGCGGTCTACGACGGCCCAAGTCTCGTCGGTTTGCAGCGATCGGAAGCGACGATCGAGGCCATCGAGCAGGACCTGCGTCGCGCTGTGCGCAGCATCAAGCGGCAAGCAGACGAGTCGCAGGGCAGGAACAGCCTCGAGGCGACGGATGCCGTGATCCGCGGTCTCGGCAAACTCGGTGTGACCTGGGACTCGGCCGCATCCAACAGCCTCGGGAAGCAGCCGCCAGACCGCACAAATCACCGAAGTAACGAGAACCAGATTCCCGTCCTCCTGGCTGGAGAAGCTCCAAGCAACAACATCGCGGCGGTGACGTGGGCCGGCAACGCTTTGGGCTGCGAGGGCGGCAGCGACGACGAGCTGGTTGACGAGGACGAGCAGAAAGAGGGCGGCCTTCGCTCGGGCTGTAGCGAACGGGCCGCCGAGATGTCGCCCGTGGTGGTGGTGGCGGCATCGGCGGTCGGGCCAAACCCGGGCCTGGTGCTGCAAGCGCTCACCCTGTCCAACGCTAGCGACGGGTTCAACCTGGAGCGGCTGGAGATGCTGGGAGACTCGTTCCTGAAGCACGCAATCACCACTTACCTGTTCTGCACCTACCCGGACGCGCACGAGGGACGCCTCTCCTACATGCGCAGCAAGAAGGTGTGTGGGGTGTAGAGCCCCTCAACCTCGCGTGTGTGCGTGTGTGGTCAAGGGGCACTGACCCTACAGCCTTTTAAGCCTACACTGGGGATCTTTGTCTTTATGGTAATGCAGCTGTAGAGCTTACTGGACTTGTAATCCATCGAGTTGGTGTGACCTCCTGGCGTGGCAGTTTAAGCAATGACGAATTTTTAAATATCCGTCAACCAACCTCTCTGTCGACTCAGCTATCAGTAGGTCACACTGAGGTTAGGTGATCGGCTGGTCACATGCGGTAGGGCACAGTGTGGGTGCTCCTACCTTCTTCTGTGGAAAAAAAGGCCGTGAAAAATTTCTGGTGTTGCGGGGGATGCTTTATTAGAACTCCCTTTAGGCTCCCATGGATTATAACCATAACCTGGTGGAGGGTTTTGAGTATTCTTCTGAACCCCAGAGCTATGTAGCCTGAAGTCTAACACTCTTGCTAGGGTCTTTTTCTTGAATAGGCCGGTGGACAGGTTTTAGACTAATAACGGATTTGAAGATCCGCCCACGAAAGGAGTTTGGCATCAAGAAGGGGATCTGGCTGTAAAAATTATGCTCCAATGCCCCCTTCCATTGAGAGTCAAATGGCCCATCCGGGTCAACTTGTATGGTGGCCTTTTAAACCGTCAACAAACTATTAAAATAATAATTATTTAATTTTGCCGCTTACCGAGACGCTGTCTCCACTTCGTCACGGAACCGAGGTGCGTTTCCCCGCAGGTGAGCAACTGCAACCTGTACCGTCTGGGCAAGAAGAAGGGTCTCCCCAACAGGATGGTGGTATCCATATTCGACCCGCCGGTCAACTGGCTGCCGCCCGGCTACGTCGTCAACCAGGAGAAGAGCCAGCTGGGAGACGGAGACGTGGCCAACGACGCGGACGTCGCCCAGGTTCGCGGATCTGTTGAGTTTTGCGGGAAATGCACGGCCCTTGATCTATCCGCTGCCGGATGATGGCTTGCCTCCCCGTCCCACCGATGCATTTCGGTCATGGGGTCAGTCGGAAATGCTGAATTGTCGGTGCCCGAGACCGCACCCGGTAGGTTTTGAATGAGATTCACGCGACGGTCGGGATGGTCAGGTGGGTCACCCGGGACCGGTTTAGACGTCGCCCTCCACTCGTGTCAGCTATGGCCAGGAATTCAACTCCGGTTTCCTGGTCTTCACGTTATCATGCCAAGTTAACCTACGGTAGCGTTTGGATCGGTATTTGGACGGGCGTGGCGCAGAGGCCTTCGATTCAGCATCGTGTGGGGGCACGGGTTAATGAATCTCGTGGATAAAGGCGTAAAAGGCAAACCCGCCGGGCGGAGACGTGACCCACGGTGGTGTCAACGAGGACGCACGTTAACCTGCGCGTGCTCACACGCGCGCCCCCTGCCGCTCTCCCCGCAGACCGGCAGCACCAGCAGCAGCAAGAACTCTGCGGCCGACAAGATGGACCCGTCGTCGGGCGACGAGGACGATCCGGAGTTTAACGAGGCCCTCGTGTGGAGGCCCCCGTCGGACGATGACTCGCTGCTGCCCAGCGCCGCCGTCGCCCCCGTCGCGGACGACTCCGAGAATGACTCGGACGAGTATGACCAGGAGCAGATCCGCTTCATCGACAGCATGCTCATCGGCTCGGGCGCCTTCAAGAAGAAGATCGCCGGCGTGGGCACCGGCGGCTCGGCCCCGTGGGCCACGGCCCGCGTCGGGGCTCTGCCTCGCGACGCCGGCGGCGGAATCGCCGGTGGTGGCCGCGGTGGAGGCGGCGGTCACGACTCCGCGACGCCGCCGTCCGGCGGGGAGTGGACGGTCTACAGCTCTTGGGACGCCATGTGCTACCTTGATCCGAGTAAGGCGGCGGGGGACGGTGACGATGACTTCGTGGTGGGCGTGTGGAACCCCGCAGAGGAGGGCGGGGGCGCCGGTGTGCCCGGGGGGCTGGGCCCCGTCGGCGAAGGGCAGCCCGTCGCCACCGGAGGCGGCGGCGGGGCCCTTGGCAGGCCGTCGATCTCGTACGACCTGCACACGGAGCAGTGCATCGCCGACAAGAGCGTCGCCGACTGCGTGGAGGCACTTCTGGGCTGCTACCTGACAAGCTGCGGAGAGAGGGCCGCGCAGCTCTTCCTCTGCTCCATGGGCCTGCGCGTGCTACCGCCGAAGAACACGGACGAGCCGGACCTCCCCGTTGTTGCCCGCCGTGGGCAGGGCGGTGGCTCGGAAGCGACGGCGGAAAAGTCGTTTGTTCGGGGACCGTCTGCGTCTCTCACAAAGGACGCCGATGCCGGTTTAACAGCACTCAATGAGGCGGTGGCGAATGTGACGTCGGAGGAAGTCGTCGAACCATCGCGGAGAGTGGCACCGAGCGCGGCCGTCGGCGGTCGCGACGCGGCGGCCACCGCCGATGACCCGTTCGGCGCTAGTGCCGTCGTGCTGGAGCCGGGCGCCGTGCCGCCGGCTGCGGGGAACGCTGGAAAGGAAACGCCGCATAGCGAGAGGAAGCAGGACTATGGCTTTCTGGCCATCCCGCCACGCTGCATGTTCCACAGACCCGACGCAATGCAGATCCTGGGGCGCCTCATCTCCGGGTACTCCGGCTTCGAGTCGAAGATCAGCTACTGCTTCTCCAACAAGGCCTATCTGCTGCAAGCCTTCACGCATGCCTCCTACTACTACAATACCATCACTGGTACGGGGGGGGATAGCCCACCTGTAGTTTGTGCACATTCACACTTCTTTTAGGGGGGGGGGGAATTCCTCTTGAGAGTTGCTCTGCTGGGATGACAAGAGTCGAGCGTTGCTCTTTTGCACTTCCTCCTGCGAATGAGAGCGAGAACGATGCTCGACCCGGTCATTTCGGCAAAGCAGCTCTTCAGAGACAGTCTCGTGCGTCATCCACGCGTGATTATGGGGGTAAACGTTTGAACATTGTTTTCTTCCTACCCCGATTGTGGTGCTCTCGGCGGCGCGTGTGGCAGCGGGCAACCCTCGCGTGTCCGGGAACATCGCACGGGAGCGGACTTTGTGGCGCCGCCTCTCTTCCAACTGCCGGACCGCTCGTAGAATTGTTGTGGCACGTGAAACGTCGAGCGACTATTTTAAAAATTGTCACACGTGCCATTCGGCGAAATAACGTGCAGAACCAAAATATAATGTGATAGCGAGCAGGCTTTGACTGTGTTTAATAATGGAGTGACCGACACGGTTTCGGACACAAGATCTCGGTGGGGGTCAGCTTGGTGTCCATTGACCACCTCATTTGCACGCTTCTTTTTGTTTCAAACGGTTCTCCCTTAAGTCCTCCCGAGTCGCGACCACTCCGACGGCCGAATAATCCCGTGCCGCGTGCCCGCCGCAGACTGCTACCAGCGCCTGGAGTTCCTCGGCGATGCAATCCTCGACTACCTGATCACGAAACACCTGTACGAGGACCCGCGACAGCACTCGCCGGGAGTGCTCACCGACCTGCGCTCGGCGCTCGTCAACAACACCATCTTCGCCTCGCTCGCTGTCAAGCACGACTTCCACAAGTTCTTCAAGGCCGTGTCGCCGGAGCTTTTCCTCGTCATCGATGACTTTGTTCGCTTCCAGGCCGAGAAGGACGAGATGCAGGGCATGGACTCGACGGTACGAATCCTAGCTCGCTCGCTCGAGGTCAAACATCGGCGTCGCAGTCGTCGCTGTCCGTTTATACCGTGCTTACTACGTGGAGATAATTGCTCGGTGAGGATTTGAGTGCAGACCACGTGCTCTGTTAAATGTCACAGCACGGACGGCGTACGCAGCAAATGTGAAAGCGACGCCGCGCGCGCGCGCGTTTGCACTCTGGCAGCTGCGGCGCTCGGAGGAAGACGACGACGAGAAGGAGGAGGACATCGAGGTGCCAAAGGCCATGGGCGACATCTTCGAGTCGCTCGCCGGAGCCATATATATGGACAGCGGAATGTCGCTGGAGACCGTGTGGCGTGTCTACTACCCCATGATGCGTCCGCTCATTGGTACGCCCACCTGCCGCTCGACCGCTCGCCACTCGCCCGCCTTCCCGCTCGCTCACCCGCGGACTTTCACGGCACGGTAGCTGTTGCCGATCGTGTTTGAACCGGCCGGATGACGTCGTGCGGTCGTGGGTCGACAGGTCTACAAACTCTGCCCCGTGCTTTCCAGTTTCCCGTGACGTGTGCAGATGGATTCATGTTATCATCGTTATGCTGTAGGTTTTCACGGCTCGATGCATGATGATTGCTTCGAAAAGCTGCTTTCTTGGGACAGTCGCGTCGATCGATTCTCTCTCGACGCGGCTGTCCAGAGACAGCAGCTTTACGAAGCAATCATCATGTTATCATCACCAGAGTAATCGCTGTCGTTGTAATCTTCATCGCCGTTGTTTATCATCATGCCTGTCATTGTCACAATTTTCACCACTTGTTGCCTCCTCAACTCCCGGTCATAGGTCATCCATTGCCACAAATGTCGCGGTGGTCTGGGTTTGTTACGACGTACAAAGCTGCGCTCTCTTTGCAAGAAGGCTTCCGAATCTTAAGCTGCGTTGTTCACTGTTCTTGTTCTTATTGCTGTTGTGTAATGCAAGCGTTCCCGTCGTAGTTTTAAACGCCGCATTGCATGTTTACCGTTTATTTTATTTCCTCCCCCGTACGTGCGTGCAGAGAAATTCTCGGCGAATGTCCCTCGCTCCCCTGTGCGGGAACTCTTGGAGATGGAGCCAGAAACGGCCAAATTCAGGTTCGTGGAAATTTATGCAAGGGTCTCGCTGCCATTTTTCCATCCATCCATTTTCTGCACCACCTGTCCTTGTGAGGGTCGCGGTGGCAGCAGTCCAAGGAGAGTGGACCAGACGTCCCTTTCCTCAGCAACAGATTCCAGCTCTTCCTGGGGGATTCCCAGGCGTTCCTAGGCCAGCCGAAGGATGTAATCCCTCCAGCGTGTCCGGGGTCGGCTCCTAGGTCTCCGCCCAGTGGGCCGTGCCTGGTAGACTTCCCGGGGGAGCTTTCCAGGGGCATCTTTACCAGATACCCGAACCACCTCAACTGGCTCCTCTCAATCCGAAGGAGCAGCAACTCTACTCTGAGGTTCTCCCGGATTTCTGTGCTCCTCACCTTGTCACGGAGAGTGAGCCCAGCAACCCTGCGGAGAAACCTCATTTCTGCCGCTTGTATCTGCGATCTCGTTCTTTCAGTCATTGCCCAAAGTTCATGACCATAGGTGAGGATAGGGACAAAGATTGACCTGTAAACCGAGAGTTTTGTCCTAGGACCAAGCTCTTGCTTCACTACCACGGATCGGTACAGTGCCCGCATCACTGCAGACGCTGCTGCAATCCGCTGGCCAACCTCACGGTCTCGCTTACTGTCACTCGTGAACAAGACCCCCAGATATTTAACGGGACGGTAAATATGAGGCTCGCACGCAAACGACGCAGCCGCGGGTAATCGACACCGCCCTCGTTTGTTTCCCCGTTGCCTCCCTCATGCCGAGCAGCCCTGCGGAGCGGACCTTTGACGGGAAGGTCCGGGTCACCGTCGAGGTCGTGGGCAAGGGCAAGTTCAAGGGCGTCGGCCGGAGCTACCGCATCGCCAAGTCGGCGGCAGCACGTCGCGCACTGCGCAGCCTCAAGGCCAACCTCCCCCAGGGGCAGGCCGCCTTTTAATTCCCGACCCCTCCACGCACCTGTAATCCTTCCATGACCAACAGCCTCCTCGTTCCACCCGTGTGGCTAAGTCGATGGGGTTACCCATACTCTCCGCTAGCTCTTGGGTCAAGGAAATGACTACCAGCAACATGCTCGCTAAAGCCGAGAGGTGGCTTTCATCCATCCGGATGCGTTCCTACACCGTGTGTCCCGCGCTGGCCAACGTCAGATTGTCACGCTTCGCGAATCGGCGCTCGGCCAAGTTCCGAGTTTCCGTACCAGCCGGAGCGGCGTGCGCCGAGCAAAGCCCCGCGCGGGTGGAGCTTGCATGACGACCCGGGCTGTGGCCGTGACGCGAGACAGACCAGCGATGCCGACGGCTGTGTCCGTTAACCGAGCCGGGCTGCGGCACCGATGTCGCCGCCATGGCACAAAAAGGCACCGCCGCGGGGAGGAGACCGCCGCGGGAGATTGTTTTTGCCGTGCCCTCTCGATTTGTTGGCGTGTAACGTCCTGCACCTAATTTTCGGAGTGGACCGCGACGTGTAATGCAAGCTGGCTCTCGACTGCACCGTTGGGCATGCTCTGGACCCAGACCAACCCCCGTTAATGCCCGGCGTGCAGGGAACAGCCCTCGGGTGCAATATAACGATAGAAAAAAAAATTAACGGGGTGCTTTTTGTTAAAATTATTTTCAATATTTTATCAGGTGACTCAACTTGTACAATATGCTCTACGGATTTTGTTAAAAACAAACATTCTTTATCGTGATTTAAAGTTAATATATGCATTTTCTCTTCATTCAAACTGAAGTATTTTGAAATCTGTTTAAGTAAATAATAATTTTTTTTTTTGCGCGTGAAAGATATTTCATAATCACGAACTGGTCCGTGACCTCCACGGACTGCTCGGTAAATTCTCTTAGCTCCGCGCCACGAGCCGTTGGTTTGCGGACGTGCGTTCCTCGCGGGTAACGGGCGGAGCGGGAAGAAACGCCCGCCGTGAAGTCGGCTGTTGCGCACGGCACGCGCCACGCCGCTCGTCCCCGTTTCTGCCACAGCGCTGCATTTGCACCGAGAGGAAAAAAAAAA
>JAZEWT010000010.1:8417089-8432538 GCA_036362905.1 Mordacia mordax
CAGTGATGTCCAAACCGCGGCATCCCCCCCCCCGCGGGAATGAAGGACTCGTTCCACCGGTAAAGATTCCACCGTTTGGTTTACAGCCGGAAAACGCGTTTCACTAAAAATCTCCCACCGCCCGACCACGAGGATGCCCCGAGATTTCCTGCCGCTGCCCCCGGCTGCCCCCCCGACGTAGCGGTGCCCTCTCCCGCCGCCGGCGGCGGCGGGCGACGTTTCGCCGGAGCGCGAAAATGACCACCGCAGCCGCAGCCCGCGCACCGCACCGCTGAGATTTGCGTGCGACGAAGAAGTGCTTTCATGCACCGTGAAAACGGGCCATTGCCCCAAACGTCGCTCGTCACGTACTCTTGCCCAACATTTTATGGCCACGCGAGGTGTTTTTAATCGACGCATTGTGCCGAGCTCCGTCATTTTTGCTTGTGCACCGCTGCCAACGCAGCAGCAACAGGTGATTATTTAATTATTACATGTTGGCTAACGAGACGAAGGACGCCGTACAAACGCTAAACAGTACAAACGAGAGAGTGATGTTGGCTGGATGTGAGGATTGCTCTCCGTAGCCGGTTTTTCGGGTTCGTCAGGGCGAGCGATCCTCCTCTCTCCTCCGGAACCTTTTCACCTCTGGAGTTTATTTTAACTGTATTGTTGTATTGTCATTGTATTGTTATTTTTATCAATTGTATTGTTAAGCACCTTGCATTGTAATTTTGCACCAAAGGCGCTACGTAAATAAAGTTTAATTTGATTTAAGACAGGGGTGGCGCGGTGGCCCAGTGGTTAGCGCTGACGCCTCACAGCAAGAAGGTCCCAGGTTCGAATCTCTCGGCTCGGGTGCCTTTCTGTGTGGAGTTTGCATGCTCTCCCCGTGTCCGCGTGGGTTTTCGCCGGGTACACCGGTTTCCTCCCACAGTCCAAAAGCATGCTCCTGGATAGGTTGATTGGCTCGCAGACTAAAATTGTCCCGCAATGCCCGGCGATGGACTGGCGTCCCGTCGTCGGGTGTATTCCTGCCTTACGCCCTGTGTTTCCGGGATAGGCTCCGGCTCACCGTGACCCTATATAGGATTAAGCGGTTTCAGATAATGAGATGAGGTGAGATTTAAGACAGCCGCCGAAATGGTCACCATTTTCCAAATCGCTGGGATGGAAGGCAGCGGTTTGAGCGGAAGGGTCGAAAGGTCACGTCCCAACCTCCTCCGCCACTCCCAGCTCCCCTCATGGCATGAGCGTGGTTTGTTTTTTTGAATGCGAGCGTTGCACACGGGTCCTGCTCCTGATATAGAAAGACAAATTCCAGAGACCACCGACGCCCGCAGCTGCCAGCAGTCCCACGTGGAGCCGCTCCAATCAGGAGAAAGGCTCTGGGGCCAGCGCGGCTGTGTTTACAACTCGCGCTCCGAGCGGTGCGGGTCGGCGATCGGCGAATCGCTGGGATCAAGAATCGCGCCGTCGTAGAACGTTTGGCGTTAAGACGGCAATAAGTCCGAAGATGCGTGCCCCACTCCCCCCCCCCTTCCGCGGCGCGATTCGCTCGTTAAGTTTCCGACGGCATCATCACGGCGGCGTTTTGAACGGCACAAGAACAGACACGTTGTGTGGTCGACAAAAACGCCGATTTCAGCTCAACCATCCGAGAGCCTGACGGTGCCTCCAATGCCAGAGGCGAAATGTCACGACAGAAAGGTGTGGGGGGGGGGGGAGCGGCACAGTGGCACAGTGGCCCAGTGGGTAGCGCTGTCGCCTCACAGCAAGAAGTACCCAGGTTCGAATCTCGGCTAGGGTGCCTTTCTGTGTGGAGTTTGCATGTTCTCTGCGTGGGTTATCGCCGGGCACTCCGGTTGTCTCCCATAGTAAAAAAACCATGCTGCTGCATAGGTTCATTGGCTTGCAGACTAAATTGCCCGCAGTGCCCGGTGATGGACTGGCGTCCAATAGTGGGTGTATCCCTGCCTTGCGCCCCTTGTCTGCCCGGATAGGCTCCGGCTCTCCGAGACCCTGTACAGGATTAAGCGGTCTGTGACAATGAGATGAGATGAGAAAGAGGGGGAATGCTCAACGTGGCTATCCCGAAAGAGAAACACTTAAGAGCAGCTGTCATACATCACGTCGAGCTGTGAACACCCACATCTGTGGATTCGAGGCACTCCGGTTCAAAGCGGTCCATTTTCTGCTCAGATCAGAATCGAGGCACTGGTGCTCAACTCCTGTTTACACCTCTTGATCCAGTGGTGGAATTTCGTTATTCTCATAGCGAGGGAGCTTCCATTCGTAGACAAACAAACAAACAAACGTTGAGTTCTCCGCAAAGCTGTATAAATTCTATCGACCGCAGCGTGGTGATGGGGCTGAGCTGACCCCCGCTGGGACCGGATTTCAACTCGCACGCACTGGCTCGACCATTGAGCCACGTGACCGGTTAGCGGAAGTGCCCCGACGCGCAGGGGAGTCATCAGCGCGTGTCCGGAGTTCGTACGGGGAGAGGAAGCGCGGCGGGGTTACAGACGCCCATTGGCTGGTTGCCCACATTAGGACAGCTTCCCTACTACGTGACCGGCCCGTGGCTGGAGACGGACACCTCCCGGAACGACGACCGGTCGGGTCGCCACTTAGTCGCGGCGATGTCTTCGCAGCGATCGTGCCAGGCTAGGTGCACTTTGAGCATAGAAATTTGGGTTGCAGAGCCACTTGCTACTGGCAGGAAGAGGTCACGGGACAGCACGGTGTGCGCATCGCTCACAAGAGCTGCTCTTTCGAGATAGCCGCGGTCGGGCGTTCCTCTTCTCTCCTTGGCGATTTTTCGTCAGAAAAAAAATCAATCCCCGTAACTACGGGAAGCGTTCTCGAGAGATGCTCTTCAGCGAAACCGCCAGTGAGAGGCGAAACGTCGTGAAGGAGGAGGACGCAAAATTGCTCGACACAGTTATCCCAGCTCGGGATTATTTCTCAAACATCAGGGTCATGAGAAGATCCATCGACACAGACTCGGGGCAGTGGTTGATAAACTGAAACGAGGGGCGGATCATTATCATCATCATCCGTGACCTCCACCATTGAGGTGGACAGATAGTTTATTGCCACACCATCAAGTACCCAGTGAGCTTGCAAGCTCTAGATGTAGGTTTCACGAATGAAATGCGAACCCTCATCGGTGACACGCAAGACTGCACAAAACTTAACAAACTCGCAGCACCAACTTGTACAAAGATGAAGCCGCAACCGTAATCGTGACAAACAGCAGCACTCGAGGTTGCACAGCACAAAAGTGATCAATTATTTTAAATTAATTCACAAGAGCGAACAGCAACAGTGCAACAGTAGCATAGGAATGATCGAAGTTTGATTTCAGAACAAAAGCCATGAGCGTTATACTCATCATCAGTATCAACACCCGCTTAATCCTGTACAGGATTGAGGAGGGCCAGAGCCTATCCTGGCCAACAGAGGACGCGAGACGGGGAATACCCAGGCTGTGACGCCAGTACATCGCCGAGCACACTTTTTTGGGCTTGATTTACTCAGCGGGCCAATTAACCTAAACAGCAGCGTGTCTTTGGACAGTGGGAAGAAACCATAGTACCTGGCGAAAACCCACGTGGTCACGGGGAAAGAGTGAGAGAGAGAGAGAGAGAACACACAAACTCCACAGAAAACGGCACCCGAGCCGGGAACCGAACCCGAAAACTTCTTGCTGTGAGGCGACGGCGCTACTCACAGCCACCGTGCCGCCCTATGTCATTACGCTCCGTTCCAGGAAAGAGCGACCTGCCGAGAATCTCACCTTGGTGTCATCATTGACGAGACGCAGCTGCTCCGGGCACACGAAGAGCACGGCGCGCACCTTCTTGCCGGACTGCGCAGGGATCCACGAACCGCGGGACGGGGCGGGGGGTAGTCGGGGGAGGGGGGGGAAGGAGGGGGGTCAGACGTCAGCGCAGGCAGGGATGGAGGATTGACCGCGAGCGTAGCATTATCCCTGCTTTGCTAGCCGTTGCCGTCATTTTGTTTGCGCTGTCATTGTCGTCATTGCCGTTCCGTCGTTCCGCTCTGGACGATGTTCAATTGGTCAACCGGGGCGGTGACGAGGGCCGGCGGCGCGCGGCGGCACGCCTTGAATACAGAGGCCGCCCTAGTTATTGCTGCGGTGCGTAAACATCAACGGCGATATCAGTAACCTTATGGGCGGTCGCAAGAAGACAGAGCCTATCCCGGCACAGGATGAAAGGCAGCGCTATGCTCGTGATAGGATGCCAGTCGATCGCAGAGCACCGGAGCAATTTAATCAGGAGGCCGATTAACCTAGTGAGTGGTATTTCTTTAATTTGTGGGAGCAAACCGGAAGAAAAACGATGCAAAGGCCGGGAAAACGTAAAAACGCCACGCCGAAACGTGGCACCACAGCGGAGAATAGAACCCGAGCCTTCATCCTGTAGAGGCGACAGCGCTACTCACCGTGCCTCCCCATGGTGTGCGTTAACCGTGCCAATACTGCTCCGCACCCCCCGCTTTGCTCACAGTGGCCGTAAAACACGCAGCGATGCAACTCGTGCGAGAGGAGGCCATCGTGCGCCAGAGTCGGCATCCACATTTCCAAAATTACGTGAGCCGCGTGACCCACGTGGGGCCCCCCAGGGGCCGCTGGGGCTCCAGTGGGTGGCTGTACGTACAGACTTGAGTTTCTTGACGGCCTCTTCACACACGTGGATCCCCCGGGACTGCTGCACCTCCACGTAGCCAAGATACTGCACGGGAAGAACACAGGTGGTTGAAGAGGGGGGGGGGGGCGCAGGTGAGATGGTCGGTCGGTCTGCGATGACCCCTTTCACTCGCTCACGCTACTTTTCAGCGGTAATAAAAAACGGCAACCAACTGGTGAGTCGTGATACCTGACACCGCATAGCTATCACTGTGTCGCAAGAATTTAGGATCCGCTGTTAATCGTCACGTTATCGTGGTGGAGGGATTTGTGTGCTCTAATGAACCCCATAGCTCTGCCACTTGGAGTCTAGTGCTCCTGCTAGAGTGTCCCTTGATGAACAAGTCTGGGAGCCCAGCACTCCTGCTAGGATCTCCCTTGATGAACAAGTCTGGGAGCCCAGCACTCCTGCTAGGGTCTCCATTGCTGAGCAGGTCTGGAGTCAAGCGCTCCTGCTAGGGTCTCCATTGGAGAACAGGTCTGGAGTCTAGCGCTCCTGCTAGGGTCTCCATTGGTGAAGAGGTCTGGAGTCCAGTGCTCCTACTAGGGATCCCTTGGTGAAGAGGTGTGAGTGGAAGTTCCACTCAAATAACGATTTGAAGACACCCCCACTCAGTGGAGGGTTAGCATCAGCAAGGGCATTCGGCTGTAACATTCTGCTCCAAAAGCCCCATCCTTGGGGGAGCAACCAGCCACCCAGGTCAACCTGGAAGGCGGCCATTTAAACCGGTAACAACCTCACGGGGAACGACGTTGCGATCACCACCGCTCTAGTAGACTCCCGCGCGCCGCTGTTGCGGCCGCCACTGCCGCCACCGCCGCCACCGCCGCCACCACCGCGCGCTATCAATGATCACCTTGACGAAGAAATGGCAGCCGTCGGCACGCACGTTGTTCTCGTCGATCTCCCACTGCTCGGGTCGGCGCGGCGTCCTGGCGCCATCACCATCCTTCTTGCGCCGCATGCTCTGCCGCATCCGGCCCATCATCGTGGCACTGAGCACACGCAGCGCGCACGCCCGCACATCAGACGCCGCGTGCGCACGCCGGCTCGCGCGCTAGAAGCGCTGAGGAAGGAGCGCCGTCAGTTGCCAACCATCCCAGCCTGGCAGGGACTTTACCGGACTTTTCATGGACTCCCGCATTCGTTCATTCAGTATCAACACCCGCTTAATCCTGTACAGGGTCGCGGGGGGCCGGAGCCTATTCCGGCCGACAGAGGGCGCAAGGCCGAGGAATACCCAGGACGCGACGCTAGTACATCGCAGGGCACACTTTTTGTGGCAGTTTATTCATCAGGCTAATTAACCTACGCAGTAGCGTGTCCGGAGGAAACCGGAGTACTCGGTGAAAACCAACGCGGACACGAGGGGAGAGAGAGAGAGAACACCCAAACTGCAGAGAGAAAGGCATCCGAGCCGGGAATCGAACCCGGGACCTTCTTGCTGTGAAGCGACAGCGCTACTCACCGCATCACCGCGCGAACTTCCGAGTGAGATTTAAAAAGCAGTCGATGAGATTGTAACAGGAACGCGACAATAACGGCGTCACGTCACGTACGGCGATAAAAAATAATAATCTGCAATCATAGTTGGCGACAGCCTGAAGGTGGACACAGCACGTGACAGCGTCGGTGGCAAACTCCACTAACAGCCGCCTTTGTCTCCTCCGTGCTGTTGTTTACACAGCCGCCGTTACACTTCACCGCCGTGCCCGCATTTCCAACCGCCTCTGCCGTCAGGAGACATTTACAAACACAGCACAGGCACAGTTTCTCTCCGTCTCAACACGCCTGAAGATGCCTTCGACGTGTGAAGCCAAACGTCACTTAGGAAAAGAGAGGAGCAGCGCTCGGCACGACTATCCCGAAAGAGCAGCTTCGGTGAGCAATCATGATGCATCGAGACGTGAAAAAACTACAACCGTACATTTTTTCAGTTTGTTTTTGTCTGCCGACGAGCGCGACGCCTTTTTTCTCGACGCGGGAACAGGAACTGAACTTCGATCCCGAAGAACAACTCCTCGGCCCCCGCGCGCAAATCTATTTTTAAAACATAACCGCCCGCGGCGCGTACGACGCAAACACACGCGCCGCTCCGAACGCCGCGCGGCGCGGAGCGGAACCGAGCGGTCGCCCGTCGCGCGCCCATCCCCGACCTGCGCGGCGTCCGTCCGGAACGCGGCGGGCGGGCGTCACCGTTCCGGGTGATCGGCGGCAAGACGGCGCCTGGTGTTAAACCCACGAGCGGAGTCAGCTATGGGGACACAGAGGCGTTTAAAGAGTCAACCCCCAAACCCAGCAACCCCCAACACACAGATAAATCTACAACAGTTGCACAATCGAGTAGTGACGTACGCAACAATACGTGTTTACAGCTTGGCGTCGTAAACATGTTTGCCGCTTAGCGCAGTAAACAAGTTTGCCGCTTAGCGCAGTAAACAAGTAATGCAACATTCATTTTGAAGACTCGGTCCTATTTACATCAGTCGGGGTGGGAGGGAGGTCATCATTTAATTTTGTATGGGGCTCCAGAATCACTAAGACCACCCCTGGTTACTCGTGCTGCTACGGGATGAAGGGAGAATGAGGCTCCAAAGCCAAACCCTTTCCTCCCACGTTCAGCATCCGCTGTTAGGTTTTCAGCTTCCTCCGCTGGCTTCCCCTTACACACTGCTCCCCCGCCGCTCGCCCTCCCATCCCAAGAAACGCATAAACGTGCGTGCACGGCTCGGCGCGCGAGTTTCCCTCCGCCGCGCACTCGCCACGCAGCACCGCATTCGCCCGTGACGCCGTGCGCACGCGCGCGCGGCGTCACGATCGGCCTCCTCCGCGGGCGAGGTTGGCGACGGGTGGACGGGGCGACGCTCGTAGCAACGAGCGAACCGCCGGGCGGACGAAACGCGGCGAGCTGGCGCAGTCGGGAGCACTGGCGCTGCATCTGCCAGTCGTATCGGCCTGTCAGCCCATGTCATCCTTCCTCGGCTGTCACGTGACCTCCTGCCACCAAGCCGTCCACACGTCACGCTTGGCACCACGGTGACATCGCCACTTGTTGTCGTTGTTGTGCCCATGACGGTCGCTGTCCATCCACCAAGTACCAACCACCCCACTCGACCCAAGTCCGACTCAGAGGCAGGCTGTGATGTCTCATCAACACCCAACCCGTCTCTCGGCATTCACGGACGAGAAGACGTGTCGTGCGCAATCCTTCGAGCGCACGGCCGTGCCACGTGAGCGCAGAAATTCAGAAGAGTCGAACGATTGGGAGCAAAAGTGAGGACCGATTTCTGTGCCGTGTCATCAGCATTATCAGACTGGCTGGAATCATTGCTGGTGAATGTCCAATGTTACAAGCAAGGAACCCTCTCTCTACACTAGGGGTTCATCGTGCGCGTGATGAGATTGGGATCACTCCGGCTGGTTCAGTCATAGGACCAGGTATCGGATGCATGCACACTCAATCCACGCTTTTTGCGCATTCAATTTCACAAGTACTCGGTTGGCCCATAACAAATACTCCCAGACGATGCGTTGCATTTAATAATAATAATAATTGCATTTATAGAGCGCTTTTCACCCGAGGGTCACAAAGCGCTGCACAGAGCTGCAGAGAGAACGGTGCATCAACAACAACGACATTAGAACGGAAAATCAGCAACAATAACGTTTAAACGTCCAGCATCCCTGCAGCATTAACCGGGGCGGCCGCGTGAATTCCAACCGCGAACCTCTGCGAAGCAGACTAGGCACACGCTACCGCTGGGCCGTGCCACCGGCCAATCATCCCTGCAAAAAATAAGAACAGCAGCCACCTCTGGAGCAGACCCAAGAGAGAGCGGGCACCGCCGCATAACATAACCCACATTCCTTCCACGGTGTCCGGTACGGGGACAGGGAGGCCCCCCTTCCGCTTACGGAGAAACCGCTCCGCAACGAGGACGCAGCGGCTGCTCGCGATGCGCGCGCGCCGCCGATCGATTTATGAGCGCGACCGATGCCGCGGGGTGTAAGGCTGCCCACACGCGACGCCATCGCTGTGTGCAGTGAACCGCTTGAGCTGTGTCACCTGCGGACTAGCAGTGCTGCTTGGCTCGCCCTTGGTGAACAGATCTGGAGGCAAGCACTGCTAGTAGGGTCTTCCTTGGTAAACGGGCCTGGAGTCCAGCACTGCTGGTAGGGTCTTCCTTGGTGAACAAGTCTAGAGTCTAGCCTTCTTGCTAGGGTCTCCCTTGGTGAACAATTCTGGAGTCTAGCGTTCCTGCTTGGGTCTCCCTTGGTAAACAGGACTGGAGTCCAGCACTGCTGCAAGGGTCTCCCTTGGTGAACAAGTCTGGAGTCTAGCGTTCCTGCTAGGGTCTCCCTTGGTAAACAGGACTGGAGTCCAGCACTGCTGCAAGGATCTCCCTTGGTGAACAAGTCTGGAGTCTAGCCTTCTTGCTCGGGTCTCCCTTGGTGAACAAGTCTGGAGTCTAGCGTTCCTGCTAGGGTCTCCTTTGGTAAACAGGCCTGGAGTCCAGCACTGCTGCTGGGATCTCCCTTGGTGAACAGATTTGAAGGCAGGTTCCAGACCAATAATGATCCGAAGACCCTCCGACTAAAGGAAATTGGCGTCAGGAAGGGCATCGGCTGTAAAGTTCTACCCCAATATCCCCACCACCTGGGGGGAGGGGGGGGGGGCAACCGGCCAACCCAGGTCAACCTGGACAGCAACCGTTAACACCGTCGAAACAGCGGAGCTATAGAGATCGCCGCGGGCGAGGCAAACGACAGCGCTGGCACGGAGAAGGGACACCGGCCTATTCCAACGGCGCGCGCCCCGCGGAGATGGAGCGACGGAAATTGGTTTGTGTGTCGGTGCCAGCAGGGATCGTATCGTCAAAGCGTGGTAGTGGGGAGGTTAGCGCTGCACTGGGAAACTGGCGCCCCGAGATCGATTCCTGCCTTCCTGCGGGAAAAGGCTGCTCCTGGGCCTCCACTAGGTCAATTCAGCCTCAAATGAGTTCGTGGGTGAGGTGTGTAAAAATCATCACGAGGAAGGCAATGTCGATTCGGGCGTGGTCCTGGCCACCCACCCCCTACAGTGTCGTGATGGCCTTTATAGGTTCTCTCTAACAACACGTGACCCTCCACTTTCTTCAAACTATCAGGAGGATTTTTGTCTTTGTATTGTTGGAGATATTATGGTACCAGAGAAAATCCTCCAGCAGAGGAGCGATCAAAGCCTGTGAAGATTCGTGGGAGACACTAAAATAAACGGAGAAAGCCCTGCAAACTGCGCGCCACACAGATGGATTCAAGAATCTAGTGCCGTACAGCACGCTCGGTGCTTCCAAAGCCCTCACTAACATTAACAGCCAGAACAGGCTGCACGGGGTACCTGTGTCTCTGCTATGTGGCTTGCGTGAGATCGCGTCATCATTACCAGTACCCGCTTAATCCTGGACAGGGTGTGGGGGGACCGGAGCCTGTCCTAGCAGACAAAGGGCGCAAGGCGGTGCTATACCCAGGATGTTACGCCAGAACATCGCAGCTGCCTTCCTACACCACACAAGGGCACACGTGTGTATTTGTGCGTCGAGGGGAGCGGTGGCCCAGCGGTTAGCGCGCTGCGCCACAAACCATGCGACCCAAGATTTTGTCCAGCTCACGGACATTAACACCAGTGACGATTTTTCTGAACCGGTCATGAGCCTCCCGTAGGTCGACTCAGCCCCAAAAGAATAGCTGATGCGATGTGTAAACCTCGCAGGGCAGCACTTGCCCTACAGTCTGTAAAGGCTATACGGGGGATCTTTGCCTTCGTGCGGTGTTTGTGATGAACAGCAGCTGTCTCCCTGGCACCCCCCCCCCCGTCGTCTGCCAGAACCCTGCCGCTATAAACGGCACAGCCTCTGCGGCAACAGCGGCAGCAGCACCGCGTAAACAGGGGGAACGCTGCCCCGTCGCCCCCTCGCTCCCCGGGGGCGGACCCGGCGCCCCGGGGGCGGCGGCCGCGAGTTAGCACCGCAGCCCAGAGACAGATAAGGGAGCCGAGTTTAAGACCGACGCACAGGCATATCTGCAGACTCACGCACACAGAGACCCACTGACTCACGCACACAGACCTCACTCACGCACACACACAGAAACCCATAGACGTGTGCCACATAGCGCAACGGTTGAAGATCAGTACCCGCTTAATTCTGTACAGGGTAGCGGGGATCCAGAGGCTATCCCGGCAGATATAGGGTGCAAATCTGGGCTATACCCAGGATGTGACGCCAGTACATCGCAGGGCATTTTTTTTGGAGGGGGGGAGGGGAGTTTACTCAGCAGGCCAATTAACCTAGGCAGCAGCGTGTCTTTATAAATTGAAAGGAAACCGGAGTACCCGGCTAAAACCCACGCGGACACAGGGAAAGAGAACACGCAGACGCCACACAGAAAGGCACCCGAGCCGGGGGAACCGAACCCGGGCCCTTCTTGTTGTAAAGGAGCAGCGCCACCACCGCGCCACCACCGCGCCACCACCGCGCCACCCTCAACGGTTTCTCAAATAACAACTGATGAACAACAACCACAGTTCGCCGCTAAGTGGCGGTGACATCCCCCACGGCGCCTGTGCCAGGCCACGTGCACTCGGACGCCACGCGAAGTGTTGATGGCCCGCTGACAGAAGTTCACGGGACAGACCCAGGTGCCATAAGTTGACCGTTGTGCCAGGCTAGGTAGAGGAGGAGATCACAAGCCAGAGCCAGGTGCCATCAGCTGACTGCTGTGCCAGGCTAGCTACAGGAGGAGATCACAAGCCAAAGCCAGGTGCCATCAGCTGACTGCTGTGCCAGGCTAGCTTCAGGAGGAAATCACGGGATAGAACCAGGTGAAGTAAACTTACTGAGTGAGGTGACTGGCCGGGTCACCATCTGTGTTACCTTCTCGTTGAGTTTCATCCGCCCGGAGCTCGGCCCGTTGCTGTGAGCGTCGCTCCTCCGCTCTTGGTCGCTGACCGACTATGCACACCCATAGAAGGACGCATGCAGAGCTCCGTAGACTGATGCGATACAGGGAGACTCGTCGACCAAATCACTCAGAATGATCCCAAGCCCACGTCAGATATATGAAGCTAAGCAGGTTAAAGCCTGGACGGTGCGTGGATATGTCACCTCCTGGGCTGTGCCGTGTACTTCTATGCTTCTGGAAGAGAGAGAGAGAGAGAGGGCAGGGCAGGGACACAAGGAACGCCGCAAAACTCGGCTCGACCACCAGGTAAAGTTTGCACCGCCACCGCTCCCTCTGGCATTATGACAACGCAATGACGTCACCACCGACGCGGCTCAAGGTCGTGGCGGTGTCACGGAGATCGCTCTGCCTCGCCATCCGCGCCCCCCCTCTCCCCCCCGGAGAACGGGAAGCGGTCCAAGGCTGCGTCCCGCTCCCCCCCCCCCGACGCTCCCGCCGTTGCTCCCCTGCAACGACAGCACGCTTGACGCTACCACCACGTGTGCGTGGTGTGGTGCCAAGCCTCGCACGTGTCAGGCTGAGTGCATGGTGACGCTCACGCTGGGGTCGGGTCGTTCGCCAGGTTACTCCGGGTCAGCTGGACGTGGCTGTGGGTCAGCACTAAGTGGCCAACAGACATGGGGTGACATTGCGTGACTGGGTGACGTCAGACAGGACCGGGATTGGGGGTCTGAGGGGATATATAAGTGGATGTGCGGGAGTACAGAGGGGATCATTAGAGAGAGTCGCGTTGGGGGGACGAGAGTTTGTTCGTGTGCCCATGAGTAACGTTAAGGGGTTGACCACGTGGTCGTTGTTCGGGTTCAGCACGGCCGAATAGAGTTCCTCGGTGTTGAGATGGAGAGCCTTTGGAATCCCATCATTGCCTGTCCTGGAGAGAGAGGATGAGTGGCCGCCAACGTCAATGCGATCGTTGCCAGCACGTGGTCAGCAAGAAGAACCCACCCAGGGGAAATTCACGCGTCGCGACAGTTTGGTGTCAGAGAATGGGATGCAAACCCATGTGGGGGAAGCAGTGTAAAGTTCACGCTTATGCACGAAAGCTGTGCTTCGCAGCCCTGGGAGGACTTCCAGTGACACATGGCCAGCGCACAGCGTCTGGGAGGCTGGTCATACGAGGAGACGGCGATGCGAGTCCACCTACAGCTACGGGGATGTGCGGCACAGTTGCTGGGCGGGCTGGAGGTGAGGATCAGGGACAATTGGGCCGTGCTCAGACAGGCGGTCAAGGAGCGGTCCGACCGGATTGTACCGGCGGCACGCAAGTTGAACCGGTACGGCGACGCAGGCGACCGGACGAGCCCCTGCTCGACCACGTTGAGAGCTTGGCGACGCTCGTTGATCGGACTCACCCGAAGGAGAGACATTCCTACGCCCAGAGCCTGGTCAAGATCAAGCTACTTCGGTACCTCTGGGGGACGGATTGATGGCAAAAGGACGTGGAACGCCCTGAGCTGAACCTCGCGCAGATCCAGGCCTGGGCTCTAGCTTGCGAGAGCATAGCACGTAGCCGGGCCCGCCAACGCAAAGGAGCGCTACTGGCCTTTGGAGACCCAGAGAAGAATGAAGGGGACGTGGCGGCGGTGCAGTACAACGACCACAGAACAAGCCAGGCGGACCTGAGCGACACACTCAGGAATATCCAGTGTCGCCTAGATTCACTAGAGATGAGATCCGCTGTTGCGTCTGGTGCACGATGAGTGTGTTATTTCCTGCCTTGTGGGGGGGAGGGCATGGCAGCAAGTGACGCACCAGGATAACGCTGCAACAATGGTACGTATGGCCCGGCCTGAACCGGGAAGCGACTACCTGGGTGAAGGGGTGTGAACGGTGCGAGCAGGCCGCAAAGGGACCATCGCGCTATGCCGCTCCACTGCGGCCGCTACGAGAGAGCCAGGTGAATCAACTGGTGGGGATCGACCTGCAGAGGCCGCTTCCCAAAACGCAGCGCGGTAACTGTTACATGAAAGAAACGGCGGAGGTACTCGCTCAGTGCCTGGAGACCCTGCGCAAGGCCTGTGGCTGGGCCTACGAGGCCGGCGAGGAGGCCCACACGAGGCAAGCAGCGGCGACGCGACCGAAGAGTGAGGCCACGGAGTACCGGCCTGGCGAGCGGGTGTGCGTGTTCTCACCGCAGGTCCGCTCGGGGCGGGTGGGGAAACTCACCTCGCCCTGGGAGGGACCCCACACGGTGGTACAGCAGCTGTTGCCAGAGATGGTGTTGGTGAAAGGAAAAGGTGGCGGGTGTCGCGCGTAATCAACGTGCGGCGTCTGAAGGCGGAGACCACCCCTTGGAGGTGATCCGGCCCTGAGAACGGCCGGGTCGAACGACGACAACGGCGAGCCACGGAGGTCGCCCACACGCGTGGCGGCGGAGCCGGGCAGTGGAACCTCAGCACCTGATGGGTTCTGCGCCCGCCACAGCGGACTCCACCCAAGCGGACGACCACGGGGGTTCCGGGAGTTTCCCCACAGATGCAGAGACTGCGGCGGCCCCGGAGATGGATGGCGGCTCCTCGGCAATCAGGCGGCCGAGACGGGCCTTGGCTCGCCTCCGGGACTATGTCATGGCGGTCGAGCGCTAAGTAGCGAACAGACATGGGGTGACATCGCGTGACTGGATGATGTCAGACGGGACTGAGAGTGGGGGTCCCAGGGGATATATAAGGGGATGTGCGGAAGTACGGAGGGGGGCGTTCGAGGGAGTCGCGTTGGGGGGCGAGAGTTTGTTCGTGGGCCCGTGAGTAATGCTAAGGAGTTGTCCGCATGGTCGTTGCTGGGGGTCGGCGCGGCTGAATAAGGTTCCTCGTTGTTGAGATGGAGAGCCTTCGGAGTCCCAGTATGCCTGTCCTGGAGAGAGAACATGAGTGGCTGCCAACGTCAGCGCGATAATCGCTGGCGCGTGAAGATCAGCAAGAAGAACCCACCCCGGGGAGATTCACGCGTTGCGAAGCGGCTTTCACTGCTACTGCTGCTGCGCTTGCGCCCCTGTCAAGGCTCCACGAGGGACCTTTGTCTCCCTATGCCCGTGCAGCGGCGTCAAGATTAGTGAAGCTGCAGTCGGCCGACCTCCCCAAACCTGCAATGCGCGGAGGAGCGATGCTCACAATCACGGTGAGGGTGTCACGGGAGGATAAAACGTGTGCAACACACCCGCGGCGCACGCTTTACGCCCCAGAGCGCCTCTCCACAGCGCCTGTCTGGAGCTCGCTGCAGTGGAAGCGCTTCCATCGGCAATGACGCGAGCCAGCAATTGCAGGGCTGCGCTTACGTGTTTTAAATCGGCTCAACCCCACTTGTTCGGTTAGAGCAGCCTTGAGGGGGGAGGGGCGGGGCATTATGCCTCGCCCCGCCCCCCATTAACCCCTCCATGCCCCCTCTCCGTTAGTCTTGGTTACATAATCGCCACGAACAGCACCGTGAGCACCGTGAACACCCTGAGCACCGTGAGCGTCAACACGCGAGTCCCTGCCCGTGTTAGGAGTTGACGAAGACAAAGATCCCCCGTGTGAACGTGACTGCAGGGTCAAGTGTAGGTCGACGCGGCACGCGAGGGCGTGTGTGAGCAGCACCACGCACGGTCGCCTTTGTCTCTCCAGTCACAGTGTTTTCGCGACACACTCATGTGACAGCCACCGTCAGCCGAACCGCTCGCTCGCTCACCCAGTGGCTTGCTACATCGCTCACTCGCTCACCCAGTGGCTTGCTGCATCGCTCGCTCGCTCACCCAGTGGCTTGCTACATCGCTCG
>JAZEWT010000010.1:8464289-8487189 GCA_036362905.1 Mordacia mordax
GGCTTTTGCAAACTGGACGCATTGTAAAAATGTGTCTATTGTGGTGTTTGGGATCTTAACACCTGCATAATCGCTAGATACGGTAAAACCTGTTGTAATCTTATATTACAATTGCTGTTGACTTTCAGATTTGCTCTGCGCATCTTGACTGGGAAATATAAACCAAGGCGACCAGACTCGTGCGTATGCGCACTGGCAAATACAAGTGCCGCCTCGTTGCGCATTAAGACGAGGATATACAACACGGACGTTTAAGTTCGTGTTACGTGAAGGGAATGGAATTAAGTTAATTGGTTACCAGTGTCCGCTTAATCGTGTTCAGGGTCGCCTGGGGGCCGGGGTCTATCCGGGCAGGAGAGCCGCATGTGTGTTTGTGGATGGAAACTGGAGTTTAATAACAACTCCGCACGCAATGTGCATTCGTACTGGAATATCTAAAGCCCCCCATCTAACTGGATGCGTATGTTGCGTATACAGACTGCAGAATCTAATTACCTGCGGATCTGCCTGCGCAAGCAGTGTAGGAAATTTAAGCCCCCAGCCGCGCATCCAGGGTGGGAAATACAATGTCACGCCGGTAGTTGCGCATCCACACTGGGAAATCTAATGCCCCCTCCGGGCTACGTTGCGTTTCCGCATTGGGAAATATAATCGGCTCTCTGCGAGCCCCTGCCTCGGAGCAGGGGAAACCCCGTGCGCCAGGGCCCGGGCCCCCGCGTCCGCAACAATGAGCGACACCAGACGGCGGGTGAAGTTGTATGCGCTCAACGAGGACCGGCAGTGGGACGACCGGGGCACCGGCCACGTGTCCTCGTCCTACGTCGACAAGCTTAAGGGCATGTCCCTGCTCGTGCGCGCCGAGTCTGACGGTGAGCGTCGCGCCGTGAGACGCAAACTGACCGGGGCCCGAAGTGCGGGCCGAAGCCTTGGGGCTGGCATAGTCCTCTGCGGGGTTTTGAGCGAGGAAGGCCGGCTGGCCGGACAGGCCTTATAACTCCCCTCCCCTCATCACCCTACCATAGTCTGCTGTCCAAACGTTTATATTTGACAGCGCGGTGTAATGTTAATAACGCTTGGTGTAGTGGCCGCTGAAAAGCTGCGTAAGATTGTAACGGCGCCGGTTTGTTTATATTCGAGTGCCGTACGTGTTGTTGACCGTGACGTTACTGAGTGGAATTTCTCGATACACGAGGCTCGCTGCGCCGATGTTTTGCGGAAACGCTCGGCGAGAGAACACATTGACTGTCGTGACACAGTCGCCAAGACGAAACCACGAACGCTCTCCTCTTCTCGTGAGAAGCGGGGCGGCTCGTGTCGAAGAGCCCGCATGTATAATTGCCGAGGATGGGGGAACGTTATTGCCTCGCACCCGGAAGCGGGAGCAGTCGCACCACCACCATCCCCATCGAGTTGCGAGAGATAAGGAGCCTGAGCTGACCCCCCTCTCTCACCTGGCGTTACCCATGGGGGAAGGCTTGTTTTTGAAGCAACCGCATACAAGGCATTAGACGCCGAGTAAGCAGCCCCCCGTCGTTTGGATAATAATAATAATTGCACTTCTGGAGCGCTTTTCACCCGAGGGTCACAAAGCGCTACACAGAGCTGTGGAGAGAACGGCATGTCAGCAACACCAACGACATATGAACGGTAAATCAACAGCAATTGCTTTTTTTAATCGAATATGCGGTTTAGCCAACCCCGTGTGGTTTGAGACAACTATGAAGCGATCGTTTTAAGCAGCGATTGGAGCTCAGAGCGTCAAAGTGTAATAGGTACAACGTATAGATTCATCAGCACGTTGGCCTTCCGCACCAGTGTAAAATGATTGCTCACTATAGCTGTTCCTTCGGGATAGCCGTTACGAACGTTCTCTCCTTCGTGACATTTTGCCTCTCACGTTGGAGGCATCCCCAGTTGTTCCGAGTTTCAGCCGTGAAAACCTACATCGGTGCACCAGTATTTGCCAACAGACTTTTAAAACAGGGATAACCCTCAGCCACCGGTTTTGATTACCTTAGGGCTCATCGGTCGAGTGACTTGTTACACAAATGCTCCCCATGTCGCTGATGGAGATCCTTGTTCCAGAATTAGGCTCCTGTCCATCGTTGTTATGGATTTTACCCTCCGAGGAAGAATGTAATGTTTTTTGCGCAATATTTTACATCCGCCAGCCTTTACCACGTGTAATGACAACAGAATAACAGGAATAATGCGCATGCAACAACAGTATTGGTTGTCAAGGATTTCATAATAAACGTGTATTCAAATATAACGCTTCATTGAAAAACCACCAGTTGTTAATTTTCTCGTTCATGGCAAATCATTGGGGAAATGATCAATAAAGCTATATTTTTTCGTAACTTTGAAGTTATTATGAAAGATATGTATACTTTAATGCCGCTGATGGTTTTATGGCGAAGGGGTCTAAGTGTACTCTGTGTAATAGTTTAAAATCTTGTGTGCTGCATGTTAACAGACCAGCACAATTGTTTTGACTGGTCCACTGGAGAGATTTAAGATGCCGTGTGATAACTTACAGTGTTAATTTTGTGTTGCAGGGTCGGTGCTCCTGGAGTCGAAAATTAAGCCAAACACAGCTTATCAAAAGCAGCAGGTATGCAGATCACTGCCTTAGACACGTTATTGGAATTAATTACCCATCTTTTAAATTAAATGTATGCACATCACATTTGTTAAGCTTGCCGTGTTTTGTGAAATCTGTGTGTGTGTGTGTGTTTTTAAATAGGACACCCTCATCGTGTGGTCTGAAGCAGAAAACTACGACTTGGCTCTCAGCTTTCAGGAAAAGGCTGGCTGTGATGAAATTTGGGAGAAAATATGTCAGGTGTGATTATAATTCATTCTTTAGATTCACTAACATTCGCTCTTATTCTTAACCACCACAGTTTTGCGCTTGAAGCATCATTGGACGCGGCCGTTCTCTCCGCAACTCTGTGAAGGGCTTTGTGACCCTCGGGTGTAAAGCGCTCTATAAAATGCAATAATTAATAATTAATCGTCAATTCTTTTTACATTTAAACTGTATAAACCGATAAAATGCAGTTGGTGTGACCACTATTTAATAATTTTACATGGCACATTTGACACTTTTTGAGAGACAGATGTTGTTTACATCAAATTAATTGACGTGAATGTGTTATTTTATTGGTGTCTTGAGGCAGTTCACTGATATGTTGGGTTGTATTGCAGGTTCCATCTGTGTTATAAAGGCAGGTTCCGAAGTGTAGTGTGTTGATGATCTCAGCAAGTCACAAATGACTGCAGAAATAAATCTGACTTCAAAAACGTTTTTTTCAGACTCAATTTAAATTTTCAAGCTCAGAATGTAAACTTCTTGGCTTAATATACATGTGATTAAATTAAAGGTGTGCCGCACTGATTGACTGAAGTTTTCTTTATTGTGGTACCTGACTCACACAATGGCTGAAATTGCCAAGTACAAAGGCATTAACCAATTTATATATAATCGCGCAATGCATTTATAATCACTTGGTAAAAGAGGCAACGGGATAAAGTTATAACGTCGAGTAGTGTGAAGGAAAATCAGAAAAGAGTATCACGGTTGAACCATTAACCATGACAAAAAAACACTCAGTCTGATAGACTTAGGTCTGGGTGAAGGAATCAGTGAGTATAGCTCAGGAGAACGGTAGCCATGGCAGTGGTGAAAGGTGAGTGATAAGGCGAACAGTTGCTGGTCCTTGTGTGGCGGTGCAGCGTTAACGAATAGCTGTATGCGCCATCTTGGCGATTATGCAGGTGCAGGGGAAGGATCCTTCTTTGGACATCACCCAGGACCTCCTGGACGAGTCGGAGGAGGAGCGCTACGATGACATGCCTGAGGCGACACCAGCGGTGGAGCTGCCCCCGTGTGAGCTGGGTCGTCTCGCTGACATCGCCGAGCTTGTGTCAACGTCCCTCTCCGTTCCTGTGCGACGTGAGAAGCTCATGCTCGTGCTCGAGACCGAGGGCTACATCAAGAAGCTCCTGGAGCTCTTCCACATGTGCGAGGATCTGGAGAACACCGATGGCCTCCACCACCTCTTCCAGATATTCAAGGGCATCTTCTTGCTCAACAGCACGGCCATCTTCGAGGTGATGCTGTCGGACAGCTGCGTGATGGACGTTGTCGGCTGCCTGGAGTACGACCCCTCTCTCCCGGAGCCCAAGAGGCACCGGGACTTTCTCAACACGACCGCCAAGTTCAAGGAGGTTATCCCCATCTGTGACCCTGAGTTGAAGCAGAAGATCCACCAGACGTACCGGGCGCAGTACATCCAGGACGTCATCCTGCCGACACCGTCGCTCTTTGAGGAGAACCTAGTGTCCTGTCTCAGTTCGTACATTTTCTTCAACAAAGTGGACATTGTTAAGCTCCTCCAGGTTTGTGTTTGCACGTACGCCGTTATTGCACCGATGCATTACTGTGATGAGACGACGCAATGGAGGGAGAGAAATGCTTATTTTAATTTCGCGATTGTTCTCCGTTGTCTTTTGTGCGTAACGTCTTAAAAATACGAAACCGCAATAGAACCTTTATTTCATGCTCAATGGTTTTTTGCCAGGAAGATGAAAAGTACCTTACAGAGCTGTTTGCACAGCTGACAGACGAGGCCACTGATGATGAGAAGAGGAGAGAGCTGGTAGGGTTATCTGGCCTTGTTCTCTTTTTTTTCCATTCACTATAAGCAACCATGCATTAACGACATGGAATGTACACCGCACTAACTTATTTAAAGAGCAGTTCAAACACATACGTTTTCATGCCGGCCGTTTGGTCTGGGTGGGAGATTATTTTATTACGTTTGTAACTAACAGGAGCAAACGATAATTTAGATTACTCGCAGCCTCTGGGCTTACATATTTAATCTTTGGTAAAGATTTAAGTTGTTACGTTATTGGCGAGAGAGGAAAAAAAATACAATGGAAAAGAATAATGAACTGTGCATTTATGTTTGCGCTAAGCTTTTATCGTAAGCGGACCCAACGTTAGTCTCACTGTGTTGGCTCCGAATCCCCTTGCTGTTGTACTAATGGACGACACGGGTACTCTTTGTTCTTGCAGGTGAACTTCTTAAAAGAGTTTTGCGCGTTCTCGCAAACGCTTCAACCCCAGGATAGGGACAACTTCTTTAAGGCCCTGTCCTGTCTTGGCATCCTCCCAGCTCTGGAAGTGGTGTTGGTGAGCGCTTACACACACTGCACACCCCGCGCTATTATTACCAGCGGTGTGCTTGTTATTTATGTCCTCTAAATTATAGCCATTATTTGACTTTTAGTTGAACGGCTCCGATGTTGCTGTTGACATGCCGTTCTTTCCGCAGCTCGGATTTGTAACAAAAAAGTTATTGTCGTTGATTTGCCATCCATATGTCGTCGTCGTTGCTGACATGCCGTGTTGCGCTTTGTGACCCTCGGGTGAAGAGCGCTCTGGAATTGCAATTATTAATTATCTAAAACCTAGTCCACACCTGCATGTTCACTTAAGCTATTGCAGTATGAAGAAGGGCCATTGCCTGTAATGTTGACTTATTATATATTTTCCCCACTACGCCTCCAGTGTTATTTACGAATGTGTTGAAGTGTTTGTTATTTTGTGCTTGCGCACCCCTGCCAGGACAGTCTCGCGTAATTTTTAGCCGTGAAACTTGATCGCTTGTGTGGACGTTTCTGCGAGCAGTCGCGAGCAGTTGTGCAACCATTTGCTCAGAGTAGAGACAGAACAATCAAGCGATCGGCTCAGCAGTTTTGTCATGAAATTTTTTCATCAAATGCACATTTGTTGACCACGATCAGTTGTCACAGTTCCAAATTATTTCCCTGTTTCGCAACAACTCGTTCAGATGTGGACAAAGCGTTTGCAGGTGACTTAAACCGTTCGATTTTTGAGAGCGATTTGGTTGCACAAGCTAAATCCTTGGTGTTGACCTGGATGAAGGCAGCAGTCATTTTAATGCCAACTCAGATTTGCGCTGATGTGCGATGATTCCAAAGCTCTTCTTGTGGGATAGTCCTGTCGAGCGCTCCTTTCTCTTTGGAGAAGTTTTGTCTCCCACATTGGAGGCATCCTCAGCATGCCTGAGGATGCCTTCATTGAGCAGCGCATTAACCAAAGGGCCGTACGTGCACGCGTTTATGAGACTACGCGACGGCGGTTTCTCCTGCGTCTGATTGGAAACCTCGGCGGGAGCTGCCTCTGTGACCGTGGCTTGTTTTCCGTAGGGTGGGCGCCCCGGTCTGCTTAACGCGTCCCCCCGACCCCTGCCGCACGCGTGCGCTCCACCGCAGGGAATGGACGACGCCCAGGTGCGCAACGCGGCCACGGACATCTTCTCGTACATCGTGGAGTACAGCCCGTCGATGGTGCGCGAGTTCGTGGTGCAGGAGTCCCTGCAGAACGACGACGTGAGGCTCCCCGACGCGTCACGACATGTCAGTCGTAGGGGTCGTGCCCGGCACATTTCATCGGGCTCTGGCGAGTGCGCGGTGTTTAAGGACAGCGGTGTGGGTGCGGGCGCCCCGCACATTGAGTCGTTCTATTTTGCTTATTTTTATTCATTATTGTTGAGCAGACGTCCTTATGCAGGGCGACTGACATCGAATATGCGCACGCGTTGAATTGTAAAATGATTATTGTTAACTAATTATGCCGTCCACTAGGGACGTCTTGCAACTTCACACAAATACCCAGCGTACTAATACATATAACGGTCATATATTTTTCATTTTAGGACATCCTGCTCATAAACTTGATCATCGAGCAGATGATATGCGACACGGACCCGGAGCTGGGTGGAGCGGTGCAGTTGGTGGCGCTGCTCAGGACTCTCATCGACCCCGAGAACATGCTCGCCACCGCAAACGTGCGTGCCTGCGCCGTCGGCACCACCTTCCCGCGCGCCGTTGCCGGGGCGTGCTGTCGCGTGCCAAGGACGTCCTCTTGCGCGCGCGCTTTCTTAACCGATGCTGGCGCGGACGGAAGGGGCGATGCCGCGAGTCGGGGGTCACGCCACGTGTGGCGCAGCACGCCGGTGTGCTCGCTTTTGGCTCTGGTTTTGTCCTTGGTTGGTGGCGGCGGCGATGGTGGTGGCGATGATCTCAAGAAAACCCGAGAGCGGTAGCTCAGTGGTTAGCACGCTGGGCTAAAAACCTGGCAAGCAGAGTTCGAGTCCCACTCAGAGTCATTACTTTCTGAACCTTTCCTGGGGCTCCCCTCAGTTGACTGAGCCTCACATGAGTACCTATTACAGTGTCTAAACAACGCTACTAGGGACACAAAGGCGCCCAGCCGGCTTGGTGCTGGCTACCCACCTGCTCATGTGTCGTGTCGGCCTCCTTCGTAGCTGTTCGCTCATGGCAATTTCTACACTGCGTTAAGGCTATACGGGGGAATCTTTGTATTTGATGGTTATGGTGTTGGCAGCTGTGGTGGTGGTGGATAAAAGGCAGTGAGTTGGCATTTTCGGGAGCATAGGTGGAACATCTGCCAGTGTTCGATCCACTCCAAATACCTGGGTCTGCTCTGTGACTTGCCAGTGAATCTTCTACACTTTGTTGCTCAGAAGTCCATTTAGCCTCGCACGAGTGCTGTGGTGACGTCACAGCTATATAGTTGTAGATGGCTGCTCGTGGTGCTAGTAATAATGATAGAACACCTATCTCTAGGCTGATATCGAAGACGTTAGCCTGCTGGGTTCGTTGTGTACCAGAATCTGCTCCAATCAGCCTTAAATGTTTATCTGTATGTGGTGTTTACTTAAGTGCTGAGGAAATAATGGTGACCAGGCATGGCACTGCCCACATCGCCTCTCAATACAGCATGCCAGCATCAGCAGGTGTTTGGTAACAAGGCCTCGCATAAACAGTCTGCGTTGGCTGTACAGGGGGGGGGGGTCTCTTGTCATTGGTGTAGTTCGATGGTGGCGGCAGCGCGTCAGAGATTTGACGGAGGGAAATATTTTTGTTCCTCCAGAAAACGGAGAAGACCGAGTTTCTCAGCTTCTTCTACAAACACTGCATGCACGTTCTCACCGCGCCCCTCCTAGCCAACACTGCCGAGGACAAGCCGGGGAAAGGTCAGGAGCACTGGACACCCCTTGGCAAAGACCAACACAACAATGCAACGCGTATTCATACAGCAGATTAATGCAGCCGCGTCTGAAGGTGCTTTACAAAGGTGTTGCTTGACCCTAACCCAAAGGCGCAGCGTTGTAAAAGATATGTGCAACACGTTTATTTGTTTGAGCAATATCGTAGGAGCTGAGAAATGAGACTGTCACAGCAGAGATTTTTTTTGCCTCTCACTATAAAGGAAGTTGGTGTCAGCAATGGCATCTAGTCCCAACAATCTCCTGCAATACCCCCACGGTTAGGGAGCAATCGACCAACCCAGGTGAACTTGGATAGTGGCCTATTTAATCTAGCAACAGCAACATGCCAGGGACTTCCATAGTGGAGATACTGAGAGAAGTGTTAATGCCTGCAGTGTGGCGAGTTTTGTGAGCTGCCGTGTGGTGGTTTGAAAGAGTGTTGATGACATGCAACGGCCTGCTAGACTTGGTCCTCGGTTTTTTTGTAGAGAAATCAACGAGTGCAGTTTACAGGATCAGTGACGTTTCACCTCCTACGTTGGTAGGCAAAACGTCGCCAATGACAGGGAGAGCGCTCGACACGGCTGTTCCGAAAGAACAGTCGTCGTGCATAGAAGAGTGATAAGGAGGGGATGACTGTGCCATGAGCAAATTCTGATTTGTTTAAGATGTAATAATGTTTATAATGACAGATGTCTTGATACAACGCCGCATTATAAGTGACTGTTTGACTTGTAACAAACTTCTCTCCACCCGCCGCAATGATTCAATGAATCGTCATAATTTTAGGTTAGGATGTAACTTGGAAGTCAAGTTGTTTTATTTTCGTTCGTTCCAGCTTGTTTGTGCTGTCTTATTTATCAGGGCATATTCTTTTCACTTTTGTGGTATATTATGTATATTACTTCCATAAATCAAATTACATTACACGTAAGAATCCGTTTTAATCGTCTTTTTACGCACGGATGCGTACGCTTTGTCATTCATGCCAACTGTCATGTGCTCTGTTTCCCATGCAATGCCAACTGATGGCTAATTATTAAATACATGCGTAAATACTTGTCAGCCATCCGGGTGTAGTGGACGTCACCGAATATCGAGGTTACTTGAGTTCCTGGGTTCAAATAATGATCCAAGCCACCTGGGTTTAGGCCGGGTTCTCAGTTGCCACATGTTGACAGTTTCAGCCCAGTCACCAGTGACAATGTTGATCTGACGGTCACGTGACAAACATTGCTCTGCGGTGCGGCAGGGTGTGTAGGAGAGAGCTGCTCCCTAAGTGCGTGGACTAGAGGTCACTTTATGGGACCTCGGGAGGTGGTAGGCCTGTGATGTGTGGCAGGGTGTGTAGGAGAGAGCTGCTCCCTAAGTGCGTGGACTAGAGGTCACTTTATGGGACCTCGGGAGGTGGTAGGCCTGTGATGTTCATTTCTGCGGGTTGTTTTTTTTTTACACTCAAGGTTACGTTGATCTGTGGCACGTCCGATTCCTACATTGATAACACGAAGTTAATCGTACCTTTGAATGGTTAGCGATGTATGGAAGCTATTCGCAAATATCACCTTCACGTTTAAGGAACGCGTCTGAGTAAATGCGATGGCACAAATGAGAAGGAACAAACGATAGTTTATTTCTGAATAGACACGACACCGATATCACCATTGGGCACACTTAGTCAACCAGCATCTTTCCGAGTGTGGTGCGTAAACTGGGTACTCATGATAATAATAATAATTGCATTTATAGAGCGCTTTTCACTCGAAGGTCACAGCGCTGCGGAGAGAACGGCAGGTCAACAACAACGACATAAGAACGGAAAATCGGCGACCAAAGTTAAAGCAAATCGATGTGTGTGGCCGCCTGGGCTGCCCCCGTTGGCTGCGCGGTAATTGAGGAATTCCTGCCCGCAGACGACTTCCAGACGGCGCAGCTGCTGTCGCTCACGCTGGAGCTCCTGACGTTCTGCGTGGAGCACCACACGTATCACATCAAGAACTACGTCATGAACAAGGACCTACTGCGCAGGGTGCTGGTGCTCATGAACTCAAGACACTCCTTCCTCGCCCTCTGTACGTGCGACCTGCATGGCGAGCATTCACGCACGTGCTTGTACAATCGGTGAAATAAAGAAACTCTTTGACGCCTTGGCGCCAGTGAAGTGTGGTCAGCCTGTTGCGGAATTGTTGGGCTGTCATTTGATACCGGGGAATTTGAAACTAAAAGCGATGGAATTCAATTCTGTTAAAGGCATCAACCGTGGCGCTCATCGTACATTGCTTTACGGAGCGCTTAGTTGTAGTTTTAGTTCTGTAGTTGCATTATTATTATATAGCAGGCGCCCTTATCCAGGGCGACTCACATTATTATAGAGGTGTGAGGAAATCGCATCTGGATGAGGGATTGCTTATAAAAGAGCCATCGGGCTAGGTTTTGTTAACTCTTGAGAACGTTAGTGGGGATACATCACATGTTGTCACGAAAACTACAAAACTTATCAATTCAATTATGAAACTTAGTGCGAAGATCACCAATTTTGATGCTTAGATATTCTTGTTTCAGCCTGACAACAATTTTTTTAAAATAAGCTTTTGTTGGCGTTGTGGTCAGAGATTAATAAAATCAGTAATGGATTAATTTAATAAAAGATATTGGTTAAAATTTACACTGACATAGTGATGAACATTTTAATTACATGTGCTCTCATTTTATTTGTACTTGAGATTCAGTCTGGTCTCTTGAGTTTTCACCGAGTTAAACTCAACCATGTACATGTAACTTAAACCCTGCCTGTCTCTATAGGTGCACTGAGGTTTATGAGGAGGATAGTGGGCATGAAGGACGAGCTCTACAATCGCTACATCATCAAGGGCAACCTCTTCGATCCCGTCGTCCGGGCGTTCCTTAACAACGGCTCGCGCTACAACCTGCTCAACTCCGCGGTGATCGAGCTGTTCGACTTCATCAGGACGGTGGGTGACTTCGAGTGAATTCCGCCATCCTATCCATGAAACTTTCCTTCTTCACTCGGCCCTTGTGTTTAAACGTTATGATCCGATGCCTGTGTATCTTAACGAGGTCCTTGAGATCTCCAGATCGCCTTCTGAGGCCTCTGAGGTTGAGTGTCTGTTGCTGGCTTGATTGGAGTTTTGCCAGAGCAGCTCCGTTCTTAGGGGAAAAAAACTTTGCCTTTGGTAATCGGTCGGTGACCAGAGTGATTTGAGTCATTCTTGGAAACTTCTTGATATGGTCTTTACCCCTAGTTTTGACCATTTGCCCTGGTTATCTTTTATCATCACATGTCTACGTGGATTTTCACCAGGTACTCCAGTTTCCTCTCATCTTCTGAAGACTTGCTCTCTAGGCTCATTGGTCTGCTGACTAAATCGTTCTCAGTATCCTGCGATGGACTGGCATCCCATTGTTCGTAGAGCCTTACCTTGTGTCCTTTTTATGCCCACCATTACGGGCGGCAGGGTGGCGCAGTGGTAACATCTGCGCCTCACAGAAAGAATGGTTCTTGCCCAAGCAGGTTCGATCCCCGCCTTGGGCGCCTTTCTGTATAGAGTTTGTGTATTCTCCCCCTGTTCTGCATGGGTTTCCTCCGGGCTCTGGCTTCCTCCCACAACTTAAAAAATCCTAATTAATTAATTGACTGATGACACCCTGATATATAAGAAGCAGTATGTGGCAATGTGGCGCCGGCAAACCGCTTGACTGCCTCCTATGCCTCTCTGTGCTTTCCCCGCACCTCTGAGTCGTACTCTTGTGGAATGAATACCTTCGGCAGTGAATGAATATGTGCGCGTAATAAATGTAAATTATTATTACCCGCTTTCAGGTTAGGCGAGTACTGATAATCATGACATCTTGCTTTCTGATTTCCACACACGGCAAATTGGGATCTGCAGATGACATGCACCTTACAAATTAAAATCATTATAATTCAGGCACCATTGTTGCCGATTAATTAAATACTTGTGACGCCCAGTGCTTGTTTTGAAATCATTGCGGAATCTGTGCGTGGTTTTCTCTCCCACGTTCGTTCCGTCAGGAGGACATAAAGCCTTTGATAATGCACGTCGTGGAGAACTTCTACAAAGGTTTCGAGGACATCGACTACGTGAACACCTTCAAGGGGCTGAAGATGCGCTACGAGCAGGAGAGGGATCGCATGGAGACGCCCAAAGCGGATAGGTGAGCGAGCCGGCCGTGCGGGACTGTAGCCGCGACGCCTTGGCGCTCGCGCGCTGAACCTCGGGACGTTCAGCGACGCGGGCGGTGACGGTTGGCGGCCCAGCGGCGGCGCAGTTCTCACTGTCATTGTGGATGCTCGCAGTTGGAATCGGACAGTCGTCCTGGTGATTACAACACGGTGTTTAATAGCCGTAGTAATGCTACGCGGAGTGTGATTCGCTCGCAGTGGGTGTTAAAGAGAGTTGGCCATGCGGTGCTGGCTTAAGCACTCTAATTTTTGCGGGTTTTGATATTTATCCTGAAAATTACTCCATTGGAATTATCCATGATGATTGCCTCCTACTGATAGACTAATTCCCTAGCATTGCCTTGTACCCTGTGTCTGCCAGGATAGGATCTGATCCCCCATGACTCCGTATCAGATTAGGCGAGTATTGATAATGGTGATGTCTTATTCCCTGATTTGAACACACTGCAAATTTGGATCTGTGGATGACATGCAGCTTATAAATGTACATAATTATTGTAATTCAGGTACCATTGTTGCTTATTAATGAAATACGTCCTACGATGAATGCTTGTTTTGAAAGCAGTGTCCCGCTGTCAGAGAGCGGTACAAGGAACCAAATGAGCAAGCATTGGCAGCAGCCAGGTGGTGAGCTGGCACGGTGGTGGAGGCTCTGCGTTTTCCTTTGTATTCAGGGTGTTATCGGCCCATTAATGAGTATTATATGTGGGAGGAAATTGGAGTATTCAGTAAACCGGACCCGTCCAAAGGCGGTAACACTCTTTCCCCGTACAGAGAGAACAGGTTTGAGTCGATATTTTTACTCTGCTGCCATCTACTGGCGAATCAGGGTACGCTTCCTGCTCGATGCACACAGGAAGGGAGTTTCACATCCGTCGCGTCGGTGATCCGCCAACCCTCGCTGCAGCCTCCACAGCTTTGGATCACGGGTGCGCGGCGTACGACCGCACGGCCGGGAACGTAGCGTTGACGCGTTCCTCCTTTTCTCCCCTCACGCCGGCAGCGACGGTAATCGGCGCAAGTATCGTTTCGTCCGCTTGAGTGACGGGAGGGTTCGTGTTTCTGGTGTCGCCAAGCACAACTCCCCTTCTGCGCAACCACCGGTTCCGGAGAGACATGCGCACCCTGGAGGAGGAGGAGGAGATCTGGTTTGACGACGAGGACGAGGTGGAGGACGAGGAGGCGGTCGCTCTTCCGTCGGAGAAGAACAAGAGCGAGGAGGACTTCATCGACCACCTGGGGAAGTTCATAGAGAGGAAAAAAGGTAAACGCGCCACACGCCAACTGCATTTAAACTACAGCAGAGTGAATCATTATCTCTTGTGACCGCTTTGTGACCCTTGGGTGAAAAACGCTCTATAAATGCAATTATTATTTTTATTACACGCAAAGATCAAAGGCTCAACCTTGTATCCTATATATATTATTGTGTTAGCAAGCACCTGTTAAGGCTTGCGCAAGGGCGATCGGTAGGTCAATTTTATGTAACTGCAGGTGTATTTTCTCGTGAGTGCTCCGCTATCTGGGGGAACCGTGGCGCAGGCACCAGCCCACCGCAAGGTGAACCTGGCAGCAGCCGGTATCAAGGTCGAGCGATTCCTCTTGCTCGATTCCACCTTCACCATCACTGCACAGAGTGACGCGGTGAAATGCGGGGAACCCTTCACCATTACTGCACAGAGTGATGCGGTGAAATGTGGCGAAGCCACACCAGCGACTGACCTGTCACGTGCAGTTTAATAAAGGCTCCACGGGGGACCTTTACCTTTGTGCCGCACGCAGCCAAGGACAACGAGGAGACGGATCTGCTCGCCAAACCTTCCGCAGCGCCCGCAGCTCTGGGCACAAAGGCGGAGTCGCCGGTGCTAAAGCTGTCGCTGTCTGTGAACGCCGCCCCTTCGGCGGGCCTGGGCTCGAGTTTGGGCCTGAGCCTGAGCCCCGGTGCCAGTGCCAGCGGCGGCAGCGGTGGCGGCAATAGCGGGACGACGACGGCGCTCTGCTCCGAGAAGCCGCTATCCCCGCTGGGCGGCGCCGGCAGTGGCGCCGTCGGAGGTGGGGCACTGTCGCCGACGGCACCGCTCAGCCCCGCCTCGCCCGGCGCCGTCTCCAGCAGCGTCGCCTCCATCTCCATTAACACCAAGGTGCGGGGAGGTGTACGCTGATGACGTTTGTCGGTCACACATGCTGAACTGGCACCACCTATATCAGGGGTGGGCAATAATTTTAACTGGCGGGCCACGTAGGTACGTTGGTAGGTCGTTGTGGGCCGTAGATTTGTTTTGTGAAACCAACCGATCTGGTTTTTATTTTAAGGTGGAGGAATTTAGTAGATTGTGTGGTGTGTGGAAGTCACGGTGAGCCAGACAGAAGCGATGTCCAGCCCGCAGTCTGTGGTTTGCCCACCCCTGGCCTGAATCCCGAGTTCAAGTGCAGGGTTTTCAGTAGTTGCCTGTGATTAAACTGGGTTCTCAAGCGTAGTGGGTCTGCCCGGTTACCGATGACTCACATAGACACTCACAAACTTGCACAGTCTTTTCCTGGTTAGGCATTTTAACATTTAATGTATTATAATACTAAACTGTAGACTCACAGCGGTAGACTCTCATAGATATAAGATTCGCATGGTGAACAGAAGTCTGGCCTAGAGACCCACACACTCGGGTTACCTGTGGGCCACTAACTTGCGCATTGACCCTTGAACGTGGAAGGGTTGTATTGCTCTGTGATTAGTTCTACGTTGTATATTCAACTCACTGGGTACTGTGCTGTAGGTAAATCTATGAAGAAGACAGATATGTAAACATCTGTAGATGCTCAAATACTCCACAGCTATTTGGGCTTTTTATTGGTCTGGGTGGATATATGACCGTCTGATATGAGATCAATATGTTGTACCTTATGCATGTGTCAAATTAACTTGTAGTATGGACCTCTCACAGTCGAGGAAAGGCATTGGCAACCTAACTACACCTGCCTCTCCTTGTTGCAGCGCGGCCTTGTGGGGCTGGTGGATTATCCCGACGACGAGGACGAAGAGGATGAGGAGGACGATGAGGAGATGAATGAGACGCCGCCGACTAAGAGAGCACGCCTTGAATCGTAGACGCGGCCGTGACCCACGGACCCGCCCGCAGCGGGCCGACCGTCGCGGACGCGCGCAGCGCCAGACCTGTTTGCCAAGTGTCCCCTACGGGGATCGTTTCATAGCAGTTCGTCCACCAAGCCGGCCAGAGGTTTTGTTCCGAATATCCCTTTTGTGTTCGTTTTAACCGTCGTTTCTTTCCTCCTCCGACTGGCGTGCGCGTCCGTGTGACCCGCTGCTTGGCCCGGGTTATGAGTTCGACCCACACCCGCCCGTGCGCCCTGGCTGCCGCCCGGCGACCCGTGTGCCAAGATGTTCGGCGGCGGCGGCGACTGCGGCGACGGCGGCGGCGGCGGCGGCGGCGGCGGCGGGCAGCTGTCAGCTGTCGCTCGTTGCTGTTGCAGCCGCCTTAGAGCTTCATCGTTCCGCGATTCTCAAAACTCAGGGGATTAATGTGCGGCACCGTCGACGGCTTCGTATTCGACAGACCAGCCTGATAGCTGCGTAGCCTTTCCCTGATTAACACCGCAGCCTTCCGCTGTAGTGACTTGCAGACCAAGCGGGACAGCGTTGGGTTTTTTTCAGAATCTGATGGACGATCAGAGTAAACTTTTTTGCTTCAACCAACAAACGAGGGTTTTTGCTCTCACCCTCGTGAAGGATTTTTAATCGCTCATGGCCCAGAAACTTGAAGCGATAACGGGTTTGAATGTTTTGTGGTCACACAGGCAAGACCAAGAGATGTGTTTCGGTGGATGTGCGAGTGTAGTGTTGCTGTTCCTTTTTAAATGGCTTGATGTTCACTGCTCTCACAGCCTCGATAATTGCTGTGGCAATAACTGATTTGTAGGCAAGCACACTTTAGGCTACCTCAGTGCATTTTTTTTACTAAGCGTTGGCCATCACAAAGGGTTATTAATCCACACAAAAAATATAAGTGGAATGTGTAGACAATTAGTGTAGTATAGCACTGTAAGGCCCACATATATTTGAGGGTTAAATTCTGCTTTTGTAAAACCGACTTTGAATCAACTTATTGCAACAGCTTTTATCTACACTGAGCTGAACGAGTGTGAGCCCCCCCCCCCTCGCCTCGAATGCCATCAGCAAATGAGGGGGAGAGATAAGTTGGGAAGGATGGCCGGACAGCATTGCCTCGCCGTGAGCGTCGGTCGGGAAGATAGAGCTCTCCAGGAGGAGGAGGTGGCTGTTTGGCGTTGCTCGAAGAAAGCTTTGAAAAGTAAGCTGGAAAAAATGCCATAAATAAAAGCAAGAGAGAGAAATAAGCAGAGCTTGTAATAATATTTGGCCTGGCCTCTATGTGCAAACAACTTGCATGGGTTTGGTGAAATGTTCGCAAACCTACGTCCGTACAAAGAGGGCATCGTTTTGCCTGGTTGTAATGAAATGTGGAAGTTTGGGGGACCACATGTCTGTCCGCAACTTGGATGGCATTCACTCTGTGTCACTTTTACATTTGTGTAAAGTTTCATTTGTTTCACGTTTATTACACGGTCTGTCCAGTTGCCGTGATATGCCTTCTTTTTTTTTGTTACGTTTAAATGATTTAAACAGCGTCATAAATATTCTGGTCTGCCTAACGTGTATTCATTGCACAGAAGCAATATGACACATTTTGGTGTGAGTTGACTTCGATGATGGAAATATTTGTCCTCTTCAACAGCGGCGAGAGAGGACAGATTATAGCTTCCGAGTCGTAGCTCATCACGTGTTTTTAAAGAGAGATGGAAAAAAACGAGTGTGACTGAACAGTGTTACTAAAACAAAAGTTGTGTAAGTAAAACCCACGTGTTTATTACTGGCTTTGACGTCTCGTTAAAATACTGTCGTCCAGGGCTTAATTTCTCACTAGTTCTGGGTCACTAGTAGGAGACTGGAGTAGGTGGCAAGTGACTACTTGCTGGAGTCCCAGTGAGAGGTACACTGGATATTAAGCGCATACGTTGTCGCAGCCACGCTTATTCCCAAATGTGGTCTTCGGGCTACACGTTGAGCCTTTACTCTTTTCAAGTTTTCGCCGCATACTACTTAACAGGCACATTCGTTAGCTCAAGTGAAGGAATCTCACCTGGATCACCAATTGTACATCGCTTTTGCGATTGCTGTTTTGATCTGGGTATGTCCGAAAACTCCCAGTTTCCTCGCTGGAGTTTCAGGGGCAGTCAAACAACTTGCCAGGGCACGCACAGTTGCACGCCTGACAAAGTTCCAGAGTGGAATGGCTGTTTCCGAGTGAAATGTAGCTTTCTATCCACCCTCCGTTTTACGGCTGTGTGAAGGCCCTTGGGAAGAAGTTCTCAACAGACGAGCGAGCACACTTGGCTTCGTGCACTGTGCCTGCTGTAAAAATACAGGGTGCGGCATAAGTCGCTTTCCTGAGAATAATTATTTGATGCATCAAGAGCTCGGAGACGTTGAATGAGACAGAACTGTACCGCATTATACCTCGTTTAGTGGTCCAAATATGCAACATGTATAGAACCCAGTGGAGGAAACGAACAATTTTCGTAATTAATAAATGTTATTCCTCCCAAAGTGTTGCCATTCTTCTCGGTAAAGCGACCTATGCCGTAGCTTGTATATTCGCGGTTACGAGAATCCCGTTCTGACCCAGCCGAAATTAAGCCCTGGCCTCATCGTCTTAGGAAGCAGGAGAAGATTGTATTTACGTGCGAGTGAGGTGTCCTCCGCTTCCCCGTGGCGGCGTGCGGCGTGCCCCCGTGACCAGTGTTCTTTGTTGATCACGTGGACGAGACTCATCCGTGAGAGCAGCGGGGGGGGGCAGGGCAGGATTTGCGTAACGCGCTTCACGCTCGTCCTTAACGCTTTGCCAATAATGGCCATGAAAGTGGATAATGCCAGTTATTTAAGTAAGTCCGACACTATTACATGATATTACAGCTTCTGCCTTGTTTTTATTTGACCTTGCATTTATATTTTACAGTACGAGACGGCCTATAATGGTGTTTTGGTGGAAAAGCTGTTTCTGTGGTTATTTGGTGGGAGATAACAGAAAATGTGTATCGATGCTCAGCCGATTTACCTTTTTTCCCCCTCCTCACCGAAACATTCTGCAAAGTCCTTTCTGCCAACATATGCCCAGTGGTTTTGTATTTCATCCGGTTTATAAAATACGATTCGGAAATAAATGTTTTGGTCAAAATCCATAAATTAACAACATATCGAAGACGTCTAGGAAAAACCATCGCTTGCGTCGTTTACCAACTCATCATCATCGTACCCTCTTGTAAGAGATCATCGTAGTCCACGGCGCTCGTGAAAATGCCATCCGCGATGCCTTCCGCTTGCGCGCTGTCACGACACCTTGTGCACGGCCTCGCAGATTCCCAGCGACGCGAAGGTTCCGCCTCGTCGGGTTACTTGGAGGCGGTTAAAGTACCCGGCTCGGAGAATTGCTCTCGGGACAGCCGCGTCGAGCGTTTCGCCTCCCACGTTGGAAGCATCACCCGAGCGCGATTGTCTTAACATCGAGCCGCGGGAAACTACATCGGGAGACTCTCGTGTCGCGGTCTGGATAGCTCATCGCAAACGCGTTGCAGTGCGTGGTTCCCAATTGATGAGTGGAAATTATCTGTTTCTGATGCCGTGGATTACCCATAATGCCTTTCTTGGAGGTCTGTGTCGGCTGAAAATTTTACCGTGAATTTGTGTTTAACTCACATGGTTTTATTGTCGAGCTTAATAGTTTTATTTGTAGTCAAGACGTATATAAGCTCGGGCCAGTGGTCAGTTGCACAAAACGTCCTGTGTTCTTTTTGTTTGTGTCATTCGAAGCAGTGCATGTTTGTGTGTAACAAAGTCGCGTGAGGCTCTCCCGTGAGTTCAGATTGTACCGCGTGCTGTTCGCCACCATGTCCGACGTTCCACAACAGGGAGCGTCTTCGTGAAACTGAATCGAGCTGAAGAGCACTTGCCGAAGCGGCTCCCAGAACGCGGAGCCAAACGTCAGACATTGTCCCGCACATCACGTGGCACAGTCCCGAAAGCGCGTCGGCAGATCGATATATATATGTACACCGTACGGCACAGCAGTCGCGACGTGCAGAGCAGTAAGTCGGTCACCGGCGCTTTATGCAACAGACCACAGATTCATGTGACATTGCTTCTGGCCATTCATGCCGTCGTCAGTGATGGAGCCAGTGGTGGCGCACCTCTCGCCAAGAATCCGATGAAAGGCAGCAATTCGCCACCGACACCTGCTTTGGGAGCCCACGGAAATGTCTGCCGCGGCTGGGATGGAGCAAGTCAGCACGAGCCTGTGCCTCGTGCTGGCTTGCCGAGCTTTGGGTGCTGCTCTGGGGGATCTCGACGAGTCGCTTCATGCTGCGTTAGATTGAAGGCGCGTAGGACCCAGAACAAAAACCAAGCGACTCTTGTAGCTTTACGTCTGAGGCTATGTTCCAGGCTGTTGGAATTGAGCTGGGTGGGCTGGTAATGAGATTAAAACTAAACGTTGACTCTGTAAGACATATTTTAAGTGGCGTCCTTGCGGCGTCACGCCTGTATTCCAAATGACCTCATGCGAGTGCTATTGACTGAAATTTAAAATAGTTTGTTTTTGTTGCATACCTGAGCTTGAAGAATCGTTCATAATCTTTTTTTTTCCCGACCAAATTGCCCCGAACGCGCCCGATCTCGTTAACGCTTGGATGCTAAGGCAGGTTTTGAGCCTGGCTATTAATTGCATTGGAGACTGCCTGTGAATAGCGTATATTGATGTCTTGCGCCACAATGTGGTCAGAAGGCGCTAGTACGGCAAAATATTCTAGGATATCTGTACGTAACCTTTTCCCCTTCTCGCGCACGTGGATTGGCTCCAGGTACTCAATTTTCCTCTCAAGTGAAGCCAAATACTCTGTGATGGAGTTGGCCAAACACATATTTAGCAGTGCCCTTCTGAATAAGTGGTGTATAGCTATTGAGTGTTCAGGCCGTGCAGCTGCACTGTAGCCCCACGAGCAGGAGAGACTTGGGTACCGGGCAGTGAAAAGGGAGGCAAATAGGACAGGGGTTGGCCCCCGTCTTATTCCTTGAACCAGAGCTAATGCCAACCACAATACGCCCCTGCTACCTTTCCTGGGTAAAGGGCATTATTATTATTATTGTTCGCAGTCGATCTGCAGGTGGTGTGTGGTTGCATACAGTTTGGGGACCCCCCTCTATTGGAGCGCTATCTACCAGGAGTGGCGTAACTGCAGGGCTGCGCTTTTTACTCTCAATATTCTCGTCATAAATCGTAATACTCACCACAAGCCTGGGACACCACAGCCTGGGTGTGTTAGCTACGCCATAAGAGACGTCATTCTCTTACGCATTTCTTATTCATTTACTCTGGGTGTCTGTGTCACGATCACTCAACCTGCCGGCGTGGTGTTTACAGTTTTGTATATTGCCAATATCGTCCGAAGTTTTCGGGGGGTAAGGGGAGGGAGATCTATTTCTTTACTGTCGAGTTAGTTTATAATGAAGAACCATTTATGTTTCAATATGAGTGGGGCGGGCTGGGGTGGGGGGAGAAATGAACAGGAATATTGTCATTTATGGTCATAGTCGTTCAATATTTGTTGTGATTTGAAAGGTTTCTCAAGTTAGACAATAAAGCTGTGGCCCATGTAGGATTGCCGGCTGGCACGTGTGTGTCCTCTTCATCTCGCTCAGAGTCTTCGTGCTTCAAACGGAAGGTCGTGGTCACAGAATCCGTTCATCCTGCCCACCTCCGCCGGCCCGGAGAAATTTGTATGGAAGCTGTGGGGGCAAAAGGGGGCGACGGGGAGGGGGGGGCATGTTTTAAAAACACTGATACACGACGCGAAAGCCGTGCTATTTCAAACAACACGGTAACGAGCGCAGCGGGCAAAACGGCTTTTGTGCAGTATGCAAAAGGTATCAACACTTCTGCAAGGCACATGGTCTGCTTGTGTGAGCTGCAGTTGTGTGCGGTTTCAAACGTGGCTTTCTGGGCTACTATGCTGAGTAACTCGCCACATGCACCCGAACATCCACTGACAACGCGATCAGCCTTGTAACCTGCACGACTAACATGGCTCGACACAACCATCTACTCCTGAACACGGACAAATCCGTCGCTTTCGCTCTGCGTAAGAACCAGCGCCTCCTCGCCTCCATCCCATTACCTTACCAACATAGAAGTCACTGATACACAACCTGAAACAGATTCCTAACAGACGCTGATTAGTGTTGTATTCCTGGGTTATCTTTATATTTTCATTAGGCTCAGCATTGCAGGGGTGGCCAGGTTGTCAAAGGATCAGAGATTTAATTAACATACAGTTTCACGATGCGACAAAAATGAAAGCTCATCTCGTGAACGGATCTTAAACTTCTGGTTTGTCAAGTGGACTTGAAGAGAATGGTACACTTTACTGAGAAGTACACACCCGCTCAGCGGCCCTTGGGACACGGGGCGTGGGGACGGTGATGCAGCTCTCGTTGCATAGCAAGGGTGCCGAGCGCGCGATAGACACGCGTGGAGGGCTCGTTACGTTCCAGAATCAGGTCAGTCGAACAATGATGACGATTGTCATGATGTCGGTTTTCACGGCTCGATGCATGATGTCGATCGCTCCCTCTCCGTGCGATGGATGGAGAGGGAGCGATCGACGCGACTGTCCCGAGAGAGCAGTTTTTCGAAGCAATGCTGATGATTGTTCTGCCCCCCCCACGTCTCAGAAGTTAGCTTGCGTCCCACATATTTGGACAACCTGAGATTGATTCCCTCTCACGGCCAATTGCAATCTCTTAAGAATATGTGAAGCTCTTCTGTTGAACGTCCGCCCCGGTCGACTCAAGCCATAAATAGGTACCTGACAATGTGTTGTATGAAGCCCTCTTGGGGCTGCTAGAACTTGATTTTGAATTTATCTCCTGAACGTATTACCGACATCACACGCGGGAACAGACTTGCGTCATGGAGACTGGCGATTGGGACTTTTCCCCCGACCTGTTCACTGACCTTCAGGGTTGCTAAGAGCACTTGGCTTCGACAGCCCGCAGGTGGGGGATGGATAGACGTTTAGAGAGATGTGGCTGTTCAGTATTACCACAGCAGAAAGTGCCCAGCGAGCTTGCAAGCTCTGGATGCGTGATACCTGCGTTGTCGTGTGTGTGTGTGTGTGTGGGGGGTAGTCACGCCTCTGCGCCACGTCACATTGGCCATCAGCGTTCCCATTGGGCGAGCGGTTTGATGCCACAGGTGAATGTCACGCACGTGACAAAGACGAACGCCACCTCCATAGCCGAGAACACGGCTGTCGGGCCCAAATGCTGTTTGTGATCATCTATAGAGACGAGCACGGCACACGAGGGGTGGGTGACCAGCACCACGCCCGGCTGCTTTATTCCTCGGTGGCAATGTTTTACGCACCGCGTCAGGTACTCATTTGAGGCTGAGTCAACCGAGGAGAGGCCCAGGACCAGTTCAGA
>JAZEWT010000010.1:8493453-8512599 GCA_036362905.1 Mordacia mordax
CTGCAGCGCCACCGCTCTCCCGGATTCCATTCGTGATCAACGCTCAAGCCACGGCAGGTTGGCGTTTTACTCCGCGAGCTGCCTGCCCCCGGGGGCGCTGGCAACCACGTGGAACCTGGCGGTAATGATAATAATAATCTTATCTCATCTCATTGTCAGAAACTGCTTAGTCCTATACAGGGTCGCGGTGAGCCGGAGCCTATCCCGGCAGACACAGGGCGCAAGGCAGGGATATACCCATGATGGGACGCCAGTCCATCACCGGGCACTGCGGGCAATTTAGTCTGCAAGCCAATTAACATGTGCAGCAGCATGTTTTTTTGGACTGTGGGCGGAAACCGGAGTTCCTGGCGAAAAACCACGCGGACACGAGGAGAGAACATGCAAACTCCATACAGAAAGGCACCCAAGCCGAGAATAGAACCCGGGACCTTCTTGCTGTGAGGCGACAGCGCCACCCACTGGGTCACCGTGCATATATCATCATTTTACTTCTCGAGCGCTTTTCTCTCGAGGGTCACAAAGTGCTGCACAGATGACGTCGACGATAACGGTGACGATGACGATGCCTGACGATGGTGGAGACTTAATGAAGACGGTGAAAATGATGACAGAGCTAATGGGCAAGAACATTGATGACGGTGACTGTAATGATAACAAAGATGATGATGACGATCATAATAAATAATGGCTGCCACTGATGACGTTGGTCACTGATGTCGACGGTGTCGATGATGACGATGCCGATGATGACGGTGTCGTGTCTTTCTCTCCTCTCCTGCTGGTGCGCGCAGATTCGGCATCACCGCAAGCCATGAACAGCCGAGACGTGACCTACGGTGAAGGCCCCTTCCCGCTCTGACCCAACCGTACACCTAACCTAACACGCAGACGCCGTGGGAGAGGTCGGCAATGGCAGCGGCGGCATGGATACCGTGCAGGACACAGTTTGAATGTGCACGGGGAACGAGCAGCGAACACGCTGGTGCTCAACGGGCAACACTGGTCCCTAACACCGCGTGGGTTAGACCCGTGGGTGAGATAGAGGCGTGGGATAGAGGCGTGGGATAGAGGCGTGGGTGGGATAGAGGCGTGGGATAGAGGCGTGGGCCATGCTGGCCGCAGAGTCGCCTCTCCAAGATGTTGAGAAGTCTAGGTCTCGGCAAACAAGAAATGAGGTGACCTGCTCACGGCCCATAGCGAGCACCCTCCCTCACTCCCTGCACGATGGTTCGGAGTAGGGGTTATTGGTGTAAGGCACTACCACGAGAGTATAAGGTAAACATATCCTCCATAACAATAAGCACATTATTATAGGGGTGGCACGATGGCGCAGAGAGTAGCGCTCTCGCCTCACAGCAAGAAGGTTCCGGGTTCGGTTCCCAGCTGGGGTGCCTTGCTGTGTGGAGTTTGCATGCTCTCTCCTCTTGTCCGTGTGGGTTTTCACCAGGTACTCAGATTTCCTCCACAATCCACGCACACTGCTGCTGCCGAGGTTAAATAGTCTGCTCAGTACATTGCCTCTAGTGCCCTGCGACGTACTGGCGTCACATCCTGGGTATAGTCCCGCCTTGCAGACTATGTCTTTCAGGATAGGCTCTGGCCCCCAGCGACCCTGTAGAGGATTAAGCCGGTGTTGATGGTGAATTTAACGCTATTGTACCAATATTCAGAACCTCACACGATCAGGTTAAAAACAAAACGATACCTGACGGATGTGGAGTGACCTCAATAATTCTTGAAACAAATCTCCGATGACATCTGTCGCTATGCAGCGAGCTTCCCGCAGAGGAGGTGAATTATAATTTGATGATTGTTTCGAAAAGCTGCTCTCACGGGACAGCCGCGTCGATCGCTCTCTCTCTCTCTCTCCTCGCGACGTTTCGCCTCACGACGTGGCTGTCCCGAGACAGCAGCTTTTCGAAGCAATCATCATGCATCGAGCCGTGAAAACCTACATGATTAGAATTGTTATTTGTCATTATTTAGCGGTCGTCTTTTTTCAGGGCGACTTACACGATTGGAGTACGCATACAATTTAAACGACTAACTGCAACAAGTTGGACTATTGCAGGATATCGCGGCTTGACGCATGCTGATTGCGTTCCAAAGCTGTTCTTTCAGGATAGCCGTGTAGACACATCCCGGGGACAACAATTATCATGTCTAAAAGTTGACAATTTTAATCAGATTACTATTAGAGCAAGATATGGACATATCTTACAAATACCGCACTGTTGGTCGATTTCTAGAAACCCTAACCCCCTCGCCCCTCCTCCTCTCCCTGACAGACATGGCGGAGTACGATCAGTACGCGCTGTGTCTCTCCAAGGCTCTCTGCTACGTGGCCACCCCCGTCACCGTGGGCCTCTACGCGCCCTGGGGCAGCGGGATGGAGCATCTGCAGCAGAAGATTGAGAGTGAGCGGCCCTCCCAGTCTCCACACCTCCACTGCTGCCCCGTTGTCTTTTTTGTCCTCATCTCTGGATCATCCAAATCCCGCGACGACCTAGTTTAAAAATTGTTAAAAGGTGCTCCTCTAGGATCCAGTGTCGAGCATTCCTCCTCGCTCCTTCAAGATCTTCGGCTCCTCACATTTGGGGCAACGTCATCTCTTTAAGAACAATTCTAACACATCGAGCGGTGCAAACATCCATCAATAATTATTTCCGCACGATCTGCTGATATTTCAATTCTGCCATGTCCCCATGTGCAGACCTCTCAGTTGGTTAATTGTACATGTCTTGATCACCAGATGTTCCCAGCTTTCAGCCTCCTGATCTGACGATTTCTCACTCTGCAGATGTTCCCATTTCTCGATCTCCCTATGTTCAAACCTCGTCAGCTCCCAATCTCCTCATTTAAAAACCCGCCTGATCTTCCGTCCAGTAGATTCTCCAATCTCCAAGTTTCGGACCTCCAGATCTCAATATCACGAGATCTGTTGATCTCTCAAACATCAACTACTCATATCCATACTTGGAATCTCAATATCTCCTCATTTCTGGAAAATATTGGACAACGGGAAATACATCTTGGGGAAACTATGCACCCTGCTTCCCCACCCATCCTGACCCAAGCACTCTCCAGCACGGCAATTGAACCCACCGATGTCTCCTGACTCTGGCGCTATGACCACTCTCACCGTCATGTGCGTGCAGGGTGCGTCATCAAGAAAGCCGCCACCATCGAGCAGAAGGAGTGGAAGCGTATTTCCGAGCGGCCGCGCTCGGCGCAGAATTGGTGCGGCCTCTTTGCCCTGGTCGTCCGCCTGCTCTTCTTCAACCCCGTGCTGACGCAGCGCCAGCACGACCGTCGCAACGTCCGGTTCATCTTCATCCCCTTCAACGCGTGGGAGTTCGCTGGCAGCGACCTGCTGTGGGCCGGCCTCGTGACGGCGCTCTGCGAGGGGGTGCGCCTGCACTTCCGCACGCTGCCCACGAGCATCTACCGCGCCATCTGCAGCCGCACGGTGCCCAAGTGGCGGAGGGGCAACGGCGGTGCCAGCGACTGGGAGGCGAAGCGGCTGCTCTGCGTGCCCCTTTGGTTCATCACGATAGTCTTCTGCTTGGGGCTGCTGGCCATGTTGGTCATCATCATAGTGCTCAGTTTCTTTTACAAAGCCGACATGGTCACGACCTTCGAAGGTGTCTTCGCCAGCCTGTTGGGTATCTCCACTGCGGCGGCGCTGAAGGTCGTCGTGCCGATCGTGAGGAACGTGTTGGTGTCGCAGAAGGCCGAGGTGGAGAAAATCATGAACAAGACGAACTTCAGTGACCAGCTGGGCTTCATGTACAAGGTGAGGCGGGAGGTGAACATCATCACCAACTTCGTGCGCTACATGGAAGTCTTCGAGCGGCGCAAGATCCGCGTCGTGCTCCAGTTGCGCAACCTGGACCGCTGCACGCCCGACAAGATCGTGAGCGTCCTCGAGGCCATGAACATCCTCCTGTCGGACAAGCACGCGCGCTTCGTCTCACTGCTCGGCGTGGACGCCCGCGTTGTTGCCGAGGCGGTGGCGCGGGTCTACTCAAACATCGGCAGGGCGTCCGACAGCGGCTACCTGCTGCTCAACCGCACTGTCGACCTGCCCTTCACGGTGCCCGAGATGGACAAGCGCATGAAGCTCAAGTTCATGAACGCCTTCGTCGAGGGCATGGACTGGGTTATCAATGACGATGATGACGCTGCCCTGCCCACCACCGTGTTGAGGTCCGTGACGTTCGGGGAGCAGCGCCCTTCTGCCCGCGACTTAGACAACTCTGCCATCCCTCTGCTCGTTCACACGATGCCGGTCGAAGGCCAAGGCATGTCGTCGGGCCCGGTCAAGGCGGGGCAGGTTGTCCAGGAGACGCTGAACATCCTGAAGAGGGGTGAAGGAGACATCCTGGACTATGTGGAGGACAATCTCGTGAAGATGCGCAGGATCGTCAACACGCTGCCCGTCATCGTCCGCCTCGTGGTGGCGAAGCACGGTGGACTTGGGCCGTCGCTCACGCCTCAGAAGCTGGTGGCGTGGACTGTGCTGAGCACACAATGGCCGTGCCGGCTCAGCTGGATACTGCAGTGCAGCTCAGCTGAGCGGAATTCGCTGCCGCTGGGGCGCTGCTCCACTCAGGGTCCCGTTGAGAGGGAGGACACCTCACTCTGGGACGTTTACGAGAGGTCCCTCAAGGAGTTCCGGGCGCTGATGAAAGATCTGGACAATTTCTTCATCCTGGACGGGGATTCGACGCGGTTCGAGACGTTCCTCAAGCAGGACCACGTGTTCACGGTGCAGGAGGGCACCATGCTGCGACCGCTCACCGTCAACCTCGACCGTTCCATCCAGAGCCAGATGGAGCTCCTGCGGGGCAAGTACAGCATCAGGAACTTCGACAGGAAGCAGGGCGGCCGCGGGGAGGTGGTCGCTGCCAGCGAGCTCCTCAACATGACTCCGGAAGACGTTTGCATAGAGGTACGGCACGCGGAGTAAGCGTTGGATAAACAACCTCAGTACGTTCAGTGGTAATAGTGCTGTGGCCTTAAAGAGACAACATATACACAGAAACAATCAAAGCTCTCCATTCCGAATTGCTCAGGACCATTCATTTCTGGATTAATAATAATATTAGGTATGTAGTCAGATGCTAGATATTTAAGATGGGTCCACAGCAACTTCCGAAGATTTTTTAGCTTTACCGATTGTTGTGTTATTGTTGCTGATGTAGTTTTCTCATGCTATTTGTACACAATAATGCAATGTATGTGTAAATATTTTATACTATATGAAATATACACTGCACTATATAAATGCATACTGTAATATATGAATCGTTTCAAAACATTTATTTTATTTCTGCAAAGTTATTTTGTTTTTCAACAAGTGTAGCGCAGGTCGATGTAGAAGTTGGCGGTTACAGACACGTTGCTTCTTGTTATGTACTCTTGTGTTACCAACACCGTAATGCTACATACGGCTGCAGTGCAGTGCTTGTACTGCACTGACCTTACCGCGATCACTTGCACGCTTGTAGAATGCCATTTATAAGGTCAAAATAAAGACAAAATCCAGACATAACCGTGAGCAAACTCGGCCACGATTTGAAAATAGCATCACCATTAGGCGAATAATGACGCCCTGCTCCGTGAGGAAGATGGAGACTTACAGAAACACGTGCTCATTTGGCGGGAATGCTGAATCAATTGCAATCCGAATTTTGAATGGATTCGGGTTTTGAATTGATTCGCATTACACATGTTTTGGATTGGAGAGATTTGGCTGTACTAATGACTATTTTGGGCCAATGATCCTTCTTGATATAAGATATGAAAGTTTGTTTTTGTGCACAAGTACGAATCCAATCCATCACGAATGCACCGCACCAATCTTTAGAATAACAACATTGCTTCAAGCCAGTTGCAAAACTGGCTCAGGAATTAAGGATGGCTCCCGAACATCTGACGCGAGAGAATTGGAGCAGGACTTTGGGCCCATCTCTGGAAGATTTGTTCTAGCACTCCACAGCTTAGCTGAGTAGTTTTCTTCGCAAACTCCAAGGTGCTAGGCTGACGTCTCCACCTCATGGTAGACACGGCGCCGTTTCCGTTCATGTTCCATTCACACCTACCTGCTCAACACTAACATTGTTTGACAGAACCCAACAGGTTGGCTAGACGCTTTGAACCGTGAACTCTCTGCCAAGATGCTAACGAACACTCTGCCACGTTATCCCGACCCCCAAACCCCGATCTTTGAACCTTAACTTGTTTCACGACTGAGCGTCACTGCACTTGCAGATGGAGGCGCTGAATCTGGAGCGGCTGGTCGACTACCAGGCACGTGCGGTGGAACACGGGGTGAGCGGCCACACACTGCTCCACGGCACTGAGGAGGAGATCAGGAAGGCGCTCGGCATTGAACTCCTGGGCGACTGGGCCCTCTTTCGCGGCCGATTCCTCGGGACGCCGCAGATCTCACGGGTAGCGAGGGACACCGTGGACGGAGGGGGCGACGAGGATGAGACTTGCGGAGAGAGGGACGAAGAGGAGGAGACCCCAGCAAGACTTTTTGTCGCGGCTTCCGGGACCCATCGCCGGTACAACCATAGCTCGGACGCATCGTCTCACAGAGTGTGATGCCAGTAAGTCACAAGTGTCTATTGTGAATGGCTCGGAGGTCTCTATGGTGAGCTCCTGCGAGACGCTCTGTTGACCCCATAGAATCTAAATCCCCGGGATTAGTATACTCTACAGAGTGGTTCAAATGTCATGTGATCCCTATTTAATTAACCCCTAACATTTTTTCTGTCGCTCATTCATTTATGTTTTAATTAACATGTATTATTCATTAATACAGTTCATCTGTCAATTTTATATTACTTACATTACACTATACCCAAATTGGTACACAAAATAATAAGTTTTAGCGTATTAACTTGGGGTCACAATAAATGTGGATTACCCTGTATACTATGTGTCCTTCGTGTACAGAAACCATTCTATAACTACCAATGTATCTGACCATCAAAAATGACGGAATGCCTTCAGCATTTCCAGGTGGATCCCATCCACTCCTGGCGTTTGGCCACTGTGTAGCTTCTCAACCACCTCAGTGACTTCTGCCAAGGAGATGGGCTCTGACCTCTCCAGAACACTCCAGCCCTGCCTCCTTCTCCTAGAGCGTATCTTTCGTGATTAGAAGTTCCTCAAAGTGTTCCTTCCACCTCCCGATATCTCCAGTCGAGATCAGCACCTCCTCGCCCTTGCTGACAGCAGCTTGGGTGGTGCCCTGATTTCCTCTCCTGAGCCGTCAGATGGTTTGCCAGAACCTCTTTGAAGTCAACCGAAAGTCATTCTCCATATACTCTCGCAACTCCTCCCACACCCGGGCTTTGGCTTCTGCAATCACTGCAGCTGCAGTCCTTCTGGCCTGCCGGTACCTGTCCACCGAATCAGGTGTCCCCCGTGCCAATCAAGTCCAGAATGACTGCTTTTTCATCTTGACAGCTACCCTCACCGCTGGTGTCCACCAGCGGGTCCTTGGGTTGCCACCATAACAGGCACCGATCACCTTCTGGCCACGGCTCCTAGCAGTCGCTTCTATGACGGTGGAGGTTTTAAACAGAGTCCATCCGGGCTCCGTGTCCTCAGCCTCCTCCAGAATGTGAGAAAAACTCAGCCAGAGGTGGCAGCTGAAGTCGTTCCGGACAGGGTCCTCCACCAGTCGTTCCCAGCAAACCCTCACTCCACGTGTGGGCTTAACAGGGCTTGCCAGCATCCTACCCTGCCATCTGCTCCAGTTCACATAGCGGTGATCAGTTAGCAGCTTTGCTTCTCTCTTCACTCGAGTGTCCAAAACATATGGTCTCACGTCCGATGAGACAACGATAAAGTCGATCATCAACCTTTGGCCCAAGGTGCTCTGGTATCAGGTACGCTTATGAGCCTCCTTGTGTTTAAACGTGGTGGGTTTTTTTCATGGATAGTCCATGACTATCACAGAAATCCAATAACAAAACACCCCTCGGGTTCAAATCGGGCAGGCCATTACTCCAAATCACACTCCACCAGGTTTCTTCAGTATTTCCAACAAGGGCGTTAAAGTCCTTCAGTAGAACTATGAAGTCACCAGGTGGAATGTTTTCCAGCACCCAACCCACTGTCTCCAAGAAGGTAGTGTACTCTGAACTGCTGTTTGGTGCGTATGCATATACAAGTCAGAGTCCTTCTCCCAGCAACCCGAATCGCATTGAGGAAACTCTCTCATTCACCGGGACAAACTCCAACTAAGTAGCACCTGGCCCGGGGGTTGGTGAGAATTCCTACCCCCGCCCGACGCCTCTCTCTCTGTGCGACTCCGGAGTAGGAGGGAGTCCAACCCCGTCAAGGAGATTAGTTCCAGAGCCGACACTGTGCGTAGAGGTGATCCCAACTATATCCAGTCGGTATCTCTCAAGCTCCTGCACAAGCTCATAGTTCCTTTATCGTGACGCGTGAAGTATCCCGGAGTCGATTGTGCCGGCTCCCCCTCACGCGTCGCCGACGATCGCGCTTGTGTAGGCGGGCTCTCGTCCATCCTCTCCCGTTCGGGCAATCCGGGACTCTCCATGGGTATAGCAAAGACGGATTTATTCAACAGCGCACAACAAACAAAGGGCCACGTGGCCACTCGCAAGTCTCCGCACGTCTGACACGACGAGCTGGGACGCCGTAACAGACAGAACCTGACGAGAGGTCCGGCGCTTCCCGTTTTTATATCCCCCCGGCTCATTACCGTCACGTCAGATCACGCCGCGCAACCGACCAATCACGAAAGAGTGCGTGCGCACGCTGTAACAGACACCACAGGCAGGTCCTTGTCACCGGCCCACGTGATGTTTACCGGCTTCTCGGGTTGTCCTCACATTACCTCGTGCTTGCCGTCTCAGCACCACGTGAGCCTTGCCTACCCAGCACGGGGGACATTAACGCACTCCCCACATGCACTTGTCCTGTCACGCTCGAGGCTGGGCACCACACTTACCGCCCAGAGAGGTGACGTTCCACGTTCCAAGATCCAGTTTCCGTTGCTAAGGTCTAAGCACGCCTAGACCCACTCTGCCTCTGTCTGCTACCCAAAGGGCATCATTGCACCGGACCCTCATGATTCGCCTTGCAGGTGGTGGCCCACAAGGCACTCACGTGGGTCCAGCAAAGCAAATCTGAGGGTCCGGCTTGAATCCATTCCTTAATCGATACTTGATCTGGATATCGATTTTGATTCAGCTAAGAAATAGCTCCGGTTTTACTGTGACTCTGTACATAATTTTAACAGGTGCTGGTAATGATGATTTTTCCCTTTGTTGGAATTAGTCCTGTCGATGGAGTCGACGTCATTATACGAAAGTGGAATCGACTCCTACACTTAAAGGCAATGAATCTGGAATCGCAACGGCTGTAAACCCTCTTTTAAAAATAAGTACAGTACAGTGATTGCCATGGGCCTAATATGTAAAGTGAGTGAAAAGAGTACGTTAGTGACAAGAAGCAAAATAAACTTCTGACTTCTCCTTTGGCAATACGAGCAGCCTCCGCTTATCATCATTAATGTTTAATATTAAGGAAACTTAAGTGTTTTAATTAAAGCATATTTTGAGGTGTTATTAAATGTATATTAAGTTATGGGATGAATGAAGTCGGTTGTCTTGTGAGTCTGGAACGTTACCCTCGTATGGATTGGGGTCTTCCTGGGCCTGTGTCGGTGGAAAAGTAGTTCTGAATAAAGTCGTGTGTGAGAGACCTCGTGGCGGTGTCTGTGACGATGTATGACGTGATGATTGCTTCGAAAAGCTGCTCTCTCGGGACAGCTGCGTCGTTCGCTTCCTCTCTTCTCCTCGCGACGTTTCGCCTCGCACGTTAGAGGCATCCTCAGGCGCGTGTTCCACGGTGCATGACGCGTGTTCCACGATGCATGACGCGTGTTCCACGATGTATGACGCGTGTTCCACGATGTATGACGCGTGTTCCACGATGCATGACGCGTGTTCCACGATGTATGACGCGTGTTCCACGATGCATGACGCGTGTTCCACGATGTATGACGCGTGTTCCACGATGTATGACGCGTGTTCCACGAATGAAGACGTGGATGGCTGCATCTGCCATGTCTACGGTTGCCACTTCGGAGCATCGCAAAAACATATGATAATAATTGCACTTCTATCGTGGGTGTAAACAGAATAAGAGAGCGAGGACTGTACCCAGAAGAACTGGCAAAGACTTGGACTTTGAATGCCTTTTTCCTGGAAAACGTCCATTATTGCAGCACGATGGCCCAGCGGGCAGCGCTGTCGCCTCAGCATGAAGGTCCCGGGTTCGAATCTCGGCTCGGGTGCCTTTTTGTGTGGAGTTTGCTTGTTCTCCTCGTGTCCGCGTGGGTTTTCGCCAGGCACTCCGGTTTCCTCCCACAGTCCCAAAAACATGCTGTTGCATAGGTTAATTGGCTTGCAAACTAAATTGCCCACAGTGCCCGGTGATGAACTGGCGTCCCATTGTGGGTATATCCCTGTCTTGCGCGCTGTGTCTGCCGGGATAGGCTCTGGCTCACCACGACCCTGTACAGAATTAAGCGGATTCTGACAATAAGATGAGATGAGACGTCCATTATTCCTAGGACAGCTGCCGAGTCACAAAGAGGGGGACAATCCTGGAATGAACCGGGACGGGTGGCAACCCCATTGATGCCCCGTTGTGGGGCGGTTTCACAGCTGACCCCTCGCTAACCGCGCCGCACCGCAAGTGGCCAGACGACCCTCCGGGGTCGGGAAGCGCGGTCTTGGCGGGGGGGGGGGCTGGAGGCCTCGAATCTACCGTAAACTCAGCTCGTCGCTCTGTGAATCGAGAATTCATTTTCTTTCCACACGACACGCGCACCGGTGGCGCCCCGAGTCTCAGATTGGATGGTGAAGCATCTGGGATCGCACGCACGCTTGATTCTCTGAAATCCGAATTGCAGGTTGGTCCGGAAAAAAATCTCATCTCATCTCATTGTCAGAAACTGCTTAGTCCTATCCCGGCATACACAGGGCGCAAGGCAGGGATATACCCACGATGGGACGCCAGTCCATGACCGGGCACTGCGCGCAATTTAGTCTGCGAGCCAATTAACCTATGCAGCAGCATGTTTTTGGACTTTGGGAGGAAACCGGAGTGCCCATGGAAAACCCATGCGGACACGGGGAGAGAACTCGCAAACTCCACACAGAAAGGGACCCGAGCCGAGATTCGAACCCGGGACCTTCTTGTTGTGAGGCGACAGCGCTACCCACTGGGTCACCGTGCCGTCCTCCTGGAATGAAATGTTTGTGCGTTCAATTTGGGTTGAACCGTAATTATTTATTTAGCTTAATTCGTAAATTGTCATTCGTAAACCTCCACCCCCCCCCCACAACAGGGTGCAATTATACAGCAGCCTGAACATTCTAACCATAACATTAACGTTGTCACTACCTCCGCGAGTAGAGACGTTATTATTATTATAATCCGGACGTTAATCACCAGCAAGGCTTGACGCGCATCATCACTTGGTCGAGGCACAGCGCAGGAGGCGGATCGTGCGAGGTGAGCGCGGGCTCTCCCGGTGTCGTGCAGAGCAAACCAGGGGCTGCCTGCGGCGCCTCTGCCAGAGCCGGCGAGCCGCGCGCCGCACAGATGGATGCGCACAACGGATTCCTGCACAAATACGGTGAGGCTGGGAATCGGCTGCGCGCTTGCATCGCGCGGGGGGGACCCCGGATGAGTGTCTGCAAAAACCGGTTTCGTAACAGGCTGAGCTACGGAAAAATTCGAGAACCGGTTAGTGGGCAAAACCATTTCATCTCATTGTCTGAAACCGCTTAGTCTTATACAGGGTCACGGTGAGCCGGAGCCTATCCCGGCAGACACAGGGCGCAAGGCAAGGATATACCGATGATGGGACGCCAGTCCATCGCCGGGCACTGCGGGGCAATTTAGCCTGCGAGCCAATTAACCTATGCAGCAGCATGCTTTTTCGACCGTGGGAGGAAACCGGAGTACCCGGCGAAAACCCACGCGGACACAGGGAGAACATGCAAACTTCACACAAAAAGGCACCCGAGCCGAGAGATTCGAACCCGGGACCTTCTTGCTGTGAGGCGACAGCGCTACCCACTGGGCCACCGTGCCGCCCGCAAAGCCATTTGACTTGATTGATTTCCTATGCTGTGCTTTCGGGATAGCCGTGTCGAGTGCCCCCCTCTCCTGCCCCTTTTCCCCTCGCGAGGTTTCACCTCCCACGTTGGAGGCATCCTCAGGCGTACGGAGACTAAGTAATTAATTTAACATTTATTTTACATTATATAGCACGCGGACGGCGAGGTTCTGTTGTATACGTTGTATGTATATATAAATACTGTAGCATGGAGCAGGGCAGTTGCCCGCAATCGTCGCCTTTCATTATTATTACATATGTCTCTGAGGTTCTCGTGTCGTGCCGAATGTGTTGAGTTGTTATTTGCCTCGCGAGCCGGTAGAATCAGAACGCAAACGGATCGAATTCGTGGCGATCCATCTGCAAACGCCGCACTTGTTGCTAACGACCCACTGGGTACTCTGCTCTCACACAGTCGAGTGAGTGTCGTGAATAAAGGTGCAGCCCAGTCTCGTGCCGAGGAACGCGTGCGCTCAGATGGGTGATTTAAAATCCCGCTTCCTCCGTACCAGTAGCAAATTATCCGCATTGTTGTTGAGGTTTCTATAAATAGCCCAACCTGTGTAATGTAATGATGTAGGTTTTCACGGCTCGGTGCATGATGTCGATCGCTCCCTCTCCCCCCCGTGCGATGGAGGGAGAGGGAGCGATCGACGAAGCGGCTGTCCCGAGAGAGCAGCTTTTCGAAGCAATCATCAACCTGTATAGCGTTAGAGAAACCTTAGACACTAGATGTTAGTTTCGCCATTCTCATTTGGACAGTCGCGATCCATCAGCGGCCGCGAGCGCCATCTGGTGGTCCGTGGAGGCCAGACCCAGGTGGTCCTTGAGGTGTAGAAGGTTGAGTAGCCCCGTGAGGATGTATATGTATATATGTGAATACTGTACATGTACGGGGAGCGGTAGTGCAGTGGTTGTAGCGTTGCGTTACAAATCGGTTTGCCATGTTCGATTCCTCGGATCAGGACCAACAACAGCGAGTTCGTGAACAGATCCTGAGCCCCCCCACCCCTAGATCGACTCAGCCTTAAATGCGGACCTCGTGTGGTGTGCAAACATCAGGACTGAGGTGATGACGTTTGATGGTCTCGATAAAGGTGATAATAACGATTGTTATTACCCTAGCATGGTGGTAATGATTTAATTATAATCATAATTATGATGACAGACAGGCAGTTTGTATTTAAGCTGGAAGGAACTCGTTAAGCTGTCTGGCGCTTTTTTTTACAGTTGTCCAGCGGGGAGGGGTTAGCAAGATACAGCATCACTCGGCACGGGGGGAGGGAGGGGGATTTAGTCGGGTAATTAATTAACCTCGGTAGCAGCAGTGTGTCTGGATTGTGGATTTAAGCGGAGTTCCTTCCCGGCGAAAACCCACGCGGACACGGGGAGAGAACGCACGTATTCCACACAGAGAAATGCGACGCCCGAGCCGAGAAGCGAACCCGGGCCCTTCTCGCTGTGAGGCGGCAGCGCTATTCACTGCACAGCCACCAACCTATGATGATGATGATGATGATAATTGACGAAATCACTGTAATGCTGATGATTTATGATCGCGATGATGATCGTCATGGTGATGAGACGATGATATTGTGATGCAGCATTTTGCCACCACAGCATCATTTACAAATCTAAAATATATAATGGAGTCAGTGTTTGTTGATATATGATGGTCGCACTGAGAGGACAGCGATATCGAAGCTGTCACGAACGTTATTTTTATCTGCACAACAGCAAGGCCCTATACGCCTTAGTTGATTTTTACTCTCCATTTATTAATTTTTTTGCTGAAACTTCTGAGGGCCAGCACCGATATTCTCCATAGGACATCAGGAGGAGATCCTGGTCAAAGTAGGGATGGTTTTTTTTTTTGGATTGGATTGAACTTTCTTTCCAGAAATAAAAATACACTGAAAGCAGTTAACATCGCATGAAGCGCCTCATTCCGCACATTTCGCAATCACCCTTAAAGCCAACCCCCAACAGAAACACATTTTTGGACGCAAATATTAATCGGGGCGGCACGGTGGTCCAGTGGGAAGCGCTGTCGCCTCACAGCAAGGAGGTCCCGGGTTCGAATCTCGGCTCCGGTGCCTTTCTGTGTGGAGTTTGCATGTTCTCTCCCCGTGTCCGCGTGGGTTTTCGCCGGGCACTCCGGTTTCCTCCCACGGTCCAAAAAACAGCCAGCTGCATAGGTTAAATGGCTTGCAGACTAAATTGCCCGCAGTGCCCGGTGATGGACTGCCGTCCCATCGTGGGTGTATCCCTGCCTTGCGCCCTGTGTCTGCCGGGATAGGCTCTGGCTCACCGCGACCCTGTACAGGACTAAGCGGTTTCTGACAATGAGATGAGATGAAAATAATAATCATAAATGACCATTTAAAATGGTCATGTTCATGATTGACAAATGCTTATTTTAGGCATAAACCATAAGATAAATGTTGAGATGTCTCGAAGATGCAACAATTCGTTATAGATTACTGTATTACTTTATACACAGCGATGTCAGCAGGGAACCTTATCAGCAAGAGACGTCAAGAGAACGTGTTACACACCTGCAATAAGATCTATCGTAGGACGGGCATTCTGCTAGTAATAATAAAAACTCAACACAGTCTTCATTAAAGACCGTGTCAACATCTCCGAGGTACAAAAATAATAATAGGCGACGTTTCGGGCAATGACCCTTCCTTGATTGATTCAAAGCATGCATCGGGACTTTCTCGTGATATCCAGAATCGGCGGGCGGTGCACCGCCAGTGATGATGAGAGCGGTGCAGATGCTGGCCCAGAGCAACGATTGGGCATTAGTACAGTGCGAGTAGATTAACTGTGAGGTCGCATAATCCGCACGAGGTACTGAGCTCTCACCCATCCACTCCCACCCCCCACATCCCGACTGCTGCGGAATCGCCGCTCGCGAGGTGAATCGGGACACGGATTCCGTCTCAACCAGAATCAACCGACAAATGTAAAAGTTCCCTCCCCTCCGTAAAGCCTGCACGGATTGTTTGGGCAAGTGCACCTGCGAAGGGGGGTGGGTGGCCAGCATCACGACCTTTTAAATATTATTCAGGGTGGTCCAGATGTCCCGTGACCCCACACCCGTTGGTATACAAACGTATTACGTTTTAGATAAATGAATGGAGATCACAAGACATATGGACCGCCATGTGCAATACAGAAGTTGATTGACCATGGCTCATGATGTAGCAGTCCCACCACAATACTCACTCACCCGCCTCACCCCTCCTAAACCCCCTCTCGCCCTCCTTCTCCCCCCTCCCTCCTCACCCCCAGGTGGATTCTTGGTGAAGCGCTGGCGACAGCGTTTCGTGGCGGTGGAGGAGGACGGATCGCTGTACATAGGCCGAGGCCCCGGGGCGTGCCCCCGGGGCCCCATTGCCCTCCCGAGCGCCTGCAGGGCAGTCGTGCCGGGTCCTGAGGTGGGCACCCTGCCCCCGCTCCCTACGGGCGCCCGGCCGGAGTGCTGCCTGGCCCTGCAATTGCTGGGAGGCAAGCACATGTTTCTACTGGCGGGTGACACCAGCGAATTCAGGTGGGTATGGTTGCCACCGGTCCCGATTTTGCCGGGATTTTTCTTTATAAAATATCGGATCCCAAATACAGTACTAAGCTCAGCGTCCCTCTCAACATCGGGTCTATACACACGTTGTCCTCGCCTCTTCCTTAACTGTTGTCTGCAACCCCATGATACGTTAGCATAGGCACACCGTGTTGACCATAGTCAGTTCTTGCATTGTATCAGCTGCAGCTCCACAGCAGCTACTGCCAATGAGCTGCCCGAGACATCGCCGTCACATTCGAGGCGCGCTGCCTTGTCTACTCGACAGGTGAGCGAGGTCCGTCATCATCGTCGTCATCATCAATACCCGCTTAAGCCTCTACAGGGTCGCAGGGGCCGGAGCCTATCTCGGCAAACACAGGGCGCAATGCGTAGCTATACGCGGGATGTGACCTTAGTATATCGCAGGACGCTAGGTGCAATTTACTCAGCAGGTCAACTGACCTAGGCAGCAGCGTGTCTTTGAACGGTGGGAAGACACCGGAGGACCGGCTGAAAACTCACGCGGGCACGGGGAGAGAGAACACGCAAACTCCACACAGAAAGGCACCCGAGCCGGGAATTGAACCCGGGACCTTCTTGCTGTGAGGCAGCAACGCTACTCACTGCGCCACCACCGGGCCGTCCTCTGCACGTCACGTAATCACCATTTAGTAGGAGTTTCTGGGCCCACACGACATGGCTCCTGTGTTCCGGTCCAGCCAGACGTGGTGGCAACCCGTGTGGTGGGAGTCAGGGGCGGTCTTAGTGATCTTGAGGCCCACAGGCAATATTGAATGATGAGGACCCCCTATGCCATTAAAATGCACGACATGAACTGGCCACGCGGCCAGTGGGGAATGGGTTTCAATTCCCTCGGTTGCCCCAGGATTGAATTCAAGATCCTGCTTCTCACCAACAAGGCCCTCACTGCGCTGCTCCGACAGACATCAGTGACCTATTTCAGGCAACCTCCTCAACACAACTTCAATCCTCCAACACGGGCTGCTCGCTGCATGTGCCCCGATCGCACCTCCGTTCGATGGGTGACAGAGCCTTCTCGCGCGCTGCTCCCAGACTCGAGAACTCGCTTCCATTGGAAATTCGGTCAGCTGAGTCCTTGGGCATCTTCAAATCTCGTCTCAAGACTCACTTGTTCCGTAAGACATTGAAGTTCTAAGGTTAGAACTGTTGATGCTGCTCACTGCTGTGTGCTAGGATGATGACTCACTGTTAACCTGTGCCTGCTCAGGAACACTTCTTCCTACCTTTATTTGTTTTCACATTTTTGTTTATCTCCTTCGTTGCTTTACAGTCATTATTTTACTTAAGCGGTCTTTTCTAATATCGTTGTTGACATGCCGTTCTCTCCACTGCTTTGTGCAGCGCATTGTGACCCTCGGGTGAAAGGCGTTTTATAAATGCAAATATCATCATTGTTATTATGTAATGATGTAGGGTTTCACGGCTCGATGCATGATGATTGCTTCGAAAAGCTGCTTTCTCAGGACAGCCGCGTCGATCGCTCCCTCTCTCCCCATCGCCACGTTTCGCCTCACGTTGGAGGCATCCTTCAGGCGCAGTGTGCGTGTGTCGTCATCTCATAGTTTGCCTAGGTTGGAGACGAGTCAGAGGCGGAACAGGCTGGAGTTAATGAGATTCCGGGGTGTGAACAGGACAATGGAACTATTTCAAGTGGACCCCGACAGTCGTCCATTGATCCTGGAATTCAGCAACTCTATAGATGAGACACAAAACATACATAGTACCTACACATAAATAGGAGACACACACACGACACACGTACACTGCGCATGAGGATGCCTCCAACGTGTGAAGCGATACGACGCGAAGGAGAGATGGAGGAGGGCTGGACGTGGCTATCCCGAAACAGCCGCTTTGGAAAGTCATCATCATGACGTGCAGCTCTGTGCAGCGCTTTGCGACCCTCGGGTGAAAGGCGCTCGAGAAATGCAGTTATTATTATTATGATGCGGCGAGCCGTATACAACGACATCAGTACAAAGGCGACGCGTATCTGCTCGGTACATCGATTGATCACCGCTCACAACACAAACAAATACTATGTAAGCATTAAACAGCAACACAGGTAAAGGAGGACTGTAATATATTGATTATAATAATTGCATTTCTTGAGCGCTTTTCACCCGGGGGTTACAAAGCGCTGCACAGAGCTGTGAAGATAACGTCATGTTGATCATCCGAATACTTTCAGAAAGGGCAATAGAAATGAAGAAATATCTCTAAATAACCAAACAAGGCGACACGTTTTATATCACATCTACAACCCGTTTACGCCAGGTACTCCGGTTTCCTCCAACCGTCCAAATACATGCTGTTACCCATGTTTCCACCTATGGACAGGGGCGGCGCGGTGGCGCAGTGGGTAGCGCTGTCGTCTCACAGCAAGAAGGTCCCCGGTTCGGCTCCCCGGCTCGGGTGCATTTCTGTGCGGAGTTTGCGAGCTCTCCCCGTGCCCGCGTGGGTTTTCGCCGGCTACTCCAGGTTTCCTCCCACAGTCCCAAAAACACGCCCACGTTAATTGATGGCTGGTTAAATCGTCCACCAATGCCCTGTGATGGGAGTATCGCGGGGCCTGCACGTGGCTTAGCAAACCGTGCAGTAGTCGGTCACCTCGGCGACCACAGCCATGAAAACCCCACTAGGGGTCGACGTCAACACCGTGTCGACGTAGAGCAAGAGAAGAAGCTCTGAGGGTGGTCGTGTCGAGCGATCAGGGGGAGAGGGAGACGCTCTAAGCGGCCATCCCGAGGCGAAGCAGCTCTCAATGATGATACCAATAATAATAATTGCGTTTGTAGAGAGCGTTTCACCCGAGGGTCACAAAGCGCTGCACTGAGCTGCGGAGAGAACGTGATGACGACATCCACAGCCTTCCAATTCCTCGAAGAGAAAGATCCCCCGTATAGCATCAACGGACTGTAGGGTCAAGTGCGGTGAGCGGTGGCATGGCACACGAGCAGGTCGGGGGCCAGCACCACGCCCGGCCGCCTTTGTCTCCAATGTGGCGATGCGTGCACACCTGCACCTGGCGCTCCCATTCGACGCTGAACCGACGTACATCGTCGGTGGTGTCGGCCGTGAGCGGGTTTCGAACTCGTGTCGCCTGGTTCTTAGCGTAACTCCCTAACCGCTGCGCCACCGCTCGGCGCACACCTGCGCCTTCAAAAAGAAGATCCACCCACTGAACCAACGCCACGCCCCCCCCCGCCCCCCACCCCGGTGATTGACGTGAGCTATGTGCCGATTCTGTTTGTCCGCAGTCGCTGGTTCAGTGTCCTGCTGCGAGCCAGGAAGGTGAGTGGGCAACGCGCGGCGCTCCCACCACGTGCCCCCAACCTCGCCG
>JAZEWT010000010.1:8608326-8618350 GCA_036362905.1 Mordacia mordax
TCCCTCCCCCCTCCCTCCACCAAGGGCAGCCTAGGAATTCAACCCCTCACTCCCACTCAGGATTAATTTGAATGATAGACTCAGAGTGCACCTAGCCTGGCACAGGCGATGCGGTGACATCACCGCCACTTGAACCATATGATGCGACTGCCTTGGCAGTGGTATTCCAAGCACAATTGACAAAAATACAACAACTTCACGCTCTATGAATATCATTATATTTTGCACTTCTGGAGCAGTTTTCACCCGAAGGCCACAAAGCGCTGCACAGATAGTTGCGAAGAGACCGTCACGTCAACAACAACGACATTAGAACAGAAAATCGGCACCCGACACCCACACAGATCATCCATGTAGCCTTGATGGGCTTTGGGATCAAGTGCCGCTAGCGAGCGCCCATAATAATAATGTGTTACATTTCTAAAGCGCATTTCATCCGAGGGTCACAAAGCGCTGCACAGAGCGGTGGAGAGAACGGCGTAACAACAACATGCAGAAGGTACAATAACCGGAAACGTCGCTGATTGTATCCGTTCAAGGTCATGGTGTCGGCGCTGATGACCATCTGAATCGGCCCTCTCTGAGCCACGTGGCTGATCGGTTACCCAGTATTTAAATTGAGTTTTTTTTATTGCGTTTGTTCACTCGCTTGCTTTATTCTGCTCACTTTGTTAACCCAGATTGTTTACCCGCTTTGTTTACCGAGTCTCTGAGTCGGAAGACAGCCCGAGCGCTCGCAGTCAGGCAGCAGCAGAGCACAGACTGAGATATCGTAACTTGCGACTGCAGGATATTCACAACAAATATTTCTGTTTATTAACAACGCACATGTAACGATGTAGAGACTGCGCCCGAGGATGCCTCTAACATGTGAGGCGAAACGTCGCGAGGTGGAGAGAGGAAGCGAACGACGCGGCTGTCCCGAGAGAGCAGCTTTTCGAAACAATTAACAACGCACAGTTAAAATAATTATTTAGAAAAAAAAACGACTACGCATATTTAAAGTCACTTGATGTAGGTATTGACCGCTCGATGTGTGACGACAATTGCTTTCAAGAGCTGCTCTTTCGGAGTAGTCGTATCGAGCGTTCCTCCACTCGCTTTCGAGAGGAGGAACGATCTTTCCCTCGAGGGGAGGGGGGCGCTTGACACGGCTTTCCCGAAAGAGCAACTCTTCACCTCTCCTCGCGAGGAGAGGAGAGAGAGCCATCGACGCGGCTGTCCCGAGAGAGCAGCTTTTCGAAGCAATCATCATGCATCGAGCCGTGAAAACCTACATCATTACAGCAACTCTTCAGTTGCAAATCTGTCGTTTGCTGTTACACTTTAGCGCATTCAAAATCGCAGCGATGATTAACATACTGTCCGGGACACTATTCCAACTATCCGGTGCGTGTAATAATAATAATAATATTTGCATTTCTATAGCGCCTTTCACCCGAGGGGCACAAAGTGCTGCACAGAGCTGTAGACGGAACGGCAACGCGCATAACCACGTGCGTGTAGTTCGTAAAACAGTTGGACTGTCGAGTCCGAGATGTCGGTACGGAGAGGCGAGGCGCGTTTCAACCGGGACGGGGCTCGAACTCACGCAGACGTGGGTCGCCGGTACAGCGAGCGCGTTGCTCGCCTCGAAATCTTTGTGTCCTTCATTGATTTACTGTCATCAGCCCTGATGTCATTGAGATGATAAAGAGATGTACAGTTGTGTATCATCGGCACGGTGGCCCAGTGGGTAGCGCTGTCGCCTCACAGCAAGAACGGTCCGGGTTCGAATCTCGGCTCGGGTGCCTTTCTGTGTGGAGTTTGCATGTTCTCTCCCCTCGTGTCCGCGTGGGTTTTGCCGGTCACTCCGATTTCCTCCCACAGTCCAAAAAACATGCTGCTGCATAGGTTAATTGGCTTGCAGACTAAATTGCCCGCAGTGCCCGCTAATGGACTGGCGCTCCATCGTGAGTATATCCCTGCCTTGTGCCCTGTGTCTGCCGGGATAGGCTCCGGCTCACCGCGACCCTGTACAGAACTAAGCGGTTTCTGACAATGCGATGAAATGGCATAGCTATGAAAATGAATCCCGTGTTCTCTAATGATATTTCCCAGTGGCAGCATATGGAGAGTGAACAACGCAGGTCCCAGAATGGAACCTTGAGGAACCCCCACATATTATGCTAGTGTTAGCAGAGTAGTGGTCACCCAGGGAGACAAAATAGTCTCTGCCGGACAGATCAGTCCGAAACCAATCTAAAACTGAGCCAGAGAAGCCAACACACTTCTATAGTCTGTTACTAAGGATGTCACGATCGACTGGATCAAAAGCAGCGCTTAAGTCTAAAAGTACTAATCTTGAGAGTTTCCTGTTGTACATGTTCATTCCCAGGTCATTTACAACGTTACTCAGCGCTGATTTGCCGTTCTTATGTCGTTGTTGACGTGGCCGTTCTCTCCGCAGCTCTGTGCAGCGCTTTGTGACCATCGGGTGAAAAGCGCTCGAGAAATGCACATAATATTATTAAAACATTCACAATTCCCAGCACGTAGATGGACAAACTGCGTGTTGTGGTGGTCAGTTTTTGTTTTATTTATTACTTTGCCGATCAGTAAAAAAAAAGTCGGGTTCTGTATTTGCGAACTTCGGTTTACTAATCCTTTCAGAGTCTCTTTATTTTTCCGATTTTTAAAAAATCTTCTTCCAATGCAAACAAGAGACCTTCACTCTGTCTCTCTCTCTCTCTCGCCCTCACTCTCATCTCACTCTCTCACCCTAGCTCTCTCTCTCACTCTTTCATCCTCACCCTCTCACCCTCTCTCTCTCTCTCTCGCCTGCCCTCTCACCTCCATCCCCTTTTGCTATATTTCTGCTCAAATAATCATGATTTTTAAGCAAAAAAAGGAGAAGGAGCATACAAATCAAAGGGTAGTGATAAAAATAATAGTACGTACCGTAGTGCGAGGACCTGCTGGCAACCCCCCTTATCCCTACACCACGTGGTGGCTGTTTTAATATTAATTGACATCTGTGATGCGCCGAATGTCAGAAAGCGTCGGACAAAACTAATATTGGCGAGATTAATCGAGAGGTAGAAAATACGCAGCACGCGGGATTTTAAACAATGGCAAAACCTCATAGTTGGCGATGAAATTAATAATTACGCAAATAAAGCCACGTTCTAGCGTCGTGTGTTAAACTCGCGCGCTTAGGCCAAACATCTACATGATATGCATGAGTCTCGACGCATTCCTCAATAATTGTTATGGCTTCAAAAGAGAAATACAAAATTCACGACGTTTTAGGTAACGGACCTTCGTCAAAGAGAGGTAATGATGGTTAGGCACAGGGTTCACCAAAAGGTCTACTATGAAGAAGGGCCATTGTTCGAAACGTCGAATATTTATCATCATCATAAGTACTTCATTCATTCTGGAGATGGTCGTGGTGAGCCAGAGCCTATCCCCACAGACACAGGGCACAAAGCAACGCTATACCAAGGATGTGGTGCCGGTCCATCATCGCAGGGCAGCAGAGCCAATTTAGGCAGCAGGTTAGTTAACCTAGGCAGCGGCATTTCTTTAGACTGTGGGAGGAAAACAGAGTACCCGGGGAAATTCACGGGGAGAACGTGACAACTCCGCACAGAAAGGCACCCGTGCTGGGAGTCGAACACAGGTGTTTGTTACTTTGAGGCGGCAGCGCTGCTCACTGTGTCACTGTGATGCCCTGAACCAATCCTCGCGAACCGCCGAATGTTAATTGGCGATGGCCCTCTCTGTTTGATATGGGTCACAGTTCAAAGAAGACTTTGTAATGCATAACAAAATAGTGAACGCGCGCGTGTGTGTGCGTATGTGCATGTGTGTGTTGGTCTGGGGAGCGGTGGTTCAGCAGTTAGCGCGCTGGGCTACAAACCTGGGCTACAAACCTGTAGCCCAGCGCGCGACTCCCCCTCGCAGCCAACACCAGTGACGATTTCCTGAACCGGTCCTCGGCCTCCCCTCGGTCGACTCAGCCTCAAATGAGCACCTAGTGCGGTGCGTAAAATTGCCACTAGGGAGACAAAGGCGGCCGGCCGTGGTGCTGGTCACCCACCCCCTCGTGTACAGTGTTGACCTTCATAGGTGCTCGCTAACGGAACTTAGCCCTAAGTCTGTTAAGGCTACAGGGGGATATTTGTCTTTGTACTAGTTTTTGTTATATCCCTTCTTTTATGTTCTAAAATTTCTTGCTACTATTCGACATTCAGTTGAACTGTCCTGATGTTGTTGACATTCCGTTCTCTCCACAACTCGGATTTGCAAAAAAAAACCTCCAAAAAATGTTACTGCTGATTTTCCGTTCTTATCTCGTTGTTGATGTGATGCCGTTCTCTCTGCAGCTCTGTGTAGCGCTTTGTGACCCTCGTGTGAAAGGCGCCATAAAAATGCAATTATTATTATTATTATTACGTGTTGGTCTGTGGTGGGCAGCGATAACTCAGTGGTTAGTGCGCTGGACTACAAACCTGGCAACCCGAGTTGCCGCCTTTCAGCGTGCGTTTGCTCCGGGGTTCTCCGATTTCCTCCCATAACTCTAAAAAAGCCACTCACTGATTAATTGGCTGAAAACATCATAATAGATAGGGACGTAGTGCTTGGAGATTTGGCGGCGGCTGACCAAGTGGCCTCCTCCCCTCCTCCTCCCCCAAATCTATGCGGTTTCGCGCGACGGTTTAAGACCTTTGAGTGAAAGGCGCTGCTGTAGGAACGTGATAAATTATTACATTGTTAATAAAATTATTATCACAATCTTGCCCTCGCAAGAAACATCCGTGGCACCGACGTCACAGTGACGCAGTCAGCGTGGCACCTCCGCCTCCGCCCCCCGCCACCCCCGCGCCCCCCGCGGAGCCGCACGGCATCAGCGAGACAGGGCGGCTCTGTGTCTCCTCTGTGCGCCGGGCGAATCGCGACTTCGCAGGGAATCCACCGGCCTCTGTGTCCCCCCCCCACCCTATTCCTCCTCCTCATCATCATCACCCAGTCCTCATCCCTCTTCTTCCTCTCGCTCCTCCTCTTCTTTCTCGTCACCTCTCGATCAGAGGCAGCGAGCTGTGAACCGATGCGACAGAGGAGGCACGGGGCGACCGGCGCGGGCGGCGATGGCTCGAGATGTGGGGAGGAAGGAACGAGGCAAGGGCGAGTGAGCGAGCGGGCTCTGGTCCCACGCGCGACGGACGAACGAAGCGTTTGCTGGTGAATCGTTCCTCCTCGTCCGCGTGACCGCGTGGCCAACACACACACACACACTGCGGAATCATCCTTGAGCCGAGGGTTACATGAGCGGGAGACGCGCGATGTTGCTGATGATGAAGCTGCCGCTACTGCTGCTGATGATGATGACTGTTGGCGGAATAAACGTGGGGCTCACCAGCTTAAAGCAGGACTCGCAGTTCCACGTGATCAGGAACAAGTCTCCAGGTGAGTGATGAGACAATCTCACCACACAACTCACCTTGCCACCATCTCCTCTCTCCTATCCCTACCCTGCCCTCGACGCTACCCCCAATGCTCCGCTGTTTACCAGCAGTGCTTGAAGCCTCACGCTCGCTGATCAGGCACTGAATGTCAAAGCCGCTTCAGTAGTTGCCCTGTTGTTGAGCGTTTGATTGGGGGGCAGTGCAATTGTGATGATCCCGTGTGGCCGTGGGCTTGCGTAAACTAAACATGCAATTATTATTTCACGTAGATAGACTAAGAGAGCATGGCGGGGTTATTAAAGTTGTTATGATCCGATACGTGGTGGCACAATAAGTACCGCCTCGCAGCAAGAAGTATCCGGGTTCGATTCCCGGCTCTGGAGCCTTTTATGTGTAGTTTGCGTTAATTAATCGTTTCAAAGAGACGCTGCTGACTGACTATGTTAATTTGCCTGCTGATTGCACTGCACCGGATGCCCTGCGATTGCACTTGACCCTGAAGTCTGTTAAGGCTATACGGGGGATAGGTTCACTCATTTTACTCAACAGGCCAATTAACTTATCGAGCAGCGTGTCTTTGGACGGTGGGAGGAAACCGGAGTACCCTGCGAAAACCAGCGCGGACACGGGGAGAGAGAGAGAGAGAGAAAACACGCGAACTCCACACAGAAAGGCACCCGAGCCGGGAACCGAACTCGGGTGCTTCTAGCTGTGAGGCAGCAGCGCTGATCGCTGCGCCACCACCGCGCCGCCCCTGTTGGGATTGTTGCGATGTTGACACAGGGCGCAAGGCAAGGATATACCCACGATAGGACGCCAGTCCATCACCGGGCACTGCGGGTAATTAACCTATGCAACAGCATGAGAACTCGCAAACTCCACACAGAAAGCGGCACCCGAACCGAGATTCGAATGCGGGGCCTTCTTGCTGTGAGGCGACAGCGCTACCCACTGGGCCACCGCGCCGCCCCCTGGAGAGGAGATGAGATGAGGAGGCAAAAGTCTTACATTTCGGAACGCGAGCTCCTACATGGAGGGGTTGTTAATGATGACGATCCGAGCCCAGGTCTACACGGTGACCAATCGCGTGGCTTGGTTTTGGAACGAGAGGCTGGCGATACCAGGTGTTGCTCTGCGTCTCTGCCAAACATTGATTGTTACATCTCCCCACGGCAGTGGTGGGTTTTCTCCGTGTTCTCCACCCACCACATTAAAGCCTAACCTTCATCAACTGAATTGGCCCAGAAACCCGAGACCATCCAACGCTGTGTCTCGAGGCGTTCCCACTAAGCATGCAACCTTGCGCCAGACTTGGCCCAGTGCTGACAGCCACATGTTCAAGGGGTCGGAGCCTGTCGCGGCAGACGCAGGGCGCAAGTCAGGGTTATACTCATCCCAGAACGCCAATCCAACACGGGGTGCCGAGGGTAATTTAGTCATTGCGCAAATTAACCTACACAGCAGCAGCAGCAGGAGCAGCGTGTATTTGGAGTGTGGGAGGAAGCCGGAGTACCCGGCAAACCCCCACGCCGGCACGTGCACAGCATGCGAACTCCTCCACTCGGAAAGGGGGTAGCCCGGGCCGGGGGAATCGAACCAGGGAAATTCTTGCTGTGAGGCAGCAGCGAGACTCACAGCACCACCGTGCCCCCCCCCCCACCACTGTGACTAATTTTATTATTTCCAGTAAGGATATTGAACAAGGGCGGCGCGGTGGCCCAGTGGTTAGCGCTGACGCCTCACAGCAAGAAGGTCCCGGGTTCGAGTCTCTCGGCTCCGGTGCCTTTCTGTGTGGAGTTTGCATGCTCTCCCCGTGTCCGCGTGGGTTTTCGCCGGGTACTCCGGTTTCCTCCCACAGTCCAAAAGCATGCTCCTGGATAGGTTGATTGGCTCACAGACTAAAATTGTCCCGCAATGCCCGGCGGTGGACTGGCGTCCCGTCGTCGGGTGTATTCCTGCCTTACGCCCTGTGTTTCCGGGATAGGCTCCGGCTCACCGTGACCCTATATAGGATTAAGCGGTTTCAGATAATGAGATGAGATGAGATATTGAACAACAGCCGCGGCCACGCGGAGGATGCTTGGCTATGCGTCGCGTTGTCGTCTGATCCGACGACATCAGCGCGATCTCGCCTTGCGTGATTCGTCGATTAATTAAATACCCATGGGTAGCCACCCCGCACCTCCCACTCCATCCTCCGCACACTCTTACCGAACCCCGGAGATTCAATTAACTCAGGACCCTCATTGCCGTCGCTGTGGTGAAATGAAATGACACAATGTGTGGACTCCGTTAAAGGTGGGTGTCATCGCGTGCTTGTCACGCTTTCTAACCGAGGGAGCGAGCATTTACGTCGCGAGTTGTGTTTCTCCAGGGTGGTGCAGTGAGTGGCGCTGCCACCGCACAGTAAGGAATCTCGAGTTCGATTCCCGGCTCGGGTGCCGCCTTTCTGTGTGGCGTTTGCATGATCTCTCTTGCCCGTGTCCGCGTGGGTTTTCGCCGGGTACTCCGTTTCCCCCCCTACCGTCTCAAAGTACGCAGCTGCTACTGTTGTTTACGTGAATTGTCCTGCTGATGACTGAATTGTCCCCGGTACCCTGCGATAGACTGGCGTCCGATCCTAGGTATAGCTCTGCCTTGCGCCCCGTTTCTACCAACTCTCACATATTCGGCAGTAAACCTGCGGGGCACGTCCTGCAATCGGGCACACGTCACGGCACATGTGCCCGACGCGCAGATGACGCGCAGATGACGCGCAGATGACGCGCAGATGACGCGCAGATGACGGCAGCGTGCGTTTCAATCCAGGCCGCTGTCCACTCTGCCGTCGTCACCTCTGCCGTCGCCACCCCCCGCCGTTGTCGCTGTACGCAGGCTCCGTGTCCAAGGAGGCGTTCGCTGTCGCGTCGCTCCACAACAAGCTGCGCGCCACCGTCCAACCCCCGGCGGCGAACATGGAAAAGATGGTACTCGCGCTCCTGGTGGTGGAGTGAGGATCTCAGGAGAAGCTCTGTCGGGATAGCCGCGTCGAGCGTTCCTCCTCTGTCACTTCGCGACGTTTCGCCTCCCGCGTTGGCGGCATCGCCGAGATGCTCAACCGTGCCTCCGGTTTTGCGTCCTCTGATCCACGCGTGCTTCCTCGACGCGCCTCATTGTGATTCCCCCTCGCGCGTGTCCGCACGCGCGCTTCCCGTCCGTGAGCGTCGCAACACAAGGCCAAGCGCCGGCCGTTGTCTCAAGTGGGCTTCTGGTCCCGCACCTGCCCCTCCTCCACGGGGATTCGCAGACGCACGCAGACGCACGCAAGACGCACGCAGACACGCACGCAGACGCACGCAGACGCAACAACAACAACCGCCATTCGCCACTACGTGGCGATGACGTCACCACGGCGCCTGCGCCAGGCCATATGCACCTTGAGGCCACGTGAAGTGTCAAAGGCTCGTCGACAGGAGGTCACGGAACAGACCCAGGTGTTATGGGCTGCCTGACTGAGATGACTGGCAGATGCGCCACCTATGCTCCCTACTGTGCCAATTCGCTGTGTTTTAGCCGCACGACGTTCCGCTCGTTGTTGTGAGCGTCGCTCCTCCTCCCTCCGTTGATGTTGGAGAGCGACTGCCTCCATCTGCCCCGTAGCGTCCTTCACGATCCTCCTCCACAGAGGTCTATCTTGACACCGCTGGTACCAGTCTTCAGCAAGTCCACTCAGCTCCAGATCCTCCTGTGCCACATCGGTCCTGGAGGAACCCCGGGGGTGGGAACTCAGTCTCCTGGCTCCGCCAAATGGGGTTTGGCCAGGAGACGTCATAAGCACCTGTCCCCCCGGGGCCTCCGCCACAAACTTGAATGTTTCTACACGTTTACGTGGTTTCGTGGTATGACACACACAGGCACACACAGACACACGCAGGCACACACAGACACACGCAGGCACACACAGACACATGCAGGCACGCAGACACACTTAGGTCCACAGACAGACGCACGCAGTAACGTCGCGATGTCTCCTTAGTCAGACATCTCAACTCTCACCGCCAACGTAATCCATTACAGGGTCGCGGGGGGACCGGAGCCTGTCTCTGCAGAGGCAGGTTAGAAGGGAGGGCTGTACCCAGGCTTGGATGCCAGTCCATCGCATGACATCGGAACCAATTTAGTCTGGCAAATAAATCTACGCGGAGTGTATTTGAACTGTGGGATGAAAACGGAGTACCCGGCAAAACAACTCACGCGGACACGAGGAGGACGAATAATTTGTTATTATTATTTAAAAAAAACAACCGTTGGGCAAGTGTGAATCTACCAGCAGATATTTAATATCACAGCAGAAAGTGTCCAGTGAGCTTGCAAGTTCTAGATGCGGGATTCCTGCGACAACAGAAACATTCTCGAACCGACCGACGCGACAACAACGCATTGCGCCGGTGAAAGGTGTCCGTCATCCCTCATTGGTCTCGGGAAGGATGTTCGAAGACTAACATGGTGGCCTCCTCCTCCCCCATCCTCCCCCCTCTACCCCCTCCTCCACCCCTCTCCTCCCCCTCCCCCTTGCCCTCTTCCCCCTCCACTCC
>JAZEWT010000010.1:8649425-8665762 GCA_036362905.1 Mordacia mordax
CGGATGATCTTTGTCTTTAGCTCTCTACCTCACCCACCCCCACAATTCTCTTCCACTTAAGCCTTTGGGTGTGTTGTTCCCCTATATTCTCTCACCAGGGCGGCACGGTGGCCCAGTGGGTAGCGCTGTCGCCTCACAGCAAGAAGGACCCGGGTTCGAATCTCGGCTCGGGTACCTTTCTGTGTGGAGTTTGCATGTTCTGCCCGTGTCCGCGTGGGTTTTCGCCGGCACTCCGGTTTCCTCCCACAGTCCAAAAACATGCTGCCTCATAGGTTAATTGGCTTGCAGACTAAATTGCCCGTCGGGCCCGGTGATGGACTGGCGTCCTGTCGTGGGTATATCCCTGCCTTGCGCCCTGTGTCTGCCGTGATAGGCTCCGGCTCACCGCGACCCTGTACGGGACTAAGCGGTTCCTGACAATGAGATGAGATTCTCTCTGCTGCTCTCTCGGGACAGCCGCGTCGATCGCTCTCTCTCTCTCCATCGCGACGTTTCGCCTCACACGTTGGAGGCATCCTCAGGCGCAGTGTGTGTGTGTCCTATGTGTCACTCCTGTTTATATGTAGGTACTATGTATATCCTGCGTGTCACTCCTATTGCTATGTAGGTATTATGTATATGTTAAGTCTCACATAGTACCTACATGTAAATAGGAGCGACACACAGGACACACACACACACACACTGCGCCCGAGGATGCCTCCAACGTGTGAGGCGAAACGTCGCGATGGAGAGAGGGAGCGATCGACGCGGCTGTCCCGAGAGAGCAGCTTTTCGAAGCAATCACCATGCATCGAGCCGTGAAAACCTACATCATTACAATAATTCATGATATTTCTATCGGGCTTTTCAACGAGAGGTTCCCAACGCGTTGCAAGATGGAGAGGTGGTTGATGTTATCGGTCAATTCATTTACGAGGGGGTTTTTTAGTTGTCGGAGGAAAACTGGGCGACCCTGAGGAAACGCAAGCAGAACCTGCGGGGAAACACACAAATACAGCCTTACAGAGAGGCGCCCACAGCTGGAATGGAACTATATGGGCCAGGACCTTGTTGTTGTGAGTTGCAGATGTTACCACTGCATAGACATCCTGCTTTCCAAAGATGGTCCGATGTGAATCGAATTTCACTGTGGAGTTGTGGTGCTATTGTTGCGCTGGTGCGCTGGTTGGTTCGAAAAGCTGTTGTATCCAAATAAACCCGCATGTCGAGCTTGCAAGCTCACTGGGTACTTTATGCTGTGATAAACATATATATCTCTTTTAGGAACTGACACCCTAAGAAGCCCAGGCTGTAGGTTTGAGATTTGCTCTCCAAATGTGTTCTCTTGCGATAGCCGTGTCGAGCGTTTCTTCAACGTGGGATACGAGACGTCGCGAAGGAGAGAGAGACGAGAAACGCTCGACACGGCTATCCCGAAAGAACAGCTTCGGAAAGCATATCTCGGACAACGCATGCGTTGAAAAGCGTTACAGAATCCATGCGTGTGCACTGTTGTTCTTCCTCGGTGTTGAAACCGGCCACTACCGGCTGGCTGGGTGTAAACAGTTGCTGGTCTTCCCCTCCACCTCCACCCGTGACGTCTCTGTCCTGCGGGCATGTGCCCAGCTGCAAGAGAAAACTGGTCTGGCCAGTTTCGATGCTACGTTGCGCTGTCTGCTCTCCCTCCCGAGTAGAGCAGTTCCAGTGCGGGTTAACATCATAATGGACTGCATCATCGTCATCATTGTTATGCAAGCAGCAGCAGCAGCATCTAAAGCCATAATCGATCTCCCGCCGGATGGTGGATGACTCAGGTCATTGGCATCTTCTCGGGATGTTGCCGCATTCTCCGTACACGAGCTGATCATTATCGTGGAAGCGTCCGGCCCTGTTCCCTCCTCTCCCTGCTCAAGGTGGGTCGCGACACGGAGGGAATATTTGAAAGGGCCCAGGGCTCGGCCACAGTGGTTCGTCATGCGGCAGGGAGTGATGGTGAAATCCCTCTCCCGTGGGCAGCGCCGGACAGAATGCGAAACCGCAGGGGTTCTCAACATGTTTGCCTCTCAAGGCCCACTTGAGGCTGGTCTCCACGAACCACTGGGTGGCGCTCGCGGCCCACAAATGGGCCGCGAGCCATTGCTGCAAAAATAATGATAATTAAATAATGTAGTTGTAACCTATAACTTCTCGCGAAAATTCCAAGCCTGGACACTCAAGAGAGAAGGGGGAGGCAGGCAAGCAATCAGCCGGCGCCTACCTGCTGGACACTGCATCCTGTATAATAATAATAATAATTTCACTTCGAGAGCGCTTTTCACCCGAGGGTCACAAAGCGCTGTACAGAACTGTGGAGAGAAAGGCATGTCAACAACAACGACATAATAACAGTAGACCAACAACAATAATATGTTTTCATATTTTATGATGTTATCGGCCAATTGAATAATGAGTGTTTTTTTCCTATGTGGGAGGAAACCCGCAGAACCGGGAAAAAAATCCACGCAGGGTAGTGGGGAAACACAGAAACTTTACACATAAAGGCGCCCGAGGCCGGATTTTCCAATCTCCTCGGGCGGTTCTTTATGTTTCTGTGAGGCGTAGGTGTTACTATTGCAGAGACAACCTCCGTGCAAGCAGGTTGCTGATTGGATTGGAGTCGGTGGTTATGTGGATGCAACCAGTTCTGTTCACATGTCACCACACTGGAACTCAACGTTAACATTCACGCTGGAATCGGCGATGACGCCTCGTTGGTACGATCAGCGCACTCGTCGCGTCAGATCTCCCGCAGGGGAAGTTGGAACAGATGGTAAGCTTCTGAATCCGCCCCCCGCAAGTCCCTCCTTCTCTTCCATCACCCTCACCCGACACCCTGACCGCTCCACTCCCCACCTGCGTTGAACAGGTTGTGTCCATGCGTCGACTGACAAGTCGCACGTGGTGGGGCGCAAAGTGGGCACTCTTTCACCTCTTGTCAGGATGTCAGATCGGACACGTTGGCCGCAAGCTTCTGTAGAGGAAACACGAGCTTCGGGAGGACAGAAACCTCCCGTGGAGCCGAAGGGAAAAGGTCGCCTGATCTTGATTTTGAGTACGAGTACGGACCGTGACAGCGGGGGCCTCACGAACCTTTTGTCTTTTTGGGTTTTAAGCAAGACGTGTCAGAAACGTGTCTGTAGGAGACGTTGATTGACGGGCGGAAGGGCGTGGCTTTCGATATCAGCAGCAGCAGCATTTCGTTGGGCGTGGCTTGGGGAGGATGTGGACACGCGGGTGGGAAATTAAAGTCGGCGAGTAATAATAATAATTGCATTCTTAGAGCGGCTTTCACCCGAGGGTCACAAAGCGCTGCACAGAGCTGCGGGGAGAACGGCACATCAACAACGAGATAAGAGCAGCACACCAGCAACGAGATAAGAGCAGTACATCAACAACGAGATAAGAGCAGCACATCAACAACGAGATAAGAGCAGCACATCAACAACGAGATAAGAGCAGCACACCAACAACGATATAAGAGCAGCACACCAACGAGATAAGAGCAGCACATCAACAACGAGATAAGAGCAGCACACCAACAACGAGATAAGAGCAGCACACCAACAAGGAGATAAGAGCAGCACACCAACAACGAGATAAGAGTAGCACACCAACAAGGAGTTAAGAGCAGCACACCAACAACGAGATAAGAGCAGCACACCAACAAGGAGATAAGAGCAGCACACCAACAACGAGATAAGAGCAGCACACCAACAACGAGATAAGAGCAGCACACCAACAACGAGATAACGATAAATCAGCAACAACGTTTTTTGGATGTTTTTTTTTTACAAGTGCGAGCTGCGGAAAGAACGGCCATGTCAACAACATCAGGACAGCTCAGGACAGCCTGGGTCGCCGCAGCTCCAACCAGAGGAACGAAGTTTCCAAATGAGCTTGAGACACTGGCGCATTCATTCCTACACCTAATATGTATTTGGCCGAGAATTGGCTATGAGTAGCCCGGCGCCCTGTGCTTGCCGCGATAGGATCCGGCGTCCTGTATAGGGTTAGGTGGGGTCCGATAATTATAATGTTTTGGATATTTTACATCTTAATGCCTTATTGTTGTTCTTTAGCCACTGTTTTTGTCTCCATGTACCACACCTGCGTTGTAAAACTAACTCTTTTTTTAATCATATCCAGAAACAGCTGTCTTGGTCGATATTTTTTTGAGGATCTTTATGTGCATTTATCTGAAAGGATGTTAAAATGTCAAATGTCTCTGATGCAATATTTCAGAAATGGAATGAGAGGGCGACATGTGATGTTTCAAATCTGTCCATCATTTCGAACGCTCCAGGATTATGTCAACAGTATCTTACAAATCACTCATCTCATCTCATTATCTGAAACCGCTTAATCCTATATAGGGTCACGGTGAGCCGGAGCCTATCCCGGAAACACAGGGCGTAAGGCAGGAATACATCCGACGACGGGACGCCAGTCCATCGCCGGGCATTGTGGGACAATTTTAGTCTGCGAGCCAATCAACCTATCCAGGAGCATGCTTTTGGACTGTGGGAGGAAACCGGAGTACCCGGCGAAAACCCACGCGGACACGGGGAGAGCATGCAAACTCCACACAGAAAGGCACCCGAGCCGAGAGATTCGAACCCGAGACCTTCTTGCTGTGAGGCGACAGCGCTAACCACTGGGCCACCGCGCCATCCCTTACAAATCACTTTGAAGTCGAATCCGCGCATTATTCATCCAGGAAGATAGCCGACTTATCTAATCTTGTCTTATCTACCTGGCTCACAATATAGACTTGATATTTGTCTATATTGAGCGGTGGTAGTGAACTTGGGTCACCAGTAAAAATGAAATGATAACCTCTCCCCCCTACCCCACACAAACCGATTACAAAGCAAGCGATCATCCCAATGAATGCTGCAATAATAGGCTTCATTATCAGCTTGAACACATTTATTTTAGCAGAGTATCAAACAGTAAACAAGCATCTCATCGTCAAAAACCGCTTAGTCCTGTACAGGGTCGCGGTGAGCCAGAGACTATCCCGGCAGGCACATGGCTCAAGGCAGGGATATACCCACGATTGGACGCCAGTCCATCACCGGGCACTGAGGGCAATTTAGTCTGCAAGCCAGTTAATCTACGTAGCAGCATGTTTTTTGGACTGTGGGAGGAAACCTGTGTGCCCGGCGAAAACCCACGCGGACACGGGGAGAGCATGCAAACTCCACACAGAAAGGCACCCGAGCCGAGATTCGAACCCGGGACCTTCTTACTGTGAGGCGACAGCGCTACCCACTGGGCCACCGTGTCGCCCACGGAGGGATCGTTGTTCACCAAATACGTTTATGCACTCTCTCTGGGAACGGCTTTGTGTGAGCCAGCGGGTGGTAGAGAAGTTGGGAAGTCGTAAATCCGCGCTACTCATTCATGAGCGCTAGAGGGCGCAAACTTCATCGATGAAGCCTGATGATGCCTCCATCGCGGTAAGGTCGCGAAAGGGTCGTGGAGGGATGACCGAAACGCCTATCTTGAAAGAGGAGCTTTCGATAGCAATTCTCACTCAACTTTAAGGTTCTTCGTACCCCCTTGATCCAGCATAGGGTCTCGGCGAACCAAGCCTATCTCGACAGATGCAGGGCATCTGCCTACCTGATCAAGCGTCTCCAAGCGTGCAGAATGCGGCTGATAAGTCATCAATTGCACACCCATCTATGATCACATATTCCCATTGCTGATGTCTCTCCACTGATTACCTATTAAATACAGCATTGAAATCAAGATCCTCCTCACCTACAAGGCTCTCACTGGCGCTGCTCCGACATACATCTGTAACCTACTTCAGGCACCTTCCTCAACACAACAACTTCGAACCTTCAGTACGGGCTTGCTGCATATGCCCAGGTCGCACCTCCATTCAATGGGTGACAAAGCTTTCTCTCGCACTGCTCCCAGATTCTGGAATGCCCTTCCATTGGAAATTCGATCAGCTGAGTCCTTGGGCATCTCAAATCTCGTCTCAAAACTCGTTCCGTAAGGCTTTCAAGTCCTCCGGCTAGGACCATTGATGTGGCTCAATGTTGTCGTGCCGGGTGATGGCTCTCTTCTGACCTGCGCCTGCTCGGGAACATTTATTCCTTCCTTGTGTGGTGCCACATGATCACCTACCAGACAATGTTTTGGTGGTGCTCGTTAATGCAAAGAGGAGATTGGGCCCGTGGCAGGTTGAATGGCTCGTAGACGTTATCAATGGGACCCTGTGCGTCCCGGGTCTGCATAATAATAGTGCCGTCTAGTGGATTCGTGGTGGGCCAATGGGCAGCAAGGGAGGGGGACATATTTGGCGGTCGTGCAAGAGAGTGGGGTGGGTGAGCGTGGGGAGAGGAGAGTGTGGGTCCGCGACGCCGAATTAACTTTGCTGTCGCCGGAATGAAGACTGTTGTTGGTTCGAGACCAAGTCCCGCTGAACTTTGTGGAATGGCCGAGACACGACTAAGCAAGCGGACTCGGCAGCCGGAGGAGCCGGTGCCTCGTGTCGCGCTCCACGATGTTCCGGAGAGAGCGAGAGTGAAGACGAGGTGACGGGGCCCAGCTCAAGAGCGCTCGCCACTCGATGACGGAGCGCTGGCTGGGCACGACACTTGTTCGTGGGAGAATTTTTTTTTTTAAATGGATTCTTTTTTTTCCTTCTATAATTCATTGCTTCGATTTGACTTTCGGTTGAGCTGTCCTGATGTTGTTGACATGCCGTTCTCTCCACGGCTCGGATTTGTAAAAAAAAGTAACCGAAAAAAAAATGTTTTTGCTGAATTGCCGTTCTTACCTCCTTGTTCGTGTGCCGTTGCCTCCGCAGCTCTGTGTAGCGCTTTGTGACCCTCGGATGATAGGCGCTCTTGCAATGCAATTATTATTATTACTATTATACGATAAATGTTACATTAAACCATTTCCCAATATATGTAATATTGACACTGATGATTTAGCATTTTAAATTTACAGTTCAAAGTCAGATCATATTTTACATGTTCTGCTGAGGATGTGTATATTTTAAAAAACTCCAAAGAAAATGTTGTTGTTGATTTTCCGTTCTAATGTTGTTGACGTGAGTTCTCTCCGCAGCTCTGTGCAGCGCTTTGTGACCCTCGGGTGAAAAGGGCTCTGTAAGTGCAATTATTATTATTATTATCGCAGGACACCAGTGGCAGTTTAGTGGGCAAGTCACTTAGCCTATGCGGCAGTAGCTTATCTCTGGACTTTGGGAGGCAACTGGAGTACCCCCCTAAAACCCAAGCGGACACTGGGAGAATATGCAAACTCCAGAGAAAAAGGCACCTGAGCTGGAGATCAAACCCAGGTCCTTCTTGCTACGAGACAGCAGTTCGCTACTCACCGCGCCACCTTGCTGCCCGAGTGCGGACTAAGCCGTTGTGTTTGGGGCATGAGCCCAAACCAGGTGTTGAACTTGTCCGTACCAACCCGAGGTGGCACAACTCCGAGCAGGTTTCAAATATTTGACGTGGCCATTCACAGTGAATTACCACCTCGCGCTGGCTGGGAGCTCACCTGGTGTCGAACCCAGCATCAGCCAGCTCAATGCCCTATATGACATCAGAGCCACCTCGCTCACTTCCACGAATGGCGCATTCGACATTCAATCATCTCACTGAGACGCGTGTTCTGCGGAAAACCAAACCAAATAACTTTCCGAAGATTGCTTTTTTCGGGATTGCTGTGTCGAGCGACGGTTCGCCTCCCACGTGGGAGAGTGGGACACGGCGATGTTTCGCGCGAAACGTCGCGAAGGAGCTAGGCGGGGGGGGGGGACGCTCGACACAGCCATCCTGAAAGAACCGCATGGGAGAGCAACTCTCACGCATTGAGCCGTGAAAACTTACATCATTTCAAGCTGAACAACTTGACACGTACATTTAATAAACGGTCACTAATGCGACTCATACCAGCTGCAAGGAGACACTTGAGAGTCGAGTTATTATTATTAATTATTATTTAGCAGACACCCTTATCTAGGGCGACTTACATCATTATAGAGGTGTAGTGAGGAAACAACAGAGCAGCGAGGGGAAAAGCAGCATGCGTTCTGCCGGCGCCAACATTTGCCAGACACTGCGTTACATTACGATGTTATCAGACAATTTATTAATGAGTGGGGTTTTTTTAATGTGGGAGGAATCTGGAGAACCCGGAGGTTAACCCACGCGAAAAGGCGGAGAGAACACACAAACGCCACACAGAAAGGCGCCCTAAGCGAGAATCGAACCGCCTCGGACAGGACAGGACACTGTCACTGTATCAATTCCCCGCAGCTGGCCTGACGATGACCTTGATAATTCGCTCGCACCCATCTGCTGAACCCTCCTGCGCTCAATAAATCTCCGCTGTCAGGACAATTGGACGCCCGTGGGCTTATCGGACTTTTCCCAGAACACCGTTACGGTTTATGAGACCGTTCCACGGGGTTGTTTATAGACGTCCTGGAAGCTTGCGAGCGAATCTACTTTGGTTTCACGGTTACCCTTCACGAACCGGTGAACACGTGTTTCACGGTGGAAGAATAATAATAATAATAATCGTCGCAATGTATAACGCGCGCGTATGTTAGCGAGTTGGACGCCGTGTTCCATCGACAACTCCGAGGTACGGGGCTTAATGTTCTTCGTACCGGCGTACCACGGTTAGGGTGAGGGTCAAGACGGGTGAGGGTCTGGACGGATGAGGGTCTGGACGGGTGAGAAACTGGACGGGTGAGGGTCTGGACGGGTGAGAGACTGGACGGGTGAGAGACTGGACGAATGAGGGTCTGGACGGGTGAGAGACTGGACGGGTGAGAGACTGGACGGGTGAGGGTCTGGACGGGTGAGGGCCTGGACGGGTGAGGGTCTTGATGGGTGAGGGCCTGGACGGGTGAAGGTCTGGACGGTGCTGCTGAGCCAGCAGTGTGAGAGTTCCACGCTGCTGTTGGTGCGGCTGCGGAGAAGCTCCGCTCACTGAGGAGGAGACAGCATCCTGCGTTGGCTGAGGACTCCTACTGCTGGATGAGGGCCCCTCCTCAAACCGCACTGCTCGTTGTCAAGACTGTCGGTGATCATCATCATTATCAAAACCCGCTTTATCCTGTACAGGGTCGCGGGGGCGTAAGGAAGAGCTATACAGAGGATGTGACGCCAGTACATCGCAGCGCACACTTTTTGGGGCAATTTACTCAGCAGGCCAATTAACCTAGGCAGAAGCGTGTCTTTGGACGGCGGGAGGAAACCGGGGTACCCGGTGAAAACCCATGCGGTCACGGCGAGAACACGCAAACTCCACACAAAGATAAACGCAGCAGACACAGCACGTACTCAGCAGGTGCATCAGACGCGGCAGGCACAGTAGACTCAGCAAGCACAGCAGACACAGCAAGTACAGGACAGCAGGCCACAATTGGAAGACCGAAGAAGCATCGCTCTAGCTTGTAAATGCACTCGATCTCAGCTCTGTGCGGGGGGGGGCGCTGGGACGTCAGAGGAGGAGGGTTGGTCTTACCGGTGACGGGGCACGGTGTCCAACTCCACCGGCAGGCTCGCTGACAACTGCGTGCGGTTCTCCGGCTGGAGCGGAAGATCATCGTTCGGCGTCTTTGTTTACGGTGGGACAACCGTGTTTGGCCGCGTCCGGTGGAAGGGCTTTGTGCGACCACACGCACGCGCGATGTGACCACGTGCATTTACGGATCAACCCCCGACCGTCACTGCACGAACAATGCCGCCTGCGCTGAAAACAAAATACTTTTTTTTATTGTGTTTGGAAAATAAGCTCACAATCACAACACGGCACAACCGCCGGCAATGTAATCAGTGGAGTTTATCGGCATCCGACACTGCACTGTGTGCGCATAAATATTGGCAGCACTGTTGCGTTTTAGAGAACAAATACCACGCAAACAGCAGATGTAATTCGATCACGCGAAGATAACATATGAGTGTTTATGTCAGTCGCGTACACAATATAAATACGTGCTCAATTATAATTTGTCGCCTCCGTCATAGACATAAATTGTACGAAAATCACCACGTAATCCCACATAACTGTGACGCAACACTTGCGTCAGCGTGTCTGGAGGTGCCATCTCGGGCCACCAAGCTCAACCGAGGTGGTCGCGACCCATCAGTGGACCGCCAGCGCCACCTAGTGGTCCGTGGATACCGGACCTAAGTGGGCCTCGAGATGCAGAAAGTTATTTTTTCTTCCCGTCACGCAGGGTCCTGCCAGGTTTTCGCAGCAAGGAACGACGAGTGTTGTCATTCATTCATTCATTCGTTATGAATCCACGCTTGGTCCAGTGGAGGGTCGTGGCGAGCCGCAACTCATCCCGGCAGACAAAGGGCGTAAGGCAGGGCTATACCCATAATGGGATGTCAAGTCATTGCTGGGCACCGGGGGGAGATTGAGTCAGCGGCGTAGTGTTGGGCTGTGGAAAGAAACCGGGGTACCCGGTGAGAACCCACGCGGACGCGAGGACATGAAACCCCCACACAGGCGCCCGACTCAGTAATCGAACTCAGGTTCTTCTTGCAGTGAGGCGGCAGGGCCAAACAAAGATCCCCCGTATAGCCTTAAATACTGTTGGGTCAAGTGCCGTTAGCGAGCACCTATGAAGGTCGACACGGCACCGAGGGGGTCGGTGACCAACACTACGCCCGACCGCCTGCCTGTCTCCCTCGTGGCATCGTTTGCACACTGCACCAGGTACTCATTTGAGGCTGAGTCGACCTAGGGGACGCCCAGGACCGCTTCAGAAAATCGTCAATGGTGTTGGCCGTAAGCGGGATTCGAACTCGGGTCGCCAGGTTTGTAGGCCAGCGCGCTAACCGCTGGGCCACCGCTCCCCCGCCAGGGCCACTCACTGTGCCACTCCCACTGCGCCACCGCGAAGCGGGCGCGCGTGGCATCATTGCGGCTAACGCAAGTATTAACCAGCGCGGCCGCTCTGATTCGAACCCGAACTCCGGTGGTGAGTGGCCAGCTCACCACGCGTGGCTTGGCAAATCGTGCAGTCGGTCACCTCGGCGACCACAGCCATGAAAACCCCACTGGGGGTCGACATCTGGTCCACCGCGTCACCGCTCCCCATTAGCAGGTTGAATATCTTTTTTGGAATCTTAATGACGGCTGATTGCTCCCTAAATAGTTTGTCTTTTTGCGATCGCCGTATCGAGCGTCCCTCGTCTCTCCTTTTTCAGATTCGCGGATCGTTGCCACCCTCGTGACTCCGGGGATAGAAAAAAAACCACCCGAAAGTGACGTCCCATCAGTGACGGCATGATTAGGTGATTCTGCTGCTTAGCGGTTCACAAAGCATAATTACATAAAACAAATAACACAACAAAACGCATCCGTCAATAAGACTGTGACCTTAAAGTGGAAAAGCGTATAACTGGCGACGTTTCGGGCAATGGCCCTTCAACACAGGGTGTCCAGAGAGGTAGTGCGAGTGTGTATCCAGTGTTGTTTATCTCTGGTGGCGCGATGGCGCTGTGAGTAGCGCTAACGCCTCACAAGACGGGCCTGGGTTCGGTTCCCCGCCTCGGGTGCCTTTCTGTGTGGAGTTTGCGAGTTCTCTCCCCGTGTCCGCGTGGGTTTTCGCCGGACACTCCGGTTTCCTCCCACAGTCCAAAAAACATGCTGCTGCATAGGTTAATTGGCTCGCAGACTAAATTGCCCACAGTGCCCGGTGATGGACTGGCGTCCCATCGTGTGTATATCCCTGCCTTGCGCCCTGTGTCTGCCGGGATAGGCTCCGGCTCACCGCGATCCTGTACAGGACTAAGCGGTTTCTGACAATGAAATGAGATGAAGGGGTCGGCTGCCGTGGCGGCCGTGGCGGCCGTAGGGCCGTGGTTGCCGTGGCGGCCGTAGGGCCGTGGCGGCCGTAGGGCCGTAGGGCCGTGGCGGCCGTGGCGGCCGTGGCGCAGAAGCGGCTTGCGGTGGAGAGGAGGGGACACGCGGCGGCGGTGCTCAGAGCGCGGCAGGGCTCTGCACGACGGGCGGGAGGTTCGCCTGCGACACGCAGTACATGGTGGTGGCGCTCGCCGACCGCGACGACTGGCTCATGTTCTTCAGCGACGAGCTCTGCAGGAACGACGTAAAGCGGCGCACGATGTGCGCGGCCTGGTCGCGGTACTTCCTGCCGAGGAAGACGTAGATCAACGGGTTGAAGCAGCTGTTGGCGTAGCCGACAACCGTGAGGATCTGGACGCCGGCCTCGATCACCTCCTTGGCGCCGCATCCCGCGATCACGCCGCGGCGAATCAGGAAGTCGAGGAACAGGAAGAAGTGCACGGGCATCCAGCAGAGGAAGAAGGCCAGCACCATGGTGCACATGAGCACGGTGACCCTCTTCTCGTTTCGCCGCGTCCTCTCGAAGGACCGCCGCAGCGCCTCGACGATGTGCCACGCGCAGAACGTCATAACGCCGAGCGGCAGCAGGAAGCCGGCGACGTTGAGGAACGCGTAGTTGGCGACGAGCCACGCGTCGCCCGCGTTGTTCACGCACGCGGTGATGCCGTGGCCGTCGAGGCGCCGCAGGCCGCGGAACGCGAACATGGGCGCGCTGAGCAGCGCCGTGGCGGCCCACACGAGCGCGCACGCGCGGCGCGCGCACCGACGCGTCCGCCGCAGGCCCAGCGACATGGGCTTGACGAGCGCGAGGTAGCGCTCCACGCTGATCGCCGTCAGGAAGTACACGCTGGCGTACATGTTCACGTACACGAGGCCGCCGACCAGCCGGCAGAGCGCCTCGCCGAACGGCCAGTCGTAGCCGCCGGCGATGTTGACGGCCCACAGCGGCAGCGTCGACACGAAGAGGAGGTCGGCGGACGCTAGGTTCAGGAGGTAGATCTCGGCCGCCGAGCGCTTGGCGGCCTGCAGGCACAGCACCAGGATGACGCAGAGGTTCCCCACGGCGCCCAGCGCGAAGATGGTGTAGTAGGCGACGGGCACGACCGCGTGGATCGAGTCCCAGATGGCGATCGCCTCGCAGTAGTCGGGGTCGAGCGTCCGGTTCGTGGAGGTCGTCGAGTTGAGGTCGCCGGCGCTGCGGATGCTGGAGTTTGCGAGGTCCATCGTCTTCGCTGGCCGTCCTTCGCCGGAGCTGATGCGACGGCGCGCAGCCACGACGGATTTGTGAATCGGTCGTGGAAACGTGGACCGTGATTTGTCTGGAACGGAACAAGGCGAGAGAGCCGACAAGGGATCTCGATCATAATGTATGAAAACAGAACAAGATGTCTCTGCTGTAGGCCAATTCGCTTCAAGAACAGTGCCTACATGTAACGATGTAGGTTTTCACGGCTCGATGCATGACGATTGCTTCGAAAAGCTGCTCTCTCGGGACAGCCGCGTCGATCGCTCCCTCTCTCCCTCCATCGCGACGTTTCACTTATTCGTCGATCGCTCCCTCTCCCTCCATCGCGACGTTTCGCTTCTTCGTGCGAGGGCGAAACGTCGCGAGGAGAGAGGGAGCGATCGACGCGGCTGTCCCGAGAGAGCAGCTTTTCGAAGCAATCGTCATACATCGAGCCGTGCAAACCCTACCTCAACCACTATATTATTCCTAGAAAGGGGGAAAAGCATTTTCTCTTTTTTTTCAGCTTCACTACGATTCCCAGCCCTTGCGGAAGTCCAAGGTGGCCACCCCCACGTGACCTGTTCCGTAGAAGGAGACTTTGCGACCGATGCCATGGTCAGCACGCGACACAACATCGATCATCAATCCCTCGCTCTCTAAGTCACTGAGCGGAGTTGTGGGGGGGGGGTTATGGGTTGCTTGATCATACTTCACTACACCGGTTGGTGAACGTTATTGACTGGCACCGGATCAGACACAATAATTATAATAATAATTGCATTTATAGAGCGCTTTTCACCCGAGGGTCACAAAGCGCTGCACAGAGCTGTAGAGAGAACGGCGCGTCAACAACGACATGAAAATGGATAATCTGAAACAGCAACGCTTTATAAAGTGACCTCTTCTAAAATGCAGACAATTCACAACACATGCTGCTGCCACAACCGGGCCATTATAGCACATTATATTCCACAGATTTTCATCCCCATAATCACAAATAATTGTCATGAAAAGTGTAAGCCTAATATTGATGCAGGTTTTTACTGTTCGATGTATGACAATTGCTCCTAAGAGCTAGTTTATCAACTGCCGCTGATGTTCGCCGTGGCCTAGAATCGAACTCGGGTCGACGGGTATACAGCGCAGTTCACTATCTCCTTGACCGGTTTGTGATGAGGACAGCGGTGCGTTGGCGGGTTTGTGTGTTGCACCTAGTGTGTACGCTTGGTGACCGTTATGTAACTACACAAATGCGTCACGCGCTGCCGCGTCACGCTGAGTAAACAAGAGCAGGCACAAGCGGGGCTCTGTTCTGTGTTTCCACCTAAAGAGAAATGTGTGTTCGTCAATCCATTTCCTTAGCGTTCTGAATGCTCGACTAGCAGAGTACCCGCCCCGCGGACCATCTTCTTCTAAGCGTGTAACACGTTCTTCTGACTTCACTTGTTAATTACGTTCTCCGCTACCGTGACCGCGTTTACCCCGGTTATCCACCTGATGTCCTTTTGGGAGAATTGTTGCTGGCTGACTGACGTTTCAGAAGATTAATGAAAAAGTGAAAAATAAAGCTGAAACAAGACATAAGAGCCTCGTTATTGTGTAGATAAAGTGCGCTCTTATAAAGGATTCGAACCCAATGCCCTCAATGCCGACATGCATAGGTACACAACATGCCCCATTATACATATAGATGACTAAGTATGATTTTTTAAGTAAGCACACTCTGGGCATGTTATGACCTTCAAGGTCTCATTAGCAGCTAGGCTGGTTTAGCGAGCGCTGCTTGATTATTCGGTGCGATTGGGAAGGGCGTTCCGTATAAACTTAAGAGGTGCGTTCAGATAAACAATATACGCAGCGTGCGTTGCCTTGTGAGAACTAAAGCGTGCGTTCAAAGGAAGATCTAATTTAAGGGGTAAACATCCATCCATTGTGATGCCGCCTGTCCGGGTCAGGGTCGCGGAGGCAAGAGGCTGAGCAAAGCAGCCCAGACGTCCTTTTCCCGAGCAACTTCCTCCAGCTCTCCCCGTGGGATTCCAAGTCGTTGCCAGGCCAGCTGAGAGATGTAATCCCTCCAACGGGTCCTGGGTCTGCTCCGGAGTCTCCTCCCAGTTGACCGTGTCCGGTAACACCTCCAGAGGGAGGCGTCCAGGAGGAATCCTCATCAGATTCCCGAACCACCTCAACTGACTCCTCTCAATGTGGAGGAGCAGGAATAATCATGTCCGTTCTACAAGAATGTCTTCATTATGTTCCATTGCCTAGTAAAGGAGACTAACGTGGAGAGAACTCTATCGCATCCGCCCTTGATCAGTCCCCGATTAAGTCAGCGTCGCAGTGAAGCGGAGCCTATACCCGCAGACACAGCATAAGGTAGGATTATGGTCAGAATGGGACGCTAGTCTATCGCAGGGCATCGGGGACAATTAAGTCAGCAGATGAGTTTGGACTTTGGGAGAACACTGAGTGTTGGATTATTATTTATAAATTGTGTACATTTGGGAAAGAAATCTTTGGTCTTAAGACGGATGTTTGAGAGAGTCCTTTACTGCACTGGCATGGTTTATCTGTATATCTGTTACAAGGGAGAATGAGAATTAATGTAAGCGGTAATTTTGCAAAGATAAATAAAATCACGTTAATTTACGAACGCATCCACATCTACTAATGTTCATACGAATGGGTTTATTTTTCACAAAATGATCCGAAATGATCCGAGAGACAAATTGTCGCGTCATCAGTCAAACGCCTGATGATCCTTCCGACGGGAGAAGCGCAACACTCATTATTATTACAGCAGAAAGTAGCCGGTGAGCTTGCAAGCTCTGGATGCGGGATTCCTGCGGCACAACAAACGTCCGAAATGAGCAACGCAACAACGCACGATCTTCTGAAGAGCTGCTCTTTTGGGATAGCCGTGTGCCGCGTTCCTCATCTCTCCATAGAGACGTCTCCCCGTCCCACGATGGAGGCGTCCTCTGGCTCTAGGCTGGGTGAGAGCCGGTGTTTCACATCAAGCGTGCCCCGGACACGTTGACTCGGAAAGCGCGTACATCTCAGCGGGTGCATTAATTATCCAGGAGGATCTCCCGTCCCCTCGCGATCGTCGCAAGCAACTAAGCGACGCATCACAAGAGACTTTTCCCACGAGCTCAGAAACTTTATTTGCGACTTGGAAATAAACAATTAACATCCTCCACGCACCCCCATCCAC
>JAZEWT010000010.1:8752718-8762896 GCA_036362905.1 Mordacia mordax
TAAAGGGAAATGGGTCATGTGGTGTAAGTTAGTGTACATATCGTGTATTGTCTTGATTGTATATTTAGTGGTTTGTCAATGCTGGAAACAATTGGGCGGCAGGGTGGCGCAGTGGTAACATCTGCGCCTCACAGAAACGGCAATGGTCTTGCCCGAGCAGGTTCGATCCCCACGTTGGGCACCTTTCTGTGTGGAGTTTGTGTATTCTCGTCCTGTTCTTGCGTGGGTTTCCTCCGGGCTCTCCGGTTTCCTCCCACAACGTAACTTTAAAAAAAAAAACCTCATTAATTAATTGACCGATGACATCCTACTATATAGGAAGCAGTGTGTGGCAATGTGGCGCCGGCAAATCGCCTGGCTGCCTCCTCCTCCGCCTCTCTGTGCTCTACTCGCGCCTCTGAGTCGTTCTCTGCCGAATGAATACCTTCGACAGCGACTGAATATGTGCGCGTTATAAATGTAAAATTATTATTATTAATTTGCTTCGGAGGTGGAACAATAAAACTGGACTTAAGAAATAAAAAAAGTGTCTCTGCTTGTGCTCTCTCTCTCTCTCTGCACTCTCTCTCTCTCTCTTTGTCTGCGCTCTATATCCCTGTGTTATCTCTCTCCTTTTTTTTGTCGCAGATCAGTAAAAACGTAATTTCTCTATATCAACGAACTTCGTCCCACATTCAGGTTTTTTTTGTTTATTTTTTGAATATTTTTATTATTTTTTCGCAATATCAACAAAAGACCCTCACTCTCTCCCAACCTCGCTCTCTTTACCCTCTCACTCTCTCACCCTTTCTGGCACTCTCTCACTCTCACCCTCGTCTCCTTATAAAACAGTCATGTTCTCTCTCTATCTCCCTGTGCTCTCTCTGTCTCTTGCTCCCGCAAAAAAACTTTATTGCTGATTTGCCGTTGTTATCTCGTTGTTCATGCGCCGCTCTCTCCGCAGTTCTGTGCAGCGACTTGTGACCCTCGGGTGACTATCACTATAGAAATGCAATCATTATTATTATACGATACATTTTCCATTAAACAATTTCCCAATATATGCATTGACACTGAAAATTTTGCCTTTCTAAATTATAGCCAAATGTCAGATCATATTGTATAAGTTGTTCTGCAACGATGCGTATATTAAAAAAAAAAACCCAAAAATGTTATTGTTGCCGATTTTCCGTTCTAACGTCGTTGTTGTTGGCGCGCCGTTTTCTGCGCAGCTCTGTGCAGCGCTTTGTGACCCTTGGGTGAAAAGCGCTCTATTAGTGCAATTATTATTATTACGACACCAACTAAAATTGGAACGATACAGAGAAGATTAGCATGGCCCCTGCGCAAGGATGACTCGTAACTTCGTGAAGTGCCCTCTCTCTCTCTCAGCAATCGTTTGGACAGTTCATAACTCACGAATTGGCCCGAGAATCGTATGCATTCTCTGTCTCTCTCGCTCTCTCCAGCAACGCGATTAACGCCGACGCGTCGCGGCGTCTCTCTCACGTTTGACGAAACGTCGCCAAGGAGAGAGAAGGAACGCTCCACACGGCTCTCCCGATAGGGCAGCGATGGAGAGCAACTCTCCGGTTCTTTCATTCGGCCGCGGCATGCGTTCTGCGTTGAGCATTTCATTCGTTGAACTGTTCACAGGAGGATAATAAGTTAGGGACAGGAATTGTCTGGAGAATCTGTATTCTTAGACGTTCGTTTTGCTCCACTCCGTTAATATGATCTATATTTCCACGGCTGCGTCTGTTCCAAGATGTTGTCCCGTCTAAGACACGGAAAATGTACGAATTCTCTCTCCCCCCCCCCGCCCCCTCTCTCTCCGGGTAATTCAGCGACGCAGTAAAAACGATTCCAAGCGAATTCTCTGGAAATTTAGAAATTCTAGGAGAAGGAGGCGATGGATGGCCCCGCTGTCTGCGTGCGGATCGCTGGTCCCGTGACCATTGGCCTGCGTGTGATGCACGATGCTGTCACGGGAACTAATCGCCCTTACAGAGCCACTCGGTTTGTATTTGCTTCTTGATTACTCAAATTATGAAAGAACTGAAAACGGCCCTCCGTGAATTGTCTGCCTCCTTTATTTTAGTCATTCTATCGGCTTAAAGCCACGACGTTGAATAATCGTTTACAACGTGGGCCTTTACGACCCGTGTTGTGATTTATTCTTGTTTTTTTGGGGGGAGATCAGGTCGCCGTGTATGTGAAAATGCGTGTCGTAAGTCCACCTCCACCCGACACAAGCAAATGAATAATGTCACGTGATGAGCAAACGTGCCCCAATTACTTCCTCAGCCACTTTCAATATGTTTGACCTCCTGGCCTCCACCACTGCCACTGTGCCACATCCACAGCCCGTGCCCTCGTGCCACATGCGGCACAATTGCCCCCGTGCCAAGCACAACCACAACTGCTCCTGTGCCGAGTACAGCCGCAATCGCCTCTCGACCACGCTTCTCGCTGTTTTTGTTCATCTATGTTTATCCGCTCGCGTTTTTACAACGTTTTGTCCTTCAGTCTGGAAATGCCACGACGCACAACGGACCTCTGTTGGGAGCACACATCGGTGCCGAGTCACATGTGATCGCAATTACCCGCTACAGACGGGCGTTGTTGCGAGATAGCGTTAGTTTTTTTTTTGTTCACCCGCAAGGCCGATGTAACGCCATGAGCTTTCGCATGCACGAGCGTTGCCTCTTACGGTCAGAGCGCCTGATGATGCCTCCGGCGTGAGAAGCGAAGAGTCGCGTGAAGGTGAGGGAAGGAACACTCGACACGGCTATCCCGAAAGAACAGCTATTCCCAATCGCGCGGGGTCGTAACGCAGACAATTTACAGTACGCTGCAGCGATATATGCCTGTGTTAAAATAGAACATCCGCGTGTACTTTAACATAGGCCAAGAATCAATTAAATTGTTCTTATTATAATTTAATATCCCGGGTTTGAATCTCGGCTCGGGTGCCTTTCTGTGTGCAGTTTGCATATTCTCTCCCCGTGTCCGCGTGGGTTTTCACCGGGTACTCCGTTTTCCTCCCACAGTCCAAAAAAACTATGCTGCTGCATAGGTTAATTGGCTTGCAGACTAAATTGCCCGAAGTAACCGGTGATGCACTGGCGTCCCATGGTCGGTATATCCCTGCCTTGCGCCCTGTGTCTGCCGGGATAGGCTCCGGCTCACCGCGACCCTGTACAGGACTAAGCGGTTTCTGACAATGAGATGAGAGAGACAATTTAATATTTTTTTCATGATTTTTTAACGGGCCGGATAACACGTGTGCTGTGCTGCATAAGTAGTGAACAGGGTGACCAATGTGTATTGTGCTAATGTGTACACACACAAGGGTATGCTGAGCGTGCGTGAGTTGTTTCCTCAGTGGCCGTGGACACTGCCAGACGACGCATAGATCATTAGATGTCGCGACGGCTCGGCTAGCTTTTCATCCAGCAGTGGATCCATCACGGCTGCTGCTGCTGGTGGTATCAACGATGTTGACCGCATCTCCTACGTCCCCGTAGCGGGCAGCGAGCGCCAACTAATTGTCCGTGGAGACCAGAACCCAGTGGGCTAAGCGGGGCCTCGAGATGCAAAATGTTGAGAAAAACCCCTGTTCCGCGTGGACTGACCCAGAGTACCAGGCCCCGAGTCTCGACACCGCAGTGGTGATTAATTTTCCCTCCCACGGCTCAAGCGAACGGAGCCACGAGATTGAAGGCCCTTGCTCCTCTCGCGGCAAAACAAAACTATCTCCATTACAACAACGCTTGCTTCTGTACCGCTGGGGAGAGGGTTGGGGTTTTTTTTTTTAATAGTTGTTGCAAGGAAACAGCGCATTAGTGCCGGCCTCGCAAGCGGCGTCTGGGGTGAACCGAAACTGCCGCGAGTGATTGTATGGGAACGCCGCTCTTGCACGAGGTTTATGTGCGGTTTTTTAGTTTGATTGCCTGCTGTCTAAATGGATGCGCGTCGTGCGGAATGCGACGCGCGTGTCCGGCAGGCGCTTTCATAAACGTGACAACTGGATGTTGGAGAATTTCCCTCCGCAGCTGCTCTGTGACTCGTTCCGCCTCCAAAGTTGAACGAAACGCCCGATGATGCCTCCCAGCGCGGCAGGCGAAACGACGCGAAGAAGAGAAAGAGGAACACTCGACACGGCTATTCCGAAACGACGGCGATTCTCAATCGCTGTATATTTCTTTGAACTGCTCCAGCAGAATACCCACCCGTAGGTGATCTCATATTAGGCATGTAACACGTTCATCTCGCGTCTCTTGTTAATTAAATTGTCTGCTGGTATGACTGGTTTGACCTGGATTTTTATCTGCATAAAAGCTACAGATTGCTTAACATGGTTGATGGTACTGGCGCAAAGTGGGAATTTAAAGGTAAAATTGTGTAATCATTTTCAGAACGAGTATGGACTGGCGTCCCGTCGTCGGGTGTATTTCTGCCTTACGCCCTGTGTTTCCGGGATAGGCTCCGGCTCACCGTGACCCTGTATAGGATTAAGCCGTTTCAGATAATGAGATGAGAACGAGTAATAAAGTTACCAATACGTGGGAATTAAAACTGAAATAAGATATACAAGCTTTGATGTCGTATCCATATAACTTGTACTCATGAAGCATGTTCACCCGATACCCTCAATATGGACATATTCCCAATATGCCTAAAAGGACATCAGAAGTTAATCTAGTTCAAAGCAGTGACTTCAGCAGAAGACCTTACCAACAAAGACATCAGAAGAACGTGTTTCACGCTTGGAACAAACTCGCCCGTAAGACGGGTACTCTGTTAACAGACGTTGATTGAGTAAATGGGGGAGCTTGAGCGTTAAAAGCGCTTCGATGAGCGCCCACCACTGCGAGATAGGGACAGGTGCGATAGGCGATGTTTGCAGTAGAGGGCGGTGCAGCAATAGGGCTTCCCCAGGGGCACCATCCCCCATTGCTGATCGGGTGAAGCGTCGTCAGTCCTTTCCTCACGCTGCCCAAGGAGACTCGAAACGCAGATGCAACGGCATGATTCCACTGGGGCACGGTGAGTAGCGCTGCAGCCTCACAGCAAGGAGGACCCCGGCTCCATTCCCGGCTCAGGTGAGTTCAAGTGTGGAGTTGGCGCTTTGTCCCCGTGTCCGTGTGGTTTTTCACCGGGTACTACGGTTTCATCCCACAATCCCAAGACATGCTGCCCAGATTAACGGTCCTGACTAAATTGCTCCAGATGCCCTGAGATGTTATAACTGGCTTACCTTTCCCCGCTGGCTAACTGTAAAAAAAGAGCCCAACAGTTCCATGAAAACGGATTGATCATATGAACTCGTATTAGCATCTGCAACAACTATGAATAATTAAAAAAGAGAAATTAATAATTAAAGGAACTAAGAGGTGAAGGGTCAGTGAAATTGGGGTCATAATGAAGTGGACCACCCCGCATAGTCTATGATTGGCGTCTCTTGTGTCATGACTTCCTGAGCACTTGTCAAAAAAGAAACGTTTACAAATATTTGTAACGAAAACAATACCCAATGAACACGGGAAATGCTGACGAACTTGTTAATGGTGTGTTTCTGGCTTATTTTACTGTAATTATTTAAAAATCCGAGGTATGTGCTGCGTTGTCAAATTGCACTGTTTGTCCAATTAATTAGCGCCATCATTCACATTTTTTTAAAAATGCGTGAACTCTGAGAACATTTTCTAACTGACGTGTTCGGACATTTAGCTGGGTTGGCATTACAGCGGCAATCAATACGCATTCGAAAATGCACTTTAAAATGAAACCACTGGCATTCCAACGTGGTGTTTCACTTTTAAAACGTGCTGTTAGCAAGCGGGCCAACTGCGTTGATTTCCCACAGATATGCTCGCACTCAAATCTCGATTTCTCGTTCAAGAATATTGCTGCTAACCCATAATAATAACAAATACAGGTGATAACGCGTGGGACATTGACTCAATCTCAAAGGTGTTTATTCGAAGAGAGAACGGCTTACAGGCGGGAGGTAATCTGTGGTAGGGGAAGTCAAGCCACGTGATCAGGCGGCGCCAACCTTCCAGACATTGCTCGTCCCATACATCACGGTGTTATCGGCCACAAGAATGCCAAAGGTGCCTTGGTCTGGCTCTTCGAGTCTCGGACATCACCACTGACTTCTAGCAACGCTGAATGTGTCTTAGTCGATTGATGGATCAGGTTGCATGTCCGGACCAAGCGGTACTGAGTTTATCGACCCACAAAAGATGATTGGTGATGATGCGCCGAGTCAAGTCTCCCCAGGTCTGGATTTAAACTCACGACTTCCTCGCTGGCGAGCCGCTCACTCGATCTCAGTGCCACGTTGGTCAGAGCCGGACTCCGTATCAAATGGGAGGAATCCGGGGGCGACCGGAGAGAGAAAAACAAAGCAGGCCTCGTGAGAGGTGGCATCGCTCTTATCCAAAAAGATAGCGATTCGCCAACTTGCTGTACCGCCTTCTCGTGGCGAGCCAGGGCGCCACACGCACCGCTCGTAACGGAGAGGGGGAGAGAATTTTTTAAAAAACGCCTAATGCCCTCCAGATGAGTGTCATTATTTTTCATTCCAGTGATTCCGATAGAACGGCGTTGGAAATGCCATTGCAACGCAGGCGCGGTGTAAGCGTTTGCAGACCTGCTCGTTAAAGGAGCTTTAATTGAGTCGGCTCCACCTCCCGTCAGGATTTGCGAGCTCCTCTTTTGAATGCCCCCCGCTGTCGCGGCCCGAACGGGCGGCGCGTGTTTCAAAAAAATAAAAAAGTATGTGACAGCGCTCTTCGCTATTTTACATTAATGTTCGCGTTTCATTCATTCATTCATTCGTTATCAAGACCCGCTTAGCCCTGCAGAAGACTGCGGTGAGCGGACGACCATCGCGGCAGAAACAGAGTGCAAAGCAGGGCTATGGCAAGGATGGGACGCCAGTCCTTCACAGGACACCGAGGGCAATTTAGACAGCAGGTCAGTTTACCGAGACAGTAGCATTTCTTGAGACTGGAGGATGAAACCGGAGAACCTGGCGAAAATCCACACGGGCGCGGGGAAAACACGCAAACACCACTCAGAAAGGCAGCCGAGCCGGGAATATAACATAAAAAAAAACCCCAAAAAACGTTATTGTTGCTGATATTCTGTTCTCTGTCGTTGTTATTGACGTGGCCGTTCTCTCCGCAGCTCTGTGCAGAGCTTTGTGACCCTCGGGTGAAAAGCGCTCCATGAATGCAATTATTATTATGCCGGGCGGCACGGTGGCCCAGTGGGTAGCGCTGTCGCCTCACAGCAAGAAGCTCTCGGGTTCGAATCTCGGCCCGGGGTGCCTTGGTGTGGAGTTTGCGAGTTCTCTCCCCTTGTGCGCGTGGGTTTTCGCCGGGCACTTCGGGTTCCTCCAACAGTCCAAAAAACTGTGGGAGGTTAATTGGCTTGCAGACTAAATTACCCGCAGTGCCCGGTAATGGACTGTGGTCCTATCGTGGGTATATCCCTGCCTTGTGCCCTGTGTCTGCCGGGGTAGGCTCCGGCTCACGGCGACCCTGTACAGGACCAAGCGGTTTCTGACAATGAGATGAGATTATTATGATGCCCTTTTTATGGTGGGCAGCAGCGTTACTTCTCAGTGCACAGTCAACGTGTCGCCAAGTGCGCATTTCATTTTAACCAAACATAATCGCAGTGTCTATAAAACAACGTTACTTTTTTTTCTGCAGAATGTGGGTTACGCTTGGCAATGCTGCACTCCTATTGGCAATAAACTGAAAGCCCTCCAAGCGGCGTGGAGATGTGAGTGCGGTGGTGATTAAGCGAGACGTCGCCAAGGAGAGACGGGGAACGCTCGACAGGGCCATCCCGAAAGAGCAGCTCTCTCTAAACAACCGTTAATAAATAACCGGGATCAAATTACATTTAAGGGTGACGTAGATGAAGCTCAGATAAAGACGTTTGAGAAAATTACGTAACAAAAAATTCTGCCTGGGAATGGATTTCCATAGCTGATCTTATGGCTATTTTGAAATAACGGCTGTGAAAAAAAACAACAATAAGAACACAAGGTTTGGCAGGGTACTCCGGTTTCCCCTCCCACCGTTCAAAGACACGCTGCTGCCTTGGTTAATTGGTCTGCTGAGTAAGTTTATCCTCAAAAAGTGCCCTGCAATGTATTGGCGTCAGATCCTAGGTATAGCCCCGCCTTGCGCCCTGTGTCTGCCGAGATAGGCTCCGTGCCCCTGCGACCCAGGACAGGATCGAGCGGGTACTGATAATGAGCGGAACACAATGTATAACGCCGCCGCATAAACTCAACGCCTGCTCATGGGCGAGACACGGAAACCGCGGAGAGGCGGGGAGGGTGAAGGCAGACACGCAGGTCAGCCGGCGCCAACATTTGCCAGACACTGCGATCGTAATGTTAACGGTTAAATCTCATACATCGAGCCTGACATCAGCACAATGCTGCCGAATGCAAGTAGGTTTTCTTAACGACTTCTGGACAGCAACGAAAATAAAAATAGTAATTTATAATAGTCGAGTCAGTTTTCATTTAAACTGAAGCAGAGCGTTGAGCGATATAGTTCTTTTTAACAGTTAAATGGTAAATATGTTACACGACAAGACACCGCCGGGGGCAATTTAGAGTTTGGACTGTGGGAGGAACCCGGAGTACCCGGCGAATACCCACGGCACCCAGCCTGGGAATCGAACTATAACGAAGTCTCATCCAGAGCAGAGCTCTCTCCGAGTTCCAGTCCCGTTGCCACTATTCCGTATGCTTCCGTTTTCGCTCAGGGCAGAGCGACGAGAGGAGTGATCTCGCTGTGTGGAACCTCGACTCGCTCCAGCACAACGGAACTCAGAACACGAAGCACAAGACTCGGACCGCCTTCTTAACACTCCCGTCTGGCAGAGTGGAACTTGTAATCCCCCACGTGTGGCCCGTTCCCTACTATAATATACTATGTTATGCCACTCTGTTATTTTCTCTTAGACCAGTTGTATAATTACAAATATTATTATTGTTATTCCCAGGTGTTCCTTGACCAGTGCCGAGTGCTGGGGTCGCGAGCCGCCCCCTCCCCCCCACCCCACTGCCAGCGGCGTGTAGTCGGGCCCCCCCTCTGTGCGCTGATTGTCACAAGGGAGGGGGAGGGCATTGGCTTTCTGGGAAGAGAGACCCCACTCAGAGCCAAGTCCCTGCAGGTGTTTGGGGGGATGGGGGGCGCGGTGGTGGCGCAGCGAGCAGCGCTGTCGCTCACAGCAAGGAAGGCCGGCTGCCTTCTCTGAGTGGACTTTGCGTCTCTCTCTCTCTTTCTCTCCCCGTGTCCGCGTGGGGTTTTCGCCGGGTGCTCCGTTTTCCTCCCACAGTCCCAAAAAATACATGCTACGTAGGTTAACTGGCCTGACTAAAATTTCTGGCGGTGCCCCGAGATGTTTCCCTGCTAGACAACTGTTAAAAAGAGCTTCGTTGCTCAACGTTTCCCTCCATCTTAAATACAAGCTGAATGACTGGTGCTGGTGACTCGCATCGTGCCGATCACTCACGCCCTTGTGTCATACTTAATAGGTGCTCGCTAACAATACGTTGCTCTACAATCTTTTGGGACTATACGGGAATACTTGTGCGCGTGTGTGTAACTACATAACAGTTACGGCCCAGCCAGCTCAGCCAGTTAGCCAATTAATACCTAGAGTAGCGCCTATAAAACACGCACACGAGGGGATGGGTGGCTAGATAAACACCCTGCTGCCTTAGTCTCTCCAGAGGAGATATTAACATACCGTACCAGGTACTCATTTAAGGCTAAGTCAACCTAGGGGAGGCCCAGGATCGGTTCGAAAAATTGTCACCGGTAATGGCCGCGAGCTGGAATCGAACTCGGGTTCCTGGGTTTGTAGCTCAACGTCCTCGCGCTCTGTCCGTGGTGCGCACACGTGCAGCAACAGCCGCCGTCCGCCACCAAGCGACACTGACGTCACCAGGGCGCTTGTGCCAGGCCAGCTGCACCTGACGGCAGAGGTGACGGGACATCGTTGTGGGTGTCGCTGACCGAGCGGGCAGGCGGTGGTCTGCGCCGCCACCGCACCCACGGTGTAAACCCGCTCATAAAGACGCCGATTATTCTCCATCCCCACTTTTCATTCAACAAAACCCACACGTGTCCGGTGTTCGCCGACTGGGG
>JAZEWT010000010.1:8766563-8780805 GCA_036362905.1 Mordacia mordax
TCGCTCGGTCACTCAAACACTCGTTCACTCACTCACACAGACACTCGCTCGCTCGGTCACTCAAACACTCGTTCACTCACTCACACAGACACTCGCTCGCTCACAGACTCACAGACTCACGCTCGCTCGCTCGCTCGCTCATTCAATTGCTCACTCACCGACACTCATTCTCTCACTCATACACACACTTGCTCGCTCACTCACACACTCACTCACACACTCATTCACTTATAACAAACAAAAAAACGCCATTCGCCACGAAGTGGCGGTGACGTCACCACAACGACTGTGCCAGGCCATATGCACTTTAAAATCACGTGAAGTATCGAAGGCTCGCCGACAAGGGGTGAACAGACAGCTCCAGGTGTTAAGGGTTGCCTTTCTAAGATGACTAGCAGATGCATCATCTGTGCTCCCTACTGTGCCAACTTGCTGTGTTTTAGCCGCCCGGCGCTCAGCACGTTGTTGTGAGCGTCGCTCCTCTGCCCTCCGTTGTTGTTGGAGAGCGACTGCCTTCCACTGCCCCGTAGCGTCCTTCACGACCCCCCCCCCCTCCACAGAGGTCGATCTTGACACCGCTGGGACCAGTTTAAAGCAAGTCTACTCGGCTCCAGGTCCTCCTGTGCCACATCGATCCATCTCTTCTCCATTCCGTGTCGCGCCCGTTTTGCCCCCTCTATCTGGCCAAACAGCAGCTGCTTGAGCATGCGGTGGCTGAGCATGCGGAACACCTTACGCAGCCACCGTAGATGCGCCAGCCGGAAGAGCTCACCAATGCGACCCTGTACAGATATTTTGAGAATTTATGAGCTCCTCACACAGACCCACTCAGTTTAAACCCAGGATGGATCGATGGCAGGCCAGCCGGAAAACGTTACGAAACCGCGCAGATGTTCCGCCAGGAGGGGTCCACGTCTCGCAAGCATGGCGAAAAGAGGGCATGACTGCAGCTGAGAAGACCCGAAACTTCGTGTGGAGCGACAGTCCAGGTAGCTTCCATACAGCGTTACATAGCTGATAATAAGATAATGCCACAGGGTTTGATTCAGACTGAGACCTCCATTGATAAACCGGAACCAACCACAAGCACACTGCTTAGGTATGGAATTTTTTCCACTCTCTCCACAACTGCCCCATCACTCATAGAGAGCTGACGCGGTGGAGTTCTTCAAGGCACAAAATACCCAGGCAGGTGCTTGGTTTTTATGTGGCTGATGGTAAAACCCCACCGATTGGTGGCATGCTCCAGGTTCAACAGCAGATCACCCAACTCCTGCTCAGAGCGAATGACAATTACCAAATCGTCGGCAAGAATAGCATGGCTAGCCAATGAAGAGCCATCCCTTGACCGTACACGGGCGTCGATCAGCCTCCCATTGTACCTGCATCAATCGAAAATTGGAATGGTACATCCACTGAAAGCCTCTCGAATTACGTGGTCAAAAAGATGTTGAATAATGTAGGAGCCATAGTGCATCCCTGTCGTACCGCAAGGTGAACATGGAATAACTTTGACTCTCAGCTATGTAGCTTTACCCGGGCATGCCAACCCTTATAAAGATCCTTAATTACACACACACACTCAAGGACAAAGATCCCCCGTATAGCCTTCACAGACTGTAGGGTCAAGTGCCGTTAGCAAGCACCAATGAAGGTCGACACGGCACACAAGGAGGTGGATGGGCAGCACCGCGCTGTGCCGCCTTTGTCTCCCTAGTTGCAATGTTAACACACTCATTCACTCACACTTACACACACACACGCTCACTCGCTTGCTCACTCACTCTCTCACACACTCACGCGCTTACCCACACATTCACTCACTCACGTACTCACGCTTTTTCTGACACACGGCCCTCCGCAGACCATTTCTCTGGATATAATCCCACCCTGATGACAGACGTAGTCACTGGAATGCGGTATTAATTTCAAAGAAACACTGCCGTAATGGGCATTAGCGAGAGGTAGCTCAGACGCGTACTTCTGCTTTAAATCCAAAATGTAACACATGAACTGCAACTTTAACGCGAAGACTCTGGATGACTTTGCTACAAGTTTTGCCCTAAACTTCCTACGGATCATTTGCTCTCGCACTCACTGAGAAGTATTTCATCCGAGAGAGGTGGGCGTCATAGGTCACGAGGGCTTGCCCCATCGCCAAACGGGACCGAGTTCAATCCCTCGTCTGGGCGGAGTGAGAAGAGAGTTCGTCTCATCATCCCGTGTGAGTCCATAAAATGGGTACTGAATTGTGGAAGATCTCAATAGTGGTTGCCCAATGGGTGTACTTAGCTCTGCTATAAGCATGTTGAGTTCCCACGGCAGGATTATTTCATTCATTCATTCATTCATTATCTCTCATCTCTCTCATTATCTGAAACCGCTTAATCCTATATAGGGTCACGGTGAGCCGGAGCCTATCCCGGAAACACAGGGCGTAAGGCAGGAATACACCCGACGACGGGACGCCAGTCCATCGCCGGGCTCATTCATTATCAATACCTGTTTAATCCTGTACAGGGTCGCGGGGGGGAGGGATGAGGAGCCTATCCCGGCCGACAGAGGGCGTAAGGCGGGGGAATGCCTAGGATGTGACGCGGGTACATCGCAGAGCACATTTTTTGGGGCAATCTACTCAGCATGCCAATAAACCTAGACAGCAGCGTGTCTTTGAACGGTGGTGGGGGGAAAACGGAGTACCACGCGGGCACGAGGCTAACACGCAAACTTCACACAGAAAGGCACCCTAGTCAGGAATCGAACCCGAGATTCTTGCTATGAGGCGACAGCGCTACCCACTGCGAGAGACGACAGCTCCGGACGGACTTCATCCAGAAGTGGATCGATCATGCTCGATGACGATGATGGCTTGGTTATTAAAACCGTCAATAAAGCTAAGGCAAGCGTCCGAGTAATTAAGCTCACGTTGTCTGTAAGCTCTGCTGCAGTCGGACCATTAAGGCAATCTTCGTCAAATTTGATAAAGGTCACAGAAAAGGTTGAAAATAACCCTGGACTGTTGATTCATTAAATATTCTGACAAAAACAAACGCTGCACGCCTCTAAACGTTAGCGTCTAGAGAACAACATATGTTTGCCCTTCCCCCCCCCTTTCCAATTACGTTCCTTCCGCGATATGGGCATCGTGTGGTGAGATGAACGCGCGCGTTTCTAACACTTACAGCTGGCCCTGCATTACCCCGTGTGGGAGGATGGCCTCGTTGCACGAGCGAAATAGCGCTGCTCGGGAACATTTGTTCCTTCCCTCCGGCCAGGACTATTAATGCGGCTCAGTGTTGTCGTGCCGGGATGATGGCTCGCTTCCGACCTGCGCCTGCTCGGGAACATTTGTTCCTTCCCTCCGGCTTGGACTATTAATGCGGCTCAGTGTTGTCGTGCCGGGATGATGGCTCGCTTCCGACCTGCGCCTGCTCGGGAACATTTGTCCCTTCCTTGTTTTTTGAAGAATTATTTTTTTCTGCTAACTTTATGTCCGGGCGGCGCGGTGGCGCAGTGGTTAGCGCTGACGCCTCACAGCAAGAAGGTCCCGGGTTCGAATCTCTCGGCTGCGGTGCCTTTCTGTGTGGAGTTTGCATGCTCTCCCCGTGTCCGCGTGGGTTTTCGCCGGGTACTCCGGTTTCCTCCCACAGTCCAAAAGCATGCTCCTGGATAGGTTGATTGGCTCGCAGACTAAAATTGTCCCGCAATGCCCGGCGATGGACCGGCGTCCCGTCGTCGGGTGTATTCCTGCCTTACGCCCTATGTTTCCGGGATAGGCTCCGGCTTCACCGTGACCCGATATAGGATTAAGCGGTTTCAGATAATGAGATGAGATGAGAACTTTATGTCCTATAATTTATCGCTACTGTTTGACTTTCAGTTGAACTGTCCTGATGTTGTTGTTGACATTCCGTTCTCTCCACAGCTCGGATATGCAAAAAAACCCAAATAAATCGTTGTTGTTACTGATTTCCGTTCTCTGTCGTTGTTGTTGACACGCCGTTCTCTCCGCAGTTCTGTGCAGCGCTTTGTGACCCTCGGGTGAAAAGCGCTCTATAAATGCAATTATTATTGATTATGAAGTGCTGACCGTGCAGACGCTGTGGGACAGGAAGCAGCAATGAAGCGATGGCTAGGTTGTGCGGTTCCGACGGCCGGTGATCGTGATGACCTTTCACGCAGCCTGGAGCCTGGATGTAGGGAGTCACGGACGGATTCAGACGCCTGGTGATGCCTCCGACGTGGGGGGTGAAGCGTCGCGGAGGAGAGAGGAGGAGCGCTTGTAACGGCTATCCCGAAAGAGCAGCCCTTGAGAGCAATTTCTGGAAATTAAATGGCTTATCAGTCAACCTCCGGTTAATTGGGGGAGGGGGGGAGGACTGCTCTTCTAACGAGGCACTCCATGAAATCGTCCAGCAGCACCAACAGACAACGTCTACTGATGTCTGTGGCTGAAGAAAGGGGCCTCACTCAATATGAGGCCACATCGATGGGTGCTCGCGGCTGCTGAGAAAATTGTCCTCCAGTGCCCTGCGACGCACTGGCGTCACGTCCTGAGTATATCCTCCGCCTTGCGTCCTCTGTCTGCCGTGATAGGCTGCGCCCCCCGCCCCCCACCCCCCGCCCCCGCCCCCCGCGACCCTCTACAGAATAAAGCTGGTATTGATAATGATGACGATGAAGACAATCATCAACGATCACGTTTTGTTCATTAGCTATGAGAGCATTCCAGCGTTGCAATTTAAAAACACCAGTTTCACTGCCACGCAAGGAACATTCTTCTCTTCAGCCGGGAAAGGATGAAGTTAATATTTTAACAACAGCAAAAATTCACTCGCAGGGATGTTAGAAATACTTCTGTGATACCGACTTCCGCTGGCCGTTCATGATCAATCGCTGCTCTCCGGGCATTCCATGTGGAGGACAGTTCAATCACTAGACATTGAAAGCCCCAATCGTAAAAAAGCGTGGGTAAAATCCAAGCCTTTTTATTTACTTTTTAATTTCCCCAGCGAATTTTTTTTTAACACGTCAGGGCCCGGCGGTGTGGCTGCGCTGCGTTAAACATCTGCGCCTCGCAGAGGTGAATCGGTTTTTTATTTATCTCATCTCATTGTCAGACACTGCTTAGTTCTGTACAGGGTTGCGGTGAGCCGGATCCTATCCCGCAAGACACAGGGCGCAAGGCAGGGATATACCCATGATGGGACGCCAGTCCATCACCGGGCAATTTAGTCTGCAATCCAATTAACCTATGCAGCAGCATGTTTTTTGGACTGTGGGAAGAAAACGGAGTACCCCGCGAAAAGCCACGCGGACACGGGGAGAACATGCAAACTCCACACAGAAAGGCACCCGAGCCAAGATTCGAACCCGGGCCCTTCTTGCTGTGAGGCGACGTCGCTACCCACTGGGCCACCGTGCTGTCCGGTTTTTAATTTATCTGGAATTAAATGTTGAGCTATGTAGCTATTTTTAACGGTTGTCCAGCGTGGAGGGGTTTACAAGTTTGTAGACAACATGGGGTATGCCTCGGTACGGGACGCCAGCCCATCGCGTGGCACCGGGGGCAATTTGGGCTATCAAATTAACCGAGTAAGCATGTTTTTTGGACAGTGGGCGGAAACCGGAGTACCCGGCAAAAACCTATGCGAACACGGGGAGACTACGAAAACTCCACATAGAACGGCACCCGAGCAAGGAATCGAACCCGGGACCTACTTGCTATGAGACAACAGCGCTACTCACTGCGTCACCGCGCTGGCCCCTGCATATGTAAAACAACATTGGACAGGGTAATACACGTCTCCATTAGCAGCAAAAATAACATCAAAATACGAGAAACATAAGAAATATCCATTATTTTCAATGGAGATCGCTATCTCGGCAGCAGCGTACAGCGTCCGTTGCTTCCGAAGTCCGTTCAATCGAGGTTTTTCTTTTGATATGATTATTATTGGGCGGCACGGTGGCCCAGTGGGTAGCGCTGTCGCCTCACAACAATAAGTCCCGGGTTCGAATCTTGGCTTGGGTGCCTTTCTGTGTGGAGTTTGCATGTTCTCCCCGTGTCTGCGTGTGATTTCGCCAGGCACTCTCATAGCCCAAAAAACATGTTGCTGCATAGGTTAATTGGCTTGCAGACTAAATTGACCGCAATGCCCAGTGATGGACTGGCGCCCCATCGTGGGTATATCCCTGCCTTGCGCCCTGTGTCTGCCGGGATAGGCTCCGGCTCACCGCGACCCTGTACAGGACTAAGCGGTTTCTGACAATGACATGAGATTATTATTATTATTGCCGGTCCCTTCGTTTAAAGTTTCACGACCGAGCAGATGAGACGCGATCTGGGAGCCGCAAACTGGCGCGCAGCGAGAGACAAACAATCGCACGGGATGCCTGATTGCGGGAGATAAATCTCCTTCACGACGGAAAACAAATCCCTTTCGGACAAATCGCGTCACAGAGTTCGACGCGGCCAGCAGCTGGCAGACACGTGTCGCAACAAAACGAACCCGGCCTCGCCGATGAGAGCCACGCGGCTCGCCGTGAGTCGCACGCCAGATTAACCGCCCGCGTTCGTCACCTCCCCGTGGATCGTAACCGCATCGTGGTGGAGGGGTGTTGCGTGTTCCACTGAACCCACGCACAGCCCTGCGACCTGGAGTCCAGCGCTCCTGCTGGAGTTTTCCTTGGTGAACAGGTCCTGAGTCCAGCAATGCTGGTGAGGTCTCCCTTGGCGTACAGGTCTTCGAGAAGGTTGCTCAAACAGCGATTCGAGGACTCTCCGACAAAAGGAAGTTGACTGTAAAAAATCAGCTCCAATACCTGCACCATCGGTGGACAACCAATGACCCCGGGTCAGCGTCAAGAGCGATCGTTTACACCGTCGGCAACATTGGCACCCACGAGGTGATGGCAAGGTTTGGTGGAGTGGTGACGCAGTGGTTGGCGCCGCGCTGCTCTCGCAAACACCGCCAAGGGCTCAGTTCCCGGCCACGACTAACGTGGCGTGCCTGCCTGCACGCGTCACTAACCCGCGCGCCGACCACAATGGTGAAGTATGGACAAATAACTTTGTGACGGACACTGCACGTTGGGACGGAGTGCGGGAGGAGGGGGTGCTTCCTCTACAGCGGATTAACATATGGATATTAATTTTGATCAATAATTTTAATCAATTATTTTACTTCTATACTTCCTGGAGGGTCAATAAAACGACCACCACTTTGTGAGAAGTCAACGATGTCCTTGATAGACTGTAGGGTCAAGCGCCGATAGCGAGCACCTATGAAGATCGACAGGAGGGGGTGGGTGACCAACACCACGCCCGACCGCCTTTATCTCCCGAGTGACAAAATTTTCACATTGCACTAGGTACTCAGTTGAGGCTGAGTCGACCTAGGGGAGGCCCAGGACCGGTCCTGATAATCGCCACTGATGATGGCCGTGAGCGGGATTTGAACTCTGGTCGCCGGGTTTGTAGCCCAGCGCGCTAACCACTGGGCCACCGCTCCTTTGTATATGTATGCACACACAGGCACACAGATGTCCCGAGTTCCACCATATGAATGTGGAATTTGCCCCCGCCAGCTCAATGCGCGGAACCCGTCGCAGCGGGGCCGGGAGCCGGGATAACTGGCGTTGAGACTCGGCGAGAGATGGCAGGGCGAGCGGATCACGGATGGAGGAGGATTGGGGAGACGGTGACGTGGAGACACGTGGAGCGGCAGCGTGAGCCGCGTGAAGAGATCGCGACCGAAACGACGGCCTCCGGACTTAATCCAGCGGCGGATTGACCCTGGCTGCTGCTGATGATGATGACGAAGAACCCACTAAGAATGATAATATCTTGTGAGCTCGAAGCAGGTTTATAATAATAGTAATAATTGCACTTCTCGAGCGCGTTTCACCCGAGGGTCACAAAGCGCTGCACAGAGCTGTGGAGAGATCTTTCCGTAAGGCTTTCAAATCCTGTGGCTAGGACTGTTGATGCGGCTCACTGTTGTCGCGCCGGGATGATGGCTGAACGCCGACCTGCGCCTGCTCGAGAACACTTTTGCCTTCTATAAGATTACAACAGGTGTTACCGTATCTGGCGATTATGCAGGTGTTAAGATCCCAAACACCAAAATAGACACATTTTACAATGTGTCCAGTTTGCAAAAGCCACACATACTAGTGGCAAAGTATGCAAACAGGCAGCTTTGATAACCTATGCATTGTCCTTCAACTGACCGACCTTCACCTGGCAGTGGCTTCCTTTTGAGCCTATTTGCCGGTGTCAGTCGCTGCCAAAAGGCAGTCAGCTCAGGACAATGCAGTATCAATGCTTTATAGCTTAGGTGGGGCTGTTAACGCTATGGGTACTTTTTTGCCAGTATACATATATAAGATTACAACAGGTTTTACCGTATCTGTTGTCATCTTATATATGTAAACTGGCAAAAAGTACCCATAGCGTTAACAGCCCCACTTATGCCTTCCCTGGTTTGTTGAGTAATTATTCGTATCGCTTATCTTACTTTCTTATTTATTATTTTTATTTAGCGAACGCCCTTTTCCAGGGGGAATTACATCATTACAGAGGCGTCCGGAGGAAAACACAGAGAGGAGGGGGGGAAAGGCAGCCGTGCAGTCAGCCGACGCCAACAATTGCAAGACACGGCGTTATATTGCGATGTTATGATAAATAATCATCAGTAAAATATGATCAGACTTTCAACTATAATTTTAAAATGCAAAATTATCAGTGAACATCGTCTCATCGCATTGTTAGAAACCGCTTAGTCCTGTACAGAGTCGCGGTGAGCCGGAGCCTATCCCTATAATCATAGAAATAATAACAAGCAGGTTTGTTCTTTTTCACTTCGACCCAGCAGTGGACAGACCCTGGCTGCTTATGATGATAATAGAGCCCACCAAGCAGAACAGTGTCTTGTGAGCCGAAAGAGAGTCTGTCGCTTTTTTTTTCATTTTCCACTCAAGCTGTTAATGAGTATATATATATATGTTTTTCTATATACGTGTTTTTTTTTCTCTTTTCACAATTTTGAGAAAACGCAGCTCATTGTGGATGAGATTGCAATCACGCGGTCTGGATTCCAGCTCTGCAGTGGTGGGTTAAGCTCACTGATTGCAACGCCTTCACGACGCGTCCAGGAAAAACAATGCAGCGCCGCACGCGGCTCCCAGGCTCAGAGGCCCCAAGTTCCAGGGGTCGCATTATATCTACGGGAGTGTCTGTGCGGTGCTAACATCTGCGCCACTAAGAACGATAACGGTCCTGTCCGAGACGGTTCGATTCCTGTCCCCGGTGCGCCTTGCTGTGACGTGGAGTTTGTGTGTTCTCTCCCCCCGTTCTGCGTGGGTTTCCTCCGGGTTCTCCGGTATACTTCGACTTCCAAACAAAAAACACAATTTATTCATTGGCTGATAACAGTATGGGTGGAACGGTGACCCTGTGGGTAGCGCTGTCGCCGCACAGCAAGAAGGTCCCGGGTTCGAATCTCGGCTCGGGTGCCTTTCTGTGTGGAGTTTGCATGTTCTCCCCGTGTCCGCGTGGGTTTTCGCCGGGCACTCTGGTTTCCTCCCACAGTCCTGCTGCGGCATAGGCTAATTGGCTTACAGAAGAAATTTCCCGCAGTGCCCGGTGATGGACTGGCGTCCCATCGTGTGTATATCCCTGCCTTGCGCCCTCTGTCTGCCGGGATGGACACTGCTTCGCCATGGAGCAAAAAATTTTAAAATTAAATTATTGACTTGATGACCGTGGTCGCGTTTGACACTTCTCAGGGGGCACGGCCGATGTCTAAGAAGCTCGCTCCTCTGCTGTGAGCTCCACAGCGTGCTTCGGACTGTCCGGGGGGGGGAGGGGGTAGAGCAGGGGGGCAGGAGGAGGTGAACATCCTCACAGCCAAAAAGAGTGATGAATTTACGATCGCGCGTGCGCGGAAACTCTGGCGGAGAGAAAACAGAGCGAGCCGCGTGCCCGACGCTCAACTCACTTGGAAATGAATGGGAGACGATTGCTTTTCAGAGCTGCTCTTTCGGGATAACCCGTGTCACCGAGCGCTCTACACGGATGTCCCGAAAAACAGCATTGAAGAGCAACGCTCATCCCTCGAACCCTGCAAACCTACATCAGTACAATTTGTGAAGCCATCCTTTATTATAACGGCAATGAAACTCAACGGGGCGATTTAAAGGTGACGTGATTTAAGCTCCGTTTTCACTGACGGAAAAAAAAACACACACACACCGCACATATATAATTAAACGGCTCGAAAAATTCGACTCGGAGGAAATACCGCACAAGACAAGATTCTTTTCATAACTGCGGGGGCTTTGTTGCCTGGCAGCCGAGCGAAGAAAATAAAAATGTCACGTTTGATTTAATTTTAGTTGGTGAGAATAGCCTCAAATGACATGGGACCTGTGCAGTGCACTGTCGGGACCCGTGTTTGGGAGGAGGATGGGAGAAGCTAGAGACGGGGGTTAGGTCACGAGAAGGCAGAGAGAGAGAGAGGCTTCAAATTGAAAAATTACATGCGAGTACTTGCCCTGAGCGTTCAACTAGCAGCGTGCCCGTCCTACGGGATATCAGTTCAGTATCGGTACCCGCTTAATCCTGTAAAGGGTCACGGGGAGCCGGAGCCTATCCCTGCAGATTTAGAGCGCAAGGCGGGGCTAGAGCCAGGATGTGACGCCAGTACATTGCAGAGCACTTTTTTGGGGGGTAATTTACTCAGCAGGTGAATAAATCGAGGAACAGCGCGTCTTTGGACGGTGGGAAGAAACCGGTGTACTCGGCGAAAACCCACGCGGACACGGTCAGAACACGCAAACGCCACACAGACAGGAAACCCGAGCCGAGAATCGAACCCGCACCCTTCTTGCTGCGAGGCGACAGCGCTACCCACTGGGCCACCGCGCCACCTCCTAAGGAATATCTTTTCAAAGCGATGACGTCTTCGGCTGACCTGAGCTGGATTTCTTACCGATGTCCTGTTGGGAATATTGCTGCTGACTCTGAATAATCTCATCTCATCTCATTGTCAGAAACCGCTTAGTCCTATACAGGGTTGCAGTGAGCCGGAGCCTAGCCCGGCAGACACAGAGCGAAGGCAGAGATATACAAACGATGGGACGCCAGTCCATCACCGGGCACTGGGGGCAATTTAGTCTGCAATCCAATTAACCTATGCAGCAGGATGTGTTTTGGACTGTGGAAGGAAACCAGAGTACCCGGTGAAAACCCACGCGGATACGGGGAGAACATGCAAACTCCACACAGAACGGCACCCGAGCCGAGATTCGAACCCGGGACCTTCTTGCTGTGAGGCGACATCGCTACCCACTGGGCCACCGTGCTGCCCTCTCTGAATTATCATGACAGTAAATCAATAAGTGCGGCATGAATACATACAAACACTCGCTTCGTTACGTATAGATGAAGGTTATAATCATGCTTTGAGGGTAGATAAACTGACCACCACTTCGTGCCGACACAAGGCTGACCCGGCCACGTGTCTCCGCGCTCGATCGAGCAAAGGTTGAGAGTTTAGATCCTGATCTCGGGGGGAGAAGGGATGACCCAGTGCATCGTTATCATCGTCCTCATCATCCCTTGAGGGTCGATAATATGACTACTGCTTCGTGCGAACGCGGAACCCTGTCAAGGCCCCAGGGCTCCGCGTGAGTGCGAGTTCCTCGCTATCAGAGTTCAGATCCTGATGTGACCTCGGAGATGGGGGGGAGGGGGGAGATCGACTCAGCCCATCGACATCATTCCCCGAAGATCGATAAAATAACTACAGCATCGCGCAGTTGTTCTTCGGAGAGTTTCTCCGGCTGCCATGGAAACGTGGAATTTCCACCACTGGCTCAGGGCTTTGGACAGGAGAAGAGCTTTTCCGGCTGAGCGCTCATCTTTGCAAGGAATCGCTTCCACTTTGTGGACGATGAGGAGGAGGGTGGGCGACGCGAGGTGCGAGTTGGGACCCACGTGTCCGTGAACTCCCTCCCCCCCCCAGCTCCTCGGTACTCCGATCGACACACAAACGTCGCCGTAGCCTTAATCCTGGCCCGGAGGCTCAAGACACCGCGAGCTGCCGACCGCTGTTTCTGCCGGCTCCGAGCCTTCTGGATGCACGGCGGATCCCGCTTTGTGCGAGGGTCGCGGGGTCTCGGGAGGCCGGAGTGGAACGCGCGGGGTGCCGCGGGGAGACGCGAGGCGACCGCGGCGAGCGGGGCCCAAGGGGGCCGCGAGGCGAACGTGTGGCGCCCTCGTGGCCCCAACGTTAGGTGCCGCGATGGACAGTCAGTCACTTGTTGTTGTTTAAGCTGGAGCTAACCGCTGAGCAACGTCGCTCAGTTTCACAGTTGTCCAGCGGGGAGGGGTAAGCGAGTGACAACATCTCAGAGCAGTACCTGCCTGGTGGAACTCCACACGGACACCACGGGGAGGGGACGCGCAAACGCCACAAGGAAAGGCGGCACCTGAGCCGGGAGTCGAACCCAGGGCATTCTTGCTGTGAGGCGACAGCGCTACTTGCCGAGCCACCGGTGTTTTCCTGCCGCGTCAGACGAAGGACCGGTGGTGGAAATTCTACATTCCTGTGGCAGCAGCGCGTCTATCCACAGGACAAGTGCTGTTGACCCTCGCCCGCATGTTATACCACAGGGAGTCGATGGGCAGTTTGCGTGCAGTGGGGCAAAGTGTGGGTATTCCCACGTCTTCCAAGACGTCTAGCCATCGTGGAAGAGTACGTCAAGTACCCTGTACAAGGTTTCAGAGCGCCTCGCAGTAAAGTCAACGGCCATTGCAGGGCTGCTCCTTTACCTGTCACTATAGCGTTGCTGCCTCAAAGCGAGAAGCACTTGGGTTCGAGGGCGGCGCGGTGGCCCAGCGGTTAGCGCTGACGCCTCACAGCAAGAAGGTCCCGGGTTCGAGTCTCTCGGCTCGGGTGCCTTTCTGTGTGGAGTTTGCATGCTCTCCCCGTGTCCGCGTGGGTTTTCGCCGGGTACTCCGGTTTCCTCCCACAGTCCAAAAGCATGCTCCTGGATAGGTTGATTGGCTCGCAGACTAAAATTGTCCCGCAATGCCCGGCGATGGACTGGCGTCCCGTCGTCGGGTGTATTCCTGCCTTACGCCCTGTGTTTCCGGGATAGGCTCCGGCTCACCGTGACCCTATATAGGATTAAGCGGTTTCAGATAATGAGATGAGATGAGACTTGGGTTCGATTCCCTGCTCTGATGCGTGTTTTCCCCGTGTCCGGCTGGGTTTTCATCGGGTACTCCGGTTTCCTCCCAGAATCCAAATACATTTTGCCTAGGTTAATCGTCTGGACTAAACTGCCCCGGGTTCCCTGATATGCTGTAACTGCTCAATCCACCTCGTTGGACAACTGTTAAAAAGAGATACGTAGCTCAACGGTCCCTTCCAGCTTAAATGAAAACTGACTGCCGTGAGCAGGAAACGCCATTCAGCTGTGGCCTGCATTGCTCGCGCAGGGAAACGGCAGGAGAAGTAGAACTCTCGTGAAATAGCGCAGTCGCCCTGTCAAGAGCTTCGCTTGAGAAGCGGTTGAGCAGGGAGGGGTGATGGAGCTGTGGGGCAGCGGTTCGGGCCACTGGGCTCGCTCTCAGAACCAGGCTGCCCAAGTGGGAGTTGCCACCTCGGAAGCACAAAAACCGGGACATGTCACTCGCAAAACCTGCACCCTCGGAGAGACGACCGTAACAACTGCATAAAAAAAAAGAATACTCATACCAGCTCTGTCACCAGGCTTTCTCACGCTTAGCTTGGATCCGCGCGTCAGTAGCCACGTATCATCCGTAGCCAGGCACTGAATTTACGCGTCGCGTTGTAAATTTTTATGATTTTTATTAATGAGAGACAGAGAGGACTTTACGTGTAACTGGCAACAAAAAAATCCGGACTTTGAATAATGACTTGATCCGTGAAAATGTACAGATGTTCCAAGACAGCTGCCTCCTCAAAAAAAAACGGGACAGGTGGCAACCCTTCATCAGTGGTAATTGATTTCGACAAATTTGTCGCTGGGGCATGAACAAAGAGAATAGTTTTTTTCCTTTTTTAGAAATAATATTTATGCGAGATGTACAAACACAAAATAAGCACCTTTCACAAATCGCCAGGTTTGCAATAACCACCAACGGTTCTCCTGCATCATGTAAATAACTTGCTTTGATAATATTTATATGAGAACCGCTCTCAAA
>JAZEWT010000010.1:8810926-8831241 GCA_036362905.1 Mordacia mordax
GCTGAGAGACATAGTCTCTCCAGCGTGTCCTGGGTCTTCCCCGGGGCCTCCTCCCGGTGGGACATGCCTGGAACACCTCCCTAGGGAGGCGTCCAGGGGACCTGGAGAAAACGTGCACACTCCGCACAGAGAGGCAACCCAAGGCAGGAATCGAACCCGACGTTTTTGTTGCTGTGAGGCTGCAGCGCTACTCACTGCGCCATCGTGCCTCCCACGACTCAGAGGTTGATTGAAAAAAAATGGTTACATCTCAGCGGCGCGGTAGGATTGGCTCGTGCTTTTAGCCAGGTGGAATCTGAACCTCTCTCTTTCACCCGCGCCGGGCAGTAGTGCACGGAGCTTTTAAATAACGTGAAGATATTTCGCGTCAGCCAAAGATTCGTCGGCCAGCAACTGCGCTGCCAACATTTACAGGAAGGAAAAAAAAGTGTAATATTTTATAGCATTGCCTGACGTCGTGAAACATCGGCAAGCGGGTGACTGTGTGGCTCACGTGGCAGGGCCGGAGCGGTATTATGATTAAGGTTTTGAGTTACGGCGCGCGTTATGGATCCACGGGGGCCGCTGGGTGCGGACGGTGAGGTAGCGCAGTGTGGTTATCGGATCGCGCTGCAAATCTCACGGGCCGAGTCGGGCACAGCTAATAACAGTGGCGATTAGTACCTTGGCACCTGTGTTGTTGGCCACTTGCCCTCGTGTCTGTGATTTGTGCACCGCCCCATGAGCCCAACGAGCTTAGTTCAATTCCCGCTCGCGACCAATATCGGTAACGAATATCTGAACTAGTTTGGCCCCCCTCCACGCCTTGGTTGGCTTGTGCTTAAATAATTATTTGGTGCGGTGTTTAAACATAAGTACTGGGGAGAACGGCAGCTGGGCGTAGTACTGGTCACTCACCCCATCGCGTGCTGCGCTGGCCTTAATAGGTTCTCGCGAACAGAACTTACTCCAACAGTACGTTAAAGGCTTCCGCAATTACAAGGGAGATAACACATGAAGCACTGCACAGGTGGGTTCATGAAATCTACTTGCTGTGCTGCTGTTTTCTGACCGCCTCTTAGTCGAGCGTGGTTTGATAGTCGATAGGTTAATTGAATTTGCTGATTTTGAATAACACTCTTGCGTTCGTGAATCTGGAAACTCGAGCTCGAGCACTCGCCTCGCAGCTATGACGTCGCAAGTTCGAAATATCAACTTGGAAATTACCGCGGAAAGTGAACAGTGAATGTACTATGGATATCCTCGCACCTTCCACGGAAATGTGGAATTTCCACCGCTAGGTTAGCACTATTTTTAGCACACGATCAAACCCACGTGCCCATTATGAGTTGGGGGAACCCACAATGGGCTGGTTTTGTTTATCGTGAAACAATAATACATTTGAGAAACGATAACAAAGTTAGAGCAAAAATAAGAAAAATATGAATTTGTACGAACACGCCCGAGCAGGGGGGGGGGGGAGACATCTGGCACATCTTTTAATAATAAATTCCCAACAGACGAAGACGCGACCACTTCCCATGCCTGCAGTCTCACCGAGAGGGCCCGGGGCTTTTTGCTGTCTGCTCAGAACAAGTCCACCAGCTTTTGAAGTGATCCGATGGATCTCTGCTTTCACAGCGCTGGTCAGCAGACTCAACATTCATTTCCCGACGCCTTCCTACAACATTATTGACGGAACTTATCACTTGCAGGCGCGCGACTCGTCGTCGGCCTGTTTGGTTGCCAGAGCCAAACGTATCCTCTCGAGTTGCTCGTTGTTGCTTTCATTTTCCCCGAGCAATAATTTCCCTCGAGTCTCTACCCCCGGTTTGAGTCACCGTGACCGTGTGCTCTCACGAGGCGGCGGAGCACGCGTTGGGGAGCGCTCGCGAAACGTCGTGGCCTCCAGCGTTAGAGAACGGACCGCGGAAGCGGGTGTCACGGAGCTAATTCCGACATCGCTTCGTGCCACCTCTGGCCCGCGCGCCAGGGGACAATGCTTAGCCACGCCGCATTGGAGAGTAACGTTCACGACGTCGGGGGTTCTCGACATTTCACGCCTGACGGCCCACGTGGCCCACTTGGGTCTGGTCTCCAGACCAGATTGGTCTCCAGACCAGACCCTGGGTAGCTCTCACAGGCCACGGGTGGGTCGTGACCCAACCACAGTTGAGAATGGCGGCACTGTGTGAAAGTCAAACTGATTTTTTTGAATTTCTTAGCGCTGAAATGTAGCCAAATGATGTGCAGAATGCGATTTAAAGTTATGGCTTTTTTTTTCTTGTGCGGTTCTAGAACCCCGAGGGATAACCCCAGGCGGCTGAAACCTGGAATCGGACCGAGAACCTTTATGAGCCTTGCAGAGAAGGCAAACGCTTGCATGGGGGAGGAAAAAGCAGATTTCTGGGAGACCTTCACAGCCACGTGAAATATCTTCAAACTTTTCTCTGCTGCTTCCAGCCACATGCCGCGTACAATGTACATTTACCCAGATAATCCAACCGAAATGTATCAGCGCAGTCGCACGAGACGCTGGACCGCATTGACCCGGCTAGGAGCGTCGCCTCATATGCACGCCATTCCTCGGGCGGTACGGTGTGACTTTACACCGGCAAATGCGAAGAATTTTAATTTTTACCAGAAAGGGTCTTGATCCCATGAGCTCGTCGGTGGGCCGGCAAAGGGAGGGGGGGGGTGGGGGTTCGTTTCGTTGCACCGCCGACGGGGCGCGGCTGCTACCACCGGCGGCAGGGACGGTGACCGAGACGGGGACCTCGATTCGTCCTAAACGACGGGGCGCCCACTGCCGTGCCTTCCGGGCTGGGCTCGGCCGCCGGTCGCCCCTATGCCGCGAGCCTTTGTTTCAATTAGGAGGCACTTAAAGCTGGGGCAATTAGCCGGTCTGATAGCTCCGAGCAATTAAGTTAAACGGCTTTTGGGTCGTTTCGCAATTGGTCAGAGGTCGCCGGCAGAATGGGTGGTCAAGGGCCGAGGGCGGACGTGCGCTTGAAGGGTTTCCCCGTGTGGACGTTGAGCATCCGCCGCCCCCCCCCCCGTCCTTCCTTCTCCTCCCTCTCCACTCCCCCCACTGAGAATCTCCGACGAGTAGGTAGCGCCCTAGAGACGGCGTCGGCCCCTCATCCCCCAGCCAGTCTCCCTCTCTCTGAGAGGGACAATCCATAGCCATCATCGTGGTTCCGACGAACGCTGCAGGCGTCATCCAGATTGTGAACTCATTGCTGCAACGCGAGCCTCGCACGAGGATCGAGGCGGTGCGGAGGCGTGGGGTTCACGGAGAGCGTTCGGAGTGCGGATAGGATTGGGATTTGGTGATGGGGAAAAACAACGCAGGCACAACTCCGAATTGGTTTTAACGACCTTTGGGAGGTGTAATGTTACCATATACCAGTATGAGCCACGCGGAGCCGTGGCGGCGTGGGGTTAGGGTTACGGTCAGGGTTCTGGCCGTGTTAGCGATTGGTTTTAGTTTCAGGATCGGGTTAGGGAATTAGGATGTTTTTGCAGATTGTGAAGGCTGCCCGTGACAGGGTCAGGTTCCGGGTCAGGGACGAGGCAGGGGCCACTGTGTGACTGCTCCACGATTAGTCAGGGCCTCAGGACGTAGGTTTCTGAAGCCAGCGCAACCATTGCGTCTTGGCATCCTGCCACCACAGTGGTAACATCTGTGCCTCACAGAAAGAAGGCCCTGCCTAAGACACTTCAATACTCGCCTCGGGCGCCTTTCTCTGTGGAGTTTGTTTGCACTGTCCCTGTTCTGTGCGGGTTTCTTCAAGGTTTCTCTCGCAAAAAAAAACACTCATTAATCCATTGGCTGAAAAGATCATTAAAAGGTCATTTTGGCTGCCCCCCCACCCAGCCCCTCCCTCTTTCTGTGGTTTCCTCGCTACGCCCCCAAATTCGTGTCTCGACCATAGCCAGATATGGAATTCGCGTTATAAACTATTATTTGTTTTGCAGAGATGCCCCCTCGGTAGAATTATGCCACTTTTTTTTGCGATTGACGCTGAGCCACGCCACACGATGGTCAAGTTTCCACACGTATATATTAATTGACGTATATATTTATGTAGTTACGCCTTTGAGCCACGAGTCCCTAGGCGCTGCAAAAAGAAATGCAGAGAGGTGGGGGAAAGGCAGCCATGCCGTCAACTGGCGTCAACTCAGCAGACACTGCATCCTATATATGTAATGATGTCATCTGGAAAAAATAAATAGTTTCTTTGTTACTTTAATGCGAAGGCTTTCGTGACCAATATTGTCAATGAAATCCATTCTTGGGTCAGGTCACGTAAAAAATTAAAAAATAGTGTCGTTTAACCCTCCACCACCCGACACGACCAATCATCAAGGGGTTGTCACGTTGAACAGAAGACGCGCCAATTCCTTCACCATCTCAGCACACCGGTGTGTTGAAAAACGACCCCACAATATTTTCCGAAAGATCTGCACGACGTTTCGCTGACAACTACGTTCAGCACCATCAGGCACCCGCGCCAAGAACTACACGGGCGGATCCGCTTTGCCCATCCAGTATTTGGCGCAGGTGCCTGATGATGCTGAACGTAGTCATCAGCGAAACGGGTGGTGGAGGATTAAACGACACTATTTTATAATTTTTTACGTGACCTGACCCAAAATGGATTTCATTGACAGTTTTTTTGTTGTCGGTGGAGGACACCAAATAAACTGGAGAAACCCCACACAGAACAGGGGGAGAATACATAAACTCAACACGGAAAGATGACAGAGGAGGCCATCTACTGCCTTGAGTAGGACCTTCTCTACGCGAGGTGTGGATGTTACCACTCCACAAAAAGCTTGCTCCCGATGGCGGGGAGGGCTTCGAAGCATCTCCTAAAACCGCCAGTCTCGTCCGGTGCGACGCGAGTTCCACCTAAGTGTCCGTTGGGACAGTGCACGAGTGGGCCAAGTTGACCTTGAAGTGAACGAGTTTGAGAACCCCTGTCACACACATGGGTGAGATTGAATGTGGGGGGGAGGGGGAGGGCTCTACCGTAGAGACGTGATGCCTGGTGGTAACCATCCTGCCACATGATGTCGAACGAGAGCATCTGTGATGGACGTCACAATGCCGCGCGAGGCCCCCTAACGCCACCTCTCCGCGTCCCCGTCTGTCCGTGGTCAACCGCAGGGCAGCCCATCATGGTGAACGGGGAGCTGGTGGAGTGTCCCCACGGGTTCCGCAGGGAGAACTCCACGCACTGCAAAGGTAAACCGCGCCGAGCGTCCCAACGAGCAGCGGTACCACCCACAAAGGTTCGACTCCTTCTCCCGTGCGGAGCAAATCCGGACAGGTTCACTCACTGAACGCGAGGTCTGATATCACACCTGTGCACCGGACTGAAATGAAGTTTAACGCAACGCCGGCATCAGAGCTCACAGCAAACAAATTCCTACCATCCAGAGCACCCTATAGGGCGGCACAGTGGGCCAGTGGGTAGCGCTGTCGCCTCACAGCAAGAAGGTTCCGGGTTCGAATCTCGGCTCGGGTGCCTTTCTGTGTGGAGTTTGCATGTTCTCCCTGTGTCCGTGTGGGTTTTCAGGGAGCACTCCAGTTTCCTCCCACAGTCCAAAAAACATGCTGCTGCAGAGGTTAATTGGCTGGCAGTGCCCGATGATGGACTGGCGTCCCATCGTGGGTATATCCCTGCCTTGCGTCCTCTGTCTGTCGGGATAGGCTCCGGCTCACCGTGACCCTGTATAGAACTAAGCAGTTTCTGACAATGAGATGAGATGGAAGAGTTGCATTTAAAGATGTTCGCTAATAGGACTTGACCCAACAGTGTGCTAAGGCTATACGGAGTATCTGTAGGCCTAGAGGTCGGCCTAGAGCCGTATACTTTGTCACCACGGCGCCTGTGCCAGGCCATATGCACTTTGAAGCCACGTGAAGTGTCGAAGTCTAGCCAACAAGAGGTGAAAGGACAGACCTAGGTAGTATGCGTTGGCTGACCGAGATGACTGGCGGATGCACTACCTGTGCTCCATACTCTGCCAACTTGCTGTGTTTGACCTCTGTTGCTGTTGGAGGGCAACTGTCTTCAGCTGCCCCGTAGCATCTTTCACGAGCCTCTTCCATAGAGGTCGATCTTGATACAGCTGGTACTAGTCTTCAAACAAGTCCACTTGGTTCCATGTCCTCCTGTTCTACATAGGTCCATCTCTTCCTCAGCCCGTGCCCCCTCTATCTCTATCTGGCAAAAACAAAAGCTGCTTGGGCATGCGATGACTGGGCATTTGGGCTACATGACCCAGCCACCACAGCCTTGCCTGCTGGAGAGTTGACCAATAGGAACTTGTCCAGATCGTTCGAGAATTTATGAGCTCCTCGCACAATCCAACCTGGTCAAACAAACCCATGATGGATAGTAGGTAGGCCAGCTAGAAGGTTTTGAAACGGCACAAATGCATAGAGAAGTGAGGGCATAACTGCAGCTGAGAAGACCTGAAGATTCATCTGGAGCGACAAGCCAGGCAAATTCCACACAGCGTTATGCAGCCGATAAAAAGATAATGCCACATGATTAGGAGCAAGACCTCCACTGTTCAACCGTAACCAGCCATAAGCATGTTGTCTAGGTATTAAAACATCTGCACTCTCTCCACAACTGTCCCATCACTCATGGAGAGCTGAGGGCGTGAAGAACTTGATGGCACAAAATTCCCAGGCAGGTGCTTGGTTTTGGTGCGGGTGATGGTAAGACCCTACCTCTTTGTGGCATGCTCTAGGTTCAACAGGAGCGTCCCCAACTCCCTCTCAGAGTGAGTGGCAATAACCAAATCGTCAGCATACTTAACATGGTTGGCCAGTACAGAGCCATCCCTTGACTGTACCCGGCCACCGATGAGCTTTCCATTGCACCTGTATCAAATGGAAATTCCACCGGTATATCATTGGAAAGCCTTTTGAACTACGTGGTCAAGAAAAGTTAAATAATGTAGGAGTCAAAGGGCATCCTTGACGCACCCCAAGGTGAACAGGGAACGGTTAACCACTTAGCTTTACCCGGGCTTGCCCACCATCATGAAGGTCTTTAATGATAGTGAACAGAGTCAGGGACCCCGAAAGCACGCAGAACAACTCATAACCCTGGCCTACTGATGGTATCGTAGGCCTTGACCAGGTCAATAAAGCAGAGATGCAGGTCCTGTTGAAATTCGATGAACTTCTGCTATAGCAGGCGGACAGAGAATACTGCGTCTGTGCAAGACTGTCCCGGCCTAAAAACACATTGGGTTTCCGCAAGCCTCTCGTCAGCGTGCCTGGCAGTGCGATATTGTATAATAATTATATCTACATTTTTAAAGCGCCTTTCATCCAACGGAGAAGGCTCTGTCACCCCTCGAACGGAGTAAGATGCCCTACCAGAGGTACCTTGACGCCAATTAATGTGTCAGAGGCTCACGAATAATCCTTGCCGGGATAATTCCCGGCACACTGAGGAACGCCGTGCCCCTGTAGTTGTTGCAATCGGTGGCGTCCTCCTTCTTAAACGCACGCACACACACACACACACACGTGCGTACACAACAACCGCCATTCGCCACTAAGTGGCAGTGACGTCACCACGGCGCCTGTGCCAGGCCATATGCACCTTGCGGCCACGTGAAGTGTCGAAGGCTCGCTGACAGGAGGTCTCAGGACATACCCAGGTGTTATGGGCTGCCTGACTGAGATGGTTGGCAGATGCACCACCAACGCGCCTAACTGTGCCAACTTGCTTTGTTTTAGCGGCCCGACGCTCCGTCCGTTGTTGTGAGCGTCGCTCTGCCGCCCTCTGTTGTTGTTGGACGGCGACGGCCTCCAACTGCCCCTTGGCGTCCGTCACGATGCCCCTCCACAGAGGTCGATCTTGACACCGCTGGTAGCGGTCTTCAGCGCGCACACGCGCCCACACACCTGCCCTTTGAATCGTTTGATGTTTAAAACGGGAACAAAGCACTCAGCAGACTATTGTTTTTTTTCCAGACAGGAGCAATAATTGAAAAGCCATGACCGCCGCTCACCTCCATCCGCCCTCAACACAATAGCCGGGGCATCATCACTCGCTCGCTTGTGTGCACGGAAACAACGCGACTCCAGCGCGTAGACTTAAGCCCCCTGATAATCATCCCCCCCCCCCGCTTGACTAAACGTGTTTGCAACAAAAGGGGGTTAGGGGGCATCATAAAACCCAGGAAGTATGGGAAAAATGGGTTTCGGCCTGCAAGCTGTAATTACGTGATCTGGGCACATTAAAGGATTAGGCGACTTCGCAGAGATTTCGTCGCGGCGGGGCTTGTCAAACAACGGCCCGCGCCACCGCATTGACTCGCAGGCTGCCGGCCGCTTTCATTAGCGTCGCTCGGAGAAAAAAAGCAAAGCAAGTAAGAGCTCAGGAGCCCAAGTGGCTCAAGGGGCACAAGGGCTACCGCAGATTTCACGATAAATATGCCTCTTCTCATCTCATTGTCAGAAACCGCTGAGTCCTATACAGGGTCGCGGTGAGCCAGAGCCTATCCCGGCAGACACAGGGCGCAAGGCTGGGGCATACCCAAGATGGAACATACCCAAGATGGGACATACCCGAGATAGGACGCCAGTCCATTACCGGGTACTGCGGGCAATTCAGTATGCAAGCCAATTAACCTATGCAGCAGCATGTTTTTTGGACTGTGGGAGGAAACCGGAGTGCCTTGCGAAAACCCACGCAGACATGGGGAGAGCATGCAAACTCCACACAGAAAGGCACCCGGAGCCGAGATTCGAACCCGGGACCTTCTTGCTGTGAGGCGACAGCGCTACCCACTGGGCCACCGTGCCCCCTACGATAAATATATGAGTACAGCAACTCGAACTCAGAACTTTACTGGTTCAGGTGGACAAGCGTTTTAGTCACTGTTTTTTTTTCATTTCCAGGACGTGTGTTTGTCTGTCTGTTTAGCTGCCTGTGTGCATTCAGTCGAAAACAGGTTAAAACGTGACTACGTTTTTTGAAATTCTATGGAAAAATATGAAGTTTCAAATCCATCTAGCGTTTGGATGCTTCTGGAATGATGCTAACAGTACAATCTCAAGGAAGCCAAAGTGTTGCCGGGTTAAAAATTGATCCAGCCTTGTTATTTTATTTTGTCTTTCAGTCGAGAGACAATCTTGTGAAGCATTCAACAAATAGTCATCATTTACAGTTTAATTTTCTTTTTTATCTGATTTAATGAGCACGACTGTGTCAGTCCAACAGTCTCCTGATGAACTCCTAACAATAATATCTGCTTGGGGCCCCCATTGAGCTGTAGTCAGCCCCGACCGGTCGTTTATCTCAACGTTTATTATAAAACGTATATTATTATTATTTTGGATCAGGAAAACCTGCCACCTCAGCATGAATGGTGCGTTGTGTCTCAGGAGCCTTTACAGACAGTATATTCACGGCCTTTATGTTTCCTGTGAGAAACATTCAGCATTTTCACCGTGACCCGTCTCTCCCGTGGGTCGCTTATAAAAGAGAAGATGGATTGAACCTTTGAAACGTTCTCAAACGATTTTTTTTTGGATCGGTCAAAAAACAAGAGAGAGAGAGAGGAGAGAGGTCGAGACGGAGGGAAATGAAACTAGAAACAACTCGGGCTCCCCGTCTTTGCGAAGAGAAATCCAGGAGACGCTCGAATTGCTGAAAAGAGAAAGCGTATTCTGTCCGATGACACGACGGTGTTTACTCAGCAGCGAATTCCGCGAAGTGCTTGCGGGTAAAATAAACTCTCTCTCCTCTCTCTCGTTCTTTGGCACCCTCTTGAAACGATAACAATAATAGTCGCGACGCTTGCGGCGAGATGCGTGCTGAGACGTGATTCCAGACTCGTGTGAGCGCGGCGTTTGAAGATGATGATCGGAGCAAGGGGGATGTTGAACCCTTCGTCGTTATCAGTGAACGCTTAATCTTGCACAGGGCTACGGGGGGCGGGGGGGTTAGCGGAGCCTATTCGGGCAGACGCGGGGCGCAAGGCAGGGCAGTACTCGGGATTGAACGCCAGTCTATTGCAGGACACTGGGGGTGATTAGTCAGGGCAATTTACCGTTCCTTCTGGAGGTGGGAGGAAACCGAAATACTCAGCGAGAAACCACGCGAACACGGGGAGAACACGCAAACTCGACATTCAATGTTTATATAAAGCAAAGCAACAGTTTCTCTCGCATACGCTCAAACATCTGGACGCGCCTCGTAAGAATCTGTTGTGGTCAATGTGTCGCAGCATCGTTGCTTCGCTGGCGGACAGTGGAGGCGGCAGGAAACATTGTTGGAATACGCGAATACACGTGGACGGCGGGTGTCGATGACCTGCGGGGCTTGGCTCGCGGACTCCGGGGGGGAAGCCTCTCTGAGCCGAGGTCGACGGGGGTCACGGCTGCCACGGTTTCTCGTCGCCCGTCTGTGAAGCTCTCGGCCGCGACCTTAGCTTTCTCTCTCTTTTTCTCACCTCTCTCTCTCTCCTCTCTCGTTAAGCATATTTTTTTTAACCCCCTCCCCCATGAAAAAAAATCATTAACTGAAACAAATATTTAATATCTGCAAAAGCAATACGTTTAACCGTGCCGCAAAGAAGAGAAAGAAGAAATTGAGCCCCCCCCCCGCTCAAAGAAAGAATATTTTCTTAACCACCACCCACGAATACATAGATTGACGCGGTGTGCTGACCGGGACAGAGATGAATGGTCGACCCACACGGTCACGGCTCTCACCCGGTCACCCGAGAGGACACGGCTGGGCACGACGCTTCTAACCCGGCGCACGCCGAGTTTGACGAATGACCGTGCCTGCTCTTCATTTTATAATCCCGGCTTCCTCTTGTTTTTACAATCGCCTTTGATCAGCGGTGGGGTTTTTTTGGCGGTTTGCCGCGGTCAGATATATATATATATTTTAATAGGTATTCCCGGCGGCTGGGGAGCAGGCCGTTCTCGCGAGAGGGATAACACTCGCCACGCGGGGTGAGCGAGCGATGATCGGAGGCTAGAAAAAGTTCTAGCGCGGTGCCGCCGGTTAGACGTCAGGGGTTGTCGCGTATGAGTCACGATGACAACAACAACAAAAAAGCCAGGACCTATCTAAGGAAGAAAACGTGTCTTGAGCGGTGTAATATTAGGAACCTTGATGAGATAAAACACAAGAATAAGTTTTGCTTTAAATAAAAAAATACTGGAAGCTGATCCTCGGAAAACCCGGACAGTTGGCAACCATACAGAATGGGGTCAGAGACTAAGGCAGAGAGGTTTATGAATTCGTCACTGTCAGCACTGCTGCTCAGAGAGGTCACGATGCATCAGCTCTCGTGGAACGCAAAATTTCGCGAAGGAGAGCGGAGGAACGCTCTGCACGGATATCCCGAAAGAGCAGCTCTGAAGAGCAATTCTCAGACAATAGTTAACTAATGGGGTGGTGTATTTAGCGGAATGGGTTCATACTCTGCGCTGTGACCCAAGTGAGCCCAATACAATTGTTGGCCACGGCTAACATCAGTGGTGATACCCGAACCGATCCTACCGATCTCCTCCCCACCATCCCCCCCCGCCACCACCTTCACCAATCAGCCCTAGCCAGCAGGATCAAACATAGTGAAAGCCCCCATACACCTATAGCCTTTAGGGTGGGGGGAGGCAGTCATTCAGCAGTGGATTGACCAAGGCCTGTATATTAATATATCCACCAACCTCTGTTATCACTAAGGCAGTGTCTACTCACAGCGACTGGCTTCGGCAGATATCTCCCTCTCTTCCGTGCCCGGAGAAACACTGTCTCGCATAAGTGGACTGACACTTGGCTCTTAAGGGCTGCTGTTTCATGATAGCTCTGTCGAGCGAAGGAGAGAGAAGGCACGCTCGACACGGTCATCGTGAAGGAACATCTCTTAAGAGTAATTCTCAGCGGGCTGTGAACTATCATGAATCATCATTGCTGTGGCACTGACAATCGGCGCGGTCAGGGGTGAAATTGGAAAACATTCACTCGAGGAACGCACCAGGGCCAGAGACCCCTTTTATAGTGGGGGTCTCGGGGTCCTCCCCCAGAAATGTTTGAGTTCATGAGAACGCATTTCCTGCGTTTTGTGACTTCTGAGATTCACCATAACCGCCCACGTTTAATATCACGAAAGCTTAAAACGTTCCCTACCGGATAGCATTTGCCGTGCGATCCCAACTCAAATCCACCCCCTGCCCACTGCCCGAAATTGACGCCCGTCCTTATGTCCTTGAGTGCGTTCATCATCATCATCATCATCCCGTTCATCGCGGTCGCGACCATCATTGGACCCTGTTTGACAGCGCTGCGGTGCTCCGACACTCGCCGAGACGGGCGCGAAGTGGCCTCCAACCCCCCGAACCCACCGACACCAGACCGCCCGCGCCACGCATCTGCGGCGCGTTAGCGCGCTTCCTCCGCGGCTGCGATGTTAAATAACTCGGCGCAGATGAAAGCGCCCCGAGCCGCCGAGGTCGGGGGAGCAGCCAGGTGCTTTGCACACGCGGCGACGGCGCAGACTGGCCGCACCGATGTCTGGGTCACAACATTCGCTGCCTTCGGTCGGAAACGAAGACTAATTTGCGGGCAGCTTCTTCTGTGCGGTAGCAGTATATATAATGGAGCAAGTGTTTGGAGATATGCATGTGTGTGCTGAGGGTACCGAGTTTTAATTCCTCGTCGAGATATAATGGAGAGAACGTTTGTCGGCATATAAATCGTTACATACAGAACGTTCATAATGTCAAATCCTTCATAAGCGCGAATTTTACTTGCACTTGACCGAGGCTTTAACATTTAATTTGTGCTATAATTCCCACGTTTTAATTACACTTTCCAAACTTTATTACACCTTTAAATTCCCACTTCTGCACTCGTGTGATCACACCTCCGAGGCGCTCGCCCGCATTTAGCCTTACGTCAGAAGAACGTGTTACGCGCTTGCAACAATATCTCCCGTAGGGCGGGTACTCTGCTAGCAATCGACGTTCCAGGCTGCCGGAGCGCGGCGGGGGAGCTCAGGGCAATGGCTCCGGGGCCCCGCCGCGAGCGTGGGCACCTCGGGCTTAATCGCCACGACGTTCGATATTCATTCAACCACCGAAGCTTGACCGGAAGCAGAGCAGTGCTATCTTGCCTGGAATTCAATAGGAACTGAATTAATACGTGCGCGTTATGAAATTTGCATTACAATTTAAGAAACGTCGCTTAAACAAGGTGTTAATAGTTGCACATATTGTGTATTGTCTTGATTGTAAATGTTGTGGCTCTTGCTAACCACAGAGTACGAATGAGTGACACCATCTGTGAGTGGATCGGCAGGGCGCGGACGGTGGGGCAAAGCGTGGGTGCCCACACCTTCTTCCAACACCTCTGGCCGGAGTGGGAGGGAAAACCTTCTACAGGGGATGTCCGTCGTGTCGTTCATTTGCGGTGCTTCCTCCGGCAAGCGACGCGAGCGAGCGCTTGCAGGGCTACACCTTTGCAGCCCTAGGTGACGGTCGGCCCAGTGTTGGCTCTCGATGGCTCGACCTTGACGAGGTCCTCACCCCCTCTGCCCGTGCAGACATCAACGAGTGTCTGCTGCGAGGAGTCTGCCCCAACTCCACGTGCCTCAACAGTCCCGGCAGCTACACGTGCAGCTGCCTCGCCGGCTATGTCTTCGACTCCACCAGCCGACACTGCATCTGTGAGCCGATTAGGTTCACCACACACACCAGAGCTCAAAGTAAGCCGGTACGGTCCGGTAAGATAGACCGGTAACAAACTGGGTGACACATTCAACAGCGTGAACGTGTGAAGGAGAGTTCAGATAGTCTGTACTCATAAATCAATTAAGTAACTCTCACCCCTGTCAACCCCGATACAAACTATCCGCCTATAGCCTTCTTCAAGTCCGAACGCACAATTGTATCGATTGGTGTCCCATCATAGCTATAGCCCTACCTTGCGGCCTTCGTTTGTCGGGATAGGCTCCGGCTCACCGCGACCCAACAGAGTATTAAGCAGATTCTGATGATGGATGAGTACGCTGATGATAACAACTGGTGGTACGGTGGCCCAGTGGGTGGCGCTGTCACCTCACAGCAAGAAGGTCCCGGGTTCGAATCTCGGCTCGGGTGCCTTTCTGTGTGGAGTTTGCATGTTCTCCCCGTGTCCGCGTGGGTTTTCACCGGGTACTCCAGTTTCCTCCCACAGTCCAACAAACATGGTGCTGCATAGATTAATTGGCTTGCAGACTAAATTGCCCTAAGTGTCCGGTGATGGACTGGCGTCCAATCGTGGGTGTATCCCCGCCTTGCGCCCTCTTTCTGCCGGGATAGGCTCCGGCTCACCGTGACCCTGTACAGGATTAAGCGGTTCTGACAATGAGATGAGATGATAACAACTAACCTAACCGTGACAATGTTGACAGCCTAATGATGTAGGTCTTCACGGCTCCGCGTGTGAGACCTTCCAAAGCCGTTCTTTCGCGATAGCCGTGTCGAGCGCTGCCTCGACCTCCTTCGCGACGTCTCGACTCAAATCTTGGAGGCATTCTCACGCGTTGTGAGACATTTACACTGGCAGCGCCTCGTAATGACAAGGGGTTTTTTGTGAGAATATTTTTGAAGGGCTGCTCCACGTGGGAGGCATCACGGGGTTTCAGAAGCCTGATGGTGTCTCCAAGGTGGGAGGTGAAACGTCGCGAAGGAGAGAGGAGGAGCGCTCGACAGGGCTGGTCTGCAAGGCCCGGCCTTAAGGACAGTTCTCAGGAATTGACGGCAGGATAGCGCAGTCGTAACTTCCGCGACACACGTTTAAAAAGGTCCCGTCTCACGCAGTTCCATGCCCACCACGGGCGCCTATCTGTGTTGGAGTTTGCATTCTCTTCCCCTGTTCTGCGCGGGTTTCCTCCGTGTCCCCTTGTTTACTGCCACAACTGAAAAAAAAAGAACCGTTAATTGGCTGATAGGATCACAATGTGTAGAACACGTCAATCATTATCAATACATGCTTGATCTTCAACAGTGTGGTAGGCGGCCGGAGCCTATCTCGGCAGACAGAGGCGCAAGGCGGAGTTATACCTAGGATGTGACGTCAGTGCATCGCACAGCACGGAGGGCAATTTACTCAGCAGGCCAATTAACCTAGACAGCAGCGTGTTTTTGGACGGTGGGAGGAAATCGGAGAACCACGCGAAACCCCACGCGGACACGGGGAGAGAGAGAGAGAGAACACACAGGAAGGCACCCGGGCCGGGAACCGAACAAAGCCGCTTCCTGCCGCGAGGCAGCAGCGCGGCCACGCGTTTTCAATCGTAAATCGATTATTTATCGATGCCGCCCTTGTTTCGCCCGCTCTCCTCCTCCGCCCGCCCCGCGCCCGACGTTCCAGCCGACAAACTGCTCTCGGGCAAGACGGGGCTGTGCTTCCGAGCGGCGAACGGTCGCTCCTGCTCGCTGCCCATCGCCATCCCTCTCACCAAACACATCTGCTGCTGCAGCGTGGGCAAGGCCTGGGGCAAGAACTGCGAGCCATGCCCACCGGAGGGACACAGTGAGTAAGCCCAGCGTTCAGTGCTTTTTTTTTTGAAGCCGTGGTTTGGGCAAGGCACGGTGGCACCGTGCCCTGATAAGCGCTTGGCTCAGCGGTTGGGCCATTGGACTCCAACGCTGGCGACCCAAGTTCGGATCCTGCTCACGGCCAACGTCAGTGACGATTTTCTGAACCGGTCCCGGGGCTTGCCCTAGGTCGACTTCGCCTCAAATGAGTACCTAGTACAGTGTGTAAACATCGCCACTACGGAGACGAAGGCGGGCGCGCGTGGCTTTGGTCACCTACGTGAATAATTAATAATAATTGCATTGAAAGAGCGCTTTTCATCCGAGGGCCACAGTGCTATTAGCGAGCACATTCACAGGCGCTCGCTAACGGCACTTGACCTTACGACCTGTTCAGGCCATATGGGTATCTTTATCTTTGACACGTGTTGGCTGTGTAGTTACACAATATTGCTTTGTGTTCGTGATGCTCGCTCGGTCGCGAGCCGGAATCGAACTCGGTTTGCCGGGTTCGTAGCAGAGTGCTCTCGTCACCACACTTCCACTGCTTTGAAGGGATTACAATCGCCCTTCGCTGTTATTATTACGCTTATTCGGTGAATAAGCTTCTTCAGTTCATTGCTGTCGCGCTGTTATGCCATCGCACCTCTTAATCTCTTGTTCACTAATTCAATCACAATAATTACATCTCCCGAGCGCTTTTCAACCGAGGGTCACAAAGCGCTGCACAGAGCTGCGGAAAGAACTGCATGTCAACAACAACGACATAAGAACGGAAAATCAGCAAGAATAACGTAGTTCATTTATTGGTCACTTTGTCCCGTGCGTTACTGTTTATTTTATGATTAAGCTTACGGTCTCGTATTTGCACAATGCTGTAAATTCGCTGTTTTGTCCTGTGGGTTTGTATGATGTTGCGTTTGGTGATATCGTTTGTTGTATCGCAGGAATCCCGCATCCAGAGCTTGCCAGCTCGCTGGGTATTTTCTGCTCTAATAATAAACATCTAAACAAACACCCACTCCTCGTAAAAAAAAACACGCAAAGATTAAGAGAAAAGTCTCCCGTGTAGCCTTAACGGACTGAAGGGTCAAGTGCCGTTAGCGAGTACCTATGAAGGTCGACACGGCACGCGAGGAGGTGCTATTTTTACACACTGCACTAGGTACTCATTTTAGGCTGAGTCAACCTAGGCGAGGGCCATAACCGTTTCGGAAAATCATGACTGGTGTTTGCCGTGAGTAGAAATCGCTAACCCCTGAGCCACCGTTCCCATTAAAAAAAAAACATTCACCAACGTACAGATGACCCACTCATTAAATGTATTGCTCTCATTAGGCAGTGTTGTAAGGTTTTTATTTAACGATCCACGGACTTTCCGCCAACATCCTGTTGCGCATAATCTCTCTCTCTCTCTGTCGCTCTCCATGTGCCACGCTCTTTCTCAAACACGCCGGCGATCTTAACATTCCGTTTAGCGCGAGCTATGCGTCTTTTCCGAGACCAGTAACTCAAAAGGGCCAAGATCGTGTGGCCTTATTATTTCAGACGGCGTAATGATGGCCACATGTTTTTACTCTGCCGGGTCGGTGGTTTATAGCAAAGGGAGCTCGTGTGTGCGTGCGTTTTCATCTGCAATTCTGGGTGCCCAGTGGGTAGCGCTGTCGCCTCACAGCAAGAAGGTCCCGGGTTCGAATCTTGGCTCGGGTGCCTTTCTGTGTGGAGTTTGCGAGTTCTCTCCCCATGTCCCGTGTGGGTTTTCGCCGAGCACTCCGGTGTCAGAAACCGCTTAGTTCTGTACAGGCTCGCGGTGAGCCAGAGCCTATCCCGGCAGACACAGGGCGCAAGGCAGGGATATACCATCGATGGGACGCCAGTCCATCACCGGGCACTGCAGGCAATTTAGTCTATAAGCCAAGTAACCTATGCAGCAGCGTGATTTTTGGACTGTAGGAGGAAAACGGAGTGTCCGGCGAAAACCCACGCAGACACGGGGAGAGAACATGCAAACTCCACACAATAAAGCACCCTAGCCGATATTCGAACCTGGGACCTTCTTGCTGTGAGGCGACAGCGCTACCCACTGGGCCACCGTGCCGCCTTAATAGTAATTTATTTGATTTTACAATGGGCAACGTTAAATGTGGAAGGAATGCGTTGGAAGGGAGAACGGCTCAGGGGCGCGACGAAACTGCGGAAGGGAAGGGGATAGACAGCGATGCGTTAATCACTACGTCCTATGTACCACTTGTACTACTTCTTTTATCGATCAATGAACGAGTGTGTTTTAGTTACGGGAGGAGACCGACGAACCCGGGGGAAACGCACACAGAATAGGGGGAGAGTACACACACACACTGGAACCACCCTCGGACATAAGCTTCTGTCATCGCTCAGCCGTCACCAGCGCTGCACCCCGAGCGCTGACGATGGCGCGCCGTGCCCTGTGCCCGTGTCGAGCAGCCGCGTTCCGAGACACGTGCCCGGCGGGCATGGGCTACCACTTCCCCATGTCCGAAGTGAAATACAAGATCCGCAAGCTGACGGAGGACGAGGTGGCGCAGCGCCTGCGCGAGCCGGCCGACCGGCCGCTGCCCACGCCGCACGACGGCGGTGACGCCGCTTTACTCCGGGGTCTCGACGACTGTGAGTCGCGTGGCAGCGCTGGTGGCAGCGCTGGTGGCAGCGCTGGTGGCAGCGCTGGTGGCAGCGCTGGTGGCAGCGCTGGTGGCAGCGCTGGTGGCAGCGCTGGTGGCAGCGCGCGGGCGCGCAGGGATGTTATTATTGTTACTGTTTATTGGTTTTTATTATTATTTAGCAGAGAGCTCTTATCCAGGGCGACTTACATCATTATAGAGGTGTCGTAAGGAAACCACAGAGAGGCGAGGGGAAGGTAGCTATGCGTTCAGCCGCGCAAACATTTTGCCAGACACTGGCGTTATATTACGATGCTAGCGGCCAATTAAATAATGAGGGTTTTTTTTATGTGGGAGGAAACAGGAGAATCCAGAGAAAACCCACGCACAACAGTGGGAGAGAAGACACAAAACTCCACACAGAAAGGCGCCCTAGGCTGGAATCGAACCGCCTAGGGCAGCACTTTCTATCTGTGAGGCGCAGATGTTGCCACCGTGGCCACCGTGGAGCTGCTGAGGGTTGGTGGATCGCCATCCCCTGGATATTGGAGACGGACGGTGACCTGGCTGGCCGGGAGAATGTAGGATTAAACGGACCTCGCCCGTCCGGACAGAGCATTGCCCATCCTCTCACACGCGTGGGGTTTTCTGCGGGTACTCCGGTTTCTTCCCCCGTAGTAACACTTTTCAGTTGGCCGATAACATCTTAATATATATAGGATCGCTACCCAGCGAGTGAGAAACTCGGTCTGATAGAGAGCAGGGGCCAGTCGCTTTGTGGGAGGAGATAGTGGTCGAGTGAGCGTGGTCAACGTAAACCTGGGCGGGACCACCTGAATCTGGGCGGAGCCTCCGGCTCGCCGCCGTGCGTCGCCGTTGAGCCTCCCGGAAACGCGGCCGCTCTAAGGCGGGAGGATTTGAGATCGGCCTCTCCGTGGCACAGATCACCAGGAGTGCGGCGCAGCCGGGCGGCGCGCCCCGTCGGGTAGACGTGGCGCAGCCGCGGTTAATCACGCGGCATCGCTGTGACCGCAGCGACGTCGATTTCGCGCGGCGTTCCCGGTGAACGCTCTCAGCGGGACGACGAGCGACGCAAAAAAACACTCGAGCGGGGGGGGTAGGTGGGGGGGAAGCGACACGTGGCGATGAGTGCACAGACACAGACGCTCAGCAGCCGCCCGCGTAGCATCTGGTGTGAATATCGCTCGGACGGCACGGCGAGTCTCGATTTGCCCACGAGTTCCGTTCTCGGCGGCTCTACGCAGTTCTCGGTCACCTCGTGACTCGTGAGACAGTTCGGGCAGGGTCAGAGTAAAGGCGCAGCCCCTGCAATCCACAGGCGAAAAGCGGTGCAATTTTCGCTTTGGCCTTAATTTCAGCTGGAACATCCGTGGGGCTGTTAATCTTGAAACTAATTTAACATCCCATGGTGGGGGGAGGGGGAAGGTAGCTGTTGGGCCTTGAGTAGAGGTGAAAGTAACCCAGAACGGCCCGGTATGGTGTGCCTGTCAAAAACCGCCTCTCAGACGCGGTCTCCCCCTATCGATCAGTTGTGGTGACCCCATGCATTCTAGTGGGTGGACAGAAGCCACGTGGTTTTATTTCGATGGCTCAGGCTCTGTGGGTTTGTGGTGACCCCCATGCATTCTGGTGGGTGGACAGAAGCCACGTGCTTTTATTTCGATGGCTCACGCTTTGTGGGTTTGTCTCAACACGCAGAGGCTTCACGTCGCGGCACTGTACTAAACGGGCATTATAATGATTCTTGGCCGCTGTGTATTTTGCAGATGATATTTTGGAAGGCCAGCAGGTAAGTAATATGCTTATCTGTTAGCACATCTTTTTTTATCATCGTTAGCTGTTGTCCATACACTGCTCGAAAAATTCCTGCCTTTTGCGTCACCATCCCTGCTTCTCTGGCAGTGTCGCAAATCCATCTGGCTCCTGCCCGTCAACTGATCTTATCGCTCCATCTCCACGGTGGACGTTCTCTCAAACATGGTCGCCCCTTTAGCTGGCGTTCGTTCACCAGGCTGACCCATCAACCAGCAACATCCCGTCTAACATTGATGTGTCCTACGTTGATGAAAGTCGTGTTTGAGTTAACCCTTTGCGTG
>JAZEWT010000010.1:8953619-8964163 GCA_036362905.1 Mordacia mordax
ATTTTTAACGTTTCACGCGCCGCCCGATTTAATAAACTCTCACGATTCGGAATCACAGTCGGGATTTTTAACGTTTCACGCGCCGCCCGATTTAATAAACTCACGATTCGGAATCACAGTCGGGATTTTGCGAATTGGTCCTTCTATTGCCAACGTGACGCACTAGCATATAATTATAAATGTGTTGCATTGAACTTAACGGGTTGTTAAACGCGTGGGTGAATTCGTGTTATCGTGAGCATAAGAATCCATTTTAATATGTGAATCATTACGTCGCTATTCACAGCATGCTGTGAGTTATGTAGTTATTTTACACCTCCCAATATCTATGGTACGATTCGAAAAAGAAAAAATAGGCTTGTAAAACCCAAAAAACATAAAATAACTTAAAAGCATAATTTCCCAAATCGATTTGTATTTTACATTAAATGTAATCTCCACATTTTCCAATATACACAAGCCATCTGAACTTTACTAAAGGCACCGCATTGTCTGGTCGTCATCGGCACGGTCGGCCCTCCCACAAGGCTATCGCTCGGGCCATGGCACTCGCCTGGAAATGGAGGGCGATTTGTTGGCTCCACTGTCAGCCCAGGATTTCTTTCCGGCTTCCGCCGCTGCGCAGGCACACACATACACACACACAACGCACGCGAAATCCTACACCACTTGAACGTTACAGCAGCACGGCTACTGTGCAGAGAAGCGTGGGCAAAAAATTACACCGAAGCATGGGTTACGTAACAAACAGAAGCATACGTCTTGTATTTGCAGTGTTTTACAATAATGACTGCATTTCTGTAGCGCTTTTCGCCCGAAGGTTCATAAAGAAATGCAGAGATGTGGAGAGAACGGGATGCAGTTTGGAAGATGGGTAGCTGTTATATAATTTGCAAACTCGCAAATAGTTACGTATTTTTTCTCAGGATTGCGTATTAAATGTTTGAACAACCCTTTGATTGATGTGATTTTAGCAAACGAACTTTAGTGATATTGGGTTTACAGTGGATTATGTTAAGACACATTCTAGTCCCCTACCCCTTTCTCACCCGAATATATAAACGCTTAAATCCTCGGTTGGAGAGTTTAATACTAGAACGTAAAAACACTACAAACAATTGTTGCATAACAAAAAAATGTGAGGATGGAAAATAAACGACCAGATGAGTGTGACATTTAGTGAGGTTAAGTGCAATCATCCCACTGCAGACCGATTTCAAATGTCACGCAATACGGGCTTAACAGAATGTTGTCTTCTTGGATGACTCGGTCAAATGTTATGCTTTTCCCTTCCGCTATTAACCCGATATACAATAAACACTATGCAAAGGAATAACGCTCACAGGGGGAACACGTTTTTTTCACAATTTCCTCTTCCTAGTAAAACAATGTTACAATAAACACAGTGCAGTTCCCACTTGCCAGTAATGCCCACTAATTACGTCCTTAACATTTATTCTCAATGTAAGTGCCCAATATATATATATATTTTTAGTCGCAGCGTTGTGGCTTACAAGCACGGCAATTAAGTGGATGTTTATATGATAATCCTCCACCCGGCAATTAGTTGCATTACGCCCCGTTAGACGATTACCAGCCCACGCACCTGGACCCAGGACATGGCCCCAGTCACAAACGGCTTCCTCAATACTCCAAATCAATTACAGTTTCGCAATCCATTTCCACCGTTACGCAGCTGATGTCTTAATTACAATGAATTTCTACGTTTTGCCAATCCACTGCTGGATGCAAAGCCTCCCCCCATGCCACATGTCGGTCAGCAGGGCTTTCGACCTTGCATCATCAAGCCAGTCAGAGTGGGGGGGGGGGCGGTTTGTGAAGGGAGGGCCCCTCACTGGCTGAGAAATCGCTCGTCCCTGGTGTTCAGCCAAGGCTGGGCATCGATGCCAAGTCACTGTGCTCAAGTCACTGTGCTCACGGCACGGTGCTCAGTGCACCCACATATTTCTAAGCGGTGCACGAAGCGCAAAGTGCAGTTACTTATATCCACAAATTATACGATAAAGTACAAACCCTAAGCTCAACGCGATATTCGGCAGCACCGTAAGAACTCGCAATCTCATCTCATTGTCAGAAACCGCTTAGTCCTGTACAGGGTCACGGTGAGTGGGGGCCTATCCCGGCAGACACAGGGCACAAGGCAGGGATATACCCACGATGAGACGTGCCAGTCCATCGCCGACCACTGCGGGCAACTTAGTCTGCAGGCCAATTACCCTATGCAGCAGCATGTTTTTTGGACTGGGGGGGGAAACCAGAGTGCCCGGAGAAAACCGATGCGGATATGGGGAGAACATGCAAACCCCATACAGAAAGGCACCCGAGCCGAGATTCGAGCCCGGGACTGTCTTGCTGTAAGGCAACAGCGCTACCCACTGGGCCACCGTGCCGTCCAATGACTATTAAATTGCAAAAGCTTGCGATGAAGCTCGTACTACCCGGCAATTTTGTTTTTTTTATACGCGCAGCGATTTTCAGGTTGGCAAGGAGCACGCGGTCGCGCCCGACGAGTTCGGTTCTAAAAACGAGAAGTTTCGAGGACGACCTCTCCCGTGACCCAGGAAATTCTCCAAACGCGCCGACGCACGGCGGCGGGCGTGTGCATTCGCGGCACGCGCGCCGGAAAATAGTCCCTGCGTTGCCTTAGTTTACGCGAGGGTGAGTCGACGCCACCCGTACGCGTAAGATAAAGAGATGAGATGAAAGCAACGATTGGGGGGGGGGGGGGAGTGGGGGGATAAATGACGAACGGAAATTGGCTCGAGAGTACCGGTGGCTGCAAGTCTAAATTACGCGATTAATGTACGCCCACTTGCGCGACACAGTAGATGGGGGAGGAAATTGTTTTTGGAATCGCCCGTTGTCACCCACTCACCGCTCACTCTTTTGCCATCAAAATCGTCCTGCAAAAAAAAATCATAAGTATAAGCATGATTCGAGCCGGGGTTAAAGGTCATCAAATATTTAACACAATATAAACTCATCATCACGCTTTTAATGTAATGTGTTGAAATCCACCTACTCCCTTTCATTCACTATAAAACTCGTTTAATTGGTCAAAAACGTGTTTAGGGCAACAGTGTAGCAAGATGGTCACTGTTCGGTCGTATGGCCTAATGGAAAGAGTTGCTTACGATCCACAGCATTAACAAGTGTGGCAGCCAGCACATTCATGTTAATGCAGATATAGCATTTTCACCAAATGAGTATATGTTACCAGTCATTGCTGCAGTGATTGTGAAACTAAGGGCTGTCACCAGCGCTACAAACTGCCAAGTTTGGCCCAAAATTGTCAGTAAAAAGGAAGCTGCCAAAACGTATTTATCTCGTGCGGTAATTAAATCAAACATAACGATGCGTCAACACTGGAATGCTGAATGCTGGGACTCGGGAAATGAGATAACGTACATATGTTTGTGGGTCTTCTTTCGGCTCCAGTTTCTGCTGAGCTGAGGGCTTGTCTACGGTTTTCCGTCTGAAAGAAATGCGACGGTCATGAACCAGCAATGATTTCATACCGAGACTCGCCACGGGTCTAACAGCATGCTGATATTATACTTAGGAAGGCACAAATGAACCCACCCACTTCCCCAGCCCCACAGTTTAATGCATTGTCAGTTTAGAGTGATGGCTCGATTTATACTCATTATTTTTATTCCCCTACCTCACGATCGATCCATTTCCATTGTACAATCACATCCAGTCCATTTGCCTAAGTGCAACACTGGCATATGATTTGCATAGTTAGCAAATAATCAAACTTTTACGAATTTTACAAATCTCTACCTTGTTGAGAGCTGAAGAATAAACTCCGTAACGTAAACTAACAGTGTGGCTCTAAGATCATTTTTACAAACTGTACTGCGTGTTGCTCAGCACAATCTTTCGCTTGATGCACTGGGAGCTATTTACAGAAGCAAACACCTGAAGAAGCTCCTGCATCCAACGAATACTGCTTCAGAAAAAGCCCCGTCACAAGGAGAGAAAACGTCAGACATCCTTCCGAAAGGTGGGCGTGCGCACGGTACAAGAACCAAAAGCACACCGAGGCGGCTCGCTCCACCTCCGTGGTGGTGCCAACCCAGCAGTTGTGAGCGGGCGTTAAGAGCGCTCGACAAACGAGCGACATCGTTAGTTAGCGAGTTGCGCGGAGCAGCACCTCCTGGCCAGTATGGCACTCATCTCCTCCATGAGCCCTCCGCCGCCCGACGGCAGGGTCGCGCTGCCGCTGGTTCGATTCGCGTCCTGTTTGGCGGCCGCGCCGCCGGCTCCGCCGCCGCCCCCGCCGCCGCCCCCACCGCCGCCCGGCGGGGAACCCTCTTCCGCCTGCTGCCGTGATGAGATGGGGGAGCGGGGGTGACAGTGGGGTTACGGGGTGAGAGGCAAGGCCAGCACTAGCGCAAACGCGATCCCGTAGTGACTTGGCCAGTGTAATTTAAGCAAAGGTGCAACTTCTTCACGTCCCTATGCAGCTGTAATGAAACGCAGGCAACTCAAATGCACTCCTTCCCCCAAGTTGGTTTTAACTTAAAACGAAGTCTATTGCCCCAATATCTGCCCGAGCATGCTATTGGCGAGGCAGAGAATCCATTCAGAACTCTCATTGGGAATAGCCTGTGAACGAAGAGGTCACAGAGCTAAGTCTGAGATCCCTTCAAGGTTCCTCTCATCCACACAAAAAAGAAAGTTCTTTCTCACCACCTCTACCACAGAGTAATATCTGGCAACTAACGGTCAAGCCACTATTATGCTTGTGCGGTCATTCGTGACCAGTCTGACACCATCATCTCACTACGCTCAAGAAGCCAGATTAATCGGAGGCGAGCACCTCGTTTTAAACCCAACATCTATGTGGTGGGATGTTTTGACGCTCCGACATATGGGTCGATGTTAATCTTCAAGCAGGGTGGATTCACGTTAGTCAGCCGAACCGCCAATTGACATACTTCTGTCATTGAGAAGTCATTGAATAAATGAAGGCTCCAGGCTGGATGGGTTTGTGGTGCATCGAGCCATGGTCTTAGCACAAACCTTGGCCACTTTCTTAAGTTTAGCGTTGGCCAGAGCAGCAGCGAGTCCCCCTCCTCCTCCTCCTACATGATCGCCTCCTCCGAAACCCCCACTTGGAAGAGGGGGGGGTGGAGGGGGGCCCCCGCCGGGTGGAGGAGGGGGCCCACCCCCACTGGGTGGCGGAGGGGGCCCGGGAGGCGGAGGGGGCGCGGGCGGGGCACCGGGACCTCCTGGAGCGGCGAGCAGTGGCACCGGGGGTGCAGGTGGAATCATCGGGGGAGCAGCAGGAGGTGCTGGTGGTGCAGGGGGCGCCTGTGGTATCGCAGCCATCATGGGAGTCCCTTCACACACACGCACGCGCGCGCGCGGCAAACAAAACACTGTGCGTCAAAAACGTGTTCGAACGAAATTGCTTTGTTCAACGAAAACGTTCGCTCAACACGGCTCAAGATGAAACAATACGTATGGACCGAGGTAGCATTTCACGGCTGGATGTATGATGTTTGCTTTCCAAGGCTGTTCCTTCGCTCGACACAGCTATCCCGAAAGAACGCGTTCGTAAAGCAATCGTTAATATGTATGTCCTTCTGTAAGACAATCCATCAGCCACCAGAACGTCTGGGTCCAAGAGTGTTCCATCAGCATTACGTTTAAGCAGGCACGCTCTGGACCGGTTTCATCAATCCTTTGACTTTCAGTTGAACTGCCCTGATTTTGTTGTTGACATGTGGTTCTCTCCACAACTCGGATTTGTAAAAAAAAAACCCAAAAAACGGTATTGCTCCCGATTTTCCATTCTTATGTCTGTGTTGTTGATATTCCGTTCCCTCCGCAGCACTGTTTAGCGCTTTATTATTATTATTACTCCCCGCGTCCCATAAGCCTGAGTCGCGCGTGCCAAATGCTGCCGATAAACTGTCAAATGTTTGTGACTGAAGCCATGCATGTGCAATCAGCGTAGCCGGTCAGTGCTAATTTTTTAAACGGATGCAAGAGAATACGTGTCTATTATAAAATTAATCCTCTTCACTTCGTGTTTAACTGTTAAAACATTTACACCGCCATCTATTTTAAAGAGAGGGAAAACCGCTGCCTAGGTTTTCAATATCCGTCAATATCTGACGACCGACGCCTAAGGATGCAGCATCGCGCAATATACGACTCAACGGGCTTCATTTATCTCTCCGCCGGCGCACGCTCTCACGTCGAGCCCACACGTGTACGTGTCAACGAGCGCGCATTTCCCCGTATGTCCAAACACGCTTTGTTGTGCGCCGACAACGGGATGAGACCGCGTAAAGTGCGGCCGCACCAAATACTCTTCGTTGAGCATTCGCCGGTCACTGCGCTCCCGGCAATTGCATTTGCGACGCGCAACACTTCCTGCCTCTTCTTTTATCCCCGGCGGCATTCTCAGCGTTTGATGCCTCGCACGGTCAGCGATACCGAACGGAGCGTTCCTCTCCCGAGCCACGTCACGTGTCGTGTTGCTGTGGCCAATTTGTACAGCGTGCGGGTAAACACGCTCCGTTTAAGCCATCTCTAAAGAGGGCAGAAAAAAAAATGTGTGCACGCTCATCACTAACACTGTGGCCTTAAAAGGAAGAATACAAAATAGGCAATGTTCCAGCTCCATAGCACTTATACGCTTTAAGTAAAAATGTGCTGTAAAGATGGGGCCGCTGCCCAACAAGCCCTATCGCAAGGGTTCTCAACCTTTTGCACCTCAAGACCTTTTTGGGATTCCATGGACCACTATGTGGCGCTCACGGCCCACTGATGGCCTGCGACCGACCGCTTGAGGATAGCGGCCCGATCGTATATATTTTTATTTGCAAGGCCACGGTGTGATTGATGAACGTGTCGAGCATTTTGTTGTTTGTGCATTTGGCTGAAAATCAGGACACCCGCGCACTACACCGCTCACCCATCTCGGTCTCGTACCGTGCAGGTCGTGCACTACGGAAACGTTCATTTATCTTTTTAATTTTATACTCAACGTGCAGGAAAGGATCACTTGAGCAATGGCAACACACAATAGAGGGCCCAACTGAAGCCTAACTTAGTGGTGACCCAACAATACAATCCGACGGGAGACGCGTACAACAAAGGGACGGACGCCGCACATCTTGCTCGGCGCAAATAGCAAATTTCTTAATCACGCGGCAATGCGGATGCATTCGCCGTGGCTGCAGTCGGTAGCCATTTACACTCATTTTGTCGTCGACCAGCGATTTCGGCCGGCGTTGCGCTCTGCCTGTCGCGGACCCTGCGAGGAACGCCTCGGGCGCCGACTGCGCGCGGGGCGGGGGGGGGAGTGTGGCGTCGTTGTGCCGAGAAATAAAAGGTGCGACGCAACACGACGCAGGGACGACGCACGATGCCAGTGAGCGTCACGGGACAACACGGTGCCGTCGCGACACAAAAGAAATTCACTGTAAACTTTCCACAGCGTGCCGCGCGTGCAAACATTCACAGAAATGCCGTCGACAGAATCACAACAAGGTTATATATTTATTTCGTTTTCACGGTTGGACCAACTTGCTCTTTGTAAGATCGCGATATTGGATTCAAGTTGGCAAACAAGACAAACAGGAAATGTGAAAGCACTGCATTTATGCATGAGAGCCGCCTCACGTCATCGTGAGCCGTGGGAGAAAAACGAACGACGCCAACAGCAGCGCTGGCCCACGTGCATTGACAACGGTAGACGGGTGGCGCAGTGGTAACATGTGCGTCTCACGGAAAGATTTGTCTTGCCCGAGCAGATTCTATCCCCGCCTTAGGCACCTTTCTGTGTGGAGTTTGTGTATTCCCCCCCTGTTCTGCGTGGGTTTCCTCCGGACTCTCTCCGGTTTGCTCCCACAACTTAAAAAAAAAACTCATTAAGTAACTGACCGATGACATGCTAATATATAGGAAGCAGTGTGTGGCAATGTGGCGCCGGCAAACCGCATGACTGCCTCCTCTGCCTCTGTGCTTCCTCGCGCCTCTGAGTCGTTCTCTGCCGAATGTATAGCTTCGACAGTGAATGAATATGTGCGCGTTATAAATGTAAAATTATTAAAATCATTATTATTAGACAGCTAATGTGTCAGCAAAGACATATGAACTCTCGAATTTTGCAGGGTCAACTATTGCGATTTCGACCAATCCTAAAAATATATCTGCATAGCTATTTATCTATGGAGGGGGTAGGGTTGTTTTGATCGTCCCCGGAATTTTGTGTCATGATTGTGTTTGACTCATGAGTGGGTCATTATTATGAGGGCTGTGTGTCATTGTGGGGGGGGGCGGTGGCACATGCGGGGGATAATTATAAGCATGTCTATAGGACGTCATTATGAGATGAACGAATATACTGTACGGAACTGTATAAGCTTCAGGTTTTAAATGCTGCGGTTTTGACTTTCGCCATACTTTTCTAGAACGTAACTCCCACTATATTCAACGGTTGAAATTCAGCAAATCAATGGAATTTGCTGCACTGCCCTCTGCTGACAATCAAGTCTAGTGACCAAAAAAATGCTTTATTCATGGTGGGCAGCCACCCAAGCAATATCCAGATTCAGCCCTGATAAGCATCTGCGATCTGATGACGGGAGGGTACATGGTGGGTGATTTGGGCACAAGCAGGACAAAACGGTGTAAGATTATAATTCCCAAGCCATACATACGCCCTAAGTGCTACTCTACATTTGTATCGAGCACCACTACAACTGGACTGCTACAAAAAGAGCGTTTGTGTGGGCGTTGGCAGAGCAAGAGGCCAGGACTAGAGATGCATTCTAAGCAGCATGCAAATGAAGGTTACTGATAATAAAAGTAATAATGGCACGGAGATGCTGCCTACAACGACAAGAGGACACATTGATGGGATGCCGATAATGTCATAATAAATAGAACACAGCGTCTGGTAAATTTTGGAGCTGACTTACTGCGTGCCTGCAATCCTCCCCACATCTCTGTGGTTTCCTCATGGCTCCGAATAGTTCTCGCCTCGAATACCTTCGACAATGAATTAAAATGTGTGGCGCGGTGCATATAGTCCTTTATTATTATTATTATTGTGCCATTAAGGTGTGTGGATCTCAAAGCAGGAAAAGCCACCACCAACAGCCCAACGTATGCATCCCACCTAAAAGCTCCTCGTGAATAATGAATGCGCAGAAATCGAGCCCCTCCACAACGCTCGTAGCAGCTATCGCCACATATGCGGGGCAGGGGAGGGAGGGCAGCGCAGAGAGGGCAGCACAGGGAGGGCAGCGCAGTAAGGGCAGCACAGTAAGGGCAGCGCAGTAAGGGCAGCGCAGGGAGGGCAGCGCAGGGAGGGCAGCGCAGGGAGGCGACGCGGACGAAAAAGTGGGCGCACCAAACAGCAGTAGCAGTGGAAAAATTCAAGGCCGAAGGTGCGAGTGGCATACCTAGGCTCCTGCGATCCATTTGTTCCCTCTCCATCTCCTGTTGCCTGAAAACAAAGAGTACAGCAACAATCACAATGTATCGATGGAGGTTTTCACGGCTCGAAGAATTAGAGCACCTCTTGCGGAATGGCCTTGTTGAGCTAAAGAGGAGGAACGCTCAACACGGCTATCCCGACAGAGCAGCTCTCGAGAGCAATTCTCACCAATTACAACGCAGCACCGGTGCGGCGACATCGCGACGCCCGCAGACAACGGTGAAAGCGACAGCGCGGCGATAGCGAACGCAGCCAAAGAAGACACCCGTGAAACGAGACGAACCCCGAAATCCTCGACTTTCAGATCCCTCCTCAAGGAGCAGCTCGTCTCTCCGGCTAAACGCACGCTGATCTCGCTGGTCGGCTTGGTTACCGCCCAGCGGAGTGACCGACAGGGCTTGGTTACCACCAAGGACGGCTTGGTCACCACGCCGACCCACCTGTGAGCCATTGGCTCCACGCACACCGTGAGGCAGACGGGAATCCCCGACATCACGATGCCGCACATCCGCGGGGCGCCGGCTACACGGACGACTGGCCGAGACGAGGGAGTCCGCTGGAACACTGCGCTGCCCGACTCGCGCTGCCCGACTCGCAGTGGTCTCGCGGGCGCAGCGACGATGACCCACTGCGGACATTTCGGGGGCTAGGCAGCTTTTCCCGTGGGGCTTAGTGAGATTTGTTACGCCGCCTAATACGGCCGAAAAAGCCATCGAACTAATCATCGGGGCAGCGCTAAATCCGTGAAGCTACGATAGCAAGTTGCACTGATCAACCGTTAGTTACTCCTGCCTTTGTCTGTGTTACAAGGCATTTTATTACTTTGTCCCAAGAGGTTAAAACAACTTCTACATTTCAATGGTAAACAAATACGTAGTTTTAATAATACTTTGGATCTGCCAGGCGCCCTTAAAAAACGACATAGCACCTTGCGTATAAAGGAGGACGTGAGACATAACTGGGCAGAGCAGACTGCAGAGATGAGATAGAGTGCAAGAAAGCAAAGAGGCCTTTATAAATATATAATGGGGGTCATCGGCTGGGACTTAAAAGT
>JAZEWT010000010.1:9029772-9040097 GCA_036362905.1 Mordacia mordax
GCGAGAACGGCACGTCAACAGCATCAGGACAGTTCAACTGAAAGTCAAACAGTAGTGATCAATTATAGGACATAAAGTCAGCAGATAAATAATTATAATTCTTAAACAAACAAGGAAGGAACAAATGTTCCCCAGCAGATGCAGCTTCAAAAAGAGCCAACATCTTGACACGGCACCACTGAGCCGCATCAATAATCCTAGCCGAAGGACTTGAAAGCTTTACGGAACAAGTGAGTCTTGAGACGAGATTTGAAGATGGCCAAGGACTCTGCTGAACGAATTTCCAGCGGAAGGGCATTCCAGAGTCTTGGAGCAGCGCGTGAGAAGCCTCTGTCACCCATCGAATGGAGGTGCGACCTGGGCACATGCAGCGAGCCGGTATTGGAGGATCGAAGTTGTCGTGTTGAGGAGGGCGCCTGAAGTAGGTCACGCATGTCTGTCGGAGCTGCGCCAGTGAGAGCCTTGTAGGTGAGAAGGAAGATCTTGAATTCAATCCTGTATTTAACCGGTAACCAGTGGAAAGACATCAGTACTGGGGATATGTGATCGTGGCTGGGTGTGCAAGTGAGGACTCTGGCAACCGTATTCTGAACATGTTGGAAACGATTGATCAGGTAAGCAGGGAGCAGTGCATTGCAGTAATCGATTAAAAACGCTGCCATGTGTGTGTTACAAAAATATACATACGAAAATTCGCTAAACAGAAATATTTTAACAACACAACCCTGCCAAATAACGAGGGATGTCCGTACATACGTTTCAGAAGAAGAAGAAAAACACCTGCTCCGTAACGCAGACATCATTAACTTGAGAGACACACTGCAGACACCGACTGTTAGCACAGGAACAGAGATATAACTTGGCATCCCACCGTGTTGATTCACAATCGATGACACGCTGCTGCCTGCGGGTTAGTTTTCCTGCTGTGTAAATTGCCCCAAAAAGTGTCCTGCGACGTAGAGGCTTCATCATCCTGGTTACAGCACTGCCTTGCGCCCTCTGTCTGCCGGGATAGGCTCTGGACCCCACGCGACAGGATGAAGCGAGTGCCGACACTGAACTCAATGTTGTCTCGTTGCTGGCCGCTGCTCGGGAACGCGCGTCTTCCTGCTGTGTCGCCACCAAGGGAAGGACAAGGGACCTCATCTCCACAGGACGGTCCAGATGTCTTGTGACCCCCTTTCACTGACTACCCCCCCCCCGTCAATAATTCCTGTTTTATATAACTCTTTCCAAAGCTGTTCCTTCGCGATAGCCGTGTCGAGCGCTTCCCGCAGAACGCCTCAGGATGCCTCCGGCGTGGGAGGCGAAACGTCGCAAAAGAGAGAGGGGGAACGCTCCACACGGCTATGCCGAAAATGCAGCTTTAGAAAGCATTTGTCAGAAATGGCTTAGTCCTGTTCAGGGTCGCGGTGAGCCGGAGCCTATCCCGGCAGACACAAGGCGCAAGACAGGGATATACCCACGATGGGACGCCAGTCCAACACCAGCACTGCGGGAAATTCAGTCTGCGAGCCAATTAACCTACGCAGCAGCATGTTTTTTGGACCGTGGGAGGAAACCGGAGTGCCCGGCGAAAACCCACGCGGACACGGGGAGGACGTGCAAACTCCACACAGAAAGGCACCCGAACCGAGCATCGAACCCGGGTCCTTCTTGCTGTGAGGCGACAGCGCAAGCCGCTGGGCCACCGCGCCGCCCTGAAAACATACATCACAGCCCTTATTTATTTTAGACGTCTTGCAGTGAGGAGCTGATGGGCTCGTGAGACGTTGTAAACCGGGATATAAAAAAAACTATGAAATGGGGGTCACGAGACAGCTGCAGCACCCTGTACTGTAAAGAATCGCAAAGATAAGAATCAGCGCAGATCAAGGATCGCCTGCTCACAGGCATGCGAGATTACAGCACCTGGTGGCGCAGTGAATCACGCGGCCGCTTCGCAGCGAGTCGAACCCGGATTCGAGTCCTGGCTCGTATGGTATAAATAGCTTTTATACTATTATTCATTATTATTATTTCGCGGGCGTACTTATTCAGTGAGACTTACATCATTATCATCATCACAAACACACATGTTTCTGTGTGGAGTATGCATTTTCATCCGGTATTTGCGTGAGTTTGCGCCGGGTTTAATCCCACAGTCCAAAGACACGATGCTGCTTTTGCCTATATTAATTAGTCTGCTGAATAAATTGCCTCCCGCCCCATAAAAAAGATGTCCTGCGATGTACTGGCGTCGCATCCATGGTATAGCCCCGCCTTACGTCTTGTGTCTGCTGGGAGAGGCTCCAGCCCCCAGTGACCCTGTACAGAATGACGCCGATATTGATAATGAATGAATGATGATTGCTCCGAAAAGCTGCTCTCTCGGGACAGCCGCGTCGATGGCTCTCTCTCCTCTCCTCGCGACGTTTCGCCTCACACGTTAGAGGCATCCTCAGGCGTAGTGTGCGTACGTGGTTCCTATTGTCTCTTTATATGTGTGGGCGTGATGCGTGTGTCCTTTGTTGTGTGAGTCCGCCTCTGAGTCACCTTGGCACTAATTTCCTGATTCCATATCCACCCCCGGAATTGTGATTACCCCCCCGCCAAGATGTGTGCAGAATCATACGCAAATCGAAACCACGATTAATTCGTGAAGCAATTGAGATTCAGAAAACTAAAAGCATAATGAACCGAAAACAAGAAATGAATATAAAGCTCAGCCAATCCTGGAGGCCAGTTATTGAAGTCAGGAATGCAAGACATCAGAGGGGGGTCGTCTAAGTGTGTGAGGGGTATCTTTTCATGAGATGTAAATTAGGGGACTAGCCACAGACAAAGCAGGTTCCGGGGGTGGAAATGGAATAAGGAAATTAGTGCCAAGGTGACTCAGAGGCGGACTCACACAACAAAGGACACATGCATCACGCCCACACATATAAAGAGACAATAGGAACCACGTACGCACACTACGCCTGAGGATGCCTCTAACGTGTGAGGCGAAACGTCGCGAGGAGAGGAGAGAGAGCCATCGACGCGGCTGTCCCGAGAGAGCAGCTTTTCGAAGCAATCATCATGCATCGAGCCGTGAAAACCTACATCAATACAATGAATGATCTACCCTGTTGTCTCATCTCATCTCATTGTCAAAACCCTCTTAGTCCTGTACAGGGTCGCGGTGAGCTGGCGCCTATCCCGGCAGACACAGGGCGCAAGGCAGGGGATATACCCACAATCGGACGCCAGTCCATCTCGGGCACTGCGGGCAATTTAGTTTCATCTCATTGTCAGAAACCACTTAGTTCTGTACAGGGTCGGGGTGATACGGAGCCACCCCGGCAGACAGAGAGCGCAAGGCAGGAATATATCCACGATGGGACGCCAGTCCATCATCGGGCACTGAGGGCAATTTAGCTTGCAAGCCAATTAACCTATGTAGCAGCATGCTTTTTAAGGACTGTGGGAGGAAACGGAGTGCTCGGCGAAAACCCACGCGGACACGGGGAGAACATGCAAACTCCACACAGAAAGGCACCCGAGCCGAAATTCGAACCAGGGACCTTCTTCCTGTGAGGCGACAGCGCTACCCACTGGGCCACCGTGCCGCCCTGTTGTCGTTGTAGAAATAACGTTCTCTCCACAGCTCTGAGCAGCGCTTTGTGACCGTCGGGTAAAAAAAGCGCTCTAGAAATGCAAATATTTTTTTATTACTTACTGTCAGCCGCTAGCCGAGCTGCACACCCAGGCGTTCTTGGTCGCCGGCTCAGTGCTCCCACTCGGAGTCCCATGGAACCCCCCCCCCCCGTCGCTCGCTAATTGACCCGGAGTGCCGCCCCTCGCCATTGTGTTGAGAAACCATGTGATGGAGCCGTTTGTTATCCCTCGCGGCGTCACAGCGAGATGCCCGAGATGATCGAGAGCGGGGCGACGCCGCGCGCGCAGCCTGTCACGAGATCGCCTCTCTTCTTTTTTTAGATCCCCTCTCGAACGGACGAGACAACGCGAAACTGGAGATGCGACTGGGGCTTGGGATGGCTGGGCTGTGGTGACTGGGGGGGGGGAGGGGGTCGCCGGGGGCAGGGAGAAAACCCAGGGTCACGGCGTGCACGCGGCTGACTCTTTACAACGCGCCGATGTCGGTGCTCACGGCGCGGTGCGTGCGTGCGTGCGAATTTCTCTTAAGAAGCCTGGTGATGCCTCCAATGTGGGAGACGGAACATCGCGAGCGACAGAGGAGGAGCTCTTGACAATTCTCAGCATATTAGTCATGGCACATGACTGTGCACAGCGACCCGTGTTCGTGGCCCCAGCCCGATGTAGGCGCAGTGCGAGACCGTGCATTCTCATCTCATCTCATTGTCAGAAACCGCTTAGTCCTATACAGGGTCACGGTGAAGCCGGAGCCCATCCCGGCATTTTGTTCATCATCATCATCAAAACCTGCTTCATCCTGTACACGATCGCCGGAGGGAGGGGGCGCAACCTATCCCGACAGACAGAGGGCTCAAGGCAGGGCTATACCCAGGTTGTGACCTCAGTACATCGCAGGGCACAGCTGGAAATTTACTCAGCAGGACAATAAACCGAGGCAGCAGCGTTTCTTTGGAGGGTGGGAGGAAGCCGGAGTACTCGACCAAAACCCACACGGACATGGGAATAGAGAGAGAAAACACGCAAACTCCACGCAGATTGGCACCGGAGCCTGGAACCGAACCCAGGTCTTGTTGTTATGAGGCGACAGTGCTACTAACTGCGCCACCGCGCCGTCCTGTAGTGTATTCATAATAATAATTATTGCATTGTATTTCTTATCACTGTTGTATCCTTGTGTTAATATCCTGCTCGACGAAAGTCTCCCTCCACAGTGAGTCGTGGACGGTTTCATTATGACCATACTTCACCACGCTGTGTACGGGTTCGTGATTTACGAGAACCAGGAGCAGTTCAAATTTCGTTCGCAGACTGATTTGGAAAAAGAATCGAGACGGTGTTTCCCTATGAAGCCAAGCTGTGTAAATACTATAATTGGTAAATCGGCACTTTGCATATTTGCGATGATGTTGTTATATTTGCCAATGATTGCGCAGATAGAATTTCCTACAACACATTGACGTCTGAAATAGGACCTGGGCCACACAGCCTGGAGGCAAGCCGCGTTGATAAGTACGGGTAGAGGATGGTCAAACAATAACAGCCTCCTTTCGGTACTAAGTGGTCGTAACGGCGCCAGAGCCAGTGCCAGGCGTGGAGCGGAGTGCCGAATGCTCCCTGAGATGTATGAGGGTGAACTGATACGGATGCAACCATGAGATGAAGATTGAATCAGACGGCATAAGAGACGGGCAGCACGGTGGCCCAGTGGGTCGCGCTGTCACCTCACAGCAAGAAAGACCCGGGTTCAAATCTCTGCCCGGGTGCCTCTATGTGTGGAGTTTGCATGCTCTCCCCGTGTCCGCGTGGGTTTTCGCCGTGCAATCCGGTTTCCTCCCACAGTCCATAAGCATGCTGCTGCATAAGTTAATTGGCTCGCAGACTAAATTTCCCGCAGTGTCCGGTGATGGACTGGCATCCCATCGTGGGTATATCTCTGCCTTGCGCCCTGTGTCTGCCGGAATAGGCTCCGGCTCACCGCGACCCTGTACAGGACTAAGCGGTTTCTGACAATGAGATGAGGCATAAGAGACAGAGGCAATGATCCCCCGCTCGCCTTCACAGATTTTAGGGTCAAGTGCTGTTTGCGAGCACCTGTACAAGCCAGCACGTCACGTGAGGTGGGTTGTGGCAAGCACCAGGCCCGGCCGCTTTTGTCTCCAGATGTTTACGGAGCGCACCATGTACTCATGGCGATGGACTGGCGTCCCGTCGTCGGGTGCATTCCTGCCTTACGCCCTGTGTTTCCGGGATAGGCTCTGGCTCACCGTGACCCGATATAGGATTAAGCGGTTTCAGATAATGAGATGAGATGAGACCATGTACTCATTTGAGGCTAAGTCGACCTCGGAGAGAGAGACTCGTGTTTGAGTGATCAAATCGTCACTGCTGTTGCCCACGAGCGAGATTCGAACTCGGGTCGCCTGGTACGATCCGCTGCGGTATGAAGTCGCGCACACAATTGGAACGTATCGTGGGGCTAAACAGAACGTGAGAGAGATGACTGTATCTTGTGTAAGTGTAAAAAAACAAATCCAGATTTTGAATAATGGTTGTTCCAGACACACGTGTTTTTTTTTTTAAACACAGCTGCCTCGTAAAGGGGCCTATCCTAGAAAACGAGGACAGGTCCCATAGCACAACGCCTATTTATATATACTGTATATTTTTTTATTTACATATATTGTATTTTTTAGTGTTAAGGCCGCACAGTGGTATTGGCAAGTGCCGTCGAAACATGCCTTTGCCAAAGTTGCCCCAACATCTCAGCAGCCAGGCTGCAGCAGGAGGGGGGTGGGGGAGGGGATGGGGGAGGGGATGGTTCCTTCTCGTCAGACTGGTTCGGCTTCTTTGGAAACCCACATTTTGTAAAACATTTAAATAAAAACCCAGAGGGGGTGGGGGGGGCAGGTATCTCTGAGAGAGGAGCGGTGGAGTGACATTCCTCCTCCTCCTCGCTCACCGCCAGAGGCGGCCAAACCAGTGCGTCGAGATCTCAGCCAGGTTCTGCAGGGACAACCGCCGTTGCCACCTCGCAGGCATAAAAACCCGGGACGGATCGTGAATGATGGGGTGAAGAGACGACGCGAGGGAGGACTGTACCCGTACAACATGGGCCACCTGGCTTCCGACCGCCGTTTAAATCTCTCAAAACAGCCATTCTCAACCGGTAGCTTGCGATTGTTTCAATACCAATGGGTGTGCAATGTGATGTAAGAAATGTAATAAAGAAATGTGTGTAAACTTGAACTTGAACGAAAGAAGGTTTATTGAACAATAATAATAATTGCATTTACATAGCGCTTTTCACCCGAGGGTCACAAAGCGCTGCGCAGAGCTGCGGAGAGAACGGCGCGGCAACAACAATGGCATTAGAACGGAAAATCAGCAACAAACAATTTTTTCGTGTTTGTCTTTTAAATATACACATCGTTGCCAAACTGTGTATATTTGAAAGAGATATGAATGCGCAAATGAACAATAAAGTGGTCAATTAAATGGGCGTCAAAAGGCACCCGGGCCACGGTCGTGTACCTGTACCTGGAAAGAACACAGGCGCTGAATGACTTGTTCCAGGAAAAAAAAAAACCTTTTAGATTTCCCTTGGCCAGCTAACTGATACAGGGGGACGATCCTAGCGAAAACCGGGACAGGTGGCAACCCCGACAACCCGTAGAATTTGCTGTCACCACCCCAGAGGTATTAACAAAACACCAGAGGCACAGTGACAAGAAGATACCAGAGGCAGAGATATTTAAAAAATAGCCTCATCTCATTTCATTGTCAGAGCCGCTTAAGCCTGTACAGGGTCGCGCTGAGCCGGAGCCTATCCTGGCAGACACAGGGCGCAAGGCAGAAATATACGCACCATGGGACGCCAGGCACTGCGGGTAATTTAGTCTTCAAGCCAATTTACCTATGCAGCAGCATGTTTTTTGGACTGAGAGGAAAGCGGAGTGCCCGGCGAAAACCCACGCAGATACGGGGAGAACATGCAAACTCCACACAGAGAAGCACCCGAGTCGAGGTTCGAACCCAGGTCCTTCTTGCTGTGAGGCGACAGCGCTACCCACTGGGCCACCGTGCCGCCCCACGTCCAATCTTCTTGCCATAATATCAACCAGGACACGTGGAAAACGCAGCGAGCAATTGCTCGCTGAAGGAATTTTTTTCTGCAGGAAAAGTAACTTAAGACACTTCACGACGAATGAGAATTGCTCCCAAGAGCTGCCCGTTCGGGATTCCCGTGTCGAGCGTTCCTCCACCCTCCTTTGCGACGTTTTGGCTCCCGCGCTGAAGGCATCATCAGGCTTGTTTAACGTCCGTCGTCTCGTTCAGAAGACTCCAATGTGGGAAGCGATACGTCTCGAAAGAGTGAGGAGGAATGCTCGACACGGCTCTCTCGAAAACTCTAAATCCCCTCGGTTAAACGGGCGATGAGCAGAAACAGTAATCAAAGAGTTGAGTGCCTTATAATAAGTGTTGGAGACTCCACATTCCCATGACAGAGGCAGTCGATCTGTAGATAGTCTACCTGTCCCCTCCTGCACAGCGCTATCTGTCATTGACCCCCAGGAGACAATGGGGCGAGATGACCCCCAAGGGAGGTTCAGACCGCACAGCCCCGCGATTAAACGTTTTCCTACTCTCGCCGCTTCTGCCAACCGCGTGGGGAGTCTGGCACCCAGATGCCGCCCTCGCCAGGTGGCCCCGAGCGCGCACCCGGCGTTTCTCCAAAAGTTTCGCGGTTCGCTTCCCGCTCTGCGCCCTGGTCAATACGGCGGGTGTATTCAAGCGTACAGCACGCGCCGTCTGCAGTGGGCGTTCAGCGAAATATCATCCCTTTGTGACACCGCGATCAAGCTGTCTAGTCGCGTGTCGGCGCCGTGGCATTACCGTGCCCAATTTGAATAATTACACCGCAAATGAAGCAACTGGGATTACAGGAAGATACGTGGCGTCGGTTACGTGGTTCGGGTAAATGCTCCTGTGACCGGCAATGGGCTGGCATCCTAATCCAGGTGTAGCCCTGTCTTGTGCCCTGTGTCGACTGGCATAGGCTCAGATTCAATGCAACACTTTGTGAGATTAAGCAGGCACTGTTAACGCTATGGGTACTTTTTTGCCAGTATACAAATACAAGATTACAATAGGTTTTACCGTATCTGGCGATTATGCAGGTGTTAAGATCTTAACACCTGCATAATCGCCAGATAGGTAAAACCTATTGTAATCTTGTATAAGCAGGCACTGATGAGCAGTGAACGAGAGCCACACACTACTGCAGACTGCGTCTAACAAATAACATCCTCCTACAGCGCAAATACAGTACTGTTCAGTACCACATTTTCACAGGAAATCCGGTTCAGCGAGTCAGTCGGTTCGTTGAGATCTTGCCTCGAGACTCACGCCTGCTCTTGAAGACGTTATGAGATTATATTTTATTTAAAATAATAATAATATTTACATATCCACAGAGAATTTCAACCGACAGTCGCAAAGCGCTGCACAGAGCTGTAGAGAGAACGGTATGTTAACAACAGAATAGATCAATTAAGCAAAATAATCCTGAGCAGGCGCAGGCCAATAGCGAGCCATCACCCAAGAACACAGCAGTGAACAGCATCAACAGTCCTAGTCAGAAGACTTGAACGCCTTTAGGAACGAGTCTTGAGACGAGATTTGAAGATGTCCAAGGACTCAGCTGACCTAATCTTCACTGAAAGGGAAGTTTCAGAGTCTGGTAGCAGCCCGCGAGAAGACTCTGGCAGCCATCGAATGGAGATGCGATCTGGGCACATGCAGCAAACCCGTACTGCAGAATCGAAGTTGTCTTCAGGAGGGTGCCTGAAATAGACCACGGATGTATGTTGGAGCAGCGCCAGTGAGAGCTTTGTAGGTGAGAAGGAGGATCTTGAATTTAATCCTGTATTTAACCGGTAGCCAGTGGAGAGACGCCAGCACTGGGGATATGTGATAGTGGATGGGAGTGCGGGTGAGTCGATTCGTGAAGGGATGAAGATGTGTATTAACTTCTCAGCATCGGAGGTTGACGGGATGGAAATAGGCTACTTTCGTCACCCTGTTGATGTGTGTAGCTGAGTGAGGAATTAAGAGCCACTCAGAAACTCCGGAATAAACGTCATGTAAATTGCGGTCTCTAAAGAAACTCGAGGGGTTTTCCCGCATACAGTACAAATGTGAGTCGATGGCTCATTCTGACCGGAATCAACAATCAGTCTATAGCTCATTGATAATAAACTGTTTTTGACCTTTGTCGATGGCTCATTTTGACCGGAATCAACAATCAGTCTATAGCTCATTGATAATAAACTATTTTGACCTTTGACCTATATTTTGAAAACCGTGATTTTTCAAGAGCGTCTGCGCACCCACGCGGTGCGGTTTTAATCCTCCCGGCAAGAGCCTCTTGAACGGTCAGACAAAGAAAATCGCAAGGCTTTCATCTTCCGTGAAACGTGTGGACAGTATCGCTCAATCGCATCCGCTGCACGAACCACGCGGGCAGCGTCAGCAGCGCACGCGGCGGCCGGGGCTCGTTGTGCAGATGGGAAATGAGAAACGTACCCAGCCGCAGCTTGCAGCTTGCCCGAGTGAGTGGGTGGGTGGGTGGGTTGGTGGGTGGGTGAATGGGTGGGTGAGTGGGTAGATGGGTGAATAAGCAAGTT
>JAZEWT010000010.1:9056005-9071026 GCA_036362905.1 Mordacia mordax
GCCCGTTGAAGCTCCGAGTCGCAGTCTGCAAAACGACAAAACGACAAACCGGGCGAAGCGCAATCGCCGGTAGTGGCAACATGTGTGGAAAGAATGCGACCACATTTGTTAAAGAGCAACAACAGGGCCCCGAGCCTCTCACCTCGCACAGAGCGCGCGTGTGTGTAGCGCGAGTGCGTGCCGCCGCCGCCGCCGCCGTCGCCGCCGCCGCCGCCGTCACCACCGCCGTGTCGCAAGCGGCATCGCATAACCTCCGCGTCGCGTTTCGACAAAACCGCAAGAGCGCAGCGCTGTGCCCGCGGCCGCGGCGGACGGAGGAATGGTCCCTTTGGCCACTGCGTGCGAACACCGCGCCGCACTGGGAAGGAAGCGGCCGCGCCAACTTTGAGAGAAGCCCATCACACGCCTCACGATTGCCTCGTCAGGCGCGTGGAGAGCATGACCACTCGATGCGGATAGCTCGAAGTAACAGCCAGAGAGCGAGAGAGAAGCGATTCTCAACACACATCATTGCTCGCACGGACATTCGGCGATGCGAACGCAAGTTTGACGTCAACACTAACCGGACTAATGTCTCAGTGCAGAGAGGACAAACGGGATGGCTCGTTTCGTCACCCTGGAGAGAGAGAGAGAGAGAAAGTTAAAGGTTTGATAATGGAACAGTGATCTGGTCGAGGTTTCTCTTTTTTTTTCTTCTGGAGAGCAGCTCCAGAGACATTGCCAATAGAATTGATACGCGTGCAAGCTAGCGGATGATATTAATTGTTGCTTCATGAACCGAAGCGGTGGCGATTCGGCAGTTGACAGCACTGCACCTCGACAGTGGTGGTGACCGGTGTCTGTACCAGGCACCCCCCACCCCACCCACCTTTCCCTGCGCTAAACCGCACTGGTAGATCATGAGGAAGTATGGTCACAATATTATCTCCCCCCCCCATACACGTTCAATTCACCTTTACCTTGTCTGCGCCTTAAGCTCAATTTACTGCCCCCGACGTTTGTTCGAGCGAAGATTTTTTTTGCGATTTGAAATAGGGTCGCCCCCAAAAATATGTTTTTACTGAGGGTACCAAAATAGGGCAGCCCCACCAACGTAATAAAACACTCGCGTTGCCTGAGCGCTGGCAGGGAAAAACGCTTTCAGCAATAATTTAGCAGGGATCCGCCTAAACGGCCAAATGAAAATGTGGAAACACGTGCAACGCTAACGGAACATGTTACACCAACACAAATAATTAGGGTAAATGTTTAAGTAGTGACTCCGGCCTTTGGGAACAGCAAGATACCTAATATTGTTTACCTAAACACACTGAAAGGCTGCTGTGTTGCCGATTTATGATGGGTTTGTGTTCCTGCAGGTTTCCTCTATCCGAAGAGAAATTGAGCAATAATTCATCCTGTTAACATCACCACGACACAGATATACTTACTGGTGATAAAACGTTCGCAAACCCTTTAGAATTTTCTCTACTTCTGCATAATTTCACCTGAAATATGACATGATCGCCATCTAAGTCCTAATAATAGACAAAGAGAGCCTGATTAAACAAATAACATTCAAAATAATCCACTTATTCATTTACTTACTGAGCAAAATGATCCAACATTGCATTGCAAGTATGTGAAACTTTTAGAGTAACTGCTGGCACCCCCGTGAGCAGCAATAATTTCTACCAAATGTTTCCTGCATCTGTTAATCGGTACTGCATATCGGCTTGGAGAAATGTTGGCCCCATGCCTCCTTAAAGAACTGCTTCAACTCAAGGAGACATTGAAGCACAACAGTTCGATTGGGTAAAGGTCTGGACTTAGCCATTCCAAAATGCTAAACATCTTATGCGTCAGCCATTTTGTTGTAGATTTACTTGCGTGTTCGGGATCGTTGTCTTGCTGCACGATCCACTTTCTGTAAAGCTTCATCTCGGTCAGATGCCCTGACATTCTCCTCTAGAATTTGATGGTACCATCAAGAGTTCAAAATTCCGACAATGACGGAAAGCCATCCACGTCCAAAGGCAGCAAAGCAGCCCCACATCATGGTACTTGCACCACCATACGTCACGGTTGGGATGAAGTTCTTATGTTGGAATGTTTGTCATTCAGTCAGTATCTGTACCCCCTTAATCCTATACAGGGTCGTGGGGGGGGGCTGGAGCCTATCCCGGCAGTATACAGGGCGCAAGGTTAACCCTAACCCTATACCCAGGATGTGACGCCAGCACATCGCAGGGCACTTTTTGGAGGGGGGGAAGCAATTTATTCAGCAGGCCAATTAACCTAGACAGCAATATTTCTTTAGAGAGTGGGGAGGAAGCCGGAATACCTGACAAAAACCCACACGGACACGGGGAGAACATACAAACTCCGCACAGAAAGGAGTCTGAGCTGGGAACCGAACCCAGGACCTTCTTGCTGTGAGGCAGCAGCACTACTCACTGAACACCACACAGCCCCGGAATGTTTCTTAGAGAAGCCAAAACATTCGACGTTCGACTCCACTGTCCACAAAACATTCCACCAACAGCCTTCTGGACCATCCAGGTGGTCTTTGGCAAACTCGAAATGAGTGGACATCTTCTTTTCAGAAGACAGTGGTCTCCTCCTTGCTATCCTCCCATGACCACCATTATTGTTCAGTGTTTTCCTGATGGACACACAAGAGACTTGTAGTTCCTTAACTGTTAACCCTTGAATTCATTGTGACCTCCTGGATTCTTGTACTCGTTGCTCTTGGGGTGAGTTTCACGAGACGACTATTCCTGTGATGAGTGTTGAATCCTCTCCATTCCTACACTACCTGCCTGACAGTGGATTGGTTGAGCCCAACATATGTAGAAATGGTTTTAAACCCTTTTCCAGACCGATGAGCATTGACAACTCTTTTTCTGAGGTCCTCAGAAATGTCTTTTGATCAGGGCATGACATAAATCTGAGGTGAAGACAGACCTCTGATGGTGACGACCAGAGTATATGTTTTTCATATAGGACTGGGCCACCCAAACTTACTCCTGATTGTCATCCCATTCATTGAAATAACTGGACTCGAATTACCCCCTTAACTGAGGTGATTAAAGTTGAGGTTCACAAACTTTTTCTGACAAAGCAATTGAATGTTGGATATTTTTTCTCAATAAGTAAATGAAAACATAGCTGTACTAATGACCCACAGAACGCCCGAGGATGCCTCCAACGTGGGAGTCGAAACGTCGAGCAGGAGAAAGGAGGAGCGATTGACGCAGTTATGCTGAAAGAGGAGCTTTTTGAAAGAAAAAACAGCTGTTTTGTGTTTGCCATTTGCCTAATCCGGTTAACTTTATTATTTGGACTAAAATGAAGGAAGATCTGATTACATTTTAGGTCAAATTTATGCAAAAATATTTTTAAAATTCCAAGAGTTCATTAACTCTCACCACTGTCCAACAAAGACTCCATGGGCTCACAAAATATAGATTTTTTTGTGGAATGTACGAGGCCTATATTTTGGCATGTCAAACCTCAGCTAGAGAGCAAACATGCAAGGAATTCCTAAAATAATTGTAACGAAGTGTCTATATGTACTGATGTAGGTTTTCATGACTCGATGCATGATGCCTGGGGGCATCTTCAGGCATTCTGAGGATGCTACCAAACGCGGGTGACGAAAACGTCACGAAGGAGAGAGGAGGAGCGCTCGATATGGCTATCCCGAAAAAAATTGCTTTGGAAGTTTGTGAATGTCAGGAGAGACCCACACAGTCTCGATATGGCTTAATCAGTGGTGTCCTGTACTGGGATCTGTGGGCAATGCCATGAAAGGAGCTGAATTCAATTGCATGTTGTGTAACCAGGTCAGAACTCAAGCATCCAGTATAGGAGTTTCTTTGACAAGAGTGGAAACCTCGAGGCCAGCCACAGGACACACTGGCAGACTGTCTCTCAGTTGAATGCTTGGAAATACCAGGGAATCCCCCAGGAGGCACTAGAGTCCATCGCTAGGGAAAGGAAGGTCTCCCCTACTTGGCACACTGCTGTTGCAACACCCTCCGAAAGAAGCAGAATTTTGAGGATTGCTTTGAAAAACTGCTCTTTCAGGAGAGCCGCGTCGATCGCTCTCCCCTCTCTCCACCTCGCGACGTTTCGCCTCACACGTTAGAGGCCTCACACTTTAGAGGCATCTTCAGGCACAGAGAGTCCCGAGAGAGTAGCTTTTCGAAGCAATCATCACGCATCGAGCCGTGAAAACCTACATCAAGCAGAATTTTGAAAATAAATGGAAAGATTTAGACGAGTGCCCTGGGTCACGGAAATTACAGCAGCGATAAAATACGGTATAGTACAACCATAAATAAGTTATAAATCGGAGCATAATCTGCCAAATAGAAATCAGAGCAACGAAATCATTAACATTCGGTAAGAGATCGAATACACTGTGTCTTCCTCGAATATTTCATGAATTTCTGCAATAAAGGCGATAAAGACTTTTAATAATGAGGTCACTTTCAACGGTAACTGTAGAGGCCCTTCGTGCGTGCGAATAAACTCGAAGTACCCAGACCAAAACCACTGGAAATCCCACACAGATGTGTTCATGAATCCAGTTCCCACCCCACAAGCTACAAATCCAGGGAGTTACGCAAAGCTCTTTGACTGGAGCCATCAACGCCAGTTAACTCCGCCACAACAGTGACCACAGCAATTGCTGAAGAGAGTTTTGATTCTGTTGTCCGCGTCATGGCTTGGTTTTTAAAACTCTGCAAAAACAACTTTGCGTAGATACACAGAGCCTCTGACGGTAGTGGCAGGCTTCCAAATAACAAACCGGCCATTAGATGTCTGGCTGGGAAACAAGCACGTTATGACAAGCGTTATAACCCTCTAAAACTGTGCATATCAATGCTTTCCAACGTAAGTGTAGGTGCTTACGCCCAAGATTGACTTGTCCACCCGGCATTAAGTGGGTGGACACACGGTTAACGCTCGTGAGCCATCACCCATTACAGACGCAGCATCTCATACAAAATTGTGTTGCTATCGAGGCGATTCCCAAGAGAAACCTCGCCACGTTGAACATGTTAAAGGGCTAATGAAACCGTTTTATATTTGTGGTTGAAATGTATAGCGGCAAGGTGGCCCGGTGGGTAGCGCTGTCGCCTCACAGCAAGAAGGTCCCGGGTTCGAATCTCGGCTCGGGTGCCTTTCCGTGTGGAGTTTGCGAGTTCTCTCCCCGTGTCCGCGTGGGTTTTCGTCGGGCACTCTGCTTTCCTCCCACAGTCCAAAAACATGCTGCTGCGTAGGTTAATTGGCTTGCAGACTAAATTGCCTGCAGTGCCCGGTGATGGACTGGCGTCCCATCGTGGGTATATCCCTGCCTTGCGCTCTGTGTTTGCCAAGACTAAGCTGTTTCTAGCAATGAAAGGAGATGTATTTCACTATTGTTGACTCGTTTAGCTTATACTGATGTCCCCCTTATGTATATTAATGTCTTGTAATTTTTTTCATGCTTTCGTTGGCTTGTAAAGAGTATCGTTTGAGTATTCCTTCGAAAAGCTGCTCTCTCGGGACAGCCGCGTCGATCGCTTCCTCCCTCCACCTCGTCACGTTTCGCCTCACACGTAAGAGGCATCCTCAGGCACAGATGTCGGGAGGTGGAGAGAGGGAGGGCGATCGACGCGGCTGTCCCGAGAGAGCAACTTTTTCAAAAGCAATCATCATGCATCGAGCCGTGAAAACCTTCATCATTACAGAGTATCGTTCGATGATTTGTTTTTTAAGTCTGCCTTACATTAAATTAATTATTATTATTACAATGCTTGCGAACATGCGTGCACTGTGCTGGCAGCTTGCCCATCGCGACGCACGCGTGTCATTCATTTTTTCACCACTTAAATGTTACATTTAAAATCATAGCTCGTGTGACTGGATCCCTCGGCATGTTTGTGCACACAAATAACTGTGCACAAGTAGAAATACAAAATATTATTATTATCTCCTACTTTGCATTCAAATGAATAGTGCAAGGTGACTTTTTGACTCTACCTCCTCTCGGCCCTTGTGGAGATGCACTCTTTGCTGATAAACGGTCACGATTTCGTATCGTCTCATCTCATGGTCAGAAACCGCTTCGTTCTCTACAGGGTCGCGGTGAGCCGGAGCCTATCCCGGCAGACACAGGGCGCCCTGTGATTTCACATCGTTTGCTGCATAAGACTCTCTTGATTGGACCGAAAATGTCAAAACAAGTCCACTCAGCTCTGCTTGCTGAAACAAATATTGGCGAAGTCCCCCCTACAACAATTAAACCGTTGTGAATTTTTGTTTAACCATTTCTGGCAATTGTTATGGTCTTTAAAAAATATCAAGTCAACGCTTTTCGCAAAGTGTCAAGTTTGCGACAAACACACATGCTTGTGCCAGCACATGCAAATAAAACGTTTTAATAATGTATGCATTGCACTGGAAAATTAAAGACTCTTTAAAAATGCAAATATTATTATTGTAAGCGAACCTGACCGAGTATAACCGGCTGATATCAGTGACATTGAATAACGCAGTAATCTACATAACTCTCCTGGCTTTATAGAACACCGATGCATTTATTGTATTGTAACATTGAGGTACACACAAGCAGGGCTTTTATTATTATTATAGTCACTGTGCCCTGTATAGCGACGCCGTTAGTGCGTTGCTGTCTGTACCGGGAGACGAGCCAGCGAAGGGGGATCCGAACCGGTCCCGAGCAGACCCATCTGCACAAACCCGCAGGAACCAGCGTTGTGAAGTATGGTCAAACGACTCCCATGGCGAAAATGACGTCCAAAAAGGCCTGGCTCCAGCAGTGGACTGTGAAAGGTATTAGTATTATTACTGCAGCAATAGCCTGGTTTTTTTTATTGTGTTATGCATATTGTTACGTTGATCCGTTCGGACGTTGTTGGTGTCACAGGAATCCCGTATCCAGAGCTTGCAAGCTTACTTGGTACTTTCTGCTGTAATAATACGCACCTATCTATGTGGTGATTGGCGTAGCTTGTGATAACATCCAACACGTACTACACATACGGGCGCGCAGGTAAATATGTATATGTATAAACATGCAGTGTGCGACTTCGTGTATTGGATTGCTGTCGAGGAAAGTGAGTGGGCGAGGGCCTGATGCACCGCAAGAGGCGATGGTGGCCAACGGTCAAGAATAACGATGGCATGGCAGCCAAAAGCATCCAACCCATTCCAGAGGTCATCCAACGCAGAGATAAAAATGTAACCGTGTTAGCTGTAGTGCTACAGCGCAGAATCAAGCCTGACAGATGATCGTTTGGTTTGGGCAATGATAACGACCAACTGTGTAAGTCGCCTCGGATAAGAACGTCCGCTAAACGGTAAACAATAACGATATGCGATTCAGTTCGAAGTGAATTAGACATTGAATTGCCGAGAGTTGGTGAACTGCAGATGCAACCTCCCCATATACCCATCCACTAGTTTCATATGTTTGGGACAGTGTGGAGTTCCACGGTCAGTGACTTTGTGGTCATGGCCACAGTTGCGCAGACGTACAAGGTCTCATTTTCCAAGGCGTTCACCCAAATGTGGATCGCCCGTGACCATGATGACAATGATGAGGACACGTTGTTCGCTTAACCATTTGATTGAATATGCACTGCCGTGAATATGGCGCGGGCACACAAAAATACATGCTGCGTGTCACTTTTTCGTTTACCATGAACCGCGCCCAACATTCTGGCTCGTGCAAACTGAACTTTGAGTCAATGCTCGTAAAAAGTACCGTAGTAATCGGGTTACAACACGCAGATGCCACCACCTATAACCCCACAGTGTTTAAAGCAAAAGTTATGGGCGCGGCTTATAATCCAGTGGGTGTCCTGAGGTCACAATCATAGATATTAATAAATACGTTCACATGTAATGTCCATTCTGTCAAGGCACCGATGATGGGTGAGGGCCTCGCCAAAGCCATGCGGGTCGTGGGAAATCTTAAACCTGCCCACGTTACGTCGTGTATTTCAACACGCTGGTCGGTGCCCGAGTTGGTGAAGGGAGGGAAACACATTTTTATCATCATCATCATCATAAATACCTGTTTAATCTTGTATTGCAAGGGGCCGGAGCCAATTTAAGCAGACAAGAGGACGCTGACGGGGCTATACACAGATGTGACGCAAGTGTATTGCAGGGCACTGGGAGCAATTTAATGAGCAGACCATTAATCTAGGCAGATTTTTATTAGCAATGCATATTAACGCTCACAGTATTCATTCAATGCCGAAGGGATTCACTTGAAGAGAAAACAACTCAGAGGCGCGAGGAGAAATCCCACAGGGAGGTATTGCATCCCACGGAATATATTATAATGTTATTGGTCCATTAATTACGGAGGTCTTTATTTTTTTCAGCTGTGTGAGGAAACCGGAGAACCCTGAGGAAGCGCACGTAGAACTGGGGTAAAGAACAACACAAACCCCACACAGGAAGGCGCCCGTGCCGAGTATCAAACTACCTCGGGCAGGACCTTATTTCAACGAAGCGCGGATGCTGCTACTGCATAGACACCCTGGCCGCACCACTGCGCCACCCTACATCGGCGTGGGAGCATAGAAGTGCAGTACAACAATAGATGTTGCTCCACCGCCAACTATTACGTACGCAGAGCCCACGACACGTGTGGGTGCGTATTGCGTAGCCACTCGCACAAGGGGCTGTACGAGGTCTGCATAGTCATTAGAATTGGGATGAGGTGGGGACAAATTCCGGTTGGTCGAGTCCTTGGCATACCAGCCTCACATGAACATATGCTAAATGCCGTTCTCTCTGCAGCCCTGTACAGCGCTTTGTCACCCTCGGGTGAAATGCGCTCTATAAATACAATTATTGTTATTATTATTATTATATACTCGCTCAAATTTAAACAAGGACATCGCGTGTGGGAGGAAACGAGAGACAAAAAAACCCCATAGCAAACGATTAGCGATTTAGTGCATTAAAAAAAAACCTCCACTGAAGCAGTATCACACTGGGGCCATGTGATAGCCATAGTCTGCAAGGTACACAGCACTTGTACCACGTACGTAGTCTTCCAGGCCCAGCTTTGTCTGCCGAGTGCTCATGTGAGCGGACGCTTTTCCGGGTGATTTAGTAATAAGGAGACACATACGGGACACATGTCGGCGTAGTTATATTTACCTGCTCATACAGAGAGGCACAAGAAACTACCAACAAACACAGGTCGATGGCATTATTACAAGCTTAATAAAAGTGGCCTCTGACGGGACACGTCGCCAGGAGGGATAATAGACGAAAATTAAGAGTAATTATTGAGCAGCAGCCAAATAATGGAACGCGTCCCAGAAGCACATTGACCGAGATGGAGCGATGAAAATCACTGCGTGGAGAGGTGCTGGGTGGGTTCTGGGCACCGCGGAATCGTCCTTCCCGTCCTTGAGACGGAATTCCAGCAGTAGATAGACCATGGGTGATGATTTACGCTCACAGCACCAGCTCGTAGTTTTGGAAATGCTTACACTGCGCGTCTACGGCACGCAGGTGTGACAACGAGCTTAGAAGGCGCACGTGACTAATCATCGGTCACGATTTTAAAGCCACTTAAACGCCTCAAACAATTTAAACACCAAGCACTCACAATCCACTGGTGGATTAAATCCACCCTACGCAATGTCGGCTGTGTGTCTTCATTTATCCATACTTCACCACGCTGGCCAACGCGGATTGAAATACAATGAGAAAAAGGCAAATAGGACTGGTTGTGATAGAACTTTATCACCGATGTTAGCCGTGGCCTGGAATCGAACTCAAGGCGGTTGTCTTCGTGGCACAGCGAGCTACTTACCACATCTGTGCCACAGCTGCACACACACACACGATCACAGCTCACCCATACCTTGCACTAAATCACATAAGTTTAAAGAAAACACACACACAAATAAATGTACGAACTTGTATGTTAGTCACACAATCGCACCTTACCCAGTATCTGTTTCCGTCGCTCCGTGTGAGGCTGTTCAGTATAAACCCACTCGAAATCAGTTCGCGTGACCCTGTTCCCCATGGCTTCCACGTTGTCGGGTCTCTGCGTCCAGGTGCGCTCTGCCGAGTCGATTCACACGGGTAAGTGATCGAGGCTTCGAGTTGGAGGACTTATGGAGGGGCGGGACTTACAGACGCGGCTTGCAGAGGTGTGGTTTTGAACTTTGAGCCAATCACACGTCACCCACAAGCGCACGCAACTCACTCGCACGCCGCCGACCGCGCACTACCCGAGCACAACCACACCTTACCAGCTGGGCCACTGGTTTCCGACTCAGCGGCACGGTGGTGGCCCAGTGGTGGCCCAGTGGGTAGCGCTGTCGCCTCACAGCAAGAAGGTCCCGGGTTCGAGTCTCGGCTCGGGTGCCTTTCTGTGTGGAGTTTGCATGTTTTCTCCCCGTGTCCACGTGGGTTTTCACCAGGCACTCCGGTTTCCTCCCACAGTCAATAAGAACACGCTGCTGCATATGTTTAATTGGCCTGCAGATTAAATTGCCCGCAGTGCCCGGTGATGGGCTGGCGTCCTATCGTGGGTACATCCCTGCCTTGCGCCCTGCGTCTGCCGGGATGGGCTCCAGCTCACCGCGACCCGAAACAGGACTAAGCGGTTTCTAACACTGAGATGAGATTTCCTACTCCATCAATCAATCACACATCGCCATCCACAAAGCCCCCACGAAAGTGACTCACCGCACAAAACACAAAACCCACATAACAATAACTGCAAATGCCCACTCGTACACACTCACGCACTTCTTTTGCTGTACGTTAATCTGCCTTTGGGTTTAATGCGTTGTTACGTTGGTCATTACGGACGTTTGTAGTGTCCCAGGAATCCCGCATCTAGAGCTTTGCAAGGCCACCGAATACTTCATCTCATCTCATTATCTGAAACCGCTTAATCCTATATAGGGTCACGGTGAGCCGGAGCCTATCCCGGAAACACAGGGCGTAAGGCAGGAATACACCCGACAACGGGACGCCAGTCCATCGCCGGGCATTGCGGGACAATTTTAGTCTGCGAGCCAATCAACCTATCCAGGAGCATGCTTTTGGACTGTGGGAGGAAACCGGAGTACCCGGCGAAAACCCACGCGGACACGGGGAGAGCATGCAAACTCCACACAGAAAGGCACCCGAGCCGAGAGATTCGAACCCAGGACCTTCTTGCTGTGAGGCGTCAGCGCTAACCACTGGGCCACCGCGCCGCCCACCGAATACTTTGTGCCGTAATTATAAACATCTATCGAATGAGTAATTTTGACTTTAGAATGAGGGGCGGCGAAATGGCGCGGTAAGTTGAGCTGCTACCTCACAGCAAGACCGTGCCAGGTTCGGCTCCCGGCTCGGGCGCCTTTCTGTGTGGAGTTTATGTGTTCTCCACGTATCCAAGTTGGTTTTCGCCGTGTACTCCGGTTTCCTCCCATCGTCCAAAGACACGCTGCTGCTTAGGTTAATTGGCCTGCTGAATAAACTACCCCCAGTGCCATGCGATGTACTGGCGTCACATCTTGGGTACAGCCCCGCCTTGCGCCCTCTGTCTGCTGGGATAGGCTCCGGCCCTCCGCGACGCTGTGTAGGATTAAGCGGGTATTGATAACGATGATGAACGATAATGACAGTCATCAAACAATCCCTGTGATTGCATAAAAAAGGGATCCGCCCTTTCATAATATAACATAATAATAGTATATCCTTTGATAATTCAATACACCGTACGATTTAAAAACATCTCAAATGTTCGCGATCTTGCCATATCTCGGAAGCAACGCAGGGGTTTGAGCCTGGTTAATATTTAGATGGTAGGTTGCTTGAGATAAAAACCGTGTGTTTCGTCAACTTCGGCTCGCGAAAGCCACGAGAGCGTGATATTCAGTTGACAGATTCTTGAATACCATGATGCACCCACGCTGCTCACTGCGGCTTGGGTAAATGGAGGCTTAAGGACCGATTACGATATCAATCATCACCATCAGTAGCAGTGCACCTACGTTACACGAACATCGAATGTAATTGCTCCATCTCCCCGTTAGATGTCCTCTCTCGGACGCGATGCAATCATCCCTTGCTATGTTGATTAATCATTTCGCACCATTTCGTGTTGTACGCGATTTAAATAATGCACACTGCGTTGCCTTTTGCTTTGTGCAACGGCATTACTTTGTTGATTTTCCTGCCTTCACTAAGAGGGATGCGGTGTCCGTGGCTCACGTCTGCTCATAAATAATGTTTTTCTGTGGAGGGGCAACAGGGTAGCGCCGTGAGTAGCGCTGCTGCCTCACAGCAAGAAACCTCTCATCTCATCTCATTATCTGAAACCGCTTAATCCTATATAGGGGTCACGGTGAGCCGGAGCCTATCCCGGAAACACAGGGCGTAAGGCAGGAATACACCCGACGACGGGACGCCGGTCCATCGCCGGGCAATGCGGGACAATTTTAGTCTGTGAGCCAATCAACCTATCCAGGAGCATGCTTTTGGACTGTGGGAGGAAACCGGAGTACCCGGCGAAAACCCACGCGGACACGGGGAGAGCATGCAAACTCCACACAGAAAGGCACCCGAGCCGAGAGATTCGAACCCGGGACCTTCTTGCTGTGAGGCGACAGCGCTACCCACTTGGCCACCGTGCCGACCACCGAAACATCTCAACAACAAAATAGTTGTGGTTGGTGTTGACGCGCCGTTCTCTCCGCGGCTCTGTGCAGCGCTTTGTGACCCTCGGGTGAAAGGCGCTCCGCAAGCGCAATTATTAATTATTATTATCTCGCGAGAGTTCGCCGCGCCTGTGTGTGCTCTGCGATGCACCCAGCGTTAACCAAATCTCGCGATGTTTGGACCGAGTCCTCTCCCCCCCCCTCGCCATCCCCTCCACCCTGGAGGAAGCCGAGACGCTGGGAGCCTCCGGGGCAGCCAAGTGGGGGAGCCGGTGGGATCACTGGATTCCTCCGGGAGGCCAACAAGAGGCCGTCGGGTCCGTCCGAAGAGCTTGCGCCGTTCAAATACACCGGAACCACCGGGTCCGGTGACAGCTGGAGGCACGGGATCTACGCCATCGACAGCAGGCGGCCGCGTCAAGCTCGGCGAGCAGAGGAAGGCTGCCTTGTCAATCGGGGCACCACGTGAACTACCGGAGCTGGAGCCACCGAGGTCACTCGATCCAGCCAAGCAGCTGGAGGAGCGACGCGAGCCACGAGAGCCGCCGCGGGTGGAGCTGGAGCTGGAGCCGGAGACGCAGCCTCCGCCGGAATCGCCGTTCGGCTCAGCTGAATCAGCAGAACCACGCCGGCCACCTGAGCATCTGGATCTGTCAGAATCGAAACCGCTGGCTCCACCACAACCAACTGATCCACCGGAGCCCCGAGCGGAGATGTCGACACAGGACGGCCTGTACGTGACGGACGCCACCGAGATGCCCGCCGAGATCGTGGAACTGCACGAGATCGAGGTGGAGACCATTCCCGTTGAGGCCCTGGAGGGCATGGAGGTCGAAGTCCAGCACCTGGCGCAACACGAGCAGCAGGAGCAGCTGCACCATCTGGCGCACGTCGGCGGTGGCGTCATCTCCTTGCAGCCGCTGAGCAGCAGCGGCGACGACGTGGACGAGTTTGACGACGACGACCAGCACCAGTACCAGCAACATCACCACATCTTGGCCCATCACCTGCACCACGAGGTGATCCTCGTGCAGACTCATGAGGAGGTGGTCGGCGAAGAGCAGCTGGAAGTTTCCGCTTTCGATGACCACATCCTGGTGCCAGTGCCCCTGGCGATGACAGAAAATCGGGAGGCCGATGAGGACAGCGGTGGTGGTGGTGACGACGACGACGACGATGAAGATGAAGATGACCACGATGACGAGGGAACGCGGTACGCGGTGGTTCAGCAGCAAGAGGATGAGGACGACGACGAAGACGACGTTAGGGCCGGACAGCAGAAGCGTAAGCAGCATCTTCTGCTCGGGCGAGCGGCCTTCCCGTCGGGTGCTCGGAAGGCCGGCGGCAGGAAGACCGGCAAGAAGTCGCAGCTGTCGAGACGTGGTCAGCACGGCGAGACGGGAGCAGAGAGAAGCCCCCGACGCTGGGAGCAGAAGCAGGTGCAGATCAAGACTCTGGAGGGCGAGTTTTCCGTCACCATGTGGGCATCAGGTCGGTCCAAGCCTCGGGGTCAGGGGGTGAGTCTGAGACGTGGGTAAATGAGTAAGGCCCAGCGTGGTGAAGTATGGTCAAATAACTCCCCCCCCCCCCAACACCACCACCACAACCCACTCGGCGTGAGGAGGCCTTTGATCCAGCAGTGTTTTAACAAAAGTGCCGTTGTACATGTGGTTTAAAGCACTTGGTGTTAAGGTCCTGGGGTGAGTTTATTGTTGGGTCCTGAATCAGATTTGGGGTTTGTGTCCCAAATAGGGTTCAATATCCGGACTTGGGGTTGCGGTTCTGAGGTATTTGATTTGGGTTCAGTTGTGGTTTTGAGAGGATTGTTGAGGATTTGGACGAGGGAGAGGTTTGTTAATGTTTTGGGTGACGCTTTAGGTGGAGATACTACAGGCTTATTGTTTGGGATTCTAGTCAGGATGTGGAGGAATTGTTCCACGGTTGGTCATTATTTAGTTGGAAATTTGTAAGAGGTTATGGATTTAAACATTGGCCTCTTGTTCAGTCACGTATTGTTTTAATGTGTGGATTAAGGCATTGACTTTGAGTATGAGCTGTTCAGGTATTTGTGTTGTTCAGGTATTTGTGTTGGTCTGCGTGTCGGGACAGGTTTTACAAATTGTCGCTTAAGCAATAATTAACCAAGATATGAGATTTGGCTCAATTCATAAATTTGGTTATGGGCAATTGCGTAACTAACAGGTGCGGTAATTCATCTATTGTTCTATGTGAGGGTGCGGGTCATGGTTTGGAGATTTGTTATGTTCAGGACTTAATATCTTACTGATGTTACAGTGGATAAACCACCCCCGTGCCTTTGTCCCAA
>JAZEWT010000010.1:9080618-9092420 GCA_036362905.1 Mordacia mordax
TCGTCGGGTGTATTCCTGCCTTACGCCCTGTGTTTCCGGGATAGGCTCCGGCTCACCGTGACCCTATATAGGATTAAGCGGTTTCAGATAATGGGATGGGGATGGGTTTCAGACAATGAGATGAGAGAATATGTATGGCTAATGAAAATATACGCAGTGCATCCTGAACATCACGCCAATTAAGTAATCGATTCATCGTCATTATCAGTTCCCGCTTAATTCTGTGCAGGATGGTGGGGGGCCGGAGCCTATGCCGGCAGACAGAGGGGGCAAGGTGGGCCTATACCTAGGATGTGACGCCAGTACATCACAGGGCACTTTTTGGGGGGGCAATTTACTCAACAGGACAAGTAACCTAGGTAGCAGCGTGTCATTGGACGGTGGGAGGAAATCGGAGTATCCGGTGAAAACCCATGGGGAGAGAGAACACGTAAACTCCACACAGAAAGGCACCCGAGCAGGGAACCGAACCCTGGACCTTCGTGCTGTGAAACAACAGCGCTACTCACTGCGCCATCTCGCCCGCCCTCTGACAATAATATAATAATCTCGTCTCATTATCTGAAACCGCTTAATCCTATATAGGGTCACGGTGAGCCGGAGCCTATCCCGGAAACACAGGGCGTAAGGCAGGAATACACCCGACGACGGGACGCCAGTCCATCGCCGGGCATTGCGGGACAATTTTAGTCTGCGAGCCAATCAACCTATCCAGGAGCATGCTTTTGGACTGTGGGAGGAAACCGGAGTACCCGGCGAAAACCCACGCGGACACGGGGAGAGCATGCAAACTCCACACAGAAAGGCACCTGAGCCGAGAGATTCGAACCCGGGACCTTCTTGCCGTGAGACGTCAGCGCTAATCACTGGGTCACCGCGCCGCCCTAATATAATAATCTCGTCTCATTGTCAGAAACCGCTTAGTCCTGTACAGGTTCGTGGTGAGCCGAAGCCTATCCCGGCAGACACAGGGCGCAAGGCAGGGATATACCCACGATGTGATGCCAGTCCATCACCGGGCACTGCGGACAATTTAGTCTGCAAGCCAATAAACCTATGCAGCAACATGTTTTTTGGACTGTGGGAGGAAAACGGAGTGCCCGGCGAAAACCCACGCGGACACAATAAGTTCTATTGATGCGGCGCACATAATCAATTTCGAAGGTGACCTGTAGGGGAGGATGGAGGGGCAGTCAAGCAACACGGTTAGCCGGCGCCAGCCTGCCAGACACTCAGTCCGGTTTATTATATCGGCCCGAGGCGCTTCGATTCCCACCTTGGGCGCCTTTCTGTGTGACGCTTGTGTGTTCTCCCCCCTGTTCTGCGTGGGTTTCCTCCGGGTTCTCCGCTTCCTCCCACAACTAAATAACAATATTAATGAAATGGCCGATAACATATATAGAACGCAATGTCTGGCAGGTGTTGGCGCTGGCTGACTGGCATGGCTGCCTCCTCCCCGCCTCAATACGGTTTCCTCCATAATGATGCAAAGTCGCCCTGGATAAGAGCGTCTGCTCAATAACAATTAATAAGTGGTTGGCGGGGGGGGTTATGGGGTGGGGGTTGGTTGTGGAAGGGAACCGGAGAACCCGGAGGAAACCCACGCAGAACATGGGGAGAGAATACAGGAACTGTGCCCGAGACGGTACTCGAACCGCGCGGTGGAACCGTGGTCAGAGAGCGACCAGCGCTAGACGGCGCTAGGGAGCCGCGCTTCCGTCCGCCTTCGTCGCCTCTTGTGCACAAGCTCGTGTAAAATCGCGAACTCTTCTCCGAGCCGCCCAACGAGGCCCGCATTCCCCCCCCCCCAGTCTCCCGGTCCCGTCGACGCCGCCGAGGGACACGGTGACCAACTCCGGCGCCTTCCTGCGCCACACGGCTCCCGGACGAGGCGACGTGCGCGCGCTGCCCCCCCCCTCACCCCGGGTGAGCGCGTCCTAGCCCGGCAAGCGGCGCAAGGAAAGGCCGTAGGCCTCGCACCTCAACGTAGGCCGTAGGAATTCTAAAATTCTTAATGTGTGGAGTGAGATGACATTGCTATTGTTCTGACTGCTCACTGCTTATAGTTATTAGTGATTACTAACAAAAGTACCCATTTGAACACAGAACACTGTAGAATGTAATGTATATACATTAGTATAATTGGAATTCAATAGGAGTTTGGTAAGAAGCTACTTAACCAAAGGCATTTCTCAATCCACTGGCTGTATAGCGTCAACTTTAACCATCAGTCATCAGTTTTATCATGATCTCTCTGCCAAGTATAGCCGTATGGAAGTGCCTCCAGTGATTTTAGGCAATCTCTGAAAGCTCATCATAAGGGGCATCTCGCCCAAGACTGCGTTTGGGACACGCTGCTCGCTCGCATCTAAAATTGTGATTTATATATGTTTTTGCAATAGCAAGGGAGCCACGTTATGAAGGCACTGGTCGCGTACGGTGACTCGGACGTTGAGGAAGACGATCTCGGTGAGTGTGGTGGAGCATCACAACAATCGGAGAAGGAGTCAGCAGGTCTTCAAGTCAGTGCTGAGAGCACGTCTCACGGCGGTGAGGGCAGCATTGCCACAAAGAGTGGAACTGGCAACATCGGCTTATTGGGACTGAACCCTCCCGCCACCGTGAGCTCCTGGAGACAACACAATGATGAACCCAAATCTTGGACCTCAACTCCAACTCCTTCCCCACTTTTTCGAAACAAGCAGACAACTGCTCGGGAGAGGGCCCACTGGTCGGAGAACTTCTCTAAGGGGCCAACCAAAAATGCCATCCCTTTGAGGCCGTACGTGCCAAAGAGACAGAGACTGAGCGAAGAGGACACACGGCCTTCTGAATTGTCTTCGTGTGGAGACTTGCCAGTTTTCGGGACAGTTAGACCTTACGTGTCAAAAAGACAGAGACTTGTAGATGCTGGTGATGCCACGGACGAAGGGGGATGTCGTACAGATGCAGGAGACACTGGTGTTGGTGGTGACACAGGTCAGGGAGTACTTGATGGAAGTGACGGAGGGCATGCCCAGAAGATGAGCAGGGGAGCAGCTGACAACGTTGCCCTCATCAGGGGCATCTCTCCAGTGGTGTCCCCTTACCTGGACTATAAGTACTCAGGCACGCAGTTGACAAGCCGGGTCCACCTGGAGCTGGCTGGCCATGGTGGGCCAGTGAACGCCCTTCGTTGGTGCCCTGTAAGGAGCCAGAGCCACCTCCTGTTGACCGCCTCCATGGACAAAACTGTCAAGGTGTTTTACTCAATAATCCATAGCTCTACTTGACGCATTTGATTGCTTTGAATTTCGTCTTTGACAAATGTTTCACCACTAGATGGTGCCAACTGCAAGTGCATTTCATTGCGAATATTTGGCGTTCGTGTCACAATACAATGTGTGGCCCTCCCGCCTCACTGCAAGACTCACCTCTCCGTTTAAATTACGGCTCCGGTGGCATTCTGTGTGGCGTTTGCATAGCCCAGTGGGTACACCAAATTTACTCCCAAAGTCCAAAGGTTAATTGGGCTAACTAAATTGCTCCCCCTGTTCCCTGCGATGGATTGGTGTCCCAACATGGGCATAGTTCATGCATAGCCCTGCTCTATTTATTACACAATGAAAGAGATGGAATTGAATAATTACCAATTGCCACCATGTGCTACTATCAGTAGCCAATTCTCATCAAAAGTGGACACAGTTCTACAAGTTAATTTCAGCTAAATATTTGGCGATGCACTGGCAGTGGTACACCAATACAAATAACAAAAATATCAACATTTTCATCACTCAAACGGCATTAAATGGAAATGTATATAATTGTTGCTTTTTAAGCAATGGTCTTTCTTCCTGCCCCATGGATTTCTGTTTTATGAAGCACCATTTATTTTATTGCAAGTTTATTTGATTTACCACAAAGGCTAGAGTAGGTACAAATGAAGTGGTCTGCAAAATGAAGAATAAAGCATATAGGGAACTGGCTACACTTCACGAAAAATTATACTTTTAAATTACAATTTTCACGAAGGTGAATATTCACCCCCCTCCCCCTTTGCCGTTTAGCTTGATTAGCAAACGGAAATTATTTACATAGCTAACTCGCACGGGTGATGCTTACCGTCTTGCATAATACAATTGACACAAAGTGGGCGGAGGGCGGCACGGTGGCCCAGTGGGTAGCGCTGTCACCTCAGCAAGAAGGTCCCAGGTTCGAATCTCGACTCGGGTGTCTTTCTGTGTGGAGTTTGCATGTTCTCCCCTTGTCCGTGTGGGTTTTCGCCCGGCACTCCGGTTTCCTCCCACAGTCCAAAAAACATGCTGCTGCATAGGTTAATTGGCTTGCAGACTAAATTGTCCGCAGTGCCCAGTGATGGACTGGCGTCCCATCGTGGATATATCCCTGCCTTGCGCCTTGTGTCTGCCGGGATAGGCTCCGGCTCACCGCGACCCTGTACAGGACTAAGCGGTTTCTGACAATGAGATGAGACAAAGTGGACGGCGTGCTCTTCGCAATTGGATGAAGCCAGCTTGTCATGCCACTTTTAAGTGGCTCACCAGTTGCTAAGGGAGACACGCATCAATCTACGTTATCTTAAATGTAACGAGCTTCTTTGTGAACACAGTGGCAATTAAAAATAAGCCATGCGGTGCAAATTGGACAAAGGACGTGCGGCATTTAAGAGTGTCGTGTAATTTTGCTTAATTATCTCCGGATCTGCCACTACAGTAGATGTGTGGCAGGGGGGCAGTACATTATGCATGCATCCCAATGTGCTCGTTTATAAGAGCGCACACCTCTCTGGCCTTATAATATCACGCTTAGGCATCATCACGTATGTATGTGCACGGGGTGTTCTCGTGGTGCGCATTCTGGGCATGAACCAATCTCTTCGAGCGCGATTCCTCGCCATGGCTAACAGTGACAAGTGATATCAGAACTCGTCCTGCAGTCGCCTACGCATTCACATACCTGCATCGACAATCCTGGGAGCGCATGGCCACAACCCCCCATGATCGATATGGTGTGCGGAGGCCTTCAAACATTGGTGGTTTGAGAATAGCATACATTGGTTATTTAGATTTTTAAAAATTAACACCTTTGAAGCCAGTTTGAGGTTAATATCTGTTTTATTGGTTATAGATTTCGTGATTATTTAATTTTAATCGCATTTAACACATTTCCAGTCTTTTACTTACCCGATGATTCATTTAGACTTAATGAATATCTAACCAGGACAGAACTCAAAACATCTCCAGAGGGGTCTTGATTAGAATTTCTAGCACACACGTAGACTCCGCCTCTGGTCGAGAATGATAAGCAAATTGATTGCGGAATAAAATCTCATCAAGTATCACAAAGTGTACAGCCTATGCAGCATGTACGTGTGGGATGGCATACCGCGTGTGAAGCAGTGGTCTATCGGTCAGCGCACTGCGCTCAGAACCCGGCGACCAAAGTTAAATTCTTGCTCACGGCCAACACCAATGACGATTTTCTGAACCGGTCGTGGGCCTCGCCTGGGTCGACTCAGCCTCAAATGGGTACCTGGTGCAATGTGTAAACCACGCCCCTAGGGAGACAAAGGCGGTCGGGCGTGGTGCTGGCCAGCCACACCCTTGTGTGCCGTGCTGGCCTTCATACGTCCTCACAGCGCTGGACCCTACGCACCTCTTAAGGCTATACGAGAGATATTCGTCTTTAGTGCGTCGTGCGGTGTGCATTTAGACACCTGTTTCGAAGCGACTTTGCACACTGGGCGGAGATGACGTGACCTGGTGCCGTGGTGTGGGATGTGCAGGTGTGGGATGGCGTGGAACGTGGGCTGTGCGTGCAGACGCTGCGGCAGCACACCGCGGCGGTGCGATCCGCACTCTGGATGCCGTGCGGGAGCCGTCTGCTCACCGGCGGTTTTGACTCGGCCGCCTGCCTGAGCGATGTGGAGACCGGTGAATAATTACTGATTCGCCTTCCAATCAGGCTCAGAAACTTACTCTCCCGTAAGGCGTACTAATTCATTTGTACTTTTAAAGAGGGAGGGGACAAAACACGTGCTCGGTTATGAAATGTTCATATCTCTTGCCAGTGTGGATGCGTTTGCATAGAATATGTTTGAACAGATTTAATAATTTGATGCTGAGCAGTGTTTGCTCATAAATGCTACTGAAGGACCTCAGGCTATGTTTTTCAAGCAATAATGACTGCACCTTATGTCATATTCTTGCTCTCAGCATTCGTCGATACACTGTGTACTTTATTTTTTTTAACAACCTCTGTTGCGCTCTCTGCTCCATTTTGTTGGGTAGGTCAAGTGATGGCCAGGATCGACCATCGCTCGCAAATCATGTGTTTGGCCTTGCACCCCTGCCAGCCGAACATTTTCATCTCAGGGGGCTTCAGTTCTGCTGCCAAAGCCTGGGACTTGAGGACCTGCAAGGTACGTGGAGATTACACCCACTATCTCATTACATATGCACACCAAGCATGGGTTTGAGTCATACTTTTTGAATTCAGTGTGGGTTTTTTTTTATCCTTATCACAAGGACACTTGCACGCCTTTCTGTTTGACTCAGTCATTCATTCCTCTTAAATTGCTATTACTTTTGTGACTTTATCTTTTTTAGCAGTCTTAAACATAACAAAAAAAACACATTAATGCATTGGACAACACACACCGATCCCTCTTCAGCGCGCAAAGCTTCATTGACTTCAAATGACAATAGAGTCAAATTTTAACCTTTTTGGAATTTTGATGGTGGCTGCAGTATTGAGATAGCCGCACAATTAATCTGGCGTGTCGAGGTTGTGTGCGGATCCGTGCGCCGTGAGAATATTAATATCTAACATTTCATCGGTGTCTCGATGGCTGTCGAGCTGTAAAAAGGGATTCGGGAGGGCATCATTAGAATTAGAATGACTGTTGCGAGGCTGCATTTGTTTCTGGTCCCGGGACATATTTTCGATGGTTAACATGAGACGAATTTAAATTACAATTACAATAATAGGTCAGAGTGAATACGATAATATCTCTGCGGAGGTTACTTCATCTGCCTAAGAACAATTTTGAAGTTGGAGGAAAGTGTCCCTAGGGGCCCTTGATGGATATATATTTCGGAGAGCACGTCTGATGGCCCCTCTTCATGGTCGCGGAGAGGATTGCATGTTCCAGTGAACCCCAGAGCTCTGCCACCTTGAGTCTAGCGTTCCTGCGAGGATCTCACTTCGTTTAACAGGTCTTGGGGGAGGTTCCAGACAAATAACAATCCAACGACCCTCCGACTAAAGGAACCTGGTGTCAGGATGGACATCAAGCCACGAAATCTGTTCCAATACTCCCACCATTGAGGAGCAACCAGCCAATGCCAGTCAATCTGGATTCTGGCCACTTGAACCGGCAGCGACACAACAACAAGCCATCTATGGCTCATTTCCCATGTCCAGAAGATGGATTAGCGCTGTCCTTTTATTCCCTTATGTCACCTCAATGTCAACTGCATTTTTTGGCTCCGTAACCCAGAGCATGTGTCCGCACTCAGCACACCACGTTCACTATACCTGTCTCGGTGCTTTGTGGCTACGGGTCGCGTGCCACCCACTCCGGTGCACTGGCAAAAATGTCAACATCGTTATCAATACCTGCTTAATCCTGTACAAGATTGCGGGGAGGGGGGCAGAGCCTGTCCCTGCATACACAGGGCGCAAGCCGGAGTTGTATCCAAGATGTGGCACGAATACATCGCAGGGCACACTTTTTAAGGGCAATTTACTCAGCATGCCAATTAATGTCTTTGGATGGTGGGAGGAAACCGGAGCATCACACAGAAAGCAGGAAGGCACCCGAGCCGGGAATCGAACCCGGGACCCTTTTTTCTGTGAGGCTAGAGCACTATTCACTGCGCCAATGCGCCCTCCAGCAAGAATGTTATTTTGAGAAATGAAACTCTAGCTGTATGCGCGGTGCCATTGCATTTGACGAAACGCTTATCTTGCTGCTACCTCTGCCGCCGCCGTTTCACTTGAAATAGGCCCTGCGGGAGTTTCACGCATCCTGCCAGCAAGTGCTGGCCATGCTGTTCCTGCGTGGAGGAGACGAGTTCATCGCTAGCACCGACGCCGTCAGCCGCGATTCACCCGACCGCACGCTGCTCGCCTGGGATCTCGGAACAGGCGCTCGCATCTCCAACCAGATCTACCACGTGCGTAGCCACCACCGTTCCCCATTGCACCTGGTGCACTTTAGTCAGTTTTTATTTAAGCTGGAGGGAATCTGTCGATATACGAAGCTCTTTTGAACAGTTGTCCAGCGGAGAAGGGCTATACAAGTTACAGAAAATCAGGGGACCCGGGAGCAATTTAGTCAGGGCAATTAACCTAGGCAGCAGCATGTCTTTCATCTGTGGGAGGAAACCAGAGTACCTTGCAAAAACCCACGCGGACACAGAGAGAGAGCACGCAAACTACACATAAAGGGACCCGAGCCGGGAATTAAACCCAGCTTCTTCTTGCTGTGAGGCCGCAGCGCTCCTCACCGTGCCAGCGTGCCGCCTAGATATTACATCGATGAATGTGCGTTTATATTTTCGGGCACTCGTGACGCAAGCGCATTCCAACAGTGGTGGGCGTCAATGATGCACTTGAGATCTCAACGCTTGAGTGTCAGGCTTTAGAATTCTACTCGCATCCAGTCATGCACGTGGAGCTGCATTGCTAATGCATGTTGGACATCGGAGAAGGGACCGTGTAATAAGATGCGGCAACACCAGCAGCATCTTATTTGTTGATCTGCAAATAAACAAGCACATTACTTGGTGATGCTGCTGCTGCATTGGCAGTGGTATGTAGGCAAAAATAATTGCTGAACACGTGTCCAGAACGCTGACTTTAAAAGGAAAAGAATATACAGGCAGCTTTTCGAGAAATGGCCCTTATTTATAGCGCGTCACACTTGAAGACTTTGCTACTGACGGATGTATGGAGATTTTTGCAAAAAATATATATAACGACAGCTTAGCGTGGTTGCACAGCGCACGCGCGTATTGGAGGCACAGAGTCCACGGGGGATGTCACTGAGATGAATAACAAGAATACTTTGTCCACGCTGCTGTACCACACACCGTTGTCATGGCACCATAGGCGGATGTTAATTAGAATGAAGAGAGTCACCAGGGAGGGCACTGTCTCTGCAAGAGTTTAATCGAGCTATTTAACAAACAGTTCTATTGAAAGAAAAAAAAACAATCCTGCTGTGGGTACTTTTTTTGGCATTATATGTGTGGTTAAAAAGGAAGAGGATTTACCCATTTGTTTTTTTTTGCAAACTGAACACTTTATGAAAAGTGTGTAGTTGGTGTTTTTCAGACCTTAACACTATTGCCAGGGAAAAAAAATGGGTAAAGCCTCTTCTTTTATTACAAAACCTATCCTGTCGTCAGTCTGCCAACATTTGTGAAGCCTACCGAGAGTAAATTAATGGTGGCAGTGTGTGATGGTTGACCGTCACGTGACTTAGAAGCGAGTGAATTGAAGACATCCCTTAGCTCACATGATTGACAAGGCCTTTCGTAGGTATCAGGATAATCCGTCACGGACTTATTTTTCAAGCCAAAAATGATTGTGGCTGTAAATCTATCAAAAGGTGATTATACGTTGCATCGAAGATTTATGGCTGTTGTCAGCCCGATATGCATATACTTCAATAAGGGGCGGCAGGGTGGCGCGGTGGTAACATCTGCGCCTCACAGAAAGAATGGTCTTGCCCGAGCAGGTTCGATCCCCGCCTTGGGCGCCTTTCTACGTGGAGTTTGTGAATTCTCCCCCTGTTATGCGTGGGGTTTCCTCCGGGCTCTTCAGTTTCCTCCCACAACTTAAAAAAAACCACTCATTAAATAATTAACCTCAAACATCCTCATATACAGGAGGCAGTGTGTGACAATTATACGCCAGCAAACCGTCTGGCTGTCTCCTCCGCCTCTGTGCTTTCCTCACGCCTCTGAGTCGTTCTCTTGGTGAATAAATACCTTCGACAGTGAATTAATATTTGCGCATTAGAAATGTTAAATTATTATTATTAAATACGTTAACGAATACGTCCCATTATTTTGTTGATGTAGGCATTTAATTCTTCATACTTGTAATTGAATTGCTTTTTTTAATCCATTGTTTTATTTAACTATTTACCTGATATTTCATTTCCAACAAATTATAGTGATAGTCGAAAATTAATACTATTGAAATGCTAATCTAGGGCCAAGATTATATGCTAAACCAAATGTCTGTTATGCATAAGTCCACTGGCACCAGCACACTGGGTAATGTAAACAATGCAGAAACTATAGTTGGTCCATTAACATGTAACAGATTGTTGTTATATAATGCTTTTCAGCCAAACCATCGCAAGTCACTTCACATTACAATATGCTATTGTAGAAAAAAATTGGCCAATCAGTCCAACTCAAGCATAATCTAACTCACAAAGACACTTAAATATATTTATTTAAAAGTTGTGTTTTGGTATCATCCCTTTGCTGGCAATTCTGATTAGCATTTGGAACAGACCCCTAGAGGGAGGGAACACAGGCAACCGGGTCTCTCGCCCATCCTAATAATATACACCTTCCAAAAAGAAGCAACATTTCAGAGTGATAATAATAATAATTCTTGCATTTAGAGAGCGCTTTTCACCCGAGGGTCACAAAGCGCTGCATAGAGTTGCGGAGAGAACGGCGCGTCAACAACAACGACATGAGAATGGATAATCAGCAACAGCAACGCTTTTTTGTTGGGGTATTTTTTGTTTGGAGGTGAGACGAGAGAACAATGCGTGGGTTGTTCTTGCACATAGAAACAATCCGAACCACGAAGGGCCTTAAACAGTCAACTCCTTTTCATCAGGGGCACCCATGGGAAATGTGGTAGCTGAGATTAAATCACAAGATGGATAATACAACATAAGTGTTTATTATTACGGAAGTACCCAGTGAGCTTGCAAGCTCAAGATGCAGGATTCCTGCGATACAACAAATGTTAGACCTGACCAATGAAGCAACGGAATCCAAACTGTCTGTTCGTTTTCAGGAGAGCCTCTGTGTTTGCATGGGTTTATGTTAACATAATTTCAGCCAATTAATGAGTTTTTTTTATACATGTGGGTTGAAACCAGGGAAAAGTCACGCGTACCAGGGGGACACACGTTATCACAAACAGAAGAGACAGGAGTTGTTAATCCATACTTTGCTCTACCGACTTCTGACGATCCAAAATATCATACCTCGATGCCTATGGTAAGAAAGTTTAAAATGGGGGTGAGGATATAGAATGTGCTGTCTCTTTTTGTCATTTTTTTATACTTAACTTACTTTCTGACATGCTTCTGCCATTTGGTGAAATTTGCACTTAGACATGGACCCTAGGTGAATAACAAATTGCATAACAATAGAACTAGGTTTGGCTGAGAATAAAACACAGCCAAACCTGACAGTTAGTTTTTAAAATCAACGGTAAACAGCCCCAGGCAGTGTACTACAGATGACATTGGGGGGGAAAAAAACACCCACCACTGACTTAAATAACTCGGCAGGCATTACAATTCAACTTAACTTAATTTGTGATGTGCAAGGAAGACAATGGAATTTTTCAAAGGGAACCCACCCTTCCATTGACCCTTTGAACGGAGTGACGCAGAGCGGGAGTGATGCGGAAAGAGAGAATGACTTGACGACGTATAAACAGGGCGGCGCGGTGGCCCAGTGGTTAGCGCTGACGCCTCACAGCAAGAAGGTCCCGGGTTCGAATCTCTCGGCTCGGGTGCCTTTCTGTGTGGAG
>JAZEWT010000010.1:9096240-9109348 GCA_036362905.1 Mordacia mordax
CCGACGGATGTAACTCCACCGAGAACCTGGTGTCAGTTTTACGTCAACATTAATGTTTATGAAAAAGCACATTTTTAGACATGCTATGTGCACACGTTACAGAAAATCCAACATCCAAACAAATTAATAATAGACACGTACACGGTGCGAAAACGCCAAGTTAATTTTGTCATTTTGCTTTCAGTGCATCGAGCGCAGCGTCTCCGAGCAGGTTTAATTTGTGCGAGGCTGATGGGATTGAGTCCGTGCGTGTTTACGCACACGGCTTCCGACAACAAGAGGTGGGGGGGGAGCAGGTTGAGGGGGTGGCGGTAACGGGGGGGGGTAGCGGGGCGGGGGGCGGATTGTGCGATGAGGCGGACCGCGCTAGATAACGCTTGTACCTCCACTCGCCCGGCGCGTTGTGGAACGAGAGCGGCACGCGGCAGCTCGTGCTGGGCAAGAGATGAGCCCGGTGATTAAGAAAGGCGCTCCACTGCCATTAGCGTGATGGATGGGGAATTCGGGAGCTCCGTTATTTGAGCTCCCGTCGTGATTGATGATGCCTGCGGTCGTCGTCGAGCTCACCCCGACTCTTACCCTGACTCTGACTATGGGCGTCCCACTCAATAATTTTTCTTGCGCCGTTTGTGAAATATAATGCACTGAATGTGAAATAGGTGGCACGGTGGCCAGGTGGGTATCGCTGTCGCCTCACAGCAAGAAGGTCCCGGGTTCGAATCTCGGCTCGGGTGCCTTTCTGTGTGGAGTTTGCATGTTCTCCCCGTGTCCGCGTGGGTTTTCGCCGGGCACTCCGGTTTCCTCCCACAGTCCAAAAAACATGCTGCTGCGTAGGTTAATTGGCTTGCAGGCCAAATTACCCGCAGTGCCCGGTGATGGACTGGCGTCGCATCGTGGGTGTATCCCTGCCTTGCGTGCTGTGTCTGCTGGGATAGGCTCCGGCTCACCGCGACCCTGTACATGACTAAGCGGTGTCTGACAATGAGATGAGATGAAATGAATGTGAAATGCGAGTGGGGTAAACAAAAGAATTGTAATTTCTTTTTATTTATTTTTTGTGCGCAATGCGCATAACTGCTAGGAAAAATGTCGTGACGATCTGAATTGTTTCAGTGACTCCGGGAATCGCGAGGGTCATTGCCATTCGAAGGTCAACCCACACTTCATGAAGTTTCAAATGGAGATTAAGTGCTCATCCAAAAAATAACATTACAGTTTTGCACAAGGAATTGGAGAAAATTGATTTTGCCCTTTGAAATGTAAGCCTGTTAAGAAACTAAAATTGCGTCTTGGTGGTCTTTTGCATATATATGGGAGAGTCGTGTGTTATAATTGCCTACTTGTTCCATTCGGTTCATGAGCCTGGGTTACCGGAAAAAAAGTGTGGAGAGATGACGACCACAGCTGCCCCCACCGTGGCTCAACAACCTCGTGATTGCACTAGTCCTGAGAGATTGATGAGTAATCAGAGAGCATAATACGGTTCATAAGAACCATGCGGGTGCATTAATTATGTGACACTTTTTCCAATGCGCTTGTTTTCAAAAGAATGGAATTGGCAAAATGGAAGGTGACGGCTAGCTCTCAGGGAAAACTTTTATTTTGTACTTTCGTAAATATATATATTCTGGATTGTATTTCCCCATTGCTCATGTTGACTGATTCTCAGTAGCAGAAATACTCAACAGCATCAACGTTATACTCGCAGGTTCATTCATTTTGCATCATCTTTACGAGAGCTGTCGTCTCCGTCATCTCTACAAGAGTTATCGCCTCCCCTGTTAGGGACATGCGGACAGATCGAATCGGCAGATTACATAATTGGTGTTCTCCCTCGATGGTGTTTTTTGCTCATTACCGTGTGTTGTTCAGCACGGTGCCCGACATATTGCTGTACGCGCCAGGAGCTTCAGTAGCTGAAGATGCTGCTTTCTAGCATGCGTCTGTCTTCTGAAGTATTTCATTAGCGGTGCACAAATGAAGAAGCTCATGGAGTGTAATGCCGGACATTCTCTGTGAGTTCACAGCAATAAATCGGGGGTTCGAGTCCCGGCTCGAGTTTGAATCTGTGAAGAGAGAGGCATGGGTTTTCGCCGAGTGCTGCGGCTTCCTTCTTGCCGGGAGATGCGAAGGTGTTGCCGCCGCACCACCGTTCTCTTTCTCCTCGGGAGTGGACGAATTCTGCGGAGCGGTCGTTACGAGTGACGAATTATCGCGAGTCACTCACAGCGCTCAACAAGGCCATCCCGAAAGAACATCTGTTGAGAGCAATTTTCACGCATCGAGTCGTGAAAACCTACATCATCTCATCTCATCTCATTGTCAGAACCGCTTAATCCTGTACAAGGTCGTGGTGAGCGGGAGCCTATCCCGGCAGACACAGGTCGCAAGGCAGGGACATAACTGACAATGGCACGCCAGTTCATCACCGGGCACTGAGGGCAATTTAGTCTGCGAGCCAATTAACCTATGCAGCAACATATTTTTTGAACTGTGGGAGGAAACCGGAGTGCCCAACGAAAACCCACGCGGACACGGGGAGAACATGCAAACTCCACACAGAAAGGCACCCGAGCCGAGATTCGAACCCAGGACCTTCTTGCTATGAGGCGACAGCGCTACCCACTGGGCCACCATGCCGCCCAACCTACATCATAACATTAGTAAATTATGATTATTATTATCGTCGTACCGAACATCACAAAGGCACCACCTTGAAACACGTGCTGGAGAGCTAATGAATAATAATATATTTAATAATGCACGCCTGCTCATGGATGAGACATGGATATGGAGGCGTAACGACGATAAGGCAGAGAAGTCCCACGGCCAGTTGGTGCAATCATTTGCCAAACACGACGCCCTACATATTATTATGGCGTTACAGGCCAATTAATGAGCGTGTTTTTATTTTAAGTTGTGGGAGGAAACCGGTGAACCTTAAGGAAACCTTCACAGAGCAGGGGCAGAACACACAAACTCCATCCGCACAGAGAGGGTACCCGAGCCGGGTATCGAATTTCCTTGGGCAGGACTTTATTTCCGTGAGACGCGGTCGTCACCACCGCTCCGCCGCACGCGCGCGATAACCCGCGCCTTGTCGCCCATCTGACGGCGCCAGGTGGAGGGATACAGCATCGCGTGCGAGTTCTCTCGCGACGGCTCGGTGCTGGGCACGGGCAGCGCCGACGGCTCCGCTCGCTTCTACTGCCCGCGCTCGGGGCGCCGGCTGGGGTCGCTGGCGGCGCACGCCGGCGGACCCTGCCTGAGCGCCGCCTTCCACCCGGTGCTGCCCCGCACGCTCGCCACCGCCGGGTGGGACGGCGGCGTGCGCGTCTGGAACTGAGACGGGCGGCGAGCGCGGCGGCAGATCCTTCGATCCGTGCGTGCGGAGCGCCGGCTGAGCGCCTTCCTCTTTACGCGGGACTGTCGAGTGTTCTCCGGGCACTCCGGGTTCCTCCTGTGTGCGGATTTGGACGAACATCCAGATGCGGCGCCCAACCTGAAAAGGAGTCCTGGGCCTCGGTGAGGCTGTACTGGCTGGAGGTAGACGTAAAGCTGAAGGTGCAGCCCAGCAATTTCTTGCTGTAGCTACCGTCGGTGGAAGGACCTCCATTAGAGAGGGACCTCTGGGTAATTTTTGCCTGCTATACCACGCTCAAAGAGGTGGTAGTGCTCCATGAATAAAGGTGGCAAGGTGACAGTCCGTACTAACGGGGAAGTAAAAGGATGATATGAAATGTGCAATCATTATGTTTGTGACTTTATATTAATGTGCAATTCTAAGAGCAATCAAGGGTTGCAAGGCACTGTACAAAACTATCACAAACGTAAAAAGTAAAAGTTGGACAACATCAAAACTAAAATGAAATAAATCCCCGGCTTAAAAGAGTTCCTATTTCCGTACGTTGTCAGATGTGGAAAGTTCTCAGCCACAAGTGATGTATGAACAAGCGACTGCGAGTAAAATGCAATCCTACGTGAGTGCACACAATACATATTTTCTACCAGCATGCCGCACGTGTTCATGAATAAACGTATTTAAATGTATTTTAAAGTTCTTTGTGAGTTATTTGTGTTGACAAGATCACGAACTATGCTCCATAGCGGTATGTCTGGGGCAGCCGTGTCGAGTGTTCCATCTCCCCTTCACAACGTTTCACCCCGGGGGTTCAGAGCACCTCACGGTGCCTGCAAACGTGGGAGGCGAAACGTTGCGAAGGAGGGAACGAATCCTCCCACACGGTTATCCCGAAAGAGCAGCTGTAGAGAAGAATTCCCATACGTCAAGCCGTGACGCACCAACATCAGCGGAAGTCACCGATTATATTCGTCCTAAGGTATTTTTTTGGATAAATACATTTGCTGTAACATTACAATGTAAGAAATCTTGCCAGCAAGTGCTTATCTGCAAGCTCAGTGAACAGATGGACGCCAATGTTTTGCCTGGGCTTAATCTGATTGTGTTTCAGTGTTCGAGGAGAACGATTGAGAAGGAGGTGTAGGCAATGCGTCGCGCTCTCCGGGAGTAGATGTCACGCCGCGTGCATCCGTACGCGCGCGTGTGCATGTGTGCGGGGTGCGGTGTCACAGCGGTTGGCGCGTTGTGCTCCAAACGTAGGGACCTGATTTTGAGTCTAATCATTTGGTGATTCGACTGCTGCGTTGACGTTGCTGAGCAGGCAGAAATTTTCAAAAGCAACCCGACATTCGTAGTGACGTCTTGAAATGAAAAATATGTAATGGGTGACGTGTTATGGCACTTCACCATTACCTATATGTCTCATCTCATCTCATTGTCAGAAACCAGGGTCGCGGTGAGCCGGAGCCTATCCCGGCAGACACAGGGCGCAAGGCAGGCATATCCCTGTCTTGCACCCTGTGTCTGCCGGCATAGGCTCCGGCTCACCGCGACCCTGTACAGGGTGAAGTGGCTTCTCACAATGAGATGAGATGAGATCAATACCCACTTAATCCTGTACTGGATCGCGAGGGGGCAAAGCCTATCCCAGCAGACACATGGCGCAAGGCGGGCACAAGGCAGGGCTATACCCAGGGGGTGCGCCAGTACATCGCATGGCATACTTCTTGGGGCAGTTTTCATCTTGCCTTGGTGCTCGTGTCTTTTGTTGGCGCTCGAGGAGGACAGAAGCAAGGACTGGATCACCACCGTGCACTTCCTCCAAGACAAGCGTGCGGTGATCCACGCGCGCGCAATGTCCGCGTGATTGTGTTCATTGTGTTCCCCATTGTGTCGCGGTTCGGATGTCACATCTCGTCTGCCCTTCTTGCCGTGGCGGTGGCCAGTGGTGGCAGAGGCGGTGCAGCGGTTGGCGCGCCGCACTTGCCGGCCCAGCAACCCGAGTTCGATTCCCGCTCACGACCAAGAACGGCGGAGGATTGTTCGAACAGTTCCTGGGCCTCCGCTGGGTCACCTCGGCCTCAATCGAGTACGAGGTGCAATGTGTAAACATCGCAACGAGGCGGACAGAGGTGACCGGACGTGGTGATAGCCACCCACCCCCTTCAGTACCGTGCTGCTCACAAATAGTCCTTGCCCCAACAATCTGTTAAGGCCACACGGAGAATATTTGTGTTTTTGGGTCGTGGTGGCCAGGGTGGTGGGACTGTAGTGGGCGGTTAAAGGCAAGGTGAGAGCCACCTTCTCACGCTGAAAAGCCCGATGATGACAACCACATCAGTAAATCTCGAGATGATGCAACGCAAGTACGCGAGCTATTTATATTTATTTTTTTATGCATTTGCAGCACCCGTGGGTATGGTCGGCAAAATGGATATGGCTATTTTGCTGAGCAATAGCGTTTGCCGGATTTGTTTGGCCATGTAAGCAAGCGGAATTGTTATTTTATCGCGTGATTCAATGCTGAGTGGAGCCACGCAATGGTTCTGAATGGCACACCAGCGTTGCAGGGCTTGAGGAACACATTGCTTCTGCGGGGCATGAAAAAGGCAAATTAATTGGATTTATTCAAAGAGGTAACATCAGCAGAGAGTATATGATCTGGGGCTCGAGATGCATTCACATTTGAATATTGCTGCTCTGAGTGAAATTGCTGTTGTGCTCGTGTGCGTGCGAGTAATTTGTGCGATGTGTAAACATCGGCGCCGGGGAGACAAAGGCGGCCGGGTGTGGTGATGGTCACCCACCCCCTTGTGTGCCGTGTCGGCCTTCATAAGTGCTACTCGCTAAAAGCACTAATGCCAGCATAATTTTGAGATTATACGGGGGGATCTTTTATTTATTATCAATACCCACTTAATCCTGTACAGGGCTGGGGGGGGGGGCTGGAACCTATCTCGGCGGATAGAGGGCACAAGACAGGGGGATACCCAGGATGTGACGCCAGTACATCGCAGAGCACACTTTTTGGGACAAATCATTCAGCAGGCCAATTAACCTAGGCAGGAGTGTGCCTTTTGGACAGTGGGATGAAAACAGAGTACCAGATGACAACCCACGCGGGCACGGGGAGAGAACACGTTACACTGCTTTTGTCTGTGATTTTTTTTTTTGCCCGTACGTGATCAGAGCCCACGCTCAATTACAGCCGGAACATTCTGGAAATCTGTTCAAGAATAAAAAAAATGTTCTTCACCACAAACATCTCACCGTCACGTGTCCACACGACATGTATGCATCGGATGAGAGGAATTGAGCAATAATGAAATATTAACAAAGGGTGACTATGGATGAGGGTGAAACCTATTACTGCGCTAGTATTGCTTGATGCTGATAATCCCTTCTACAAGCCAGCCTAAGCCACATTCCGCAGAAATATATAAAGGGAGGAGGATTATTTAACTCCGAGCTCGAGCAGCAGCGAAGCAGTTTTTTTTAAATCCAGCACCGCGTTCTGATCGATCGCAAGGTCGAGGTTCTGCGTCTTGGTAGTGCTGCGTCAGCATAATTAAAAACTTGACGAGAAATACTCCTGGGCGGCACGGTGGCCCAGTGGGTAGTGCTGTCGCCTCACAGCAAGAAGGTCCACGGTTCGAATCTCGACTCGGGTGCCCTTCTGTGGGGAGTTTGCATGTTGTCCCCGTGTCCGCGGGGGTTTTCGCCGGGCACTCCGGTTTCCTCCCACAGACCAAAAAACACGCTGCTGCGTAGGTTAATTGGCTCGCAGACTGAATTTCCCGCAGTGCCTGGTGATGGACTGGCGTGCCATCGTGGGTATATCCCTGCCTTGTGCCCTGTGTCTGCCGGGATAGGCTCCGGATTACCGTGACCCTGTACAGGATTAAGCTATTCTGACAGTGTCATGATAAATACTCCTCACATAATTAAAAATCAACATGCCGGACTAACAGATGCGTTATGAGTAAAGGCAATGTTTTGAACAATGGCCCGTATTCCGAACAGAGGCGAAAATCTAGTGGTTTCGGTTATTTTTTTCTAATTGAGTTATATTTTTGCCCATCACGTGTTAGAGAACAGATCGCGGAAGCCGATATTGCAAAAACTATTCTGAGGCCCCTTTCAATAGACCTCGTATTCCCACAAGAGTCAAGACAAAACAATGCTCAGAGATGACATTCCCAAATTAAGTCCCAACCTAAACGTAATCATCTCAAGCAAGAACCGCTTAGTCCTGTACAGGGTCACGGTAATCCGGAGCCTATCCCGGCAGACACAGGGCGCAAGGCAGGGATATACCCACGATGGGACGCCAATCCACCAGGAACTGCGGACAATTTAGTCCGCAGGCCAATTAACCTATGCAGCAGCATGTTTTTTTGGACTGTTGGAGGAAACCGGAGTGCCCGGCGAAAATCCACGTGGACACTTGGAGAACATGCAAACTCCAAACAGAAAGGCACCCGAGCCGAGATCTGAACCAGGGTCCTTCTTGCAGTGAGACGACAGCGCTCCCCACTGGGCCAGCGTGCCGCTCTATGTGACATCTCAATAATAATAATAATATGTACACGTCTAAAGCGCCTTTCAGTCGGGGTCACAAAGCGCTGCATAGAGCGATGGAGAGAACGGCATGTCAACAACAACATCATAATAGACCAGTTAAGTACAATAATGACTATATCTCAAGGAAGGATATCAAATAAAAAATGTTAAAACATATAAAAGAAGGAAGAAGTGTTCCTGGGCAGGCACAGGTCAACAATGGAATGCAGAAAATGCAGACAGCACTTAGGCAAGCATAGAGATGCAGATCATCTTAAAGCAACATTGATACTTTTGCACATTCAACATTCACACAACTCATGAACATTGCAGAGAAGAGAGTTGAGTCGGCAGCATTTTTCAATGTGCGACTATTTACACATCACGGAGGCACGCGTGCGCTGCACAGATATTTGTATCGAGCACAACACGCTGCGGCCAAGCCATTCAGAAACGTACGATGATGCCCACAACGTGGGAGGCGAAACGTCGCGAACGCTCGACACGGCTAACCCTAAAGAGCAGCTGTTGAGCGCAACCCACATACATCTGGCCGCGACAGTCGACATCAATACAGTGATTGCTATCGATTGTGGCCTGGCGTGATCAGTGACCAGACTGCGACCATCCTCTCTCGCTACTTGAAAAAACAAACTGGCGTTGGAATAATGTATTTGTTGACGTCGCTTTGCCACGGCCCGATTTAGGGGAATTGTTCTCCAACGCTGCTCCTTCGGGATAGCCGTGTCCAACGATCCGCCCCTCTCCGTCACAACGTTTCGCATCACGGCGGCCTCATCAGGCGTTCTGAATGCCCGACGATGCCTCAGGACGCCTGATGATGCCTCCAACACTCGACGCGGCCATCCGGAGGACAGCCTTGCCGACCCACGTTTCCTCCACGTGGGAAAACTCCAACGCATTCGCCGCAGCACCCCCGCGTGTGCCCGATTTGAAACCAAACGGCAGTCAGAAAACCTCGCACGGCGACGTGAGCCGGCCATCCAGTTGCTCTGCGTGAAGGTTAGCCGTGTCAGGTGTTCCTGCTCTCATCACAAGCCTGGCGATGCCTCCAAACGTCGACACTCTCCCTGGCGTCGGTGACATTTACCAAGCGCAGGCTTCACCAACACGAGGTCACACAGAGGTCACACGTGTAAGGCTGTACACACGGCTGAACACGCCTTGCAAAGGCGCTGATGCGCTGAATATATGTGCTTTAAGATGAAATTTTTTTTTAAATTATTATTATCAAACGAAATTAAAATAATGCAGTCTGCAGAGCGGTCCAGATGTTTTTTGACCCTATTCAAGGGCAGCTTGTGATCTCATGGAATATCACAAACCGAAAATAAATTTTGAATAAACACCTGAATCACCCTGTGTGTTGTCACAATTTAATATATATCGTTTCTACGAGCACGTTCAACATATTGACTATTATTTATCAGATCGTTATAATGGGGGTGCCCTGGTAGTCTCAGAGAGTGAGGGCACTGCGCTGCCACTACTCAGACCTTGGGTTGCTTCGACTGAAATTTCCCAGAGAATCCCCCACAGAGAGAAAGGGGAAAACGATCAAACACCCACACGAACGGTACGCAGCCTACTTACCGTACAGCCGTTCCAAAGGGGAGGTTGCTGCTCCACGCAGAGATAATGAGCGTGAAGGTCACCAACGTGACCCTGAGTTACGGCTCTTTGTTACCGCACCTGGTGGGAAACCTCTCCTGACATGGTGGGGACAGCAGTGGGAAAAGGAAGGCCGGGGGTTGGGGGGAGGGGGACTGGACGGACGATGCGAAGGACCCCGCATCAGATTTCACCCACGCTTACCTTAGCTGTGGCAGGGAATTGAACTCAGGAAAGATGGTGAGATGATAGATACATATTCATTATTACAAGAGATGGGCGGCACGGTAGCCCAGTGGGTAGCGCTGTCGAATCTCGGCTCGGGTGCCTTTCTGTGTGGAGTTTGCATGTTCTCCCCGTATCCGCGTGGGTTTTCGCCGGGCCCTCCGGTTTCCTCCCACAGTCCAAAAAACATGCTGCTGCAGAGGTTAATTGGCTTGCTGATTTAATTGCCCTCAGTGCCTGGTGATGGATTGGCGTCCCATGGTGGGTATATCCCTGCCTCGCGCCCTGTGTCTGTCGGGATAGGCGCCGGCTCACCGCGACCCTGTCCAGGACGAAGCGGTTTCTGACAATGAGATGAGATGAGATTACAGGAAATAGTATCCAGTGAGCTTGCAAGCTCCGGATGTGGGATCCCTGCGACACAACAAACATTCGAACTGACCAACGCAATAACAGATACGATCAAAAGGTGAATGAACGCACTCACAGCATCAATCCGTGCAAAGATGAAACCATGACAGTAAATCATAAAGTAAAGCGTTAAACGGAAAATTGCACAGCACTAAAACTACGAATAATACCTATACATTAATGAGGCGTAGGAGCGTAAGAGTGTGATGGCAAAAGACTGAATAAGTGTTTTCCTAGGTAATAGCTTGTCTAACCATTCAAAAGCACTTAACAATATTGCAATTGCAGCTATTCGGAAATGTTTATTCCAATTGGGATCTCATGTAGTTCAATGGTGGTCGCGACAGCAGCCTCATACTGGCATCGTGCTCACAGAGCATCTATCGGCGCGTCTGTGCATCCAGACGCCGCCACACGTTTGCCTGTGGGGAAATTCACACGCATAATTGGATTGCGACAAAATAAATAATCAACGCGCTCGTTGTATTGTTACAAAGCTGGCCACGATTTTTATTATTCCATCAGGTGGATCGTAATTGCCTGACCTTTAATATAAAAATAAATAATTATCTGCTCCACTACATATACTTGCAATTAAAAGGGAAACCACGTGACAGCTGCAATTAGGCGCCGGCCGGTGTGGGAGTGGAATTCACGATCCACGTCCTCATTTAGCACTGAAGCGGCTCCACATGACGGCGTAAGGACCAAGGTTCGATTCCCGGCTCGGGTGCCGCCTTCCCGAGCGCAGATTGCGTGTTCTCGCCCTCTCTCTCTCTCTCCGTGTCCGTGTGGGTTTTCGCCGGGTAGTCCGGTTTCCTCCTGAAATTCAGAGACACGCTGCTGACTTGGTCAGTGTGGCTCTTTTTAACAGTTGTCCAGCGGGAAGATGTCAAGAAGTTACAACATCCCAGGTTACGGCGGGACAATCCAGTCAGGACAGTAAACCTCGGCAGCAGCCTTTCCTTTGAATATGGGAGAAAACTGGAGCACCCTGCGAAAACCCACCTGGACACGAGGAGTAGATGGAAATTCCACGTAGAAAGATACCGCAGCCGGGAATCGAACCCAGATGGTGAGCGACTGTTATAGTAGAAGCTGGTAGCTGCTACTATAACACTTGGCGTGGACTCCTAGTGGACTCCGAGTCAAGGAGAGAGCAGCTATGTATAACGAGCCTTACAACTCCACTCTGCCACTGAAACGGACCACTGATCTGCAGCCAAATTATTTCGCCTCGTCTGGTGACTGCGATGAAATATCGCCTCTGCCAGGCATCAGGCAGCACATTTCATGCGGAGTGATGGGGAGAGCTTTCTCTCTCTCTCTCATCTCTCTCTCTATCTCGTGCATCTTGCGCTCGCAGCAGCAAACGCAATCAACAAGCGGGATTTCCGCGGCTTAAGTGGGAAATCCCAAGAGCACGCGATCTCTCTCATTTAGACGCTAATAATGCCACCGGGCCACTTTCGCAAAGTCCCAATTTCCAGCTGTAATTAATGTGAGGCTCAGTGAGTGGCGCTGTCGCCTCGTAGCAAGAAGTACCTGGGTTCGATTCCCGGCTCGGGTGTCTTTCTGTGTCGAGTTTGCGTGTTCTCTCTCCCCGTGTCCGCCTGGGTTTTCGTCTGGTACTCCGGTTTCCTCCTACCACGCAAAGACACGCTGCTGCGTAAATTGCTCCCAGTGCCCTGCGATGTACTGCGATGTACTAGCGCCACATCCTGTGTATAGCTCCGCCTTGTGCCCTCTGTTTGTCGAGATAGGCTGCAGCCCGCCGGCAAACAAATATTCTACGTATTGTCTTAACAGATTATAGCGACAAGTGCTGTTAGCGATGCGCCAATGAAGGCCGGAACGGGCCACGAAGGGATTGGTGACCAGCCCCACGCCGGGCCGCCTTTGTATCCCTGCTTGCGATGTTTCCACACCGCACCAGGTACTCATTTGAGGCCGCGTCGACCTAGGGGAGGCTCAGGGCCGATTCATGAAATCATTACTGGTGGTGACCGCGAGCAGAAATCGAATTAAGGTCACCTAAGAGTGCGTAGCGCTGCACCACCGCTCCCGACACGAGCCGCAGTCTTCACAACCCGAGTCCCCGACGCCGCGTTACGGATTCCGACTCTGACGGGATGAATAATTCATGGCGTGAATTTTACAGAGGCACTCGGCCGATGCAAGTGAATTCCCAGTCGTGCACGCAGATAAAGATCCCCCGTGTAGCTTTAACGCATTGTTCGGGCAAGTGCTGCTAGCGCGTGGCCGATATGGCGCACAGAGGCTGTGGTTGACCAGCACCGCTCCCGTACAGGGTCGCGGTGAGCCGGAGCCTATCCCGGTAGACACGGGGCGCAAGGCAGGGATATACCCACGATGGGACGCCAGTCCATCACCGGGCACTGCGGGCAATTTTGTCTGCGATCCAATTAACCTATGCAGCGGCATGTTTTTGGACTGTGGGAGGAAACCGGAGTGCCCGGTAAAAATCCACACGGACACGGGGAGAGAACATGCAAACTCCACACAGAAAGGCACCCAAGCCTAGTTTCGAACCCGGGACCTTCTTGCTGTGAGGCGACAGCGCCACCCACTGGGCCACCGTGCCGCCCCGTCTCTCGTGGTGAATGCTTATACATTTGAAGCTAAGTCGACGTGGGAGAGACCCAGGACCGATGCAAAAAATCGTCACTGTTTTTTACCGGGAGGGGGATTCGACCTCGGGTCGACGGATTTGTAGCTCAGCGCGCTGACCGCTGCACTCCCACTGCCCACTCAGTCGACCTAATAACGCGCGCACACGCACACACAGAATGAGCAAACATACATCCTGTGCACACACACTCCGTCAGTGCTCGCTCCAGGTCACCGCATGCGTTTACGCGATGAGATTTGCATTGAGGCGTTTGAAGGAATCAA
>JAZEWT010000010.1:9109858-9126152 GCA_036362905.1 Mordacia mordax
GTGTTAAGAAGAAACAGCCCCCACCCCACCCTCACCCTGTCACCCACCTCTTTAAAATAAAAAAAATAACGTCAATTTATTATTTAGCAGATGCCTTTATCCAGGGCAACTTGTATCCTCACATAGTGCAGCGAGGAAACCACAGAGAGGCGAGGGGAAGGCAGCTATGCAGTCAGCCGGCGCCAACACCTGCCAGACGCTGAGTTCTGTATATTATAATATTATTGGCCAATTCATTAATGAGGGGGGGGGGGGGTTAAGTTGTGGGAAGAAACCGTAGAATCCGGAGGAAACCCACGCAGAGCTTTCTGTGAAACCCGAGGTGTCCAGAGATATTGAGAAGAGAGATGTACTCTTGTGAGAGGCGGGTACACACAAAGATCAATTGCGTGAGATGCAACGAAAGATGCAAATAAAGGTGAGATAGGTTCGCCATTGTCAATCTGTGAGTCGCGACCCATCAGTGAGTCGCGACCCATCAGTGGGTCGCGAGCGTTGCCTAATCATCCGTGGAGACCAGATCCAAGTGGACCCGGTGGGCCTTCAGGTGCAAGAGATTGAATTCCTCTGAGATGGATGAAGTGAGCAAAGAGAAATGTAGACAAGAGATGTAATGAGATGAATGACGATAGATGCAATTGCGGAGATCCATTGACGTTATCTAGTTATTGTTGCTGATTTGCTCTTCTTAGGTCATTGTTGTTGCTGACATGCCGTTCTCTCCTCAGCTCTGTGCAGCGATTTGTGACCCTTGGATGAAAAGCGCTGTAGAAGTGCAATCATTACTATTGTTACTGATGTAGATTTTCACGGCTCGATGTGTGATGAGATTTGCTCTCAAGAGCTGCTCTTTCAGGATAGCCGTGCTGAGCGTTCCTCCTCTCCCTTTCACGACGTTTCAGCTCCCACGTTGGAGGCATCGTCAGGTATTCTGACTGGTTTAGCTGAAAGGTGTTATATTCCACAGCTGCAGCTTACGCATATGTTCCTGTGATGTAGAGAGATGTCCTATATTTCAACGTGCTGACACCTTGTAGTCCTGTTATTTTGATTGTCTTATCTCGTTGCACGTGTGGTGCCAAGCCTCGCACGTGACAGGCTAGGTGCGTACGAGGGGTCACCCGAGGTGGCAAGGTGTTATGTGTGACCGAGGATTGCACCAATTCCCCCCTTCTCAGATCGTAAACATCACGTGGTCTGGGGGAGGGGGGTGGAAACACGAGGCGAGATGTGGTGTAAACGGTTTGGATCGGAGACGTGGTGCGATCTGACGCAACGTCTGTGGAGGTGGAAAACGTGGTGTGCACAAGTGCGAGTGAAAGCGTTCCCATGGGGCAATGGTGAGGAACCCGCGTCAGCATGTAGCCAGCAGGATTGAGTGTCCATAGCGCTAAGCGCGGGAGGGTAGGAGTAGATGCGTGGTGTTACCCTGGCATGGTGTAGTGTCAGTGAATAAAGCATCGAATACCTTGGAAGCCTCTGCTCGCTGAGTGAATGCTGGCTGTGTGCTGTCGCTGCTGGTCGCAAGAAGCCCGCGCCACGTGGTCGCCCGCGCGCACAGGGACCCGATACCCTGGCATTGGAACGAGTTGGACCCTTGTGGAGAGAGGGTTCCCCAACAGGGTTCCACATATGTATTGCCAGTCAGTCAGTTTTTATTTAAGCTGGAAGGAACCGTTGAGCTATGCAGTTCGTTTTAACAGTGATCCAGGGGGGAGGGGAGTAAGCAAGTTACAACATCTCAAGGCAACGAGGGGATGGACAGCGTGTGTTTGGACTAAAGGAGATAACAAGAGTACCCAGCTGTAACCCACGCGGACGCGGGGGAACGTGCATACTGCTGCACACGGAAAGGCGCCCGAGGCAGGTATCGAAGCGTGTTATTTTTACTGCGAGGCGGAAGCGCTGCTTACTGCGCCACCGTACCGCCACGATTTTAGACACGTGGCATGGCACACACTCATGGATTACACGATCGATATCGATGTTCTTGCTGGGCCTTTGCTCAAAGAAAACGAGGATCACGTGAGTTGCACGCGCACCGCGTGAGCACTCGGAGTTAAACTTCCGCTGAGAAATCAAAAAACAACCTTTTCAAGTGAGATTTTTTAATTTCTGGCTACCGCTGTGTACGGGGGCAGAGGTTACAGCGGTGTCGCCTAAATCGTGATATGTCTGCCAAGTGACACCCGTGTCACAAAGATTTATTCTCGGGATCATTTTCTGTGTGGGCGGCACGGTGGCCCAGTGGGTAGCGCTGTCGTCTCACAGCAAGAAGGACCCGGGTTCGAATCTCGGCTCAGGTGCCTTTCTGTGTGGCGTTTGCATGTTCCCCCCGTGCCCGCGTGGGTTTTCGCCGGGCACTCCGGTTTCCTCCCACAGTCCAAAAAACATGCTGCTGCATAGATTAATTGGCTTGCAGACCAAATTGCCCGCAATGCCCGGTGATGAACTGGCGTCCCATCGTGGGTATATCCCTGCCTTGCGCCCTGTCTGCCCGGATAGGCTCCGGCTCACCGCGACCCTGTATAGGACTAAGCGGTTTCCAACAAGATGAGACGAGATGATTTCCTGTCTCGTGGAAGCCAAAGTCACCGTGAAGAGCTGAACGCTCTGCTTGCCATTCTTCCGCATGATTGTGTTCTTTTAGTTCCAGTTTGGCAATGGCTCAGTAGTTGATTCCGGTAGAAAAGTGGTCCTGGTCATTATTTTTGAGTAGGATGTTTGCTTGCTTGTCTGTGTTTATTTTTCTTCTGTTGCGTGCATTTATTCAAAAGTTGGTTAACGTGCCAGATGTCACTGACATAACGCGTTTTTGTTAATGGTATGAAAGGAGAGAACATGATGTGGCTGCGCGGTGCTATGTGCCTGGTAGTGGTGTCTAACTAATTTCTATGCGCCCTTCCTCCCTCCCCAACAACGCACACCCAGGTTTGACTCCAGGCTCGGGTGCCATTCTGTGTGGAGGCTCCGGCGCCCCGCGATCGTGGAATAATATTTGCATTTCTAAAGCGCCTTTCAGCCAGAGGATTCAGCGGCTGCAGTCGATACACACACACGCGCGCGCGTATAACTTGCGGAGGAGCTACAGCGTAGTGGTCAGCGCACCGCGCTCTGAACCCCCGTACTCAAGAGTTCGATTTCACGGTTATCTGAACCAGTCCCGTGCCTTGGCATCAATCAATCAGGTCGAGCCAGGCTACAATAATAACACGACTCAGCACTGTAACAACCGTAAGAGTGCTGATTGTTTCTGGCCGCTTGGCGTTCTGGGCCTGCGCTCAGCAATCGAGGTGTACAGTGTTTCGTGGTTAACGTGACCCCACGTGGTGCGAATCCACGTGGCAGCCGTCCTCTCAGTACAGCACTTGTCCCAACGAGGCGAGAGGCTTCCAGGGGACCTTTGTATGTTGTCCTGTATAATGTTAGCGACAAGGTCGCGTGTTGCGCTGCCTAATGGGGTACACGAGCGCTTTTCTCTCTCTCTCTCTACATCTCCTCGGGAGGAGGGAGGTGGAGGGAAGGGGGATGTTATTAGATTTAAGGGCAAAAGCCCCGAGGCTCGGGGACAATGCATGGGTATGTTTGCAAATGAATCATCGCTCTCTGGGCCCCGTGACCTGAGCATCGACTGCTGATGCTGCCTCTGCTCGCGGTTTTTTTTTATAATAACGAAGCCCTCAGTGCTGACCGTGCATCATCACAATAGGGGTTCGTACGTCAGTGATCATCACGACCAGGCGATTGTATTAAGCGCTGAAGTTCTAGGAACGTTGAGCAACGAGGATGTCAGCTCGGGTCTGTGATGGGCCTACGGTCAAGGTAGGGAGCAAGGGCACTCCTGTGAGTGCACGGCGGTGAAATGGAGCCCTCAATCCACCCCCTGTGGTGTCCACCCGGCTCGTCCAGCTGTGAAGGACGGTTTCACTGTGAAGGAAGAACAACCCTGGTTTCTCTCTGACTCAGTGGGGGACGGGGGGTCTCGACTACGTCCGTTGAGGTAGAAGCTGGTGAGGCCGGGACATTTCCATCCATTCAGAGGCCCCAGGCAAAAATCAATGATGACCAGGTTGCCCCATGGTTAAGCTCGATAGTGATTAAAACACACGCACTCTGGTGGAACGAGCGGATTGTTGCACTCAGATGCCCTACTACACTCACCGGATCAGTCACCCATTTGAGGCTGAGTCAATCTAGGGGAGGCCCACGGCGGCGTACATTGGAATGATATAAAAATTAATAGTACTCTATTTTATAACGCGCCGCTCAAATTCCACGCCTGGTCGTGAACGAGACACGGATACGGAGGTGTCGCGCGGAAACCGAAGAGATGGCGGAGGGAGCCAGGCGGTCAGCCGACGCCAACCCACCAGACACCGCTTCATGTTTGTTATTTATTATTTATCAGACGCCCTTATCCAAAGCGACTTACATCATTATAGAGGTGTAGTGAGGAAACCACAGAGAGGCGAGGGGAAGGCAGCAATGCATTCAGCCGGCGCCAACACCTGCCAAGCACTGCGTTATATTTTGATGTTATCGGCCAATTAATAAATGAGTGTTGTTGTTGTGGGAGGAAACCTAGAGAGCCGGGAGAAACTCTCACGCAGAACAGAGGGAGAGAGAGAGAAAACACACAAACTCCACACAGAAAGGCGCCCGGGGTGGGAGTCGAACCGCCTGGGAAGGCGATTCCCTTTGTGAGGCGCAGATGTTACAACTGCATAGACACCCTGCCACCCATGACAGCATCCGCGCTCTGTGTGGCAAATTGAATCTGTCGAGCTGCGGATGATGCAGGGCTGCCATCACGTCTCGTTGCCGGGAGCTGTTGACTCCATTGCCCCCGGAGACTATTAGGCTGAGATAATATATTACGAACAATAAGATGTGTTCTGCTTCCATCGCTGCCTGATGGACCTCGAGCCAAGTCGGCAGATCCCTAACAAGGAGTCTTGAGACCTGCGTAAACACGCTTCTTGATAATTATCATTAATATTTATTTGTCATGGGCGGCACGGTGGCCCTGTGGGTAGCGCTGTCGCCTCACAGCAAGAAGGTCCCAGGTTCGATCTCGGCTCGGGTGCCTTTCTGTGTGGCGTTTGCATGTTCTCTCCCCGTGTCCGCGTGGGTTTTCACCGGGCACTCCGGTTTCTCCCACAGTCCAAAAACACACGCTGCTGCATAGGTTAATTGGCTTGAAGACTAAATTGCCCGCAGTGCCCGGTGGTGGACTGGCATCCCATTGTGGGTATATCCCTGCCTTGCGCCTTGTCTCATCTCTCATTATCTGAAACCGCTTAATCCTATATAGGGTCACGGTGAAGCCGGAGCCTATCCCGGAAACACAGGGCGTAAGGCAGGAATACACCCGACGACGGGACGCCAGTCCATCGCCGGGCATTGCGGGACAATTTTAGTCTGCGAGCCAATCAACCTATCCAGGAGCATGCTTTTGGACTGTGGGAGGAAACCGGAGTACCCGGCGAAAACCCACGCGGACACGGGGAGAGCATGCAAACTCCACACAGAAAGGCACCTGAGCCGAGAGATTCGAACCCGGGACCTTCTTGCTGTGAGGCGACAGCGCTAACCACTGGGCCACCGCGCCGCCCCCTTGCGCCTTGTGTTTACTGAAATAGGCTCCGGTTCGCCGCGACCCTGTACAGGACTAAGCGGTTTCTGACAGCGACATGAGATCAGATGTATTTGTGTTCGTTTTGGACGCCACGGTGGCGCATTTGGTTACCGCCGTCGCGTCAAAACGAGTCCCGCTCCGTGCCTTTCTGTGTGGAGTTTGCGTGCGGTTTCTCCGGGTGCTCCGGTTTCCCCCCACCGTCAAAAGACACGCTGCTGCCGAGGTTAATTGGCCTGCTGAGTAAATTGCCCCAAAAAGTGTGCCTTGAGATGTACTGGCGTCACATCCTGGGTGTTCCCCCTCCTTGTGCCCTCTGTTGTCCGAGATAGGCTCCGCCACCCCCTCCCCCCCCGTGACTCTGTACCAGATTTAGCGGGTATTGATAATGAATTAATGAATCTTCCTTTTCACTCTGTCTGCTGCCTCAGCTATATTAATTACCAACCCACTCACCCCGGGGCGTGTCTAACACATGATTAACATATCATTAGCATGTTATTAACATACCAGTTGGGAGTAATTTTTGCATTTCGTTATTTGCAGAAAACCGCTGCTGAGCGCATGACGCACATGGCGTCTATGCCTTGGCTCAAGAATATATTTTCATCTGCGGTACAAAACCGTCGAGCCGAGTTCGATTCCCGCTCACGGCCAACACCATTGACGATTTTCTGAACCGGTCGTGGGCCTCCTCTAGGTCGACTCAGCCGCAAATGAGTACCGAGTGCAGTGTGTAGACATTGCCACTAGGATGACAAAGACGGGCGGACGTGGTGCTGGTAACTCCCTCGCGTGCCGTGTCGACCTTAATAGGTGCTCGCTAACGATATTTGACCCAACAGTCTGATGAGGCTATACGGGGGGGGGGGTCTTTGTCTGTATATATTTCTGTGCGACATGTATATTAAAAAAATAATGTTATTGTTGCTGATTTTGCCTGATGATGCCGAATGTAATTAACAGCGAAATGTCGTATGTATCTTTTTTTGTGAAATATTGTGGGGTCGCTTTTCAATACACCGGTGTGCTGAGATAGTAAAGGAATTGGTGCGTTTTCTGTTCACGTGACAACCCCTTACTGATTGGTTGTGTCGGGTGGTGGAGGGTTGAACGACACTATTTTATCATTTTCTACGTGACCTGACCCAAAAATTAATTTAATCGGTAATGTTGGTTACGAAAGCCTTCGAATTAAAGTATGTGTGGTTTTTGCAAACTAGACACTTTGTGAAAGGTTTCTATTTTGGTGTTTTAAGATCTTAAAACCTGTAGAATTGCCAGAAATGGAGAAAAAAACCCTTTTATATTCTTTACAAATATCTATAATATTTTAATTTCTAAAGCGCCATTCATGCCAGGGTCACAAATCGCTGCACAGAGCTGTGGAGAGAACGGCATGTCAACAACAACATCAGAATTGATCAACTGAATTAAATATTGACCATAAACCAATGAAGGACATCAAACAGGCACAGGTCAATAGCACCGAGCCATCATCCAAGTACACATCAGTCAGCAGCATCAACAGTCCTAGCCAGAGGACTTCAAGGCCTTACGGAACAAGTGAGTTTTGAGACGCGATTTGAATCCACGCAGACACGGGGACAACACGCAAAACTCCACGCAGACAGGCATTCGAGCCGCGAATCGAACCTAGGTCCTTCTTGCTGTGAGATGACAGCTCTACTCACTGCGCCACCGCGTAGCGCTTTCGTTGTCGTATGCGTGTCCTTACAATTTCAAAACCTATTCCTCCAACGCAGAGGGCGCGTGTCAACGGGCGTGCGAGCAGACTGCAAATCTGACGAATGCCGATATCGGGAAGGCACGTGAAGCTGCACGCGCATCGTGATGGGGTGCAGGAACGAACATTGATTTTGTCGTAAACGTGGCATTTGACGGATCGGAATGTGATTTACACACAGCCTTGAGTGATATTACACGGGCACGTTCGGTCAGATCATCCACTCGAGGGGTGGTTTGATGATATGGGAGGGCGGCGGGGTGGCGCAGTGAGTAGCGCTGACGCCTCACAGCAAGAACACCACGGTTCGAATCTCGGCTCGGGTGCCGCATTTCTGTATGGAGTTTGCGTGTTCTCTCCCCGCGTCCGCATGGGTTGTTGCCGCGTACCCCGGTTTTCTCCCACCGTTCAAAGACACGCTGATGCCTAGATTAATTAGCCTGCTGGGTAAATTGCTCAAAAAAGGTGTGCTCTGCGATGTACTGGCGTCAGATCCTGGGTATAGCCTCGCCTTGCGCTATGTGTCTGCCTGAATAGGCTCTGGCCCCCCGCGATCCTCTACAGGATTAAGCTGGTATTGACGGTGATGATAATGATGATAATGGACGCGTAGTATACGTGCATTGTGAGCATCAGTGTCCACATAATGAAACATAACTGCGATGCTCCGTGTGAGCGATGAACATCTAATTCCACGTGTAGCGATATGCTCAGAGGCCAGATCCCAATGTCGAGATTTGCATGGCGGTCACGAGAAGGTTTTAGGAAAAAGCGAGAGGTTGTGCATGTTTCCGGTTCCTCCTCGTGCAGGGGTTCATGGTGGTGGATGGCGATTCCTGGGAAAATTCACATCGGTCCGAATCTACGTCCGAGGCAGTGAGTGAGCTTGTGTTTACGCTGGAAGGAACCGTTGAGCTGTGTGGATCTTTTTTCGACAGTTATACAGCGGGGAGGGGTAAGCAAGTGGCAGCGTCTCGGGGCAGCGGGAGCAATTTATTCAGAACAATTAGCATAGGCAGCGTGTCTATGGACTGTGGGAGGAAACCGGAATACCCGGTGAAACTCGACGGCGACACGAGTAGAGCGCGCAAACTCCACACAGGAAGGCACCCGAGCCGGGAACCTAACCCGGGTGCTTCTTGCTGTGAGGCAGCAGCGCTGCTCACTGTGCGGTGCAAATATAAGGCAGCGGTACAACAATTAGAATATGGACCTGTGTGTGGGGGCGGCACGGTTGCCAAGTGGGTAGCGCTGTTGCCTCACAGCAAGAAGGTTCCGGGTTCGAATCTCGGCTCGGGTGCCTTTCTGTGTGGAGTTTGCATGTTCTCCCCGTGTCCGCGTGGGTTGTCGCCGGGCACTCCGGTTTCCTCCCACAATCCAAAAACATGCTGTCGCATAGGTTAATTGGCTTGCAGACTAAATTGACCGCAGTGCCCGGTGACGGACTGGCGTCCCATCGTGGATATATCCCTGCCTTGCGCCCTGTGTCTGCCGGGATAGGCTCCGGCTCACCACGACCCTGTACGGGACTAAGCTGTTTCTGACAGCGATATGAGATGAAACCTGTGTGTGTGTACGAGAGAGCTGTGAGAGTGACCTCAGCCCCTTGCGTTTGTAGCTTTTTCCACCAGGGACAAATAAATCAATCGAGAGCATAAAAATAACACTCAGTATTCGCCGTGAGAATGTGTGTGTGTGAGGGAATGCGTGAGAGAGGGCGGTGGCTCAACGGTTAGCGCGCTGGGCTACAAATCTGACATCACGAGTTCGATTCCTGCTCACGGCCTCCACTGGTGACGATTTTCAGAACTGGTCCTGAGTCTTCGCTAGGTCGACTCAGCCCCAAATGAATGCCTAGTGCGGTGTGTAAACATTGCCACATTGGCAACAATTGCAGCCAGGCGTGGTGCTGGTCACCCATCTCCTCATGTGCCGTATTGACCGTCATTGGTCTAAAGTCTGTTGAAGCTCAACAAAACGGTCGCGGCACCGGCTGGAGGGGAGATGTGACGTCCAGTGGATTTACCGATGACTGTAACGCAGTTTACCCTGCAGAATAGATCACATAAATAAAATAATGACTATAAATCAATGGACATCAACTAAATATAATAATTGTTACACCAAATAAAGGCACAGGTCAACAGCGCGCCATCATCCAAGCTCACAGCAGTGAACAGCACCAACAGTCCAAGCCAGAGGACTTCAAGTGAGTCTTGAGACTCAGCTGACCGAATTTCCAATGTCAGGAAGTTCCAGTCTGGGCGGCACGGTGGCCCAGTGAGTAGCGCTGTCGCCTCACAGCAAGAAGTACCCGGGTTCGAATCTCGGCTCGGGTGCTTTGCTGTGTGGAGTTTGCATGTTCTCCCCATGTCTGCGTAGGTTATCGCCGGGCTCTCCGGTTTCCTCCCACAGTCCAAAAAGCATGCTACTGCATAGGTTAATTGGCGTGCAGACTAAATTGCCCAGAGTGCCCGGTGATGGACTGACGGCCCATCGTGGATATATCCCTGGCTTGCGCCCTGCGCCTGGCGGGATAGGCTCCGGCTCACCGAGACCCTGTACAAGACTGAGCGGTTTCTGACAATGAGATGAGATGAGAAGTTCCAGTCTGGGAGCAGCGCGCGAGGAGGCTCTCTCACCCATCGAACAGAGATGCGATCTGGGTACATGGAGCAAACCTAGTAGCAGCGGTGTCAAGATCGGCCTCTATGTGGCCACGACCATCAGCAGCAGCGGAAATGTAAACAAGCCCTGGGTGCTCTCGACGTGCAGTGTACCGACTGTCAAAGCGGTACTCGCTAACAGCACTTGTCCCGAGAGCCTGTGTGAGACTGAGAGAGGAATGTATGTGACGGATTTGTCGCACCTGGTGCCAAAGTGAAAGAAAAACACTCCAGCCTTGCACTCGCACCCTCGGGACCCCTTGCTCGATAGATGTCTCGCCTCTAAACAAGATCGCAGTGGTGCGAAACAGCAAACGCCCCTTGGTTGCACTGTGCGTGGGGGCCTCTCCTTGCTGCTTACTGTCACCTCTGCTTGCAAACCGCTCCCGTTCACTAGGACAATGCCCGCAGGCGCTAACGGAGTGTTTCGGATTGAGAGTCACGAATGGTCCCCTCGGCTCGCTCACGGCTCGCTTGTCGCTGCGCTTCACAGTTCGAATCCAGCCGCTGCGCCGATTAATGCTGCGGGAGTCTGATTCACAGTGGACGTTAAACACCAACCCCGTGACATCCAAAGGCAGGCTGCTGCCGAGGCTAATTGATTAAATTACCCCTGGTGACCTGAGGTGTTGTGACTTGCTTACACCTCCGTGCTGGGCAACTGTTAAAAAGAGCAGCACAGCTCAACGGTTCCTTCCAACTTAAATAAATACAAACTGCCTGACCGAGGAGGCTCTTCCGCCCAGGAATCATCCTCCGGATGTTGCCAATTGTCTGCTATCTTAGGCGCAAATAATTCGGAATTACAATTATACATTAGCGATCATTCCGCCACACGCATACTCAGAATCTGTGAGAGAATCATTGACCGAGGAGGAATTTAACATTTCTAATATTTCCATACACGATTCCCAGCGGCGCAAATCGCCAACGGTAGATTGCTTCCGAATTAATAATAATTGCACTTATATAGCGTTTTTCACCCGAGGGTCCCAAAGCGCTGCACAGAGCTGCGGAGAGAACGGATTGTCAACAACAACGACATAAGAACGGAAAATCAGCAACGATAACTTTTTGTTTTGTTTTTTTTATAAATCTGAGCTGTGGAGAAAACGGCATGTCAACAACAACATCAGGACAGTTCAACTGGCGCCTGAGGATGCATCTAATGTGTGAGACGAAACGTCGCGAGGTAGAGAGAGGAAGCGATCGACGCGGCTGTCCCGAGGGAGCAGCATTTCGAAGTAATCATCATGCATCGAGCCGTGAAAACGGACATCAGGACAGTTCAACTTAAAGTCAACTAGTAGCAATAAATTATCGGACATAAGGTAAGCGGAGAAAAAAAATACGCAACGAAGCCACCGGCATAGTCGAGGCTCATGAGATCGAGAGTATTTGTGATACTCATGTGTAAACATCTGAGGCTGCGTGCAGAATGTTAATAATGATAATAATACTTCAATTGGTGAACGCGCCGCGCAAACTCCATGCCTGGCTTATAACGGGACGTGGACTTAGAGACGCGAGGAGACTGCAGAGAGGTGAGGGTGGGGGGGATCGTTCACGCAGTGAGTCGGCGCCAACCCGCCAGACAGTGCTTCATGATTCATGATGTTATCGGCCAAGTAATTAATGAGTGGTTTAAGGGGAGTACGAAAATTATTATGGGACTCCCGAAGCGTGAGCTTGAAAATGAACGAACGATTCGAGGAGAGCTTTGATCCGAGGAGAGATTTGTTCCAGGGAAGATGCGACCGGATGGAGTTGCCCAGAGGAGGGAATTCCATAACGCGTTTGACATCTGGGATCAGGCTTTGGGGTCAGGATAAGCTCACGAAAGATATATCCCTGGAGAAAAAAAGAAAACGAATATCTTTAGAAGCGTTTTGCTCAGCTATCCACGGCTGTACACATGGGTACTTTTTTTGCCAGTATACATATGTTAAATTACAACAGGTTTTACCGTATCTGGCGATTATGCAGGTGTTAAGATCCCAAACACCTGTTAAGATCCCAAACACAACAAGTTTACCGTATCTGGCGATTATACAGGTGTTAAGACCTGTTAAGATCTCTTAAGATCTCAACACCTGCATAATTGCCAGATACGGTAAAACCTGTTGTAATCTTGGCTGTACACATGTTATTGTAGACCCGCCGTTCTCTCCACAGCTCTGTGCAACGCTTTGTGACCCTCGGGTGAAAAGCACTCTAGAAATCCAACATATCATTATAATATCGCCATAATCGCTGGTGAGCAAATCCGATCTGGGCAGGGTATATATACAGCAGTAACACCTGTCCGTCCTCACAGATAAAAATTATCCTGCCTGAGGCATTTCGATTGCTGCCTCGGGTGCCTTTCTGCTTGTGGAGTTTGTGTGTTCTCCCCCTGTTCTACGTGGGTTTCCTCCCACAACTGACCAAAAAAACCCTCCAAAGTTTGCCGATAAAATCGTAACATGTGACACGCAGTGTCTGGAAAATATTGGCCGTTCGACATTGAATGAATATGTGGGCCTTATAAATGACATTATACTGCCTGCCTTTACCAACTCGCACTGACCAGCGCGGTGAAGTATGGCCAAACAACCCCCATCCACCTCATGACAGGGCTGTCAATTATTCATCGGCTGGATAGTGGATATAGAGTAGTAATAGTAATAATAGATGTATATCGCACGGCACAAATTCCATATCTGGTCAGTGGCGAGACACAGATACAGAGCCGTAGCCAGAAACCCGCAGAGAGGTGAGGTGGAGGCAGTCACAAAGCCAGCCGGTGCCAACATTTGCCAGATTCTACGTTGTATGGATTTCATCTTCCTATTAAGGTGGAGGGGGGGGGGGTGATTCTTTTGTTGTTACTGAGGGAAGAGACCGAAAAACCCGTTGGAAACCCACGCAAACGAGGGGGGAAACAAACATGAATGCGCCCGAGGTGGGAATCAGGACTTTCTGTGATAGGTATAATACCGCTGTACGGGACACTGGCTCTGGGGAAAAACGCTGCGAGGCAACGTGGCACTACGGAGGTATTTGCACCTCCAGAAAGTAATCTCGTCTTTGTGGTTCATTCCCATGGGGAATGAATTGTTTTACAATTGTATAACTTTGAGAACTCTTCAAGTCCGTTATAATGTCACTGTGTCGTCTGTACAGCACCTCGCGTCCCAGAGCGAATGATGCGTTAATATTGTAATCTTGTTTTATAATTATATTTTATAATTATATGGACTGTTTTAGCCGGTAGTTTACTTAATTACATTTTTTTTTCATTTTAGTTACCTTTTCACCGTATGCATTTTATGTGAGCGATGTGCATCCGCTTTACGACCCTTGAGTGGTAGCATTATAATATATAGGGTCACAGTATCTGACGGGTTGGCGCCGGCTGACCCTGTGGCTCCCTTCTCCCCACCTATCTGCGGTTTCGTGCAGTGCCTTGGAAACTCTGGGTTAAAGGCGGTAAATAATAATAATAATAATTTCACTTTTAGAGCGCCTTTCACCCGAGGGTCACAAAGCGATGCACAGAGCTGTGGCGAGAACGGAACGTCACCAACAACATATGAATTATATAAATGCAATGCACCATTATCACTACCACTTTCCAATAATTATTCGATTTTTTAAGAAATATAAATTATTGTGTATGTGGCATCAGAGGCAAGAGGCGGACGCGATGAGTTCCATTGTTTATTTGCATACACGACACGAGGCTGACATGAAACGCAGTCTCTACTGGGACTCTGGGTCACACACACGCATACAGATCGCAATCATCGTTATCCGTGTCCGCCGCGGGGGAGGGGGCGACTGAGCATTATCGCGGCAAACACAGGGCGTAAGGCAGGGCTATACTTATGATGGGATGCCAGTCCATCACAGGACACCAGGATAAATTTAGTCAGGAGGCGAATTAGTCTGGGAGGTCGGCATCGTGTCGTTGTGCGACGAGAGGAAACCGGAGTACCCAGCGAAAACCTACGCGGGCACGGGGAAAACGGCACCTGAGCCGGGATTCGAACCCGCGTCTGTCTCACTGTGAAGCCGCAGCGCTGCCCACAACGCTGCCCACAACGCTGCCCACAACGCTAACTACAGCGCCACCCATAGCGCCACCCACAGCGCCACCTTGCCGCCCGGTGTAGCGGTTGTGTTTGAGTCTCATCAGTAGCCTTTGTAATCCTAGAGAGGATCCCGATAGTTGTGTTTGCCGCCTCTCATTATAGAGTGCCGTGATACAAATCACTATTAGCATTTCGCTATCCCCCGGGCATTAACGTCTCGCTCAATATTTCCCCAGATGGTTGACAGACAGGGGTAGGCGACACGTGTCCAGGAGTATCCCACTGCGAGAGGTATACTGGGTGTTGTGTGCCGGGTGGCCGAGCTGCACAGATTCAGCGGAAATGAACTCCTGGTTATTCGGTTTCCAATCTGAATTAATGACGTCAGGATTGTGTACCCGGGTTTTACAGTCGACCAACTTTAAAGAAGAAATTAAGTCGTTACGCGCTACACGCGCCTCGTGATTGGTCAGTAGTGCTTTCTCTGTGCCACCTTGGACACAAAGGTAAAACGAAAGTTTCCCCGTATAACTCAATAGACCATTGGGGCAAGTGCTGTTAGCGAGCACCTATGAAGGCCGGTGCAGGTAAACGAGAGGGGGTCTGGCCAGCAGCAGGCCCGGCTACCTTTTTCTCCCAGGGTACTCATTTGAGGCTGAGTCAACCTAGGCGAAGACCACAAGAGCGGTTCAGATATTCGTCAACAACGTTGGTCGTGAACAGGAACAGAACTCGGATGGCGAGGTTCGTAGCGCAGTGCGCTAACCACTGCGCCACCGCTCCCAGGCCACGCACACGGAGGCTGGGATCCCCTTATGTAGTTAACAGACTGGAAGGCCGAGTGCTGGTTGTGAACATCTATAAAGGCCAGCACGGCACACGAGGGTGTGGGTGGCCAGCATCACGCCCGACCGCCTTTGTCTCCGTCGTACCAACGTTTACACACTGCACCACGTGCTCGGTGAGGCAGAATAAACCCTCGGGGAGGCCTCAAGACCAGGTTCAGGAACTCATCAAGTGGTATTGGCCGCGAGCAGAACTCGAGGTCTCGTGGACTCCGCGCGCCCCCGGACCACCGCGTGTGTCCGCAGCGATCTCAAGCGCACGCCCCCAGCAACCTGGCGCGTTCCTGCCCTTCATCCAGCCGCACGCCTCCTCTCGGCTTCGACCCCTCCTCCGCCTCCTCCTCCGCCTCCTCCTCGACGTGCCACGTGGAGCCGTCCCGCGCCGCTCGGCCGCGGTGCCTCTCCAGCAGACGGCGGTGCCGAACGTTGGCCGCCCAGGTCTCCCACCGGGGCTTGAAGACCAGGGCGATGCTGGCGAGCAGGACGAGCGACGTGAAGGACGCGAGCACTCCCACGCACGCCCAGCGGCGCTGCCGGTCCGACATCGCACCGCCGTCGGAGCGGGAGTCGAACCCGTGCGCGGCGGGGAGGGCCGGCCCGCGACGGGCCGTCGCCTCGCGGCGGCGGACGAGTCCGGCGGGAGGTCCGAGAGAGATCCCCGGAAGCGATGGCGTGAGATGTTTCTGAGCTGCCTGGTGGTCGCCCACGGAAAGTTGAAATCGCTGATCGTTTTGATGGTGGTGGTGGTGGTGTTGTGGCTGTTGCAGGTGAGTGTCCGGATGCTGAAACAGCTGGAGCTGTTGCTGTTGTGGTGTTTGCTGTTGATTTTGTGGTGGTGGTGGTTGTTGCTGTGGTCGGAGATGGCTGGGTGTTCGTGGTTCCTCGCAGCCACGCGTCGTGGTCGTGGTCGTGGTGGTGGTCGTGGTGACCTTACGTGCAGAGCTGGGGTCAGAATGACGCAAATAACAAATACTTGTCATCACAAGATACCCACACAAGCCCCACACCATCACAACACCATCACAACACAATCATGTGGAGGAAACCGAAGTACCTGCGGCATAGATTTGAGCGGGGCATGTCTTGATGAGAGCAAGTGCCGCCGATTGGTGAGACTAGCCACGAATGGCAGTCAAAGGAGGGGACGCATTGAAGAGGACGACCACCATCCAGCAACAGATAGAGAATGTCTGGTGACTCGTCACATGACAGATTTAAACAAATCAAAAGACCTGCTCCTAAGAGAAAGTCTCATACACCAGGCTGTGGAAGCCTAGAGCAGCACCATGATTCGTGCCGATTCTAGAAGATAAACTGGATGAATA
>JAZEWT010000010.1:9142130-9153718 GCA_036362905.1 Mordacia mordax
TTACAATCACCTGGGTTACCCCGTGGTTAAACTACTGGTGTTACTCTGCGTAAACACTTTGACCACAAGATACACACAGTCTCGGGGAGACACAATCACAGCGTAGCACAGTGTTCGGTCCACATACAGCCGGCGCGCAACACCTCCCATTCACGACCATTATCGGCCATGCTCAATACACTGCTGGATGAAGGCCTCCGCCAAGCCGTCGCATCTCTCATGGTCTCGCGATGTTAATTTGTGATCCACCTCTTTTAGATGCACCACCGCCTGATTTCATCTTTCCATCTCCTCTCCGGATAGGGCTTAAAGTAAATTAAATGTCTTAACGGTATGAATACCGGCTTACTTTTAACTCTGTCGGCGGGTAAAGACAATTTCAGACGCGTTCCGCTCCTAATTAGCTGCCTCGAGATCATTACGCTTGACTATCGGCTAGCATCATCATCACGATCATCCATCGGCTCTCCTATCCATCACGTGTCCTGTCCAACTAAGCCCGCTTTGCTTCCCCCTTCACACTCGCAACGCTCCTTAATTATAAATCTACGAACACTGTCTCGGTCACGCGCATCTCCACAACGCAACAGCCTTCACTTGCGCACGTTTTTGCGAATTCACACAGCGCAGTCGTCTCGAGCACAGGACGTACATAACGCATGCTCGTTAGCTCTGCGCACAACCCTGGACACGCAGCGCGCGTGTCACACCGCCACTAACGCGTACACACCGCGACTAGCGCGTACACGTTCGCTCTCAAGGGCCGTGTCGAGCGTTCTTTCCTCCCGTGGGAGGCGAAACGTCGCATCGGAGAGGTGAGAAACGCTCGAAAAGGCTATCCCGAAAGAGGAGCAGCTAGCGAGAGCATTTCTCATACATCGAGCCATGGAAAACCTTCATCAATACTTATGCATCATTATAGCCATTGTCAACTATATCATCATGAACAGCTATGGAGGAATCGGGGCTGTCAACGGCAGCATCCACATGTATGTTTCTGTTTACTTGTTTATTTTAATATGTACTGGTGTGTGTGATTAAGTCGCCCTGATGAATAATCAACCCTAATACAATGATGCCACACAATGCGAGTTGGTACTCATAGGACGCAGCAGCGACGGGCGAAGCACAGCCCGCGGTGTACCTGTTGTTGTCGGTGTTGTAACCGGTGTTGTTATTGTCGGTATTGGTGTTGTTGTTGTTGTTGCGAGCATCACGCAAATCGCCACGAGCCACGAGGCGCCGGCACCCCGCAGCGAACACGATTCCAGCATCGCCGAGCCGTGACTCAGCCCGGCGTGGCTCAGCCGATGACGGGCAGCAGACAGGGAGAGGAGCGCCGCAAACTCCGACTGCGCTGCAGCTGGGCTAGAGCCTGGGGCTGCGAGAGGAGAGAGCTGGGAAATAAATTCGTGGTGGATGCTGTGACCCGAGGATGAATTCCCCTCCTCTTCCCCCCCCCCGCTTACCCTCCCTCCCGGAGCCGCACTGCAGGGCTCAGTGGCGGCTGCACAGTGCAGCAGAGTACGCGGTAGAGGCTGGGAAATGAATTCCTCTCCACTCCAGTCTCTATAAGAGTGCTGATTATATGTATTCGCTACGTGTGGCTGTGAATATAGAATATAGTTTACATTGCCATGAACGCATTGATTGCAATTGCTAGTGGGTAATATTGCTCAAGAACTAATGCGGTGACGTTTAATGATTGATTGCGTTGTGGAAATTCTACGCGGCCAAACAGAGGTGTTGAATCTGACGAGAGCTGTGAGAGCGATCACAATGACTCCGGTGCTCAGTACGAACTGGAGCTAAGCGAGTTGGCTCTCTCTCTCTCTCTGTCCGCTGTTGTGCCGCCCACTTGCTTAAACTGATATATTCACTGGATATAGAGTCTCAATAGCGCGCCCTTGTAGTCGACAGCACAATGTTGAATAAAAATAAAGCGACAACATTGCTTTCGATTTGCAAAACGCGTTACCCCTGCACGGAACGTCGCTGCACCCTGGCAGGAAGGTTATTGTTACATAATGGGCCCGAAGCTTCTGCAACACAACACAGCGTGTCCTAGGTTATTATAGTTACTATCAGAGTTTACTATTAGGATTTGCTTTGCCTCTATACATAATTTTTAACCCAGCGTAGAGGGGCGCGTTTCTTAAACTTAACTCAGAAAAAGAAACCTTGTTCCGGAGTGGAGTAGAAGAGCTAATTCGATCTTCGCCCGCTCCCCGTATGAGCTAGCGATCTCCCGCTGATGAGACTGATGCTGATGATGATGTTGATAGCGATGATGATGAACGCTCACGGCAGCTGACTTGCCCGCTCGTCGCTCCTTGCTCTGCGCCAGCGAGGGAGCCGTGCGCTGTCCGTGGTGCTGAGGTGACGTCACGCCCTCGCCCACTCGCTCAGCTGAGCCCCACCCCTTGATGTCCGTGTCCCCCGCTCCAGCCTGTGCGGGGTCGCTGTGAGTCGGAGCCTATCCCAGCAGACACAGGGCGCATGGTGGCGCAATACTCAGAATGAGACGCCAGTCAATTCCAAAGCACCGAGGACAATTTAGTCAGCAGGCCAATTATGCAAAGGCAGTAACTACATGGCTTTGGACTGTGGGAGGAGACTCGAGTACCCCTCGACACGGAGAAAACGTACAAACTGCACACATAAAAATACCCGAGTAGGGAATCGAATCTGGGGCCTTCTTTGTGTGAGGAGGCAGCGCCACCTCAGTGCGCCACCGCGGCGCCCCTTTTCACGTTGTGTTGCTATGGAATTTCGCGTCGAAATAATAATTTTATGAGAAATTTTGAAGCGCCTTTCATCCGAGGGTCACAAGGCGCTGCACAGAGCTGTTGAGAGAACAGCATGTTATAAACAACATCCGAAAAAACAATTGAATAATATAATGACCATAAATCGGGCGGCGCGGTGGCCAAGTGGTTAGCGCTGACGCCTCACAGCAAGAAGGTCCCGGGTTCGAATCTCTCGGCTCGGGTGCCTTTCTGTGTGGAGTTTGCATGTCCGCGTGGGTTTTCGCCGGGTACTCCGGTTTCCTCCCACAGTCTAAAAGCATGCTCCTGGTTAGGTTGATTGGTTCGCAGACTAAAATTGTCCCGCAATGCCCGGCGATGGACTGGCGTCCCGTCGTCGGGTGTATTCCTGCCTTACGCCCTGTGTTTCCGGGATAGGCTCCGGCTCACCGTGACCCTATATAGGATTAAGCGGTTTCAGAAAATAAGATGAGACCATAAATCGATGAAGAACATCAAATTAAGAAATGAAATAATTATTAAAACAAATAAAAGAAGGAAGACGTGTTCTTGAGCATGCACAGGTCAACAGTGCTCCATCATCCAAGCACACAGCAGTGAGCAGCATCAACAATCCTAGCCAGAGAAACATGTTAACCAATCCATACCTCTGCACAGCTGTTTTGTCGGGATAGCAATGCCACTGCGCATCCAGATCTAAAAAAGGGACCCATGCCGATAACGTCTGGCCGTTCAACAGCATTGATTTAAGAGCAAGTCCTGACTCGGCTGATGAGACACCGAGTTTAGAAACCAATCCAAAGCGTTGCTTGTCTTCGATCAACGCTCGTGAGACAGTTCACGTCCTAGAAGGCCGTGGGACCGACTGGTTATTTACAATATACATACTTTCATTTCGCAAATGGCGAAGAGAAACACGTGTGTCTAAAGGAGACGCATTCTCTGCTTATTGATCTCCTTCTGATAAGAAATGCTGCGTGTGTTTATGGGCGGAGCGGTGGCGCAGTGAGTAGCACTGTCGCTTCACAGAAAGAAGTTTTCGGGTTCTGTTCCCAGCACGGGTGCCTTTCTGTGCGGTGTTTGCGTGTTCTCTCCCCGTGTCCGCGTGGGTTTTCGCTAGGTTCTCCAGTTTCCTCCCACCGTCAAAAGACACGCTGCTGCCTAGTTTAATTGGACTGCTGATCAAATTGCCCCCCAAAAAGTATGCCCTGCGATGTACTGGTGTCATGTCCTGAGTATAACCCCGCCTTGCGCCCTCTGTCTGCCGGGATAGGCACTGGTCTCTGTACAGGATTAAGCGGGTTCGTGTCGTTGTTGCTGACATGCCGTTCTCTCCGCAGCAATGTGCAGCGCTTTGTGACCCGCGGGTGAAAAGCGTTCTAGAAGTGCAACCATTATTATAATAATTGCATTTCTAAAGCAAGAAGGTCCCGGGTTCGAATCTCGGCTCGGGTGCCTTTCTGTGTGGAGTTTGCATGTTCTCCCCGTGTCCACGTGAGTTTTCGCCGGGCACTCCGGTTTCCTCCCACACTCCAAAAACCATGCTGCTGCATAGGTTACTTGGCTTGCAGACTAAATTGCCTTCAGTGCCCGACGATGGACTGGTATCCCATCGTGGGTATATCTCTGCTTTTCGCCCTGCTTCTGCTGGAATAGGCTCCGGCTCACTGCAACCCTGTACAGGACTAAGCGGTTTCTGACAATGAGATGCGACATTTCTAAAGTGTAACTATTATTATTACATTTCTAAAGTGCCTTTCACCCGAGTGTCACAAAACGAAAACATCACCACTATCACCAACATAGCTGTTCTTTCGGGTCGAGTGTTCCTTCTCATTCATTCGCGACGTTTCGGCCGTGATAACCTATATCGGTACGCTATCGTCATTATCACCACCGTCGCCACCACAATGATACGAAACTCCGTCCCCAATCACGACTCCCCCCTCCCCACAGGGTCACTCGCCCCCACCTCCTGCCCATCCCTGTCTGAATCACATTTCGCAATCAACAGTATTGTGCTTGACATTTAAAATAAAACATGATTCGCAGCTTTTGGCAAACAGCTTATATTTGAATACTCTGGGTCACGAACAGATGCTTGACATTCCGTTGACGAAGCATTGTGTTTTTGTTGTTTTTAATTTGATTAAAAAATAACATCTTCCTTGCAACTATCATCCTCTCCACAGACACAGACAGATAGATGTTTATTATTACGGCTGAAAACAACAAGTGAGCCTGCATGCTCTGAAAGCGAGATTCCTGCGATACAACACAGTCCGAAATTACCTCCCCTCGAAAACTGACATCATCACGCGTTTTGCAGCCCGCTCTCCGTTTGTTTGCGGGAGACATACCAACAACAACTAAAAACAATCACATCTGTCATTCAACAAAAGCAAACATGTCTACGCCAGGCCTTTTGAAAATCCACTGCTGGATAAGGGCCTACCCGTGTGGAGCATAGAGTAGGAGCACGGTATAGAGCCTGAATTTGTGTTCCGCAGCAGCTTTCCACTCTCGCTCTTCTCTCTAAAGTGTTTCCCTGCCAAGGCTGACCGCCTTTCATCCTTCACATGCCTTCTACTCATTGTGTAAATGTAATTTTTTTTAAAGCATTTGGAGATAACATTGGCTTCTATTGAGATGCTATAGATATTAGAATTACTCTTGTTCGTGGTGGCTTGCTGGGGATTGAAATCTTGCAGCGGTATTAAGTTAGCATTTCGTCATCAGAATCACTAGAAGGCCGTCCTCATATCAATCACCGGGTTATACAGGATGGTCAATATGTCTTGTGACCTGGCACCTATTACTCGCATGCACATTTTTTCTGAAGTTTTAGAGAATATAACGGGGGTCACAATACATCTAGACCACTCTGTTACGTGTAAGGCCTCCTGCAATGTTACAGGCCGGTGGTGTCGCGACAGCTCTGACAAAGCCATGATCGAATCTCTTATGACGGCCGATTTGGACATCCGCTTAGAGGTCTTGATGGCTACAGCTATGCACGCAGCACGGTAACACGCGTCCGTATGCAACTGCATCCCAGTGTTCCCAGCACATTGAGTGCGAGACATTGATTTTGTCTGTCCCCTCCCTGTTCTCGCGACTCCCCGAGCGAGGAGGACAAGCGAGTGGCAATGTGTTGCCACGCAAAGACAGAGGGGAGCGTTTGAGTCACGTTGAAAATCGGAGACGATTAAATAAAGTTGTCATTATCGATTATCTATCACTGATCAATGGTTGATTGGAAGCCTCTCTCATTTCATACTTACACACGAGGTGAGTGTCAACGCTCTGCGGTGGATGTGCTCTTAAAATGTGCTTCCAATCTCCTTGCGATTCCGTTGCCAGTCTCGACCACCGATCACTCTCTCAAGCCCCAATTACTGTCCATTACTTGTGACTGTTTTACTTCTTAATCCATGGAAAGATTTAATTGTCCAGCGAATAACCCAAACCACTTCCGCCCCCTTAGCATGTGTCATTGGCATCTCTAGTAGTTTTCTCATTACATGCTTTCCATATCTCGGGTAAACTGGAGTAGGATTAGAAGATTTAGAGTGAATGTGATTTGTCGGGTCCAAAGATATTTCGGGTTCGCCGACCCGTAAAGTTGGTAAATATGGATATACATCTATATGCATGGAGACACGTATTAGTAGTAATAAATGATAATAATATTTGCACTTCGAGAGCGCTTTTCACCTGAGGATCACAAAGCGCTGCACAGCGCAGTGGAGAGAACGGCATGTCAACAACAATAACATCAGATGTAATAAGTAGAACAGGTTTTTACCATTGCTGGCAATTATACACGTGTTAAGATATTAAAACACCATAATAGACACATTTCACAATGTGTCTAGTTTGCAAAAGCCACACATACTTTTGGCAAAATATACACACAGGAAGCTTTGATAACATATGCATTGTAATGATGTAGGTTTTCACGGCTCGATGCATGATGATTGCTTCGAAAAGCTGCTCTCTCGGGACAGCCGCGTCGATGGCTCTCTCTTCTCTCCTCGCGACGTTTCGCCTCACACGTTAGAGGCATCCTCAGGCGTAGTGTGCGTGCGTAGTTCCTATTGTCCCTTTAGATGTGTGGGCGTGATGCATGCAAACAGGAAGCTTTGATAACATACGTATTGTCCGTCAAACTGATCGTCCTACACCAGACATGGCTTTCTTTTGAGCCTGATTGTCAGTGTTAGCCAGATGATGCCAAAGGCAGTCAGCTCAGGACAATGCAATATTAATGCTTAGTAGCTCAAGTGGAGCTATTTAAGCTATGGACAATTTTTGCCAGGGTACATATGTAATAAGTAGAACAGTCAAAAGAAAGCCATGTCTGGTGTAGGCCAATCAGTTTGACGGACAATGCATATGTTATCAAAGCTTCCTGTTTGCATATTTTGCCACAAGTATGTGTGGCTTTAGCAAACTAGACACATTGTGAAATGTGTCTATTATGGTGTTTTAAAATATTAACACGTGTATAATTGCCAGCAATGGTAAAAACCTGTTCTACTTATTACATATGTACACTGGCAAAAAGTACCCATAGCTTAAACAACATCAGAGTTGATCGATTACAGTAAAATAATGACTCTAAGTCAATGAAGGACATAAATAGAAGAATGTATGCTCATTCATTTTATTTCCGTGTAATACAAAGTGGCATCGTGCGGCAGTGAGTAGCGCTGTCGCCCCACATCAGGGACCTGCATTCAATTCCTGGCTCGGGTAACGGTCTCTGGGACGTTTCCAAATTCTCCCCATGTCGTGTGGCGCTTTGTGGCCCTTGGGTGATGACCGCTCTAGAAATGCTATCATCATTATTGTTATACGATAATTATTAAAGAATTTCCCAACATATGTATTATATACACTGACAATTTTGCATTTTAAAGTTAAGAGTTGAAAGTCACATCATATTTTACACGTTGTTCTGCAACGATGTGTATATAAAAAAAAACCCCAAAAATGTTATTGTTGCTGATTTTTCCGTTCTGGTGCCATTGTTGTTGACGTGCCGTTCTCTCGGCAGCTCTGTGAAGCGCTTTGTGATCCTCGGGTGAAAAGCGCTCTATAAATGTAATTATTATTATTATGTCTGCATGTTTTTTCAGGGTTCTCCGGTTTCCTCCCACCGTCACTAAACATGATGCCCAAGTTAATTGGCTCGCCAATAAAGTTACCCCATGTCTGTGATGGACTGGTATCTTCATCCTGTGTGCAGCCCTGCCTTGCGCCCTGTATCTGCCGGGATAGGCTGCGTCTCACGGGCATAACGAATGAACGCACAATGAATAAATGCCTTCCACGTCCTCCAGCCGAAGAGGTTCTCAACTTTTACTGCACCTCCAGGGTCTGAACTCCACGGATCACTGGGTGACCCTCGCGGCCCACTGATGGGTCACGACCCCCCGGTTGAGAGAACTCCTACAGTCTATAGCACGGTACAGTCTACAATACGATAGAGTCTATAACACTCCACAGTCCGTGTTACCGACTCTCTGAGTAAACACTGTGATTGATTAAGCAGTCACAAGCCTTGCCCTTCTCAGCCAATCAGAGGGGCAATTGGGCGTAATTACAACAATGGAGCTGAGAGATTGAGGCTGCGCGCCCGTCCACGTGGCTCACACAGCGAGGGTAAATGTCCTGTGTGGCCGGTGCAGTCGTCGGGGACAAGTGCTGTTAGCGAGCACCTATTAATAAGCCGGCACTGGGCAACGACGGGTCGGTGTGTGTCGGCCAATCGCAGCAGGTACAGTAGTTATATTTAAGGCCGAGGCAATGTAGGAAGAGAGCCAAGGCCATTAATGAACAGTTGGATTAGTGCTGAGCGCAACCACCTCTGAGCGTAGTGCTTACCTTAATAGGTGCTTGCTAACGGCGCTTCATCTGCAGTCTGTACTGTCTGTAGCACGATGTGACTGTGTAGTCACCCACCCCTCGTGTGCCGTGTCGACCTTCATAGGTGCTCGCTAACCGCACTTGACCCTACAGTCTGTTTAGGCTTACTGAACCCCAGTGTGTTTACAGGCCAGGGCGGTCTTGCACAGATGCTATATTCTCTGTCTGGCTGCTACTGCTGCTGCAAGAGGTGTAGGGAATTACAACAGGACCTGCATCTCTGCTCTATTGACCTGGTCAAGGCCCACGATACCATCAGTAGGCCAAGGGCTGTGGCTATTCTGCGTGATTTCGGGATCCCTGACTCACAATCATTAAGGACCTTCATGAGGATGGGTAAGTCCTGGTAAAGCTACGTGGAGGGTTAAACGACACAATTTTATAATCTATAATTTTTTACGTGACCTGACCCAAAAAATGGATTTCATTGATAATATTGGTCACGAAAGCCTTCGAGTTAAAGCATTCTCCTCTGTTCACCGTGGAGTGAGAAACCGTCACACCTGCGTTATTGTCACACAGGTTCAATCCTTTCTCTCTCTCTCGTCATCCTCGTGATATTACACGATTTCAGTCGGTAAGAAAACTGTAACGGCGTGTTATTTAATTTTTAATTTCTCCAGCCACTCACATTTAATTAAGTCTCGTGGCGTATTCACGGGACTGAATGAGCAGCACTGGGGATTTTTAAAGCACCCTTAATGAACGCGTTTGGCTATATCTCAGAAACCGGATGTATTTTTAGCCGAGACAGAAGACCGTTCTGACATTGTGTAATTTATATAGAGAGTACCTTGGGGAATAAAAATAAGAATATTTTAAAATTGACCTGTGTATACACGAGAGAGAGAGCTACATTGAGTCACAGGACCACTTTTTCACAAGGCGTCTGCTCTATTTAATTTTTATTTGAAGCTGTTTTTACCCCATTAACGATGAGTGTTAGAGCTGTGGGAGGAAACCCGAGTAGCCGGAGAATACCCACACACGCACGGGAGATAACACAGTCCCCGTAGAGATGTAAACACATGGCGGTTAGTCTACTTGCTGTTCTGCCATCTCCAGGCGAGCTAGGATAAGGCACCTCCTCAAGACCCCTATGGAAAGGGAGTTTCACAACATCTGTTCGGTGATCCACCAACCCTCGCTTATGCCTCCACAGGGCTGGATCACAGGTCACGTGCAGCACAGCCACCACCGCCTGGAAATAAAGAGGTAAGAAAGGAGGTTGGAAGAATGGGGAACACCTAATGATAATAGCATTCATAACGCGCATATATTCGTTAATTTAAATGGTATTCATTCAAATATAGCTCTGCTCAGGCGCAAGGAAACGGCAGACGGAGTGAGCCATCGTGATGTTATTGTCCAATAAATGAGGTTTTTTTAGTTGTGGGAGGAAACCGGAGAACCCAGAGGAAACCAACGCAGAACAGGGGGAGAACATGCAAACTCCACACAGAAAGGCACCCGAGCCAGGAACCGAACCCGAGACCTTCTTCCTGTCATGCGACAATGCCACATATGTGCTTTCAATATCGACCCGTAGCGTGGTCGAGCCGTGGCACACAATGGTCACACAACCTGTTTCACCAACGGGGCCTGGGGATTGAGATCCCTCCATCCAGCAGTGGATTGACAAAAGACCTGGGAAGGTGAAACATCGATTAATACATTACTGATATTCCATTTAGGATGCATGTGTAAATCGAGTTATGCCCATTCGCGTGACTACTGCAGCCACTAGTGGCCGCGACTTCTGCAACTTGTGAATGCAACCGATTGTTGTATCGACTCACGACCAATAGTGACAATTCATAAAATCGCCAGAGGGTTGGGAGAAGATTGTCTCATCTCATCTCATTGTCAGAACCACTTAATCCTGTACAGGGTCGCGGTGAGCCGGAACCTATCCCAGCAGACACAGGGCGCAAGGCAGGGATAAACCCACGATCGGACGCCAGTCCATCACCGGGCACTGCGGGAAATTTAGTCCGCAAGCCAATTAACCTATGCAGTAGCATGTTTTTTGGACTGTGGGAGGAAACTGGAATGCCTGGCGAAAACCCACGCAGACACGGGGAGAACATGCAAACTCCATACAGAAAGGCACCCGAGCGAAGATTCGAACCCGAGACCTTGCTGTGAGGCGACAGCACTACCCACCGTGCTACCCGGGAGGAGATTGCAAATCCTCTTAAACTCCAAGCAGTATTATTTTACATCTGTGATTTCACTTAGTTATTGGAGGTCGTACAATAAGTTAGCTGACCATATCTCCGCAGTTATCTTCTTATACGTGGGTGGTCTTCCAAGGTTGCAGTGTCTGCCAACAAATAATTAAAAATAGGCATCGGTATAGACACAGAGCTATTTTTTTCCAATTTAAGGGCCAAAGGTTCAATTTGATCCTGCTTTGGAGCATACCATTCTATTACTCTGATACTACAGAAATGTATTCATGCTTAAATAAATTATCTCTTTTTTTTTAATGAGCCGAGCTTATTTGCCCTGCCAGTGGATGATCTTTTGGCCACACATCAAATTAGAAAATTAAACCAGCATGTAGTCGCACGTTTTGAGTGCCTCCTGCCTGCTGCTCAAACCTCCAAATATGAGCTTCACCGTTGCAAGGATCTGACCTCTCGCAAATGAACGATACAATTAAACGGTGTAAATTATGTAAATGAAGGAGCAGCTGTCAGTCATTACGTCACAGACCGTGTCGAACCCTTTTGTCAGTCCGCTGCTGGGTGATGATCTTCCCCAAACCACACGGGTCGTGGGGCGATATCGACCATACTTCACCACTCTATAGTCACCGACGGTTGAAGGTCAATGTAATGATGTAGGTTTTCACGGCTCGATGCATGATGATTGCTTCGA